>CM056558.1:823305-1450805 GCA_029721515.1 Synanceia verrucosa
TCAATTCAGATTTTTTTGTGAAATCCGATTTTTTTGCGAGGTCGTTCACATTTCCAATTCAGTGTGACTTGTATGTGATCTCCAGTGTGAACTTTAAACGCCCCACAAGTAGAGGATATGACGACATCACGCACAGTGAGTGTGCTCAGTGTTTACTGAAATAAAAATGGACGCTAGCAGTCTAGAGTAAACCGCCCGGTTCCGATAAGTCCCTCCGGTTTGGTCTGAATAGAGCTATCCCCCCAAATATGAATTAACTCAGAAACCTCACTTTCCCTCCATTGACTGCTCTGTGCATTATCGTCCACCATGGTTGTTGTTTTCTTCCCGCTTCCGCCTACTTCAGTGCAAAATAGTGACGTTTATAGCTTGTTGATGACGTGTTGGTCGGATGAATGCGACCTGGCCGTTTCAGACTGAAGTCGCATGTCAAAAGATCAGGTATATATCGGTTTTAGGACCATATAGTGGCCTGGGTCACTTTTGAAAAAATGGGTTCTGTCTCGTTCAGACTGTAATTAAAAGATCACATACAGGTGGCGTAGGGCGAAAAAAATCTGGTTTGGGTCACTTCAGGCTGCAATCCGAACGTAGCTCTAGTCACTGGTCAGCTACTGCTGTGTAGCAAACCTTTGTAAGAAGTGGGAACGGATCAAATCAGTGTGACCTTTAACTTGGTTAAAGGACCACAGTGTTTCATACTGACTCAGACCGGTTAGGTCTTAAAGGCCGTGACTGATGCCTTAGGACTGAGCACAGGCTGCTAAACCTGTTAAATCTTAAGAGACGTGACTTCACAACGTTGTCTTTTTGGGAGTGTTGCTAAAGCTCTCCTGGGCTTCGTGTGTAACCATGGTAACCTCAGTGATTCCTTCCAAGGGCCAGAGGGTGCACAGGAAATGGAAGGCCGAGGTGCTTGATTGTGTTTTGCAGTTCGCTGTAGAAGGCAAATAGTGGAGGAAACGGTAAATGAAAGTGGTTCATTAGATGTTGATCCTGATCCCCCTAGAGGTGTGAGCAAGGCTGGAGGGAAGAGGCTTCATGCTGGAGAGAGAATTAGAGGGAGGATTTGCTGCAGGCTTTGGCTCCTCTGGATGATCCTCACTCATCATACCCTGGAGACAGACGGCTCACCAGCTAACACCAATCTAATACTTATTATTAGTTGAGGAATATTACCAAGCAGAGGGACTTGAATTTCTACCTCAATAAAGACAAAGATAAGTAGAACTTTGTGTTTGAAATAAACCTGTGAATATTCCAAGTCATAGCCCTTAATAAGAAAGCCTCTGAGCCTCATACTGATGATCACAAGATATCTGGGAGGAAAGTCAATACAACACTGATATCATTCCTTTTGGCTCTACACACATATGTAATGTACAGTATATGTAATATGTGAGGGGATCCCAGAGGAACAGCATATGCTTGCATAGCAGATATGAATATTAAAGAAAATGAACATCCTGGCACATCATATTGATTACAGAATAACTGAAAATACCCTGTTCTCCATCAATATCTGCTATGACAGGAATGAATCCATTCAGCATCATTTTCTGTATACAGTGGAGACTTGTAATGCTTTTCTTGATTGTGAATAGAAAATATACAGATTCCAGTAAATGTTCGTGTTGACACGAGAGAACAAAGTAAATCTCATTTCCTCGTAAGGCTGGAAAACATTCCTCGCATTCCTTGTAGATTTCACGCATGGCATGGTAATTGTGTGTTCCACTGTGGTTCTGCATCAAGAGATCTTTGAACAATAATGCAATCATATTAAGACTCTTTATAGCACTATACGCTTTTGAAGTTCTGGTAGATTAACCACACTCCCATTGTGAGAGGCAGGCATCCTTCAGAACAGACAGGTAGCAGTGAACATAAAGCAACCAGTGCTGAGATAAATCCGGTTTATTTCTTCTTTTCCAGCCACATGGGATCTTTATTGACTCAGGTTAGGAGATTAAATTCATCAAAAAACAGAATCATGAATAAAACAGTGTTAATCTGTACAGTACTCACGTTAGATACTGTTGCCATGGCATTTCTTCATTATTCAATTGCAGAGCCTTGTTGCTTCATGTCAGAGGAGCTAAAGGATGTAAATTCTGTTTTGAAAATTAAAATAATAATATTTTCAGAACAATTGTCTTTCATCGTTCCATTCGCCAGAATCTCTGAATGAATAACCTCTGCATACTGTCTGCTGGATGTGGAAATGGACAACTGTTGGCTCATTGTTGTCACGTTTCATGTCCGATGTGCACAAATCATGTTTTTTTTTTTTTCTCCTTTGTTTCTCTCTTAGTGGATGAAATAGTTCATCTATCAGAGACTGCACAGTAAAATGAAAGTGAACAGTATGAACAGAGGACACTGTTGAACAGCTGATTGTAAAAAGTAATACTTAACACAGGAGCAGCGCTCTCCTGCTCCTCTGTTTGTTAGGAGTTTGTAGTTTTCTGGGTATTTTCTCTGATCATAACAACTCTTCTTAAAGACCTTGAGATGTTTCAGTTTGCTTAAGTAAATCCATGTGTTTACAGATCTGTCTCTAGGTTGATCTCAAAGATCAGCACACCTGTCTGCTCACAAAGCAAAATCCCATCCCCTCGTATCGCTATGGCAACAGCCTGTGACAGCATACAGTAGGTAGGTGATGGTGAGTGTCCTTATCAGCTGAGTGAGTTATAAGAGCAGACGGCTGTACCATCTGCAGCAGCCTGCCGTTACATAACGTTACCACACCGCACCACGCTGAGTTAAACAGCCAAGTGTTGGTAAACCACCGAAGCATCATGGCAGAGCTGCTTTAGCTGTCTGAAGTCTGCAGAAACACCACGGGTGACTATCCTACTAAGATAAAAGTATCAGGAGCTAAACTCAGTAACTGTGGCTGATCAAACCTCTTAAGGACTGTCCATGCACTTGGATTGACACACACTGTATGTTGCTGTTATTTGTAAAAGTGCTGTCATCGTTATAAATTCATGGATGTGGTGACCTGATGTCTGCTGTATTTTCCAGCATATCGGCCATTTTCAGCCAAAATAACTGAAGACAACTGGTGGAGGTACAGGAGCTTAAAATAAAAAGGCACAAACAAGACATATCTGTTCATGTTTCCTTTTTATTTATTACCTCTGTTTTCATTTTTCTTTTTGTTGGTTATCAGTGTCACAGAAAACCTCCAGGCAGCACTGGTGCAGATCCATTATTTCACTTTTGTTAATGTTGGATATGGAGGAGCTCTCTAGGTGTCTTTATCATATTTTTTGTTTATTTATGTCCCACTCAGGTTTGGATTATTACTGTAATGACCACATGAAAGTTATATACTACAAAAAAAGTGGAAAAAGATGCTGTGAAATAAAAAGAGTGCCAACAAAATGTCAATGTGTTGACATTAACCAGGTTTTACTAGACAACCTGCCTTGTTCCAGCATTGTGTAGGAGCAAACCAGGCTCCCTGGCTTCATATTCTGCAATAATCAATGCTGCCATTTTGTGTGGGAGATGTGACAGTGTCTGCTCGAGGCACTGAAAACCAGCCTTCGTCTCTGCTCCTGCTATGCTTCATGGTCTCATGCTGTGCTGCCTCTCTGCTGGGCTTTTCACCATCAAAATCCCATCATTTCTACTCCTAATCCTCATTCAGTCAGCAGCTGCTGCTCTTTCCAAAAAGCAAAAGGAATCAGCTGTCACCATCTCTCCTAGCCTCCAACCACACCCCTGTTTATCATAACTCCATTACAAAGAGCTGTGCACTAATGACACGTGTCACAGTTCACATGCCGACGACTAACAGGAAGTGGTGCGACAGAATGTGAAAATGAGCAGAGGGGAACACTGTGATAGCAACAAACGTTAGCACATGACATCCTGTTTCCCTTTACTGTTGTTTTTGAAGGAAAGGTATTTTTCTATGCAGCTGAATAACAGCAGCTGCAGCAGCGTGAAAAACCTCAGAGTTCGGCCTGGTTTTTCTGGTGCTGTTGTAACTTTTATCCTGCCATGCTCTTCTCTTCTTCTCCTTTCACCCTGCTTCTCTCCTCATCCTTTCTTCTCTGATCTTTTCTCCTCTCCTCTCATTTCTGCTCTGCTTTCTCCAGTCATTCTTGGCTTTTTCCTCCTTTGCTCCATGTATGTGGAGAGGCATACACTTTCTATGACCTGGTTGGAACAAGGCAGACTATACAGCGTAGCAGGAGGAAAGCAATTTATGTATCTCTCTGCCTGGCTTGACCTCTTTTTGTGGAAAGCAGATTGCCTGTAAAAGTATTTTGAGGGCAGATCCAGGTCCTGTTTCATGCACAGAGAGATGTGCCATTTCCTCCCCATCAACACCATGTCAAAGTGTAAGGTTGGGAACCCCCGCAGATTTGTCTTGCGAATACAAAAGGCTTTGAGAAATATGTTCTGGCTGTGAGTTTAGAGCTAACAAGAACAGCAGCCAGTTTGTGATCCATATTGAACTTGTGTAAATCCAAAATGGGTCCTTCATTTTCCTTGTGCATCCACAGGATTAGGACACGTGTGGTTTAGAGTATTTTGAGAGCAGACGATTCGGCTGCTTGGTAGGTGAGGTGGCTGTTTTGTGGCTTTCCATTATATCTATAGAGTCAATGTTCTAGACACTGAATGACACTGAGGAATTAGATGGAAAGACTCATTGATAAATTCAGGATATTTTTAGTTTTTTTGCCATTTTCAATCAGGACGAGTCATCCTGCTTTGAATCTGCAGTATGAGTGTATATGGTCTAATCTACATTATATGTAATTATAATCTCTATAAACAGGTATCTGCATGTAATGTCTTGTATGTAAGTATAATCAACAGTACAAGAACAGAGCATCTGAAGCGTCTTCAGTCTTTAGTAGCGTTGACCACATTCAAGCAGGTCTACAGTCCATGTGGATGGATGCTGATCTGGAAACTCACTGGCTGATGTGTGAAAGTGATTTCCAGTAGGTTTGAATTGGTTTGAGTTTTTCTTGTAAACCAGCAGTGAAACAGTCCAGTCGTCTCACATGTCAAGTTGCTAATCAGACTCTAAACAAGAAGAGAAAGTCTGAGCCCAGATAGCCACTGGCCACACTGGAACCCTACAAATCTAACCCCTAGTCCCCAGAGACTCGTTCATCATCAGATTGGTGTTGGTGTTCCAGTGCAGTGGCCAGGCTCCTGTTATGAGCTGGATCAGACTGAGGCTCAGTGTCTGGACCATAGCACTGACTCAAAGTGGCAGACCTCCACAATGCTTCTGGTTTCTGAGAGAGAATCCTGTTAGACTGAGCTCAGCCATATTCTGGAGAAGACTTACAGTGAATACATTTATTCTTAAGTTAAGTGTTGAAAGTTTGTGTCAGCAGGGAAAGGCCTCAGACTTCTTCAAACACTGTAGGTCAAGTGTTTTGACCTGCACTGAAAAGCCACAGTCCTCCTGGCTGTTTTAAACTCCTCTCATCTCTTCAGCCTTCATTTCTGTGTCTTTCTGCTCTCAACACGATGAATTGTAGAAACAGAGATGATGCTCACACCCCTCTTCAATCACAGTATAATGTCGCACTACACTGGTTACCAAATCATGGTAATAGTCATTTGTTCCAGCAGAAATATATCAATGTCAATACAGAATGTTTCACCGGTTCCTTTCAATAGAATGGAGTGTTTCAGAAAAGTTTTACAAATGATTTTACTGTCTGATTATGTTCCCTGTAAGGACTGCCTTTCACCAGCTCTATCATTATTTAATAGAAGTCAACAGCATGTCACTTGATTCAAATGTCTTTCTGATCACATGAAACAAACTAAAGGCTCAAATGTATGAGCACAGACTGGACGTGGTGCCCCACTGATCACTTCACTCTGCTGTGTGGAAGCTGCTGTTTCATTCATCTTGTGTGCAGGATAAACAGTTAGTCTGCATACCTTCACCATCTGACAGAGGTGACAGTGAATTGTCCTCCTGTGTTCGCTGCTCAGTGTCTAGTGTGGGACAGCAGATGGCAAACCTGAAGGTTGGAGCCCCTCCCTTGTACCTGCATGCATTATTCAAAGCCCATTTATCACAGGAAAAGTCCCAGCGTAGCCACATTAAACATCCGCTGGCTCGTTTGTTTATACCTTATTTATGCCATCAAGCTACAGAGCGAGGTTCGATACTTGTACAATTACTGACCTATGTTTAACCCTGTGTGAATCTCCCTGCATTATGGAGGAGTCATCTTTTTAACATGTCATTTTGTTATGCTACATACTGGGTTAGAGGCAAATACATAAATATGCAATATATGTCTTCAACCTTTGTACATATTACACAGCATAATGTGCACTGCAACACTGTTGTTGGGCTGCAAGTGATTTATCTTAGTGTGGGAGAAAACACGACTGCAAATCAGCCACACTGGTGAAATGACTTTCAGTGAGCTGCGTATCAACCACCAGGATTTTCTCTATACCTAAAACAGAGAAACTGCAACATTATTTTGTCTGCTTTATGGTGACGCTGATGTTCAGGAGGGTGTAAATCAGGAGAGGACGACATCTGTGCATGAGCACAGTACTTTGGTTTGCTCCAGTCTGCCTTCTCGCATTCTGACGAGCAGGAGGGAGTTGAATATATCAGGGTTAAGCAAGGTCGACAGCCACTTTGATTTGCTTATATGCTCGCTCTCTCCCTCTCTCTCTCTTTCACACACACACACACACACACACACACACACACAGCTGCTCTAAGGCCTTGGTTGTGAAGTCAGGGTTGTGATCTGTGTGATCGATAGCTCAGTAGGCAGCAGGACCTACAGAGGTCCCAGATTTCACAGAGAAACAAAGCCTTACTGAAGGTCTCCACAGTGCACCACAATGAGCTGCTCCAGTGTTCTTCAACACTGTGTGGCCTTCTTGACCTGTGTAAGGGTGTAAAAGTAATCACCCTTTTACCGTTACATGTAATACACTTTCAGGACAAGATTGATTATTTTATGCACAAAAATGACAAATATCTAAAGACAAGCACCTTTTTCTGTGATTAATAAGGTGTTGATTTGCCAACTCTGAAATAATAGAAAAAAAAATAGCTTGCTGAGGATGAGTGGTTCACAAAACACCAGCAGGTGGTTGAAATTACATTTAGTGCTGTATAACACTTTGTATCCAGGACATTTTAGAAGGACATATTGGTTGTTGGTTGCTTTCAAGAACAAGTACTTGCCTCATGACCGGTTATAGTATTAACTGAGATACAGAGTTATATGTTAAACTGCACACACACACTGCTGCTGATCACAAACTGAAGATATAAGAGACTCAATCCAGCTCCTCTCACTGAGCCACTTCAGCAGCAAACTGCTTGACTGATGGGAATAACAGACACTGTGAGGGTCATTCTGCTTAAAGAGTACTTTACTGTACTAAACAGTACAGTGGACCAAATGACCAATACTGCACCAACTAACCATAAGGTTCAACTGTGCGTGTTTTCATGTACTTCATTCACCCCAGACACCACAGACAGAAACTTTTAATAGTGGTTTTCATGTGCTGGATAATTTGGGGCTTATTCTGCTTCCATAACATGTCTATTAAAAAAAAAAGTCATAAAAAATTGGAATGATGGACCTGAGATATGACAAAAGTAGACCTCTAGGGTGTCCTGGTATGACAGTAAGACAAAGCGTTTCAGAAAAACTGTAATAAAAAAACAACAAACAGTTGTAGAAATGTAGACGGGAGAGTTTCGTTTCGTAGTTGTTTTAGCCTGCAGGTGTCTACCTCAGTTTGAGGACATGCTCACGTTTTGGCCCTCTGTAAATTCTCACTGTGCCTTTTAACCAATCCATAAAGCACTTGTATGCATGTTATTGCACCTCTTTGGCATTCTGCTGCTCTACTAACCAGTTGGTCCTTACTGGCATTAAATAGTGTTTGTTCCAATTACCACCAAGATGAATTGCAGACCATCCAATCAATGGCTCTCAGTGGATTTCTGCTGCTATGATAAAAAGGCAGAGATAAAGGGCTAACAGTATTTCTCATACTCATCTGTCATATGGAAGGCCTGAGGGATGATGGGAGCTTGGTAAACAGGATGTGATGCCATAAGGTCACAGTGCTCTTAATGATCTGAGATGATGAAGGGCTAAACAAAGAATTAAGGATGGAAACATAAAATGATTTGACCTTCTGAATCGATCATCGGTGCATGTCGTTGTCGTCCAGATTGGATCAACAGAACATTAGCTGTGCCACTCAGAGGAGGACTGACGTCACCACACATAAAGTGGATGATGCTGATGATCAGTGGCATGTCTGGGCACTCATTAATCTGAGTGCCATGTTCTCCAGCCACATTTTAAATAGCCTGTTAATTTATAATTTACAAGGATTACTGTTTATCGTTCCCATGTTAATTACAGTGGAACCGCTAATTAACCAAACAAGCATGTTGCTACATGAAACAAAGTACCAACATCCACTTCATCTAACATTTACTAAGTTTTCCATCAATGTAAATAGATTTTCCTTGTTGCGTCATATTTGTTTCCTTGTTACCACTTAATAGTTTGTTATGGTCCTCCAGTGAGCATGGAGAGGAGGAAGTGAACCTCTGCACTGTAATTCAATTTAATTTACTGTTTTTGGTTTTCTAAAGCCTGTGATTAATCACAGGGTCCAGGCCAAATTTATCACACTCAGAAAGGGTTGATTATTTCATTATGGGAGTTCCAATGGAAAATGTGTTGTTGGTTGAATGTGCTTTAGCTGTGCTGTTTACCGGCAACCTCTCCACTTTCCTGTCAGCACCCCTCATGCCTCCCCTCCCCCCTTTTCTTCTCCATCGCCTCCAGAGATCCTGCACATATATAAATGACAGTTTTGTCACAGTTAATTAATGCCTTAGAGAATTAATGACACCAGTGTGAGAGAGAGAGAGAGAGACATCTTCTGTATTATTATGAGTATTTTATTCCAAGGCCCTCTAGCTCAGTGGTCAACCACTGTATTGATTAAACACAGCTGGGGTTAAAGGAACTGACAGAGACGCAAAATGAGGGATGCTTGTTAGAAAGATGCAATGATGAAAAGCTCAAAACACAGTGCTGCATTACATACAGGATATATATATATATGTACAGGTGTCACACATGACACTGAAAAAGGTCAGGAATCATGTTTATGATCTGAAATTCAGTGTAAGACCCCCTCTAACATCATGGATCCTGCAGTATTTCCTCTACAAGTGTGGCGAAGGCTGGATATTTGGATTGGTGGATGTAATTGTCTGTATTTAGAAAACATTTTCACGTGTTTTCCTTGTTTATTCGTTCATTTTGAATGAAGGTTTCATAGTAAAATAAAATGTATTCCATCCCATTTGTTCCATTATGCAGAACCATTTCATATCAATACTGATGGATTTCTCCAGTGTACATGAGAGCAGACATGTGGAGAGTCACAATAACATGCTAAAAATCATTGATTTAGAACGATAAACCATTAAAGGATTGATCACTCCAGATGCAGTCAGTCATTGGGTCACAAACAAACATGGACAGGTCTGCTGTTGGCAGCCTTTACAAGCCAAGAGTGAGCTTTAATATCAGACAACTCCGAAGAAAAAACGATCTGTGCAAATGTGTGTATGTGTAAACGAACACACTCATGATGCCACTGCCCCTTCTAGAGAATGAGCAGATCTGACAATAATTACTGTGTTCATTTAATTTCACCTTTCAGCCATGTCTCTGACCCTGTTGGTGTGAAACAGACAAAATAAGTAACGATAGAACAATAAATCTGTAAACCTGGATGATGTAACTTCAATCATCCCAAATTAACTAGATTCAGCAGAGTACAGGCCTCAGATGGCCATGGAGACAGATCCTGGCCCAAGTTGACAGTTGTCCAGCCGACACATTACCAGACAGAGCTTTCTCACCAGCTGGCCACAGCTCCACTTGTGTTCAGTTTGGGAAATGGGTCAGAACAACACAATCATGCTCAGTCTGATGCTGCGTGGGTCTTTTGCACATCATGAGTATGGTCCACCATTCACAAGAGATTCTGGTCCTCTGCTCAACTCTCTGTCATCGACACAAATGACAACCTGTGGAACACGGACTTAATTAAACACAAACAGCGACAATACATGACGAAGAAAATAGATCAGACAGAGCCGTGTTGCTCTCAGAGCTAATTAAAAAGCAGTAAAAGGCTATTGATAATGTTTCAATTCAGAATCAATGCACCTTTGGCTCTTCTCATATAAAGCAAACCATTTCAAATAAATATCAGCTTATAAATAATTGGTCGATCGATTGATCCTATAGTGAAACAGTAATGTGCCTTCAGTAATCTGTAACTTCTACTGAAAATATAGAGCTTTGTAACATTATCATCATTTTCTGCAGCCCTTCAATTTCAGTACAAATCATATCAATAATATCAGTAAATGATGCATAGATACAATGCAGTGAATACTGAAAACACAAACAGGGAATGTTAAGTCAAATAAATTTTATTCATAAAGCCCAACAGGTCAATGTGTGTCACTTCAAATGAAGTAAGGACTCAGGCTGTCAAAGCAGCGGAAACTCTACTTAGACAAACTGCTCAAAATGTGTTGCCAGAGATGTGCTAATTTTGGCGGCCCTAACACATGGACCGATTGAAAAAAGATGGTTAATCTAATTTTTATCAGCATGTTTGATCGTTAGTTCTGTGTGCGTTGTCATTTTCCTTGATTTTTTGAATGGAGTTCTGCTTCATGACCTGCCAGCACGTCTCTGGTAACGAATGACTGGTGGTTTGTCCAAGCAGAGCTGCTCCATTCAACAAGCTCAGGCCTTTTGCAGCTATTGCCATAAAAGGTCCGATATGAATTTCACTTATGTTGTTAATAAGTCAATGTTAGCTGCTGTTGGGAAAATTAAGACAACTTCACTTGTCCTACAGTTACACAACATGTCACCATGTAAGTAAAGTAAAACAGGCCACACACTCAGTGGCTGACATCTTTGTCTTTTCTGGTCGTATTTCATTCAGTCTCAGTCAGGTCTGAGGCTGGTCTACAGCTGATCTACAGCTGATCTACAGATGATCCACAGCTGATCTACAGCTGATCTACAGCTGAGCTACAGCTGTTCTACAGCTGATCTACAGCTGAGCTACAGCTGATCCACAGCTGATCTACAGCTGATCTACAGCTGATCCACAGCTGATCTACAACTGATCTACAGCTGAGCTACAGCTGATCTACAGCTGATCTACAGCTGAGCTACAGCTGATCCACAGCTGATCTACAGCTGATCTACAGCTGATCAGCAGCTGATCCGCAGCTGATCTGCAGATGATCAGCAGCTGATCTACAGCTGATCTGCAGCTGATCAGCAGCTGATCCGCAGCTGATCTACAGCTGATCCGCAGCTGATCTACAGCTGATCTGCAGCTGATCCACAGCTGATCTACAGCTGATCTACAGATGATCCACAGCTGATCTACAGCTGATCCGCAGCTGATCTACAGATGATCCACAGCTGATCTACAGCTGATCTACAGCTGATCTGCAGCTGATCAGCAGCTGATCTACAGCTGATCTACAGATGATCCACAGCTGATCTACAGCTGATCTACAGCTGATCTACAACTGATCTACAGCTGAGCTACAGCTGATCTACAGCTGATCTACAGCTGAGCTACAGCTGATCCACAGCTGATCCACAGCTGATCTACAGATGATCCACAGCTGATCTACAACTGATCTACAGCTGAGCTACAGCTGATCTACAGCTGATCTACAGCTGAGCTACAGCTGATCCACAGCTGATCTACAGCTGATCTACAGCTGATCCACAGCTGAGCTACAGCTGATCCACAGCTGATCTGCAGCTGAGCTACAGCTGATCTACAGCTGATCTACAGATGATCTGCAGCTGATCTACAGCTGATCTGCAGCTGATCAGCAGCTGGTCAACAGCTGATCAGCAGCTGGTCAACAGCTGATCAGCAGCTGATCTACAGATGATCAGCAGCTGATCTACAGCTGATCTGCAGCTGATCAGCAGCTGATCCGCAGCTGATCTACAGCTGATCCGCAGCTGATCTACAGCTGATCTGCAGCTGATCCACAGCTGATCTACAGCTGATCTACAGATGATCCACAGCTGATCTACAGCTGATCCGCAGCTGATCTACAGCTGATCTACAGATGATCCACAGCTGATCCGCAGCTGATCCGCAGCTGATCTACAGCTGATCTACAGATGATCCACAGCTGATCTACAGCTGATCCACAGCTGATCCACAGCTGATCTACAGATGATCCACAGCTGATCTACAGCTGATCCGCAGCTGATCCACAGCTGATCCGCAGCTGATCCGCAGCTGATCCACAGCTGATCCACAGCTGATCTACAGCTGATCCACAGATGATCCACAGCTGATCTACAGCTGATCTACAGCTGATCTACAGATGATCCACAGCTGATCTACAGCTGATCCGCAGCTGATCTACAGCTGATCTGCAGCTGATCTACAGCTGATCTGCAGCTGATCTGCAGCTGATCAGCAGCTGATCTGCAGCTGATCTACAGCTGATCTGCAGCTGGTCTGCAGCTGATCTGCAGCTGATCTACAGCTGATCTGCAGCTGATCTACAGCTGATCTGCAGCTGGTCTACAGCTGATCTGCAGCTGATCTGCAGCTGATCTACAGATGAGCTACAGCTGATCTGCAGCTGAGCTACAGCTGATCTGCAGCTGATCTGCAGCTGATCTACAGATGAGCTACAGCTGATCTGCAGCTGATCTGCAGCTGATCTACAGATGAGCTACAGCTGATCTGCAGCTGGTCTACAGCTGCTTGAGAAAATCCACGTTCAGTGTGTCATTATCGCCTAATAGTCGTAGAGGCTGCTGTTAAATAAAAGTAGCAAACAGTCACTTGAAAGGAGGTCTTTTTTAATGCAGAGTTTGATTATTAAGTAGGTGCAAGTGATGGGTTACATTCTTTCTTGGTTTATTAGAGTTCCTAAATGAAACAACATAACAGTGCAGTGTGTCCAGCTGAAAGCCTTGCTGTCCAGATTGAGCGACGTCCCGCAGTAGAAAATGTTATTGGTCGAAATGATGTTTCACAGGATTTCATTAGTATCGGCTTCAGTGGGCAGTGCCAGTGCCATACGCTTCAAATGGGATTCATGCTGCTGTATTTCATTTGTACTGGTTTCAGTGGACAGTTTAGAGGAATGTGGTAGAGATGCAGTATCACAGAATTTCATTAGTATTGGTTTCGGTGGAGAGTTTTGTCTGCTGCTTCAGAGGCCAGGGAACCAGTCTGGGATAAATGAGGATCTACAGCCTGAATCCAAAAACGTTTGTAGAGAAATTCATGACTCTGGCCTTTCGGATCCTGTAATGAGTGCCTGTGGATGCGTACTCCTTGAACCTGAAAACTTGTTACACATCCAGGCATCCCATCTGTCTGAACCCACAGCTCAAATCCTCCCCTCTCCCACTCATCCTCTGACTCTTTTCATTTAATCAACCAGAGGATCAGACTTTCTCCAAAAACCCAGATACTCACACTGATCACTGGATCTTTTTATAACTTGGACAAAATGTACAAGTTTATATCTGTCTGGCTCCAGCACCAGTGTTGTGTAAATTCCCACTTCACCAGAGTTTTCTCAAAGTGAAGTTCACACAGATCAAAGAGAACAGCTCGTTCTTCAGGGTTTGTTTTTTTTTTTTTTAAACAAGTTTCAGCATCCAGACATGCGTTGCCAGACACATGAACACATCTCTGTGGAAAAACACCTCACCACTGCCTGTGTGAATTCAGCGTTAAGCTCCTGAGCTCATCACTGTGACACTTCACCATCATACCGTCAATACACACTTTATTAGGGACACCTTGCTAGTTAAAGGTCCCACCTCCTTTTGCCTTCAGAACTGGCAGACTTTCAACAAGATGTTGGAAACATTCCTGAGAGATTTTAAGATCCAGTCAGATGGATGGATGACTCCAAAGTGAGGGATAGTCTGTTGTCACCTCTTTCAGAAGGTAGATCAGAGCTCAAGCTCATTCTTAGGCAAAAGAACGGTTTGTGATTGAAAACAGTGAGTGGGACAACTGCATTGGAGCTGCTCTTCACAAATCAAGTGACTGTTTCCTGGAAAATCATTGCCTGCATGCCTTTCTTTTATTAAAATGGAGAAAAAGTCTGCATGCAGCGGCTGCTCTTTCCAGAGTTTAGGGGCTTCAACCTTGATCTGTGGACAACAAGCAGCTGGTTGGCCGACCTGAGTGACCTTTTATTGGATGTGCTGTTGTAAAAGATAGGTGAGATAATTGGGAACCAGACCATTTAATGATTTGTAGGGAAATGATAAAAATCTTATAGTCAATCCTAAAACACGTAGGCAGCCAGTAAAGGCAGCAACAGAAGTCAAGTCAGGTCAAGATGAAAAGCATTTATTATTCCATCATGCCTGTCCATGGATTCATATGGAGATCTGTTTATTCACTGTGCTCATATTAAAGCTCCTCCTGTGAAGCTGAAAGATATTAAATATCACTGTCTGCATGTTTCTTTGTATGCCTGACACATAACTGATGCATTTTATTTCACATGCTTGATTCTGAGTGAGTTTGTGTGATTAAAGATGTGTAGAAAGGTTAACTATCAGTGTGGGCATAACACTGCCCTAATGTCTAAAGTGTGGAATATGAGAAGAAACAGAGAATAAAAGGCAACTCAATAATGAAAAACAGAAATGAAGCAGACTGAAATTGGGAATAAGAAGCATGGCAGTTGAAATATCCATGTAGTGGCAGAGAGCAGGAAAGAAGTGAGCCTTCTTCACAGCCCTCTAGCATCCCCTTTATGCTATGAAACTGCTGATATCTTCCCACCCAGCCCTGCGGCCAAACTCCCCAAAATTCTGAGAATATTCTCAGAGAGCTCTTCACTGAGCTGAATAATTCCTACAAGGACTCTCAACATAGAAGTGATTCAGTGGAGGACTAGTGGAGGAAATGAGAAGGCAATAAGTGAGGAAGTGTGGCTGTTGCTCACTGTTAAGAGCAGTAATTGGCTGATCACACTTCTGGTCTCACTATGACATCACAGGAGTGAAACTGTTAGCATACTGGTCCTGACATACTGGTCCGATATGTTGGGCTGCACCAACTATTGAGAAATGATTCACTACATTAGCCAGTTAGCTTTGAAGTGTCAGTGGGTAGTTAGAGCTTTTTCACTGAAAACAGCTACACCATGAGAACAGTACTTAACAGTGATTGTCTAACCACGTAGAGGTGATCTCACTTCATATGAGTGCATGAAAGCTGATGAATCCATCAGATGAGATGAAACTCGTAGTGTGAACTGCAGGTTTCACTTTGACTCTTTAAAAGCTTCTGTTAAGCTTTCTTTTCCTTTATTTAACACATAACTGCAGTGGATCTTAGAGGTCGATATTTAATTTTGCAGATGGACAGTATGGTTGGAACCATCCATGAATTGGCATATAATCACTTTATAAGTCCAAAAAGGTAGTATCCTGACCTTGTTAAATTCAGTGCTCATTTATAAAGTTGTCTCTTTCTCAGTATGCATCATCCCAGATTAATTTCTGAGCCACTGGCCATGATATGACCAGTTCTCCCAAACACTGCACACACTGCCAGTGCATGGCGACTAATAGGCCCTGCAGTAAGGGCACTCTGCCTGCTGTGGGACGAAATGTTCATATCTAAATCACCCATAGCCTCAGGGTTGACTGAGGTTTTGATGTCCAGCTCTCTTTCTCTCACTCTGTCCATCAGCCTTTCTTTTACTTCATGTTTCTCCTCTCTGGAAATCCCTCTGTCCTGTTTTTTTTTCCTTCTAATGTGAACAACAGTGTTTACCATCCAGCTCTCAAGCTTATTTTACAGAAATGTTGGAGGTTCAAAGTGAGTAAATCAACCATCCTGCAGAAAAATATACTTTTGCACTTACTGTAGCATATATTATTTCTGATTTATTCTTTTAAAGATCCGGTTTATTACATCTTCGGTCTGATATGTAGGTTTGACTGTTGGTTCTGTCAGCATTGATATTCTGTCTGTACAATGGGGGATTATTACTGATAATTTGGATGTGTTCACTTTCAGTTTTACCTCCAAATTAAGTGGTGTAGAGGCACTCTAAAGTCACGACAGACATTCCAACAATTAAATGATAAGACAAGACAAGACAAGGAGACAAAAAGTAGCACTGTGTCACAGAAAGTGAAATAATAGAATCATAACTCAGAGGAGCAGGAGAGGGAACAATTACTCCAAAGATCATTTCAGAAATTACAGAAAACAAGCGTTCTCTGATCTGAGGATCAGGATACAAAATAACTTAAAGAGTTGAACGATACCTAAGATGATGCTCCCTGAGATAATTCACTCAGGGAGTTAATAACCTCTGAAATATCTGATGAATCAGTCAGATAAACTGTTGCCTCACTAACAACCTGTCTGCTCATCTAATAGCTGGTTTTCTTGCTCCATCAGACGTCTTTTCAGTGACATTACTGCGTTCCAGATCTCAGTACAGTTTCACCATCATAGGGACAAACTACAAACACCTTGATAATCTGTTAATATCAGTTATGGATTATTATATCACATTAGCAGATGGAATTAAATAAAAGATGTTGCAGATGTCTTGAGGGAACTTTTAGTCTTTAGGATGATGACAGATTCCCTTCTGATCTTCTAAAAGAAGAGCTCTCTCTCTCTCTCTCTCTCGCTCTCTCGCTATCTCTATCTATCCCTCTCTCTCTTCATCTCTCTCTCTCTCCCTCCCTCTCTCTCTCTTGGTAGCAGAGATATTTTGTATCCCTGCCCTCACAAAGGCATAATCAATTCAAGAGTTTGTCTTGGGTCATTATTACCTGCTGGAGGACCATCTGTTCACTGAGGCTGGCCAAGGACTCTGCCAGGTAGACACACACACTCTCACATACACACACACACACACACACACACACACACTGAGAAGGGAAGGCTGAGGGCCAGAACCTTGGCCATATGAGTGTGTGTACGTTTACTGCATACATACTGTACATGCGTGGTTGCATTGGAACAGTATGCAGTGTGTGATTGATTTGTGTGTGTGGTTGTCTCCACTAAGCTGAGGTGTGTGTGTGTGTGTGTGTGTGGGTGTGCAGTGTGTGTCAGTACAGATGGTGAAGGCCATCACAGCCAAGTGGTTCAACTTCTGGTTAAGATTAGCATGGCTGAATACAAGCTTAACCACAGCCTGACTGATTTAGATTTAGAGGAGGCCCAGAAAGGAGTCAAAAAAGAAACTGAAAACCAATAAAATGTTTTAACATGTTGCCTAAGTTGGACACGAGCACATGCCAATAATATAATTTCCGTCATCGTACAGTTCTGTTCCTCTTTACAGACGCACAGTGTCCCACAATGCACCTCGGTTTTGAAAGGCATGCACTGCAGCGTCTCATTCTGGCGCAGTGATGAGGTCATACAAACACTGAAAATGATGTTTTTGGATGAAGCTTGAAGGCGGACTGGTCTGTCAGTGAGGAGTTTTGGTCTCCAGCTCAGTAAAATGAAAAGCTGGAGACACTTCCTGTCTCACTCCCTGACAGCTGACCATGACGTTATGCAGCACTGAGCTCCAGAAATGACGACCACAGTCACAAAAGTGTGAACTTCATTCACTGTGAATCAGCGTCAGTTCCAGATGTTTCTGAGGCAGCTGGGCACAGAGTCAGGGTGACGTCCTCCAGTGATTTTTGATCTTCAGCATGAGATTTTCTTTTTTTTAATGAAAACTAAGGACTGTCAAACTGTCAGATACAAAGTGAGATTTTACCATCTTTTCCTAAACCCAAACAAGTGGTTTGGTTCATAAACATGAAGCTGGCATGTCCTGTACAGTGTTGGGCACGCTACTTTCAAAAAGTAATAACTTACAGTTACTAGTTACTGAATTACTCCACTGTAAAAGTAACTAGTTACCAGAGAAAGTATTACTTTTTTTTAAAAAACTTCCCTCACACTGTAGCTCAGAGTCCGGCTCTTTAAACAGATTTGTCCTTCCTTCTATCTTATCCTGCTTTAGCAATTATGATGGTTTGTGTTGGTGAGCAAATTTTCATTCAGAGTTTTCATTAAAACTTTATTTTTATGCATTTTGCTGTTATAAAGATGCACAGTCTGCACAGTTTCTATTGTTGAATGTTTTAATCAAACACTTTCATGAACTACTGAATGCAGAAAACAAATTAATAAAACCTAAAGTCTGAACGTTATAACTCTTTAGATGAAGAACTTTTTAGTCCAGGTTTCTTGTTGAGCTGCTGACTGATGTTTTCATATCATACTGATATTCTGCTGTCAGATTTGCTCAGTCTCCAGGATCTTTGAAATACAGCCAGATGCTGCTTCTCTTCACTTTTCCCTTGGTTTAATATTTAAATCTGAGGTGTGTGTGTGTGTGTGTGAGACAGCGGCAGGTGATAATGAGTGATGTGCATTAACCGTTGAGCAGCATGACCTGCACTATATTTAGAGCTCATAGTGTTTTGGCACACAAGGCTTCAGAAAAGAAGCAGAAGCTGATCATATGTGAGTCACACGGTGGCTGAATAAAACAGCCACGTTCGTCTCTCTCATTTCTTCATAACACATTTGTAAAAATATGGTGTTATGGGATCTCTAAGCATGTTATAGAATATATTACAGTGTGTGCCGTGATGAAAAACACATAAACTCCAGGGGATGGAAAGATTCCTCAGGAATATATCTAGCTAACGAACTGTCAGACTGTCATGTAATTAGGAAAGGTGTGTTTACAATCCTCATAATGTTGTGATAGTTTTTTTTTTTATTATGATAGCCGACCAGTCATTGTGGATTTGATGTTTTTCCTCTACAGCTACTCCTGTCACATTAACGACCACACAACTCAAAGCCAGTGTGTGACAGTGGCATTCATTGCTTTTTAGAGCTGTGCTTCACATGAAGGTGTTAAGAAACAAAATGTCTTAATGGAAAAAAATATGCTCTTCACAAAGTCATTATTGTTATGTTTTTGCCCTGAGGACTTCCTGTCAGGCTGATGGTCTTTGCTAAACATAGCCTAACCTAAATCACATTAAGTGATCATCACCAAGTGATTGGTGGGGCAGCGTACGGACTGGAAGAACAAACACTGTGAGAAACTATCGCCAGAATGTTCCCACTTCAGCTCATTGTGTAATTCATGGAGTCAGGATTACACTTCTGGAGACTTCTTGGAGAGGGGAGGTGGAGGGACGGAGCCAGGCCAGCCTGTGAGGACCACTGGAGCTCTGGATGTATTAAGAAGAACTGTGCAGTGTCTCAAATGACACCACATTAATTCACATGAAAGTTTCTCACTGGGAACATTCGTCAGAAAAGTCTTTTTTTTTTTTTTTTTTTTTTTGGATGCACCTTGTACTGAGCACTGACTTTTTCCTGTATTTCTGCTTTTTGGGCCACATTTCACCACGATTCTGCTGCGGTCTTTGCTGCATGTAGCTTGTTTTGTACACATTTTGCTCTTCACCAGAATCAGGACAGAATTATTACAGCTCCATCATTTTTCAGTGCTGACATGAACTCCTACATGGTGCCTGTGTGTCGCCTGTTTCATCCTCTCATCACTATCCTGTAGCAACATGACCACATTAATGCACACCCTTGGACTGCTGTCAGTCAGAAAACACCCTACCTGCTGCCTGAAAGGCTCAGCTCAGGGCAAAGATCTCACAGACAGCACCGAGCAGTCAGGAAGTGAGTTTTTACTTTCAGAATAATGCGTTCATCTGTTGACAGCATCACTGGAAAATGAGACTGGAGGGCACAGATGCTACTGATTAATGATGGCTCTGTCCTTATAAGTGGAAAGGACCTGTCCACCATCCAGCTGACTCCTGATCAGGCGGTCACCTGCCACCTGCTAGTCAGTCAAAATTCAGCTTTTTGAGAGGACATCCAAGCTTAAAGGCTCAGACATGTCTGCAGTCTTTTGCAGTTTTTTCTCGGCTTCCTTTTCCTCCTGCTTTAGGATTCTTGTGTACATTTTTGTTGTTGCGTCTTGTATCATGTTATTATTAAGTCACTTTACTGTCACTGTCATTTGTCTCATGCCCTGCGTCTGGTGGCAAAGACAAAAAATATTGTAGCATTCATGAACCAATGGAAGGTTTGATCTAAGGTTGCTTGATTATAAAAAAAATACTTCTTTTGATTATTTAGGTCAATATTTGTGTTGCGATTTCTCATGAGGAGATGTGCTTGTCACCTTTTTCTGTCAATCTTTTACATTTTTTGTCATCGTCTGTAACAGACTCAGCTCTGGGTCACATCTAACAACAAATCTTATTTAATGGTCATTTAGTCTCATTAAATGGTCATTATCATTGTGCATTATTTATTATTGCGGTGCACGCTGTGACAACATTCTAGAATAAATTTCAAAGATGATTTTTGTCCTTTTCAAATAATTCCCACCAAAGATGCTGAGGGACTGTATTTCTCAGCACTCCTGCAGATAAAGGCTTGTCTTTCTTTCCTTTCTGCCCGCTGAAGTCCAGAGTGGATGAGAACCCCAAGCCCCAGCTAACTGATGGGCTTGATGTGTAATTAATGGTCTGACACTGGCTAATGAAGCTAATGACGCTAACTGCGCTAGCATATGGGCGCCCCATGGGGATCCACACTCGGCGCTCTAATTTAGATAAATGACGCCCCAGGTTATGCTGAGCTATTTGCATTTCATTTGGTGGAGGCCAAGAGAGAAACAGGGATTAAACACGAGGGTGGATGGAGGAGATCAAACAGTGGAGGTGTGTGTGTGTGTGTGTGTGTGTGTGTGTGTGTATCTCCCCTCGGCCATGCATGATGCTGTTGTCAGATAAAAGGATTGGTAGCAGAGCTGATGGCAGCTGTCAGACACTGTGTGTGTGTGTGTGTGTGTGTGTGTGTATTTTGGAGGTATGCACAGGTGTGTAATCACTGCATAGTTGCCCTTGGGAGATGCTCAGTGTGGATTGCATCATCCTGATAGATGAGAAGCTCCTTGTTCAATACTGACAGTCACTTTGCATGCATTTAGAGAGACGGAGCATTTATGATAGACTATAAATACTGTAGTTTATTGTTGTGGAAGGAACCCTTACTGATCAAATTCCTTTCTTGCCAAAAGTTGTCCCATCTTCCCATCACCTCCCCTTTACCAGCTCCTTGAGGGTTTTGCTCAGAAAAAGTTGTCATCCTCTCAGACTTACTCATTCCCAGCATGTTGCCTGTTAACAGCTGCTAATTCACAGAGACTCTTCTGATAGCTGTCATCAGTTCGGACATTTTCTAGGACACATTACCAGAATTTTAGATGTATGCCACATCCAGTCCATTTCCAGTTTGTCCAGCTGAAGCTGCTTTCACTGTCACACATCCACAGTGTTTCTGAAATACAGTGAGAATACATCCAGGTGTGAGCAGCATATTGCACATATGACTGTTTTTGTTATTTTTACATTTGTTTTACAGTAATGTGCAGAGGTGCCAACTGAACCGACTGACAACATGAATTGAACTCAGAGCTTTGTTCTCCTTTGGAGGAAGAGACGTGTTCATTTTCTCATGATGGCTGTCTCTTCCAGTTTATTCAGGTGGTTCTTGTATGTTAACTATACAGGTCTGTCAGCAGCAGACATAAAACACACACTGCTATCTCCTAATATATCTCTGCCTTCTTCTTAATTTATATTAATGTAATTTATAGTGATGGCAGTTAACTTGTGGTTTAGGACACTTTCTCAAGCCACAGGATGTATCTGGACCCAAGATTACTCTCAAACTACTTCCAAGAGTGATAAAGTCCCGTCTGACTCAATGTTTCAAACTTGTGGGTGTTAAAGTGGAATTTCACCTGCTTCATGTGAGTTGCTGTTGTTAGATGGGTATTAGATCAGACTGTGATGAAGACAGAGCAGCACACTATTTGTTTACCTGGAATCACACCTGTCAGTCATTAGCATATGATGTCACTAATGGAGAGGGTTTTCGATGGAAAGCCTTCACATCAGCGTCTGTCTGTGTGTCTGCATGTGTGTGTTCAAGAAACAAGAAGCTGAAGGATGAGTTCTTTTCATCACATGATATGGAAATGAAAACAGGCTGTTGCATTTATACTTTATTACATGAGTGAATCCAGCATGCATGCGTGTGCACATCTCTCTATACAGATAGATCTATACCGTATATTGGTTCTATATCTGGTTGCTTTGACTTTTATGATTATCTCACAAGTGAAACTGTCTGCACTAGATAGAGTGCTTTTTTTCCTGCTCTGACTGAAGGTCGTATGGAGAGAGGACAGATGAATTCAGATTGTGTTTTGATGCTTCCTGGAGCAGATCTGCTCCATTATACCATCTTGTTCTATTTCCTAAAATCCATCTGCCACAGCACAGGAAAGCCTGACCTTCAGTCGTAATGGACTACATAACCTGTTGACTTGTGGGTAATGCAGTTTCTAATGGACTGGCTTGAACTTTCAGAGCCAGGAAATGCAGCAAGAAGCAGGGGAGAAACCACGAAAGAAAGCAGGTACTAAGAGGAAGAAATACAAACAGCGAGAGAAGAGGGTTTGGCTGTTATTGTTTTCTGTGTCTAACATCCTGATACATGGCCTGTGGTATTCAGGAGATTTAATGCAGAGGAGAGAGAGAGATCCATAAAGCCTCTGCTCTCCCTCAACACCTCAGGGGAAGCCATCTTTAATTCATGAACACTATAAAAATAAAGGCTTTTTTTCTGAAGGCCCTGCAGCCTGTAACAAACTCTCACAGCAACATGGCACCAGGCAGATGTTGAAGTTACGGGTGGATATCAGCTTGCAAGACCCAGGTTGTATTTTATGAGAAAATGAAAAAAATGTGTTCAACTGTGGCTTCTATTAACTAGTTTCCAATAAGCTGCAGACAGCAGACATGCTCATGACAGCTAGAGAGTAAAAACAAGGGCGCTGAAGCCTGTCAGTCTGATGGTCGCATGCAGTCGTTGCATTGGCATGCTCTCACAGTATTGGCTTTATTTGTCTAAATAGGTTGTTGAAACAGTATAATTCATAATTCAGGAAGTAATTCAGTAATAATCATGATGTATCATGTTTTTAACATTAATAGTATTTATTAATATATGAGTGCTCTTCACACCTGCTGACATGCATCACATGTCAGAACACACAAATCACTATTTACTTTACTTTGCAAATAACTGCACACCTTCACACTCAGAAACCTGGAGTCTCCATGGAGACACTCAATCATTTCATTATGCTGCCATTCGCTTTTCTTATTTGTCCCCAGTGGTTCTAGTAATTTCTTCCATTATCTTAGAATACCACCGGGAGACCCATCAGGGCGTGGGGGTTATTGTATAATCTGCATCTGTTTTATTCATGGCTATTGAATAGACAATGGATAGTAACTTTGAGGTTGTTTTAATATATAATTTATATGGTAATATGAATAATTTGTGGTCCTTGCAGAAAGCCATGATTGGCAGCTTGTTTCATGCTTTGTAACTACGGCAGCTGACAAGGTTGTGTCAAAAGAAATGATTTCTTTCACCCTTTGTTTCTCCTCCCTGATCACACTAAACGTGTTGGACGTCTCACCAGCAGGCTGCCGTTGCCTTCATTTTCTGAACGAGAGGTGAATGTGGTGTCGAGGAGTGAAAGATAGCAGCGACGTCAGATGACCTGTCAATCCATTTTGGACTATTTGATGTCAGAGAAAAGACTTGCAGGGTGACTTTGTTGCAGCAAAGCGATGCTGTTCCTCTCCTCTTCAAAGCCACAGAGCTGGATGTGACTACGGAGAGCTGTGAAGGTCAAACTGAGCTGCTGTTGCACCAGCCTTTTCATTTGTTATGCAGAATTTGTTCTTAGCAAGAGCACATAATGGAAGCAGTTATGACTCTGAATGAACTGCATTATTGATTAAGCTGTTTTTTTCTCACTCTGGCAGCTCTCATTTCCTTTACTATTGACATGTTTCCCCAAAACATATCGATAGATTATCGATGTCTACGCCACTGCAGATTATAGGATGGAGACTCTGTCCAGAAAAGCAGTTTTGAGAAATCTAACTTGAGTATAAAATATGAAAGGGAACATACTAAGATGCTGCTGCATGTTTGACAGTCCATGTCATGTAGTTTGACAAGACCATACATGCATAAGGATAAATTTCCATATATGTCTGTGGGCTGCTTTCTTTACTACTCCTCGGCTTGAACTCAGCAAACACATCTTTCATCACGTCACCATCGAGTGGCTTATGACAACAAGTAGAGCATCAAGCTGAAGCCGTGTGCAGGGATCAGAGGCATGGAAACATGCATCATCTCTTCTTGGAGTTCATCAGTAACATAGCACAGATATTTTGAGTAGTAACAGAAGAGAAGTTTCTCTTTCTCCCAGTCCTCCAGAGACGATGGGACTGTCACCTCACTGAGGATCAGGTGAGAAAAGGTGTCGGATAACATTTCAGCAGCAGTGTCAAACGGTGTTACACTTTGAAATGGAGCTGTGAGCTCCAAGAGCAACATTTTGTTTTTATCCCAAAACCACGATGAGGGATGCATCTTAAAAATTCACTGACCCATCCAGCCGAGACGGCGGGCACAAAGTCACCCCCTCACCGCATGATTTATTGAAAAGAGCTTGAAAGAATGGTGATGTTTCGGTCACAGACATCAGCCATCAACAGCATCTAAGCAGAAATGACAAGGAGGCAGTGGAGCAGCAGCCGGAGGAGGACTGACAAATAGTTTAGGACTGACCCAGGATGGTGAGAAAATAGTGTTGATCTGCAGCTCTGAGGTCAGCTTTTGTTCCAAATAATGTAATAATCCTGTTTTATTTCAATACATTTGACCACTAGAAGGCAAAGTCGAATAAATAATTTAAAACAATTCAACTGGGACATCATTTTTAAGGTGAGACACAACAGACAAAACCAGTGTTTTTAATTTTAGTTTAATCTTCAGTGAGATGTTTAACCCTCAGAACCTGTTAACTTTGACTAACGTTCTCCTGACAGTGCCCATTTTCAACAGCCTACCACATTAATGAAAAAATAGGTATTACTTAGTTTTTTTTCTGTTTAACTTAAGTTGTCTTCTCTTGAATAATATATTATTTCATCAATAAATTTAAAAATTGACCCTTTCAACTTCACTTGAAAAATTAAAACATGATTTTATTTTCTCCTACTCTGATCAGAACTTTGAACAGTGTCAAGATTGTTTTGTTTGCTCACAGAGAAAAATGTTTTAATGCAAATACAAAACACCCAAAATACACTTTTAGCTGTTGTGTTTGTAGATTGTTTGATGGTGATTTCTATTGTTTAAACTTCTGTCATGTCCTCAAAAAATTAACGTTTTCTGTCAGACTCTGGTCAAAGTTTCCACTTTCATTCCTTTATATATTCAGGTTTTTCTGACATGTCAACACAATGAAACTGATGAGAATTTATTTTATTGCATTGGTATGTATTCATTATAATATCTCTAATTTGCATAAACATTAAACTTCCAACAACTTTTAATACAAAAATAATCAACTGAGGAAGTGGATCTGTGTATTTCTCTGGGGATGATATGATGATGACGATATTTTCTGTCGTACGTACACCTGCTGTATAATGAGACAAGACACTTTCTACAACATGGGACAAATGAAACTTTCATTTCATAGCAAATCTGTGGTTACAGTGAAGTTTGTCTGCAGTCAAAAAACTTCAATCCCTGATCCGAACTAAACGGTCATCATGACCAGACGTTGCTTCAATCCTGAACTTCATCCACTGATACCTCTCATCAGTTCTATGACTGGTGAAGTTTAAATGTTCTGATGGAAAGCTGACTCTCGCTGCAGTGGTGTCTTATTCCATCATGAAGACAAGGAGCTCTAGTTTGACTCTGAGATGACTCTGCTTGTGTTATGTAGGTACAGTGCTCTGACATCTATGTCTTTTCATAAAACTACATCTGTGTCATCAGTCCAGTGAAGTCACATACATTTGAGCTCTATTCTACTCTACCCAGCTCTACTTTCACTTGACAAACATGTCTTGAAGAAAAGCTGAAAATCACACACACACTACAGTAAATCCTTTTTAAGATTATATTATTGTCTGAGAGCACAGCGACTAGATAAAGGTGATTATGGGATTTACAGTCGATGACGTCTTACGATAAGTAGCAGTAGATCACCAGGAGATATGCAGACGCCGTATTCCTTTGATTTGTGGCTGAGCGCTAATATTTCTAAGAATTATTACATCGTACGGGGAAAAAATGAGTCAAAGCTGTTTAAGGAAGGAGTGGAGGAGCAGGATCGACTGATCCATAGGTTCTCTATATCTGCAAATGTGTCAGATGATCTTTCAGGCCTCCAGCATCATCTCCTTCAGTTAAACTTTAACTCTTTCTTCCTCGTTGAGTTCACTGCTCTTCACCATGTTGAACAGGAAGTGAGGAATTTAAACTGAATTCACCTTTTTAGACCAAATTTGATCTAGAACACTGGAATTCACTGAGAAGTCAGAAATGAATCCAGAATAACAAACAGCCACTAAAACACATTTTTCTTCTTATCCAGTAAATTCCTGGATAACATGAATAATAAAATGGTATATAAACATTCAAATATGTAAACATGTTCCAGTAGAATTGAAAAACACAAGAATGAACCTGGTTTAGAAATCTAGTTTAGTGCACATTTTTGCGAGTGTTACACACATGAATTCATGTTATTGTCAGATGCAGACTGATACCTCGTGTATTTTAATCAGACTTGATTAAAAATGAGACAAATATAATCTAGAGCAGAAGATAACTTATATAAATATATAACATATCCTTTACAGTTCTGTTGGTTGTCTGCAGTGTCTGAGCGTAGTGTTATGCTTGCTGTCTTGTGATAATTAAAAGTGTACAGTGGTAACACGTTGTGTCTCAGTGTGCAAAAATTCCAAATAAAAAATATATGGTGAGCTTCCTGAATCAACCTCCTATAGAGCACCATTTATATTTGGCAACATGTGGATTCTGGGAGCACTATTGACCACTTTTGAATTAGTAACCTTTATTGGGAGTAAGCGTTATATCTATTGATGTGCCCTGATAGAAGAGGGAGAAAGTGGAAAAGGCAGACACTGGATCTTATTACTACTGTGTCATATTTAATGAAAAGCTTTGCAGAAATCTAAATAGACCAACAGAAGAAAACCAAGTCCATCTGTGGTGGTGTGAGGCTGAAAGAACAGGAGGTCAGCAGATAAATGAACTTTTGCTGCGAGGCTCCTTCATCTGCATTGAGCTGGAAGTAATGAAAGTGTGGTGGAGCATTGAAGATTGATGCCAGGGAACTCTCAGACCCCTTCTCTGAGCTTTTACCCTCTCCTCTTCATCTATAAACACTCTTTCCTGCCTTCCTGTTTTTTAACAGTGTGTCTTTGTGTCTTTTTTTTCCTCTTCACTGTGTCCACCATCCCGACTCTCCAGGACACTTCCTGTAATTGTCTCTGTATGTCTCTGTCCTGTCTCCTCTCTATCTCTCTCTTTTCCAGTCTGCTTTCTAAAACTCCACCTAAACAAGGACAGTCCAGCAAACAGTCAAACTGCGACTGTGATCCAGAGCTCAAATTGATCTGTAACTGTAAAGCATGAACAACAGTTTTATGGTTTATCTTGACTTGATGAAATAAACAACCTGAACGTCCTGTCTCTTAACAACTGATGGACCCCTTTAAAGTTCCCTGTATGAGATCTACAATGTTAACTCAATGAGTTCCAGCTGTTTTTATAAAACACAAAGTGTCTTGTTCCAGTGTTTTTGTGTATTTCCAGTCATATTTCTAGACCCACAGAATATGTTGTACTGTGTCTCTGAAAACAGTGAATATCTCAAATGAAAGAAGAGACTCTCTATTTCATCATGAAAAAAATGTTTGTTTTTACCTTGTTCCATTCTTGTTTTATCAGAGGTAGAGTAGAGGACACTTTTTCTCCACATTCTGTTTGTTTTGCTCTCTAATCTCGATCGTCTCCACTTCCTGTTTTGATCTCTGTGGTGTATACTGTCTCTTTATGCTCTGACTACATCTCCCAGAAGCCCCAGCATTACTCACAGGCTGTGTGAGAGCGTGATCGGCAACCTGCTGCCAAAAAAACACTTTGACTTATTTATATGTTCATGGCACTCAAGCGTGGGATTTTTAATGACGTAGAAATCCATCAGTGGCACTCAAAGAGTTAATATAGCAGAAAACAACTATGCTATATAAAGACGTAGAGGAGTAATGTCTGCTTTCCTCTTATTCTAATCTATTCTCATGTTTTCTGTTTGTGTTAAAGACTTTATTTTATTCTACAATATGAAAAGCACCTTTGACAACCTTGAGAAGCACGATAAATCAAAAGTGTTATCACTGTTTCACTGGCTCTGCACTGCTCTCACTCAGCTGATAATGATAATACCTCCAGGAAAATCAGCCAAAGGAGGACACTGATGTGCTGTGTAGGTCCAGAATGTCTTCAGATTGAACCACGTTCAACGGGATGAGTGGGGAACCATCTAGAGCATGATAACTAGATCTTCTTAGAGGTTGTGTTTCTACCTTCAGTAGGTGGAGAAAAACAGGAGTAGCAGCAGGTCCAGAGCAGTGGACTGTGGATGGAGGCATTTCACTCCAACCAGACTTGGAGTGAAACTCATCCACTCTCTCTTAACAACAGCCAGATTGAGTTAAGAAGAACAGTACAGAGAAATTCCACTTCAGTTTGCCATCAGAAAATATTGTAAATAGATAGCATATAAGTCACTGGTCATGATTCTCACTTGCTCTACTGGTATAAAGAATAGCATTTTCTATTATTGCCTTAAATTTCATATTTCTGAAGAGGACTTAAGACAGATATTTTGAGTCTTGTGTTCATTAGAAACTTGAATGAACCAACGTTACACCCTTAACTGGTATTTTTATAACATGATGTGGTGAACTACAGCCTCGGTCATACACTACTAACATCTAAAAAGCACTACGAAGGCGGAGCAAAAGAGCTAATCAGCAGCCAAGTGTTGTGATTATTATGATGCTTGATGGTTAACACATCACCTTAAGTAATGATTATTACATGTTTGATGCATTTGGACATAGAATGGAGATAATACTGATCTGTGAAACAATATAAGCAGGCACAGGTGTGCTGAAAGCTGTCACAGTCAGGTGAACGACTGGCAGACAGTAAAAAGGCATTTAGTGAAAGTAAAGACAAAAAAAACATGTAAACAGGGCTGAATGCAAAACAAAAGGCCAAAGAGAACACAAAGAACTAAATGACAAAACTTAACAGAACTTGTGAGACATGATGATCCACTCCTTCCATACTCATGACGGACTCCACTTTCTGCTTCTACTTGCTTTGGCTTGGTGCTTTGAACCTGTAATTATTTCAATAAACCAGCTTGTAAAGTGCCAGGTTTTCACTGAGTAATGGTCTATAAGTTTGACTGCACTTTGGAGGTGTTTTGTTTTATTTAACAGTGTTTTTTTCTTCTTTTTTTACCAAGCTATTATTCATTGGGCAGTTCATTTGCTCATTCATGAGGTTCTTTGATATGGAGCATGTAAAAGGGACTGTTAAACTTGATGACATACCAAGACACTAGCTGGGAGGTTTTATATAGATTATCTCTGACACACACACACACACAGTCATCACACATGTGAATCCTGCCCTGGTAAGGTTTAATGATGCTTTTTAGGAGCTGTATTGACCCCAGAGCTGGTTTTAAACACACACACACACTCAGGTCCGGTACTTTCTTAGCACCATGCCTTGCTCTATCTTTCCTTCTCTCAGTCACATTAAAGTGTAGAAATGCATCAAAGCCCCCTGCGGTGCTTTTACTCTCATAATTGTGAGCTGAGAGGCTCTGGTCAGTCACTTAGCCCAAGTAGCTTTTAGCCACACTTATCACATTTTCTTCTGTATCCAGTACTAATGTATCATCCATTACCTGGAGTCAAATGAGCACTCTTAATCTGACCCAGGTGGCTGATACCAGGCTTTGCACACACACACACACTGACTGGGTCAGACTGCAAATGTCAACATGTCTTATCCTGCTGGGATCGGTTCATTTTCAGTGCCTTCACATGTCAAGATGTGCCTTCATTTTCATCTTTCAGTCTCTTGTATTTATGAGCTATGATCAAATCTGTGAAACAAGAGAGGATTTCTGATGATGATGGGTGGATCACATGTTTCAGCTGAGACTGTTGCATACCGGCTCGACGCTCATTTCAAGTAGCCTCTGCCAAAAAAATCAAATCAAAAGCCTTTATTTTCATTTTGTGAAATTGCAGCAAAGTTAGGAGTGGTGCTTGATACAAGATAAAAACAGTCAACAGTAAATATAAATAACATGAGATATGGTAAAAAAATATAGGTAATATTTGCAGTATTTTTAGAAAAGGTGGTGTTGTAGCTACTCAGTTGTTGCACAGTTTTAATGTGTATTTAATAGATGCTTAATATGTGCACAGGTATTACACAGATTATTTCACAGATGATCTCATAGTTATTGGCTGTGTGTTGGAGTGATGTGGTGTTGAGTATTCAGAGCACCGATGGCCTGGTGGTCCAGGTTTAGTCAGACCTGTAGCTCCGTCCAGGTGAGAAGAGTCCTGGACCATGTTTGTAGCTCTGCTGAGACTATCAACCTCATCTCTGTAGGCCGGTCCGTGCATGGTGGACCATCAGTGAGCAGATATGATGGAGCTGCAGAGAGGGGTTGGTGTGCAGTTATATGTGTACAGAGAGTACAGGAGAGGACTCAGTCCTGTATGCAGTACTGTACTCTCTGTAAGTACTGAGTACAGCAGTGGATCAAGTATACTGTACTCAGTACTGAGGACTCAGTACACAACCCTGAGGGGAGCCAGTGTTGAGTGTGATGGAGGTGGAAGTCTGACAGTTTGTGTGTGATTTGTCAGAATCCAGCTGCAGATGAGTTTGTCAGTCAGAATATCTGGGATAAAGCTGAGCTACAGTCTATGAAGAGCATGCTCACTGAGTCTGGTCTGTTTTTGTCTTACAACTTGAACCCTTTCACAGAGAGTTTTCATGAAAGTTAATCAGAACATTTTGAGTGCACAAATCATCTGTGTTTGGTTGTACTTAACCCTAACCCTCTAGAGTCAGCTCCAGTCAATGTGTTGAGGATGCAAATTGGTTTGGTCAGTGATGTTGGATTTAATGTGTCCATCATGACCCAATGAAAGCTTTGATGAAATTCTGGAACAATACTGAGCTAAAAGGGACTTTTAATTCTCAGTAGAGATATTTAAAAAAATGTTTTTGAAATGCAGGAGACAACATGGCATACAGGAAGGTCTGTGATGCTCAGGGTGGCCCAATGGTCGGTGAGGTCCTGCACTGCTCTGGAGGTCTGGATCTTGACTGGGACCTGGACAAAGAGGAGCTACAGGAACCAGGGCCCAGCATGGACCGCATGCAGATGCAACACATAGACTGCAAGCGATCAGGTGGGGTTCACTTTAATTAGTATATACTCACAATTTCCTATGACCCTCTGCAGTTCAGATAGCTTCTAATTTGGTGATTTTTTTTTCATGATTAATTTTGGTAAGATAATGAAATAACAGTCTACACCTGTGACCATCACTTCAACTGGTCAAGCAGCAAAACACAAGTAATTCAGATGATAGCTGATTAGTTTATAGTTGCACTTAAATCCAAAAATCCATTTATGACTGTAATACAATTTTATTTTCCAAATGAAGATGCATATTGCAATGTGGTATGAAGCTGGTCTCACTTAAGATGACATGATGTGTTCATAAAGAGGTGATTACTGTGCTTTACCAACAGGACAGTTACAGCTCATATTAAACCTGAATGGATGCTGTCTGACTGACACCTGATATGAGGAGTTTGTAAATTATTTAAACAGAATTAAGTTTGCCATTAATGAGTTCCACAGCTCATAACTGTCATAAAACACAGTTTGACAACTGAGAAAAATGTTCTTAAAAATTAGCAGGTTGACGATGTAAAATCTCATTTCCTGTTTCTGTTATGACACATTGTGCTGCGATGCATCTTTTATCGTCTCACGTTGGATCCGTCGTGCACATGTATGAGCTTTTCTGGTGCATGACCTGTACATGCTTAAATATTCCTCTTGTGTTTTTGTGTAATTATCTTGAAAGTTAGTCAATTTTTCCAGGATGCCAGAACACATTTCTGTCTCATGCTCTGATGCTCTTAAAATGTGTTTTGCTCAGAAGTTCTTCAGAATCCTTACACATAATGTGAAACATCCTGACACTGTGAAGAAAATACTGCTTTTAATGTGATACGTTTTCTGCTGCCAGCAGCTGCAAAGTAAAGCTCGAGTGGAGTTGCTCAGCTTTGAGTTGTGCCTGGAGTTCTATCAGCAGTGTTTTTCTGTGCTCACAAATGCAGGAGGACCGATCATTTCAAAACGCAAAAATAAGCTCCAGCTTTTCATTCCATATCCCTTTTACAGTTCATTTTCAACATTACATTAGGAGTCTGTTGTTAGTGAGAAACCATCTCAAACTATCCTTCTGGTAGTAAAGAGTGTGGGGTCAGTTTGACCCACATCTTATTTGCTAAATTAGGATTTTCTCCTGATTTGTCACTGCTGTCTCTCTCAGGGTGTTCAGACCCTGGACCTGATCCTGATCCTGAGCTCATGGAACCCATCCAGCCGTCTGTCTCTGTTTCACCACATGGACGATTTGAACGACTCCAGGAAGATCCCAACTACATTTCCCACTTCACCAGGACTCCAGGCCATAAAGGCCAACGACGACTCCACTGCTTCCTGCTCAGGTAATTCAGGGACTACAGCAGTCAGAAAGTCCCTTAAGAAGAAAGACGTACAGTATCATGTTTTACATGTTTCAGTTGTGTCACCAAATTCACCAACATGGAGCTGATTACCTTAACACTGAGAGGACAAGCAGTGCTCTAGAAACGAGGGGAAAATGAACTGTGAAGCTGTTAAAAGTTACCATGTGGAATATTTACAGTCCTTGCTACCATTGATGTGAATCACATAACTCACTGGTTCAATATTCGGCCTTTGATTAAGGGGCAGTCAGCCTTGTGATTGCCATAAATTCTACAGCAGTGAATGAGCTCTGTTGAATCCAGCTGTGGCTTTTATTGCTAACAGATAATCAAAACCTGATTTGTTTATCCCAGGACATTTTAGCAGTTTTTGTTGAGGTATTAAGTTGACTCATAACTTTGACAAGAGTATAAAAATACCCAAATACGCCAAAACCCTTCTAGTTGTATATCAGGGTCAGGCTAGTGGAAACAGTGCAGGAACCAGATTTTCAACGTCCTTCTCAGCTCCCATTCCACCTGAGACATCCATCCCATCATCATCATCATCGTTTTGAAGTTTTCACCTCCAAAGGCAGTAGGTGTAAGAGTATGAGGGCTGGGATGGCATCATAACCAAACTACCAACATGAATATGACTTTTATTTTTAATTCCACAGAGAGACTCGTATTTTTTTTTGGGGGGGGAGAAACCTTTTGGTGTGATGTACATCCACATTTTGATTCATTTCGTCGACACAAAGGATCACTGTGAAAATCAAGAAGGCTTGTTTCCTGGTGCAGTGCAGCAAACCTTCAACCATCATGTCCTCTGAATTCATCACTTGGTATATTGATGGTGTTTGATAAGGTGGATGATGCTGCTCTTTACCACTCAGTAGGTTTACATAGTGGACCTTTGCTCTTCACCTCCTCTCTAACCTGACACTAGCGCCTCTTCTTATGTGTTTATTTCTATCATCCTGTTCACTGCCACTGAAGGACTTTCCAACATTCTCAGGAATCCCACTGACACAGCATGAGGCATATTATCTTGATAAGTATCTTGAGATCAAGGTCTGAATGGTGTCCTTCACTGCTCCTCTGAAGTACGACATGGACACTATTGATCTGCGTTTCCTCAATTCAAGAGCAAAACTTTCTTAAAAGGTCCATCACATGCATCTCTTGACCTCCGAAACAGCAGTTTAATGAAAAATAATAGTAAGTCAACATCCACCATTTAGCTTTTTACTCACTTTTTTCAGAAGCTGGCACTGAACAAGTTGACATCTACTGTGAGATACTGCTGAAAGCCAGTAAGTGGATAAAGTTGCCCTCTGACTGTTCCCTCATTCTTCACAGGTACATCCTGGCAGGGTTGGGGCTGTTTGTTCTCGGCCTCCTGATTGGCTGGTTCATTCACACACCTACCGTCCAGCCACCTGTTCCTCTGTCCGACAGCTCAGATCTGCTGGAGGAGCTGCTGAGAGGAATCACAGCTGACAAGATAGACGCTCTTCATAGGTAAGCTCCCAGTTAGTGCTAAATTAGTATTTTCGTATTTTGCTGTGTGCTATGTTTGCTTTGGTGTGTACACACCGATGGGCGGCCAAGGATCAGTGATGCAGGTGGGCATGCAGGTGAAGGCTGGTCCTGGTGGTCTGATCCAACGGACCGAAGAAATACTGGTTCTCGTAGAAAGGTGTCAGGAACCAGAGCACACCTTCAGGGGTCAAGTCAGGACTGTAAGGCAGCAAAAGAGAGAGACCAACAAGGTCAGAGGTGTTCTGTACTCCTGCTGTTCCTCTATCAGAACCGTTCTTTTCAACGTGTCGAATCTCAGGAACACCTGGAGGAAATTTCTTCACATTTGATAAAAAATGAATTCAAGGATGAACTCAGTAGAATCCAGCAGTCTAATGACCGTAGATAACACTAGCCAGGTAGTTTCAGTTGGTCAAACATAAACTATAGAAGTGTCAGACGATCATATAAATGATGTGTAATAGTTTAAGAAACAGCGTATTAACGTATCTAACGTAGGGCTGCCAGGTTTAAATGTAGGTTGTTAACACAGTGATGAAAGAAAGAAGGATGGAGACAGAGAAACTGTGTGAAGAAAAGAAGATTTTAGGGAAGAAGAAAACAGACAAGAGGATGATAGTTTGATGCCACCACAGTTTGACTTGTTGCCTTCTAGCCAGGCACTGCTCTGTTTGTATCCAAAGAGGAAGACTCAGAGAGAGGAAGTGAGAGATAAAAACTCTTCACCAGGTAACATTTTTTTAAACACTGATATAAACCTCTGTCAAGCCGAACGCTGATGACTGAGTGTATGTGTCTCTGTGCGATAACTGGCTTTGCCACTCAACTGAGACAATCATGTCACCATGGCTTCCCTCCCTGAGTTTCACACTTTTCATTATTTATTTCCTTAAAATTTATATTTATGGTGCCAGAAACACGCCCACCCACCGTACCATAAGTGCCAGAGACCCACACATACGACAGCTTAAGGATGATGGAGTATTTGTTTCAGTTGTTTCACTTGATTACAGTTACTAATTAAATGAAATGGTTATTTTCATCACCCGCTAGTCCTCAGGTAGTTCAGATATCATTTATTATCTAAGGTACATACATCCCCTCATTATCTTTTCTCCCTGAACTCCTGTGGCCTGGAATTGACCTTGACTCCTCACAATCTGCATGATTAAATTAGCTAATTAGCGAAGGTTGAAATGAGAATGAGACCAATACGTCTTTCTTTAGTTATTTCTGCAGCTGCTTTAATATGTTGAATCTGTACGTGACAAGTACAGAAAGTACAGCTAACACATTTTAATGTCCGGGTGTGGGAAAAAAAAGTCTCTGCTGAGGAGATGAGCTGTTATTATTAAAAGAGCTTTATTTCCATTTTTTCCACAGTGATTGAGATCAAATGTCCTCCTGGTTAAACCAGGGTATAGATTATTAGAGTTTTTTTGTTAAAAAAAAAAACGGCATAACTTTATAAGTGCTGTTGCGATCTGTTTTCACACTGTATCTTAGTAAGTGGTGCCTTTGAATGAACCACTGATGCTTGAACAGACAAAGCTTAAAGAAGACAAAGGCATGTATGACATCATTGTTCTTGTAAGTGACTACATTATGCACAGAAGATAACAGAGAGATGAGTGGTAGACCAGAAAGAAGAAGATGACTCGTAGTGTGAGCAGACGCTGTTTTACTTCATGTCTGTTAGCATGCTGTTTAGGCTGAAGTGAATCTTCTGTCATAAACTCTGCATTGACTCTTTCATTCAGGTGTGTGTGATCACGTCTCCGTGTGTCTATGTGCTCATGTCACTTGTTGCTATGGTAACTATTCACTCATCCTGCAGCCTGATGCAGACACAAGATGCTTCAGCTATTTTTGTTTTTTTGGGCAACTTGCTCACTGACTACACACTGTTTACACACACACACACACACACACACACTCATATTTCACTATTATTCATGAGGGTGATGTAAACAGCATATTCTACTTTGACATTCTGAAAAAGGTTGTATTCAAAATTGAGCATTAGTGGAATATTAATGTTCAGCTCTTTTTTTCTGAATCTTATCTTTGTATGGAACAAAATGAGTCGTACGGCTGGAAATAAGCGACTGATCACCGTCACCATGTTCACTGTCTGTGGTCTCCTTATGTTCTTAAGGAGGACTTCTTACCCTGAATGATTTACTGGTTTGTAGATGACTGCTTGTCTTTATTATTATTATTATTATTATGGGCTTATGAAACATAGCTGACTTTCTTTCCAGCTCATCATGGTAAAAACTTCACGACTTTGATTCTTGTTTCAGTTTCAACTTCAGAGAGGTGAATAAAACACGCAGAGCTACTTTAAGAGAAACTGGATTAAGTTCAAATCCCTAGAAGATGGTTTCCTCCTGCTCGTTTCTTGGCTCGTCTAATACTGATCCCTCTTGTTAATTATACTACTGTAATATATTCCCTCTTACAGCTATAGGGAAGTACATCAGAGTGTTTCATGGCTTTTGTTTCCCTGCATGTCTTCCCTCACATAGCCCAAATGTGAACATTGTGAAGTGTTTTAAGGGCTAATCCATGAGCTGCCGTTATGAAGCCGCAGGCTGTTGATGCTGCTGATTCCAGCTCGATGATGTCTTGAGGTGACAAATCGTTTTCCATCTAATGGGTCTTGATGTGCTGGCATCAGGACAGCAACCATCATGGAGCTCTTGTTACAGTTACAGTGCTGCTCCTTGAGTTTTCTGTTTAAATTATCACTGCATGAATGGACATATCTGCCTACTTTAGGATTTAGTCTTTTAGTTTTAGTCATGTTTGGATATTTTTGACATATCGTCTGTGTGTGCTTTGTCAGTGTTTTCCAGTTGGACTGTTGACTGACTGTACCTGCACAGGCTGCTTCATCTTTGGCTGGACAGCCTTGTAAAAAGGAAAGCCACCACTCTTTCAAAATAAATCATTTCTGCTGGTTTGCCGCTGTGGTCAATCAGCCAATAGACGTCTGAGAAGAAATGAATTGTTAAGTTAAGTCTAGTGGTGGGAAATACACAGTATAGGTTTCACTTTGTCCATGAATGAGAGCTGCAGCTCCTAAAGACCCAAATGAACTTCCTGTTTTGCTTCACAGTGACTTGAGGTGTCACATTTGGCTTCAACCAATCAAAGAAAACACAAAATGAATGACTGAACTGAGCCCCTTAAAGCAGAAAACTGTTCACTTCAGCTTACGCTCCCCACTAACTCTTCCCAGTTTGAAGTGAAAATCTGTACTTTTTCCTGACATGTCAAAGACATACAGATGAACTAAACGCTGTGAAAGCATTCCAGGAGTTTTTGTGGAAGAAATCAGAGTGTGGAGAGCAGCTGAATGTGGAAGCACGTGGTCACTAGAGTGACTCGTTAACGACACTGGACAGTTTAATGGAGTTCAAGCTGCTTCAGACGCTCATCAGTGAGGTGAGCTATGGTCTAACTCTTCTCACAGAGTCCTCGTCACTTCAGCTTGTTGTCTCTGAGGATTATATTTGTCATTTATTTAAAACAATTCAGTGTTGTACAACATCTCACTTTTTTCTTATAACATTTCTCTCATAACAATAAAGAGTACTGTGTTACAAAAGCATCTCTTTTCAGTAGTGTGATGATGATGATGATGATGATGATGGGAAAGTTTACCAAAGTTTAGGGTGGATTTTTCCCAACTCAAACATTACTGTTTATATGAACTGTATGAGTGTATTTGCCATGCATTTTGCGTAATCCAAATGCAAAGTGTATGCATGTAGTCCTCACTGTTGTTCATGACCAAAACTGGGGCCAAAAACCTCATCAGAAATATTACTCCGTCTGCTGGACGTGTAAACAGTCAATTGAAATGATATGATATGATGCTGCTGGTAGTGTCCTAATGCTAGTGGTAAGATGCTTAACTTACAACCTTACTTACTTTAAGACAAACCACAATCTTTTCTGAAATCAAACCAGTGATAACTGCTGATAAGAGCCATTCAATCAGCTGAACATTCCCTGCACAAGGAGACGTCCTCGCTGTGCTTCAGTAGAACTCTTAACGCTGTGAAATGACCCAGAAATATCTCATTGCAGCCGTGATAAGAGCTGGTCGAAATTTCTAAATGTTAAAGAAGGACTTCTGCCTGCCTTTCTTATCTCCTTTAGCATAAGAGCATCTTTTACAAAAGGAAAGGAGATGACGGTAGCACCATGGCAGACCCATGTTTAGAACCTCTAATTATGCAGCCGGACTCTGTCTTTTCATAAGTACTTATGAATTCTCCTTCACAGCTTTCCTTGACCTCAAAGGAAAAAGACATGAATGTTAGGAAAAGAAATGCAAGCAGCAAACTTTGTGAATTTCAGGTCTCCTTCTGTTTACAGGATCTCATCTACCTTCCCATCCCTGCAGCTCATTTCACTGATTGCTCCCTCTTCATGTTAAAGTGACGTTAATCAGTGAAATCAGCTGCTTTAGTGACTGATTGCAGTGTCTCGTTGGCCATGAAGCACTTTTCTACAGCAGCTATTTGTGGATAAATTAACATCATCACCTTTTATTCCAAGGCCTTCGTGTTAGTTTCATACCCGTTCAGGTCTTAATACCTTATATTAAACTGTATAACCATAGCAACAGCACTTATGCATCATATTACATATAATACACTGACATGTTGAATAGTGTTCCCATTCAGAAGGAAACAGCTGAGTTTGGTTGGAACATCCAGCAGCAAAGTGAAGTGCAGCTCATTCAACAGGAGAGCAAGGAACAAAACTGATAATCCACGAATTAACGGCTGACCAAGGAGCTCAAAGCAGTCTGTTTTATTTATGGTTTTTTTTTGTTACATGTGTGAACAGTGATTATGGAGGAAAATAGGTTTGGTCCGGCCATAATTCACATAAATCAACAGTAAACACCAGCTGATTCTCACTGCTAACAAAGGCTGACATGCAATATAAATAAAAAGGAATTTAATTTTTCATACTGTTACCTGAGAGCACCTGAACACATGTTGGTTAGTTAGTTTCTTGAATTTAATTCCAGTCAGCATTGCTTTGAGTAAAGTGCACAGATCAAACCTGACAATTCACTCACATGGAATATCAATGAATACTAATAAACAAAAACAGCTAAAATAAACAATAAAAAGCTGCTAATAAGGATGTGTGGAAGTGACAACGAACAGCTGCACACAACAGGATTTAAGAAAAAATAGCACATTATGCTATGACTTTAATGAAATCACCATTGATGCTTCATGAAGCTTCTAAAGTTTAACGTTTAAAAAGACACATTATAACGGAGGAAGAACTGAGAAAATACACAGCTTAGTTCATGTGTCAAACGTGGCTCCACAGTATATTTAGGCTTAACAGCTGGAAAATACACATTTCAAAATAGGTAAACAAACCAAGTTCTGAACTGAGCCGCTAACAGTTACACCTGTTAACAGTTTTTACTGTCCATGTGTGCCCGCCTCACATTTTTATTCTCTACGGTTGTCCAGGGTAACATACAGCACTGTACATGTATACATGCAGGGAAATGAGCATATTTCTGCATTACTGTTCCTGGTGCTTGTGAGCGTGAGGCATGAGAACGTGAAACACAGCCCTTCAAAATAACACGGGGACAACATGACAGCCATATCAATAACACTGTATTTGGTGTTCTCAGTAACGTAAGGCTGTGAATAACAATGTGAGGCTGAATAGATGAATACAAAGCCACAGCATTCCAAGTGAGACAGCACTGAAACTGAGACATTAGAATAATTTAAATGTAACTGCTGCAAATTGCATTATGTTCAGCGTCCCTGTGTTCGGTGTTGAATACAGAGGAGGCATATTTTATTCTCATGATGAGAAATGATATCTTGCTTATATAAATAAGAGGCAGAGAGGAGGCGTATACACGGAGACGGGAGTGAGAGAAACAAATGAAGATGGAAAGGTGCACAGTCGTCACAGAGTGAATACAAATAGAGAAGACGAGAGCATCTGAGGCCGTAAAGCTCCAAGTCTGCAGAGGAAACCAGAGATGAAACCAGGACTAGAGATCAGCCGGTGAATTAAAACTTTTAGATTAAAACAGGTTTTTTTAACTGTCTAAGCAACATATTTTTCACTGAATGGTGAATGAAATATACAGTTAGACAGTGAAAAACTGTTTGACAATCCACATAAAATAATGTTCCTGCATTGTTTGCATTGGTGGATGAAGTTTGCTCAGTGATTATGGTCCATCTCAGACAGCTGTCATGCATAGCTCCATCCCATCGGATATCCATCTGCTAATAAAGACTGTGTAAAAGGCTCATAGGAACACATGTTCTGCAAACTGTTTCCAACATCAACAGTGAGCCTGGTTGATTAACATGTGCTAACTGCTTTAAATAGATATCTGGATCTCAGTGTCACATGTGTCCTACTTACTTTGGGTAACTAGCACAGTAAGACATGAAGCCGCACTCCTGCATCATATTAACAAATCAAATGAAGCATGGATTAGTTTTAAACTGTTGGAGCGGTTTGATAATGTTATAAGGTGCTGATCCTGCAACATCTGGAACCATCCAGGAGCTCTGTATTAATGTTGATGTAAAAACCCCACCACTAGCTTCCCTTTGAGCCCAAATTCAGTTATTTCAAATAAATTCCTTTAACAGTGACAAAGATTTCATCAACAGTGGACATGTCTTACAGGCTTACAGGCTGGCAGGCGTAGGAGTGTATTGTGCTTGTGCTCATGTTTTTGTATAGATGAGCAGAATCCTATGGCTACATCAGACTCTAATGTAGTGGTGCTTTATGGATGGAGTGTGCACGATGAAGGATTGAGCTGGAAAATCTGTGGATAAGTCAGCATGTCTTCGTCGGCATTTGTATATTTCATCACGACATTTTAACAGGAAGTTGGGTGGGTATTAATATCCAAACCTGCCACTTCTTGCATGCCATGGAACCTGCATGTCACCTGTGCAATGGCAGTGTAAAACCTGTGCAAAGCTGTGTCAAGTAGTGGCATTTTAGTCTTTTGGTGGATCGGGTGCATTTCTGTCAAAAAGGGGGAGGAAGACCCCATAACTGAGTGAGATACTGACTGATTCCTCTAACAGTGGGAGGAAACTACAGTACTACTCTCTGAGTGCAAAAAGCATTAAAATATACGAAATATTGATGATCTGTTTTTGAAGACTTTGCAAAACAGTGGTGACAGTTTACAGAACTTTACCATATGAATCTCAATCACTGTTTGGAGGACAAAGTCAGAATTGTTCCTGACATATTACTGTCCCATTAAGAGAGGGCCTCGAGTCATACAGGAGAGTTTAAGGTGTCAAACTGCTTCTGTGTTTTTGTCTGAATACGAGCCGATAATGATTCAGGTAGGAGTTCAGCAACTGGAAATGTCACCTCACTTCACATAAGGCTGTTCACCAGCATCTAAATTACCACCAGCCTTCAGTGCTGAACACAAAGAAGTTTCCATTCTCCATTGGTGGTATGCACATGTTAAGGAATAAATCATCTGAGTGCAAGAAAGTCAAAATTCATGGTAGGACGGGCCATCTGCACTGTGTGAACAGAGAAGAAAGAGCAAGCAACAGCAATAATAATATTAATAATGATAATGTGTCCTGCTCAGTCAAGACTGGCTCTGTATGAATGAATGGGTGTTTATATGGGTGTATGTATGATATGTGGTCACTATGTGTTTTTGTGATTGGAGTTCATTATTAAATCAGTATGAATAAATGCAACATGTATACATCAAGTCAAATCAGTTTGTATTGAGCCGTTTCACAGCTGGACCTCAGGACGTTCTCCAGTCTGTCCTCTGTCCCTCACAGTTTGACCCTCTCATGGACTGAGCTTTGTCACAGGAAACAAACTCCTCCATCCTGGGAGGTTTTGTGCAGAATGACTTTCAGGTTCCTCATTGTGACTTCTTCAGCGAATCTGGTGGACAGCTCGTTTCTACCAGTAGTTTTTTATTTTTGGGAAGATGAAAATGTTACTTGATGATGTAGCAACGTAAACAGGCCACATCTGACCAGGTTGGTGCAGCCAAGTACGTTTCATTTTTCAGTTTGACTTGTTGAAAGGTTGTAACTCATATCATACCTCATAACTCCACAAGCACCTAATTCATGCAAGGTTAAGTCATTTAGTTTGTGCCTCAACCTTTCAAAGGTTTAGGAATGATGTGGGCTTCAGTCTGGCTGGTCACGCTGTCTGTTTGGACGATGTAGTCACATGGGAAGAACATCCCTGAGTTTACTGTTAACCTCGCTCAATGTGAGTTTGTAAAAGTTAACAGGTGCTTATCTGGGTGGAGTGGTTCAGGGTGAGGTGTGCTCACTGCAGCCCAAAGTGGAGGCTGTTTTCCCTCATGTGGCTCAATGTTCGATCCGCCTCGTTCTCTGCGTTGTGTTGTGGGATTTGGGAATGAGACGAGGACAACTTCTCCGCCTACCAAGGATTTATTCTCTCCAGGACTTTGTAAAACACAATAATACCCAACAGCAACACAGCATGTGCTATTCTACTTCACAATATGTTCCAATCGTGTCTGAGAAAATATGTATTTTACTTCTCCCTGTGGCAATTTTTGCTTTTTTTTTTTTTTTAAAGTAAATTACTACCAATATAAACACGACCATGAATAGGAATATGAACGATATGTATGCTATAAAAAAGAATAACACAGAAATCAAAAATATAAAGTGGAGCTCACATACTAGTACTAAAGTGAATATCAGCATTCACAGCAACCAGCTAATCACGTTCAGCAGCTAGCATACTTTAAAAATGGATTTTTAACAAAATAAAAACATGTTAAATCAACACATCTGTTCGACTTCTTGGTAGAAACTTTTCCACCATGGTCGCTCCGTTAACAGAACTGCTTCAGGCAAAAGATGAGCTCAGGTGTCGGCCAGCCTTTGAATCCTCTCACAGTGTTCGCTGCTCCTCAGTTTGATTCTACAGGAGGGCAGATCAGTCAGTTTCTTCTCCAACAAATTCACTTTCCACCAGCTGAACTACGGTCGAACATTCTGAGGTGTGAACACTCCCACCAGCGTCCACCCTGACCACAGTTACTGCAGAACCCAAATCAGCCTTAGATGAGGTGGGCTTTGTTTTTGAGGCCATACGCACTAAACCTCTGTCACATCAGAGGTGTGGATACATCCTTTTCTTTGGTTTGTTTGGTTTGCTCACAACACATTCACACCTCAGAGCCCTTTCAAACACCACCGATCCTTCAGATTCAACATGTGATCGTTGAGCCACTTTGTGGCAAAGTAAAGAGATAAAAGCAGGAAGATAGTGACGGCTGCCCATTCTGAGGACGTCTGAAACCTGGTAAATAAAACACCACACAGCAGGAGTAATCAGTCCATTCCCTTTTTTTCTTCTTTTTAACAGTTTATCAGTTTTTTTAGCAGCTGGGCTTGTTGCAGGTTTATCTATCCTTGTGTTTTCCTCAGCGTAACGAAATAGACAAAAAAAAGAAAAAAAAAAAGAAGTGTTTATTGTATGAGAGTTGGCAGGCCTGATTAAAGCACAGGTTTTTATTATATGAAAACAAATTCACCCCTTCATGTTGAACAGCTCTCACAGTCACTTCACACCTAAGAAGAGAATCAAACCAATAATAACAACAGATTTGTATGAAGTCACATTTTCCGTTAAATCAGACTGCATGGAGGAGCTACTGTAGCTTCAAGACCAAGGGCCCTGCTGCTGAGTGCACAAATAGTTGGAATGAATTTTACTATTTCCAGAATAGTATTAATGATCGTATATAATGTAAAGTATGTCAAAGGATAGAGAATGGGATAAAAGCAAGCATGTCTGGTTATTCATTATCCAGCTCACAGAAAGATGCTGATTACATCGTAATGGCTTGTGTAGCTCTAAATGTGCTGTGTGATATATATAATGTATAAAAACATCTGCACACTGAGGCATGGTTTTCTATTTCATTCTGTACGGGATACACAGTAGAGTTTGATTTAAGCTGTGGAGCTGTGTTGCTCTCAATACAGCAGTGAGCCAAATCCTATTTTGAAGAATGCAGGAGTCAGAATATAACATATGCAGTCTCCTGGTGCTTCAAACAGCACTGTGAATAATAGTGGACCTGAACGAGGCGAACAAAAGTGAAATGCATACCACCATAGAACTCTACAATGCACATATCCTTTGTGCATTTACATTGTGGTGACTGCTTTGATTGCACATGCTGGGAGGCTGATAAATGCACTTGTGTTGCAGTAGAGATGTGCAGAGCTCATGCAACTTCACAGCTTCAAAGATTCTCTTTTCCATATTCAGACCTCAACAAGAGAAAACCATAGCAAAAAATAAACTACTTCTTATGAGCTGAGCGAGGCTAAATAACAGCCACTGACCTTAAACACAGGATAGAGCTTCTTCCTTATAACGTTGAGAGCTACAGATAACAGTCCTGTTTTAAATCACCAGTGCTGAAAAGTACGTGGCTGCTGAAGAAGTAGAAATGACATGTGAATGTCTGAACCTCTCCTTACATCATGTTTCAGTGGTACAGTAGAGATGGTTGACCAGGTTTTATTGGCATTTTTGAGAAAAAAAATGATTATTGCTCAATTCAACCCTTGTTTATATTTGGGAGAATATTGACTCAAATGTTCATGAAAATGATGGAAGACTAGAAGTAGTGTCCACCAATCACAGGGTCAGTGCAGCCTGTAAGAGCAGCTCATCCATCCTGAGTGACTATCACCTTCTTATCAATAACACCTGTGTTTACCTTGTGTTGCCCTCATCTGACCATAGTTCTTTGTCACATATCATATTGCCTTTGTCTTCATGGACATCTGGTTATGTTTTGAAATTGCGAAGCAAACTTGGAAAGACCCAGTAGATCTGGAGCACTGAGTTGTCCAATATATATCTGCCCACTATAGATGGCATGCTGGTCTCAGTCTGCAGCTGTGTGCTGGATTATTCAACGTTTCTTAACATTGAATATTTCACAAAGCACATCATTGGATCTCCAAAAAAACACCCGCCAAGTGTGAAGTAGATCGGTTGAATGGTTCTCAAGATAAGTGAATAACAGACAAACATTGCTCGCTTTATGGTTTGACTATTATTAGTAATATTTCACAGTGGGGGGCGGCACGGTGGTGTAGTGGTTAGCACTGTCGCCTCACAGCAAGAAGGTACCGGGTTCGGTTCCCGGCCCGGGGCCTTTCTGTGTGGAGTTTGCATGTTCTCCTCATGTCTGTGTGGGTTCTCTCTGGTACTCTGGCTTCCTCCCACCATCCAAAAACATGCATGGGGATTAGGTTAACTGGTTAATTTAAATTGACCGTAGGTGTGAATGTGAGTGTGAGTGGTTGTCTGTCTCTATGTGTTCTTTTCCACCAAAAGGAACCTGGTGCTAGTGCTGGTTCTTAATTGGTTCAACTTGCGTTCCTCCTGAGTTGTTTTTCCACTGGTCAGGAGTCCAGTCAGAGCCACGTCATTACATCACTGCATTTCCGTTTGTTCACTCAAAATCTGTCTTTGTTTGCTCAGGAATATGGCATAAATATAATGCCATATAACTGTTACTGGCTGCCGTCGTAATCGGTTCAAGCAGTGACTCGGTTTTGAGAACAGATTGAGAACATGATCACAGTACTGGTGGAAAAGTATGGTTCTTGATTTCAGTGAGCAACAGTTTGTGCAAAACTTCTGTGTGTCCTGGGAGTGCTTTCAATACATTTGATTTGCGATCAAACCAGGAAGTATTTACTCCAGTCTTGTTGGCTACACCAAGCCCCCGATGTAATCAGTGCTTATTTCTGGACCAGCAAAGACTTGGTGCTTATTTCTGGACCAGTAAAGACTTGGTGCTTATTTCTGGACCAGCAAAGACTTGGTGCTTATTTCTGGACCAGCAAAGACTTGGTGCTTATTTCTGGACCAGCAAAGACTTGGTGCTTATTTCTGGACCAGTAAAGACTTGGTGCTTACCTGTCCCCTGTTTTCAGCACCAGGGGTTGGTGCTTAGGCTGTGGAAACACAAAGAACTGGTGCTAAGTCAGGCTCTGCCCTGAACCAGCCCTGAAACTACCCCGGTGGAAAAAGGGTGTATGTGTCCTGTTATGGACTGGAGACTTGTCCAGGGTGTACCCTGTCTTTCACCCTAAGACAGCTGGGATAGACTCCAGCCCCCCTGACCCTATGAGAGGATAAGAGGGAGAAGATGGATGGATGGATGGATTTCAAACTGTTAGGGAAAAAGCCCTGTCAGCTCTTAGATATAAATCCATGACACAAATACTGGTTTACAGGTCCAGTCATTGTTTATCATAAAAAGCACAGGAGCCTAAAGATGGTGAAAGTCCAGCAGAAGTTTTTTTTTTTTATATGTATATAATTTATTTATAGAAGCATGACGATCATGTTCAAAGAAACTGTTTGAGTCAGAGATACAGTATCTATCAGTGCCTTGATCTCTGAATATACAGTAGTATCTGTAAAAAACAAATCCCTAAATGGAATGATACTAATGATTCTAAAAAGTTAAAACCAAGGAAAAGCTCCAATTATTTCCAAATCCACCAATACATCGACTCAGTATTCGAACATCGCCACAGTGCAGAGTGAGATGCAGCAGAGCATGTTGGGATCCACAGCTCAGACGGGTTATGAAGCCCTGTGACAGGGAGGATTCACTCCCTGCTCTAATTTCTCTGTCTGGCACTTTCCTTCCTTCGCTGCCTTGCACTCAGACAGATGAGCAGAACACACAGCTTGTTGGAGTTTAATGGCTTTTTACAAAACAGTACCTGGAGTTTCACACTCTAATGACTTTGAGTGAAGTTAATTGTGTTTTTGTCTGTGAGTGTGTTAGTGTGTGAATCTGAGTCGGGAGGATAAAACAAAGCTGTACTATCCCCTGTGAGTGTGAGATACCTGCCTTATTTACATGGCTCAGTCAGCCTGAATTCTCACCTTGTATGTAAATGAGTGTGGAAGAGGAGAGAGCAGCTGAAGGTTCTGCAGCAGCCAACGGGTCCCTGCTCTGCTCTGCAATATAGTACGAGGAAGAGACAACAGGAAGTAAGGAGGCCTCCTGGATTTAACAAAACCAAAACAAATGTTAAAGGAACAGGAAGGTCACTAAACATCATAGAAAGAGCATAAATAGAAAGGCTGCATGGTGTCAGGAAAAGGTGATGACATTACTTGCATACTCGTTTAGACCTTGGTGTCTGTGTCACTGGTCGACTCAGTGGCCTGAAAATGAGGACATGAGGATTCACACTTCAAAACTGGTGCACATGTGATTTCACTGCTCTCAAACTGCTTTCTTAAGTTGATCTTAAACTCATTCTAGCTCATTCTGTCTCATCTCCATAAGGTTCTATAGTGAGAGGTCATCACGAGACTGCATTGTGAGCTGTCATTGTTAATGAGAGCTCACAGTCTGGTCTGAATGTTTTCCAGGGGATGTTTACTGCCCTTTTGTGATGTGGTGGAGAGTGGCAGCATCACAGCCGTCACACCTGCAACACAAAGCTGCTCCACACAAAAGATTTCCTCTAATTGCTCTCTGCTGGTGAGCCAGCATGAATGAGGCTGGACGTCCTGCTTACAGATGGGACAGTCCTGATTGTCAAACCTCTGTCAAACCCATTATAACACTCTTATTTTGTGTCAGGAAATGTAATGTTAAAAGCGGTGGCGGCACATTTTGCTCAATTAATAAGTTTGGTTGTAGAGGGACCACTGTCGTCTTTGATCAGAAACTTCAAAATGTCTGTCTCGCTTCATGTCTCTTAGATGTAGTAAAGAAAAAGAACAGTTGCAACATTTCAAAGAACTGGGGAAGTGTCAGAAAGACAGAGTTCATCCTTTTTATGTCTCTATACTCATATTTAACTCACATACCTCTAGTGACACATCTAGCCATGCACATGGCTTTGGTTTGATCTGCTCCAGCTTGTTTCTCTCTGCCTCCACCCAAACAAAGTGGATCTTCCTCGTGTTCAGCAGATTTAACCTCTGCTCCACCATCTGCAGCCAGCCACATCTCTCCACCCGTCTGCCTCCATCACACCAGAGTCTGCTTCTCTTGCCTTTTGCACCAAGCTTTATCAACCTGTGGTGCTCGTTCTGCCCCAGCTTTGAGGTCCACTGACACCAAAACTTAACACCGTCATGGCTTTACTGAAATGCTAATAAAGTAAATATGTCTGTTCTTTGTTTAACCCTAAAGAAACAATGGAATATCTAGAAGACATGCTTGTTACAAACAATTCCCCATAGAAGTTTGAACTCAGGGGAGGCTGTCATGTCATCTCATCACATATGGACGCACATTATGGTTAACTACATGGATTATGTTCAGTCAAGAAAGCTACTTGTTTATGGGTCCAAATTATTGGTTAATAAGGATGATTGTTTTGTAAATTAAGTGTGTACATAATCTAAGTAGTCACAAATAGAAGTGATAACATTTTTGTTTAACTCTGGACTTGAACACAGGTTGCTGTGGCATGAAAGCTCCCTTTTGTTGAAATGGTCAATGCATTATATGTTCAGAAAAAGGAAGGTAAAAGAATCAGACCTCTGTGGCAGCTACAGGACTGTAAAAACTCTGACCAATCCCTGCCATTCGGTCCAAAGGGAAAGAATCAGATGCCTTCACGTCTCATGCTGCCCACGCCCTCCTCTGTCTCGCATCACGTTTCACCGTTGCCAAAAATATTCAGGTCACTCCTCTGCAGAAATATAAAGTTAGCAGGAGAGGGGGCGTGGCTTTGAATGGAGCACTGACAGGAGGGGGAGGAGGGGTGGAGCTTGGAGGAGGCTTAAAAGAGGTGCCACTTTCAAAGTTTGCTAGCTTTCCAACATCACTGACTGCAGCTTTAAATAAAACTGCAAATGCACATAATTGTTCAAAATGTTAAAAGGTCAAAGCAGCAAAAAGTCGTCATGAACAGCAAGTCTCGGTTGCATGTCACTGTTCTCGTTGGGTCTCACTGTGTGGATTTTCAGCAGAAATTATTTTTGTCAGCATATTGACATCATATCAACTACATTACTACAGCACAGTTATAAAGAAGTACCTGATGAAGATGGGGTCAACCATAAGGTGAGAAGTCTGCCTCGTGAGGAGCTCTTCTGACTGAAACTCAGATGTCAGATCTGGGAGTGTAACACTTGAAATCCCCTGGAAAAACCTTTGATATATGCAGGAGCAGGACAATTTTCCAGTTTTATACACTTCAGTTTGCTCTGTCATTGATTTGGAAATTGACCAAAGTAGTCATGGATGGACTGAATTCTCAGCCTTCACTTTGAATTTTATATTCACCCAAACTGAAGTAATGGTTGGAACATGGGGAGCAGAGAATTGTAACATGTTCAACCAGCAGTCATCTCTTCCAGTTCGCCTCTGAGCTGGATAAGAAGACAGCCTAAGTGACGTTCTGCCTGTCATATAAGTTTAATATGTGGCTTTTACTGGAAATTTCTGCCCTTTGAAGGATTTAGCAAGCAGTCAAGACCATGGCCCTGAAGAGTACATCTTCGCTCACTGGATGACTCACCAGAGTGGCTTTTATGAAACATGCTTTCCTGCACATGCTAACACACTTCAAACAGTCTCTCTAGGTTTTTAACTTCTCATTAACTGGATCAAGTGACTGAAGAGTCAGCTGGATTTATAGTCGAAGCTCCTGAAGTGGAGAGGATTTGTACTGTACATCACCTGAAAAATGTGCAGTCTAGCAATCCTCTTGAGTCACATAAATGTCTGAGCTGTTATATCCATTTATGCTGCTATGCTGATTCCACCTCCACAAATGATTTTTCATCGTGCTTGTATCTCTGTCTTTTGTGGATTTGTCTCATGTGAAGGATTGAACAAAGGTCATGGATGAGGATCAGACCTCGGATGTCTTACTTACACATGTACATGATCCATATTTTAGCCCATGAAGCCTGGCAGAACAGCCAACACTTTGCAACAAGAGCTATTTACAGACATATTTTCAGCTCCAAATCCAGCAGCAATACAGTGTAATATGATTAATATGATTGCTGTAAAATTGATCGCAGGGTAAGGCTTTCTTATGGCGAGGGGTATGTTGGTTAGGTGGGATCACAATGTATTAAATCACTGACTGAAAGCCATTTGCAAGTCGCTTTGTACATGGAAATTATGGAGCATGGTTTTCCTTGCCCTGTAATCACAATTATGTTAGCCTGCCCACACTATGTGAGTATTTGCATGCATGTATGTTTGACAAGAAGGGTTTTGTTTAAGGTCAGTGCCATGGTTGATTGAAACAATCTGCAGCAGGGTTGTGGTGCACATCTGTGACATGTGTCATATCCTATTTATTATCAAAATGTCATGTTGAAGGAGCATCAATCCAGTCAAAAAGGTCAACAGTTCATAATCCACTTTCAATGTAACGTTTAGAGAGGCTGTGCTCTCACAGTTATTCGAAAAATACCAGCCTGAATGGAGGAGAAACTTTACCACCGTCTGAATGATAGTCACCTGCTGGTTAAGGTGGTAAGGATGCTACTGTATCACATCAAATCACAAGCATTACTAACTGAAGTGTTGTGTAATATTCCATAGAGCTGTGTGTGTGTGTGTGTGTGTGTGTGTATGTAGTTGAGCATACATTTTGTAGTTTACAGTGCAGTCTCCCTCTCAAACCATGAAAGATCTCACTTAAGAATGTCAAACATCTCTGCTCATGCCGCTTTTCTCCTTTTAACACCCAACAGCCAGCATTTCTAACACTGATGTTCTAAGAGATGACAAGACAGACAAATGTCAGGCTTGTGTGAGTTGATGGGAGGGGGTTGTGTTTGTTGCTGAGATGTGACAAGACAGTCAGACATCAACTAAAAGGTTACACGGCCAATCAGCCTCGAACACGGCTGAAAGCTGCCACGATAACAAATCAACAGTGTTGATGAGGGCTGGTGCTCGAGGCGCTCAGTGGGGAGTGTGTGTGTGTGTGTGTGTCATTAACCATCAGAACAGATGTCTCTGCTGCCTGTCATTTTGATATAGACTCACATCAAACCGTTTGCCTCGATGGCTGGTGACGATAGTTTGACACGTTCCATCTAAATGCTTAGCTGCTGGTGGGTACGCACTCGTTCTGCTGCTGGCTCCAGTTGTAACGCTGGTGGTTGTTGTTATGCTGTAGAAGAAAGTAGGTTCCAAAGTTTCACAGTCATTAGTCTTCTTTTTTTTTTTTGTTTTTTTTTTAGAAAGCATTTGGAATTTCCCTGGCGTAATTTCTGCCCCCACACGCTCGCACAGCATAAATAAACAAAACGTTGGTACAGTCGTTTTGCACAGCTCAGTGCAAATTACAGTGGAAAGTCATTTATCTGGAGCCAGTGGGAATAGAGGCTGTTAAGATGGCTGAGACTCGTTCACTCATTCAAATGCTCACACATGAGGCTTGAGTAGATTGTATACCATTTGGTGAACACTTGAGTTTACAAAGTAAGAGCGTGCTGGCCCCGCTGGGATGTCATCTCCTCCTTGCAATTGTTTGACCAAATAAAATGAATGTAACAACATTAACGATATTAACTGTAACATCATTTATCAGCTCATCTGAACATCTTTTGACATGATGTCGTTTTCCAGAAAAACGATGTCCATGTATGGGGACACTAGTTCTTTATTTCCATAAAACACAATAAAGTCACTTTTGTATAATTGAATGCAAACTTTATTTCCACCCTGAACACAGCATTTTGTAGCAGAATTAATTACTGTGGTAATATAACCCGAAATGTGAGGCCCATGCATGTGGACGCCAGGTCTTAAGAGATCCCATGCATAAAACCCGTCATAAACAGTTGGCATAGGCTACAATAAACCAGCTACTTTCTACTCTACAAATAAACTATTCTTATTGATCTTGTCTGTGTTCAATCAATAAGCATGATATGAAATATGCTTAAATACATATATAAGTGTGTCATGAAACAATATTTGAATAAGAGCAGTTTAAGATTGGCTCTGTGACGTTCAGATAAATGGTTTTCTGCTCTTTCTCTTCATTCATTATGAGGATTATACCTATAAGGCATTAATCAAGGATTCCCTTAATCGGTATGCATCCACTGACTGTTCCACTTCCCTCCTGTGAGTTTTTCATGTCCTGAGACTCTCTGGCTGGTAATTATCACAGCTTGTAATAAGCTGGGGACTGAGACATTAATGTAGTTTAGTTGGCTATGGTAGAAGGTGCTGTGGTAAGTCATCCAATTTCAATTACAGTTGTGAGCACGTGCATGTATCATCGGACACGCTTATCTACACACACTCACTTCCACGTATACTCACCTCCTTGGAGTGTGAAGCCCACAGGTAATTACTTTACCACAGTGCTGTCTTCCACAGCAGTGTTCCTCTGATCAATACTGGTGCTAGCAGCCAGCACTAGCAGCTCCATAGAGTGAAGCTAACTTCCCCAGGGGATTCATGTCAAAGCTATACACTACACTGTCATGGAAAGAAGTGAATCGTTGCAAAATTACATTTTTGACACGTTCTTTAATCTATTGATTCTTCTTTTTTCTGAGTTGTTCAGCTGTTTCTGAAAGTTGTAATTGAAAGTGCATGATAAAACAATATGAGGGCCTGATTTCAAGAAAAGGATTGTTAACCAAACACTCAGTGGCTCCATATCCTACCACAGAGCTTTCTGTACACTTCTCATTGCTATTCACTGCACTGCCCAAGCACTCCTTCCTAAATCTTTTTCTTTATGGATGGGTCTGTCAGCATGGGTGCTGGGCTGCTCCTCATGGCTTCAGTTTGATGTCAGTGATCACAACAACAGCTGTGCCAAAGTGCTAACAAGTAGCAAGAAGTAGGACTGATGTCAGCCATGTGGCAGCATTTTCTACAAAATTTGTGGTGTTTCCAGCATTGGCGCAGAACCGGAGAAGTTTAATACGACCAACCTCAACACACAACATTTTTTTCTCAACCTTAAAACGCTGAAATCGGTAACATTTTTGGGGACAGCTTTAACCGGGGACCGATCATTATGTTTAAGGTTAAAATGTATGTAAACCATTGGTGAATAATAAATGGGTCAGTTTTTCTCAGACCTACTGATGCTGACCATTGTTCTCTGTTTTTTTTTTTGTTTTTGTTTTTTTTTTTCTTTTTTTTCACTTTGTCTGCATTGTTCTCATTGTTCAACACCACAAAAGAGTGTCGACCTTTTATGAGATTATGCATATTTTAGTCTTGCAGCAAAAGCTATTAATATTTGGTGCGTGTATGTGACCATCACCGGCCCTCCCTGGAATCTAATCTTACTTTATTTATTGGAATTTCCTGTTATAAGCCAGAGAGGGACGTGCTACACCTGGGTGATAAGAGGGGGAAATAAATGACAGACAGGGAGATAAGACAAAACAAAAAGGGAAGTTTACAGACAGGCAGTGCTATTGGAATAAAAAAAACGTGTAAGCTACTGTGTCATTCCTAACACCTTCATCGCAACACCCAACAGTATTGAATACCAGAGTAGTGGAGAACCTAACCGTCTAGAGTAGGCTACCGAGAACACAAATGAAAGAAGTATGTGGAGAAAATATGACCTTAGTGAGAAGTCGGACGAATGATTTGGCACATACTAGCAGTTCACATCAGTACTCATCAATGTGACTCGGGAGGAGTTAATAAGGTCTGGATAAAACATGCATGTGTGAAGAACACCGAAGCCCAGAGCGTCTACCACGACCCCTCATGGCCAGATCGGCCAGGTGTCCACAACAACCCGGGGGAGTGGGAGCATCGACGATGCCAAACCCAGAGAGCTACCCGGGCCACCGAGAACCACGCAGATCCAACGACCAGGAGGAGAAAGAAACCACCACCTCCCAGGAGGCCAGGACAGGTCCAAGGGGCCAGCGACACGAGGGCCCACCCACCCCCAACCACCGAATCCACCAATCAGGGGGCAGCAAACGCAAGCGCCGACCCACTCACCCAACCCCCGGCCAGCAAAGAGCCCACCATCAGCCCCCCGACTATACTGTTCTCTGTTTGAGGAATGTCATTTGATTATTTCATACTACAAAATAAGCAATAAAAGTATGCATGATTCGTGCTGATGTCGTATCGGATCAATATCAGCATCGGCCAATACTCCAGGCTGCAATATCGGTATTGTACCGGAAGTGAAAAAGTTGCATTGGGACATTGGGAATTCCTTCTTTTAAACCTTCACACAGAACAGACACCTCTTGTCTCTCTAAGTCTGTTCCACACATCCAACATACACAACACTAACATATTACTGACATGATGGATTTTCAGGTGACGTGATGATGATGATGATGATGAAGTTGCGGTGATTCACGCATTCTCACCCATGTCCTAAAATGAGTTTGTAAACATTGAGCAGCCAGTGTTGTATGAATAGAGTATATTATATTATTTTAGAATAGAGACCATCTCAAGAGATAAATGATGATAACATATGTTGGATGTTTTAGCCTTTTCAGGAACTGGAAAGCACAGGAGGAGGTCTGGATGTCTAGTGAGACAAACAGCAGGAGCTCATTTTGTTTTGTTCGCTGTCTTCCTAAAACTTGAAAGAGAAGGAAGAAGGAATGAGAGAAGAGAGCGATTTGTGTGATGAATGAGTGAGAAAAAAGCCGATATGAGGATGAGAGAAGCAGAGGATAGGAATAAAAACCAGGAGAGAGAAAGCAGGAGTGTCACACATAAAAGCAGAGCATCTGAAAGTGACAGGCTGCTGTGCTGTGGATAGACTGTCAACACAGAGTGGTCCACCTGGCAGCCCTCCCCCTCCTCAGTCATGTCAAAGTTTTATTCTTGCTCTTTGTTGCTGCTCCGCCCAAAATTAAATTCCAGCATTGAACCGGCAGTCAGACAGAGACAAAAATAAGAAAATTGTAGGAGTGAAACTCAACTTTCCATTTAGTCCCATTGGTTTGTTGTTTATATCAGCTGGCCATTTGTAGCTGGTAAATACATATTAATTACACTCAATGATGGAAATAACACTGAGCTGTTGTTACACTCACAATCATGTGATGTCTGTGTAGGTTGTCAGTCATCCAGGTCGAGCTGCAGCTGAACCACACAGGTTTTGAGGGAGGTTGCTTGGGAAGTAAGGTCTCTCTTGGGCCTGTTTGATATGGAAAGGATTTCCTCCAGAATGGTAAGGAAGTATTGGCAATATGTTGTTTTACTCTTTTGACTTACCTTCTGTCTGGAAATGAGCAGGAAGCTAAACACAAAACCACACAGCAGCGTGTAGCAAAGAACAATACAATATACACAGTTCCAATAATAGTTGGCAGAATCACATATATTCTCTCGAACTGATAAACAAATCCATCAAAGCAGACAGTGTCACTGTGCTAGCTGTGTTTTGCAGCTGAAGGTACCTGGGAGTGTTGTGGGATTATGGAAGTTGGCTGATTCCTTATTCATCTTACATGCCTTGCATCCACACAGATGTTTTCAGTTTCTCCTTTATCTGATCACTGCTCAGGTTGGAGCTAAGCTGTAAGTTGAACTGAATGAGCTGTAGGACATAACATTTCACCTCAGAGGAGAGAGAGAAGCTGAACTGAAATACTTCAGTCCTGCTTTGACTGCAGCATGTGAACACTATGCAAAGTCTACCTGCTGTGAGGCTTCACTAAAGAACAGCAGTGCATCAAGCTACATGCTAACCTCAGAATGCAACATGCTCACTATTTCAGTGTTTTCATACTAATGTTTAATAATCTTGACACCATGTGTAGCGTACCATCTCAGTCTGTTAGGTGCAGTAGTTCCACACTGGAAGCTGATTGGTCCGTTGTCTTGGGAGTCAGACACCAACACATTAGGCGAAGCCTGACGAGGTGGAGAAGCTGTTGCAATATGTTGAGAATAATGTCATAATTTTTCAATCTATTCGTCTCTGGGTGAAAAAGAGTTTAGGCAAATGATGAACAGCAGTAATCAGTTGAGTCAACAGAGAGTCAGTATGTTTCTTCTAACACTGTGCATATATCACAAAGTTAGATTTTAGCTTTACAAAGCTTATGCACATACATGTAAAGTTGCTGCAACGAATGTGACTGCCGTCAGGAACATCACTTCACATCACATCACTTTTTTCCAACCACACTTTATGTGGTTGGAAAAAAGGCCAACCTCTTTCTCTGGGGTCATATACTGGAGCTTTAATAGTGCCACAATCCCAACATTAGGAGAAAAAGTTGAGAAAAAAACAAAGTTCTATCACGAGATGAAGCCCTTTAACGTACAACTGATAACATTCATGATATTCAGCCACCACATGTCCTTCCTGCCAGTTTGTTACACAGCCTGCATGTGTGATGGTGGAGTGACTCAGACAGTCGCGCTGAGTGATGAATCTTTCATGGTTGAGTAAAAGTTTGTTTTTGTAGCATGTATGGCAGCAGAGCATGCAATACACACTTGATTCACTTGATAGAAACAAGACAAAACTCAACAAAATTGGTTGGTCACCAACTCTGCTTCAGCTGGCCACACTAAATCTCCTCTGATGTGTATCTTTGTTCCACACTGTTTGATGGAACTACAGATGGATGGACCTGCTGGGCTCATTGCTTACTTTCCTACAGAGATGGCCACCGGTCTGCATGAGCTGCTGGGAACTGGTTGGCAAAATCTCATTCTGTGAGCATTACGTGACCAGGCATTATCCACCCACCAGATGAGTGCAGCTTCAGCCACAGGTGCTTTCCCTATGCACATTCATGGTACATTCAGTAGAGATGATCTTCCTTTTTCCATCATGATATCAGGACACAGCACAAGAAAAAAGCTGCATGTTGTCACTCCAAATAACCATTGTAAGCAGATTTTAGAAGCAAAGTATTTATCCTTTGTACTGGAATGATCTGTTATAATGTAAGTGAGAACCACCATCACTAATGCTGTAATGCTAATCTATCTCCTCAGATACTGAAGGGTTTAAGAGTTATGGTTGCTGGCAGTTGTTGCTGGTTTTGTTAAAATATGCAGAATTGTACGCAGAATTGTACTTTTATGGGTTGTTGTTGTTCAGAATGATTTGTTTTTACACTGCTTGATTATAGGTTGATTACTAAATGTGCACAGAAACCATGCAAGACCAAAAATGTTACTAGCTGACAAGCCTTGTTACAAACAGCAGATTTTTTTTGTTCCACAGACAATTAAACCTTCACTTTTTATAGTGGCTAATTCAGTCATCATACTTTTATCCTGTACTTTTCTGAAAGCTCTGTGGATTTCTATTTTCATGATTTGTCAACATAAAATGTTGTCAATATTACTGTGAAATATTGATAGGATGTTGATCCAGAAGAGACCTGTCTGGATAAACAGTGATGTACAGTAGAGAGCCCTGAGGTCATCTCTGGTACTGATGCTCAGACTTGGCAGTGATGATGATGATGATGGTGGGTCAGAGGTGGATGTGCTTCTGGTGAGCTTGAGTGCCAGTTGAAACTGTATACTGTGCACTTTACACCCTCCTTTAAATTTCTCCTCATTGCATCAGGATGAAGCGAGCATGAAAACAGATTTAGCTGTGTTAAATGGTGTTAAGGAACACGGTAGACTGGCAGTGTACCTGCTGAGAGAACATTGCTAGTCCCCATGGGCAGTGCTGTAGAGAATCTTCTGTGGAAATTGGACACTGAATAAAAAGGGTAAATGCTGAGCTGTTCGAAACTCCATTACACTCTACAGCAGATTGTAAAGGCCACAAATGAGACTGCAGTTTGTTGAAGCTCCTGTGGCTGATTGCAAGGCTGAGACAACAAGAGATGTACATGTACATGTATTACAGCAACAAGTGTCAGTGATGCACCACTTCATTCTTCCTGATAAGGTAGAAACACTAGAAGCATTGGGTTACAGGCTCAGAGATCAATATCTTGTGTAGTTGAATGTGAGCTGAAACATCTTACATTTTAAATATTAAAGAGCTGTATCAGTCTCTCCAATGCTGATAGCTAGAATGACTTCAAAAAACATTTGCATATCTGTGCGTGCATGCACATGTGTACAGATTTCATCATAATGCCTTTTCATGACCCGGAGGTGACATATTGACTTAAAACAGAGCCAGGTGAGCAGTGACTGCAGCACATCAGTACAGCAAAGGACTGAACTGTTACACAGGATGGAAAAAAGCATGCTCCTCAGGGCTAAAGTCACACAGTCATTTCATCAGAACATCCAGCCCACACACTGCAACTTTCTAAATGTGTTTTCAGCTTCATCATGTGTATCTGTCCACTTATCCTGCCTGTCAGACAAGTTCAAGGAAGTAGAGGCAAATGCAATTCATTTTAAGTCAGGAAATTGCATGGATAATAACTTCTAAAAGGAAGGTGTGTGTGTGTGTGTGTGTGTGTGTGTGTGTGTGTGTAGATAGCAGGAATTGTCTTCATCAGGAAGTGTGAATTTTATTTTTCACAGGGATATGCAGTATCTATTTTCAGCATTAAACCAGCCTTCACTGGTGTCAGAAAGCACACAACCTCCACCGAAAAATGAGGAAAAGTAACATTTTGACAGGACTGTATGTTAGAACCATAATGAGAACGTTATCTTAAAATGCTAAGAAGGTTTTGAAATGTGAGGATTGTTTATTACTTAGTTTTAAGTTGGTACATTTCAGTATTGACTCATGGATACCTGTGAAGAAGTGGCAGGAAGTTTAATATTAGTAACATGGCTAATGTTAGCATTTTAGCATGCCAGTCTGCTAAATGACGCAGACAGATCAGAAGCTAGTAGCTGTTCCTCTGACTGTATCCTCTGCCTCTCACACTCATATTTAGAAAATCCAAACACATGTTGGCTAAACTATTAAGGAGGCTCCCTGCTGTGAGCACTTCAAATGTCATTGACTTTCACATTAGCTGCTTCCCTGCTGTGACATGCAGTTGAATGGCAGTGTGTATTGACGCAGAAGTGTTCTGCTTCTCGTGATGGTCGATGACATTTTCCCCAACATGTCTGCTTTGCTGCTAAAGATGTGCTGTGAAAAGCTGTGATTTAGCTTCTCAAGTGATGGTGACACATCACGAAACTTTTACACTATAAGTACACTTCTTTTCAAGTTATTTTTCATTTTATATGAAGGTAGATACACTGATCAAGAATAACATTATGAGCACTGTCAGGTGAAGTGAATAACACTGATCCTCATCAGATGAACATCTCATCCTCAGAGTTGATGTCAGAAGCAGGATCAGGATTTTTCAGGAGTTTGACACCAAGAATCAAACAGTGATGTCTAGAGGACTGGATCAGAGCATCTCCAGAACTGCAGCTCTGGTGGTCTGTTCCTGGTCTGCAGTGGTCAGGATCTATCAAAAGTGGTCCAAGGAAGGACCAGGACCAGAACCAGAGACAGGGTCATGAGAGGACAAGGATCACTGAGTGAAGGCTGGTCCTGGTGGTCTGATCCAACAGACCAGAAGAGTTACTGCTGCTGAGCATAGAAGCTTTCTGTGTTATTTCCCCATATATTAGACCATAATTCAGTAAATGGACACCCTGATGTATTAAAACATTATTTAAACTATCCATTCAGACCATAAACTCATATTTATAGTGTTTACAGAGGTAATACAGCATTTTCCCATCGACTTCAATACAAAGAGACTTCTTTAAACCACCAGTATCGCCCCCTGCAGGCTGTTCAAAGGAATGAAGTTACTTCTGTGTGGGCTTTATTGACGTTATTGCAGTTGTTAGAGTCACAATCTATTGGTCTTTATATCTTAATAGCAGCTTTATTTTGTAAAATAAATGATGTTTGAGTGCACAAACAAACGTGGCAACATCACCAAATCTTACAAAAATAAAAGAATCACACTTGAAGAGACGGTGCTGACCCCAGATGATCCACCAGAGGGCCAGACTGCAGGTTAAGGGTCAGCATCTCAACAGAGAAGCTTATGACTGCATACAGACCCTAAGCCTCCAGCACATATTTGGAAAACATTTTGTTTGCTAGTCACTATTAAACTGCAGTGAGGATTCAGCTGGGTGTAAAGCTTGACGGCAGTCAATCAAGAACTATGGAGAAAGACAATGAAAGAAAGAACTATGTGGAGCAAAATGAAAAATGCAGGTAAAAAAGGGAAATAGGGAAAATGAATGAGCGAAGAAGTGAGAGAAAGGGAAGAAGAAATGGAAACATAAGAAGGGAGGAGGTGCAGATCAACGAGAGGCACAAGGCTGAGTGAGCAAGGTATTAGAGATGGGATCTTCTTCAACATTCACAGCCATCCCGCTGGGTTTTTCTGAAGGGTTAATAATCAGTGCCAACACATGGGGCTGTGCCAATTAACACACAGTTAGAGATCCACCATGACCGGGGAAATGTAGCGAGAGAAAGTGAGGGAGGAATTGATTTTGTTTATTCGGAAGTGCAACACTATCTGGCAGAAGAGCAAAATGCCCGTGTTGAATTGATGATGTTTTTCTTAATAGTCCTCCTTAAATTGGGCAATCAGGCAACTCAGGCAGTCGGAAAAAAAAATGGTGTTCAAACATGAGAAGCCCTTCGTCAGCATCTGAAGAAAGGACATGGATGAGTCTGTTTTCCATTTCACATCACAGAGAGGAGAGAAAAAGAATGAGAGCAATTCAAAGAATTATGCATCGGTGGAGTGTTATATTCCTCTTTTTACCCCGTATGACCGCTCTTTGTGAAACCAGACAATATCAGTCAGAGACTGGATAGATTGATCATATGCTTTTGTGATTCATATTTCATTCATATGCAGTACAAACAGTACTGCTCAAAGGCTTTAGGCAGGTGTGAAAAATGCTGTAAACAAAGAATGCTTTCAAAAATATAAATAATTGTTAAACCTTCATATCAGCATCAATATGTACATAGGTGCACTTCCACAAAGTCAAGGATTTTGTTGGACGATAGTCAGGTGTGTGATCACCAAACAGGTACGAATGATCATCAATAGAATAGAATAGAATATTTTTTTTATTCAATTTCACATGAGGCTGAAACAGTCATCAAGTGAAACTAAAGCAGCTGTGTGGGAGGCTTAAAACTGGCTGAGGAGCAGCCAAACACAGGTCAGACACCATGGCAACATGGTAGTAATACTGCATCAGCAGGTCTCTCCCAGACAAAGATTTCAAAGCAGCCTGGGGTTCCAACATGTGATGATCGATCTCTTTTGAAGAAGCATGAAGAAACACTGAGGATCGTAGACGCAGTGGTCTGCCAAGGAAACATGTGTGGCAGATCAAGCTCTGAAATAAAGAGATATCCAACAGTGCCATCAGCTCGTACCCGGCAGGAACCAGTGGGACCAGGTAGACCAGGTCCCACTGGCAGGAAAAGTCTGGCCACAAGGGTCTTCATGGAAGAGATGCAGCCAAAATTTTATACTGTATACTATACATTATACTGGGCATAATAACAATAAAGGCTTAAATCTAACTCACTGTCTGACTCAACAAAGCACTGAAACTTCTTCCTGTGTCAGATTCAACAGATTCTTTTTCTTCAGTAAGAACCACAATTGTTGTGTGCTTTATCGTCTGGAGGTGTGTTTTTTTGGTGGTGAAATATCACCACAAACCTGCAGCTGAACTGAAAAGATTCCTCCTTTAGAGTTCCTGAAGATGTCATTACTTGTGTATCAAAGGGACGGCAAACCTGCAAATGTCACTTGTTACTGTGTGGTGTTCTCATGCATTCAGTGACGCGTCAGAGGATTTAGGGTCTAACAACAACAAACACAACCGTGGGATCCCTGCAGGGACTCTTTAGGTTTTCTCCCATAAAATTCTCTGCAGAAATAACCTCAGGTGACGCTCGTCGTGTGTAAGACAAATAGCACTGTGTGCTGTGAGGCAGGGTTGGTCTGGAAAGTGACCTGTCCATATTCCAGGTGTAACTTAGAAATATTGAGCCAGTAAATATATACTGTATATTTTTAAATATAATACTTTACAGATGTTGTAATCCTTGGCCACTTTATCCAAAAGGGATAGATGAAGATGTGTGTGATCTGTGTGATGCTGTGAACCTGAGTGTACAGGGCCTCAGTTGTTAATTAACCTGCAGTGACCTCCATAAAATACTGACCTGACAAAACATCCCCGCTGGCCTCTGCACTCTAAACTCATCACATCAAAATGCACTTCCAAATTCATGAATGGAAGTCAGAGTGGAAACAGAGCAGGTATGTTCTGCCACATTAGTGACTCCTTCTTGTTCTTTCTCATCACACTGATGCTGATGAACTGTCAGGTGTGTCAGGTATTTTCCAACAATAATGGTTGGCATTATTAAGGTTGTAGTGCTGGCTACTGTTAACATTTTTGTTGGACTTCAGGTGTAGCTCACACACACTAACATCAACAGGACTAGATATATTATTCTACTGTGAAGCTTAAATAGTAGAGCAAGTCACAGAGGCCACAGTAAAAGGTTTCCTGTTTGCTTTAGTGAGTGAGCAAGGCAGTTACTGCCAGGGTTTGTTTGGCAAAAGAGACAAACAAATGGAAAGATATTATAACAACAAGATGGATAGATGAATTTAAACTTTAATAACCCCAAGAGACATTCAAGAAATGAATCAGCCCAAGGAGCAAACAAAGCTTCAGCTATCATCCTAGATACCTGTCCAGTCTGCAGTGTTTCACTCCAGCATGGCCCTTTTCATCACTCTGTAGAAGCTTCCTTCTCATTACAGCTCTGGTGAATCGTGCCTGGCCCTTCTCACATTATTTATAACAATGGTGCCTGATGTTGAGTTGATGTGGCTGGACACGTGGTGCCTGAGGCCCGTCACTATGACCTGCTCTTACTATTATTATTATTAATAATACCCACATGGGTTTTAACAATTACACATGAATTGAATATTGCACAGGTATGAGGAGTCTGTTAGGGGGTGGCTGATAGTTCATGTGCTGCGCCAGTAAGACCAAGGAGATGGTCATTGACTTCCGCAGGAGGAAGACACCCCAGACTGCACCAGTGAACATCCAGGGCCTGGACATAGAAATGGTGGAGAGCTACAGGTACCTGGGTGTTCACCTCAACAATAAACTGGACTGGACTCACAACACAGATGTCCTGTACAAGAAGGGTCAAAGTCGTCTCTACCTGCTGAGGAGACCGAGGTCCTTTGGAGTTTGCAGGACTCTGCTCAGGACCTTTTATGACACTGTGGTGGCGTCTGCAGTGTTTTATGCAGTGGTCTGCTGGGGAGCAGGGAGCACAGAGAGAAACAGGAAGAGACTGAACAGGCTGGTCAGGAGGGCCAGCTCTGTCCTGGACTGATCCCTGGACTCCATAGAGGAGGTGGGTGAGAGGAGGATGTTAGCTAAGCTCACCTCCATCATGGACAACCCCTCTCACCCTCTGCATGGGACTGTGGAGGCTTTAAGCAGCTCCTTCAGCTGCAGACTGAGACTTCCACCCAGCAAGAAGGAGCGCTACCGCAGGTCATTCATTCCATCAGCAATAAAACTTTACAACATCAGCATCACTGGCTGATGTAAACACAATCTGGACTCATCTCCATCACTGTCATTGTTATTGTCATTGTCGTCACACTATCACTGTGCACTATCACTTTGCACAAAAAAAAATAGATAATTGCACTGCCACAATAATAATTGTGTTTAATCAACAGTTTCATCTATACAAGCATATATATATATATATATATATATATATATATATATATATATATATATATATTTCCATTGTATTTTAGTTCATTGTAAATATGTAAATATTTTATTCTATTTTATTATTATTACTATTGTGTCTGTGTTTTCGTCTTTGTTGCTGTGGCAGGTAAATTTCCCCCCAAGGGGGATGAATAAAAAAAACTATTCTATTCTATTCTATTCTATCAGGAGCTCTGGGAAAGATCCTGGTGCCAGGTCATTGTTAAAAATGCAAAATGTAAATGAGGGTGAGAGCGGTACAAAGCAGATAGAGTCACTCAGAACTAAACACTGTCAGCCTGTGATCTGTGCCTCTACAGTCACTGACTGGTGTCTCACGCTCGTACACATCAACGCAATGTTCAGTCAGTGTGGCTGAGTCTGGACAAAGAGAGAGCAGGAGGAGCTGAGGAGGAGCAGGAGGAGCAGGAGGAGCTGGAGGAGCTGGAGGAGGAGAAACAGTTTCTGTGTTATAAAGTCTGTTGTGAAGCTGTGGAGACTGGTCCGTTCTGCATTATGCTCCCTACACATCCTGACCTTATTCATTGTACTCATTCAGTCAAACATGAGTGCACCTTTCTAGTTTCATTTCATAAAACCTGCTTGGTGTTTTCTGATGCTGCCCAGCGCTGCTTCACGCTCATTTTAGCTCTTTTCAGGTTTTATCAGTCTCCAAGCTGCAGGTGTGAAGTCACTCCTTGATGCCATAACACCACTTTGAGTTAGAAGGTCGTGTCAATTTAACCACGCTGAATGGTATTGCTTTTAATCCTCCCTATTTCACGCTGGAGAGGACAGTCAGCAGCAGAGGCTCTTCACAGTACATTCAACGACCTAAAGTTCTTTTCTGTCAGAGATCCATCTGTCAGCCCGTCCACCCATCCACGCATTACTGTTTTTGTTCAGTTTTTCTGCAGTCACACTCATGCTATTTCTTTCATATTTCTCCCTGGAATTGTTGTTGTTTCTTTTTTTCGCTTTCTTTATATCAGGTGCGTTTTCTAGTATTTTTTTCCATCCTTGAAAAAGGATAACATGTTAGTTGTATGATAGCACATAGTGGACAGCACATTAGCATGGAGTGGAAATATCTGATGGCTAATTTTAGACACACTTAACATCCTTTATTATAATTCTCTCAGATTAGTCAAAGTCCATATGTTTTCCTGTATATTGGATTTGCTTTCAGGGCCAATATATGCAACCACACTTCTTTAAGCACATGACATTAGTTTTATTCCACATTAAAGCTTTAATCTTAAAGTCAAATTGTGGATTATTATATTCAGACTTAGATTCCATCATTTCTATCAGTTATGGTAAGGCTAGGTTACTCTAAAGTACGTGTCCCACCAGAAACAAGCTGCCAACAAACAAAGATATTTTATTTGAAGGCAAAACTGAAAGTGACCACGGCTGAAATGTCTGTAGTGATCTCTCCTGGTCCAGTAGGTCAGAGTTCAACCTGGAGGTTCTTCCATGACCATTTTTTTTTTTTGTTTTCACTTTAGAGTGTATGTGAGTCATTGTGGCGAAGGTTACCAGATCTTTATGTCTTTTGGTTTGTGGAAAGATTCTGTGCAAGACAGTCACAAAACCTGACAGTGGTGTGGTTGGGATCAAAATGAAAGCCTCTCCACTAGCATGGGCGAGTCGCTCTGCAGAGTGTCACAGGAATGTTCGTTCCTACAAACATGGTCATACCTGCCATGAATGTGGACATTTCCAAACATTGACAACAAGTGAAATGATAAGATCATCGTCTTTGAGGTTTGACATTCATTTTTTTTTAGCTTGGTTAAATCACCAGAGATAAACTGAAATTTCCCCAGAAAATGGTAACATGTCAATAAACAACTGTTCAAATCCAGAGGATTAAGAAATGATAAGACATTGTCTCCTTTGGCAAACAAATGACTCTTAGAGAGATACCAGGCCCATACCTTTCAAGCTAAAATCAATGAAGTCCAATAGATAAAACTGAACACTAAATGTGCTGTCAGCTTGTCAAGCCTCATGCAATTTATATTTTTTTTTTATCTCATAGATTCTCATTAGAGATGAGGGGAAAGGCTTTTAGGGCATACTTCTTTCTTAAACCCAGTATGAATATTTGATCTGATCATTTCTAAATGACTGTATGTAAATTATGTAGAAATGCGTCAGTCTCTCTCCTCTGTTCTGCCTTCACTTTCTGCCATGTGTTGCTGTGCAGACCAGTGTCTCTGCCATGTTTTTGTTTCCATAAATAAAGCAACCATGTTTGCATGTGTGGACTGAGCAGCCGCATGCCTCTTCCCCTCAGCAGATTCAATTCAATTTCACAAGAATTGGTTCGGTTGATCTGCATGTTGTGAGTGTGAATGGTTCTGGTTCCTTCTTAAGTCATTAAAGACTAATTCTGCACATTAATTTGTTGAAAGCACATAATACTTCAGGGGCTTCATTGTTGAGCTGAATGAAATTCCCTTCAGGCTGTCAGTCCACTTAAAGACATAATGAACAGGCAATCATTTTCTGGAATAAGCAGTAGGATTCATGGTCCTTTTCCTTTCATCATATTTGTTGTGTCAAGTGCCTACTCTCAAGCAGACACTCAAATTACACAATGAAGACACTGACAGCCTTCTGTTTAGCTGTGATTTTATAGCTGCACTAATCAATATTTTCTGTGGAAGCGTATGGAAGGAGTGAGCCCAGTTTACCCCATCCTTCAGCTTGTTCTTCTGGTTATATGGATGACAACACTCCTATCAAGCTGTTTTCAGCAAAAAGAGGAAACTACCGGTGATGTAAAATGAGACTGAATTCAGGACTTTGATTTATCAGGTGGCAGGAACAAATGCTGACACATTCACCGCTCTGTGGCCCACAGACAGCAGTGATGTCATTTACCAGAGTGAGATAATGAATAAGACTTGGAATAATATGAATGCTACTAGCTGAGGTTATGTTTTGCTGTGCTGAGTTTGGACTTTTTGAACTGCGGTTCTTTCTATAAAATGACTGTTTTCGTCTGGGAGTCTGGTGGCTTTAAAGACACATATAAAAATCGGTATTGCTGTAGCTACATTTAGAATATTTTCACTGTTTTCCATCACTGTCAGACAGCCTTTTCTGTCAGTGAGCTGAAGCTGCTGTATCACCAGACCAAATACACAAAAACATTCAAACAACAGTCATTTCAGCTTGCAGAGCACCGACGTTACTGATCCAGCACTGCATTAATCAGCATCAGACATTCAGAATAAAAGTACGGTAAAATACTTTACTGGACACTGAAAACATATGTCATTGTAATTTTATGTTTCCCTGTTGTTCCCATTAGATGAGGAGAAGTGAAAACATTGAAGGGTTCAAACTGACACAAAGTATTTGTGTGGTTTTAAGTGAAAACTGTGAAAACCTGCAAGTCGAGTAAGTAAACCAAGCAAAAAAACAAAAAACATCACAGTGTTGACCAAAGGTAAAACATAGCAATGACACATTTTAAGAATCTTCAGTGCTCTTTCATTCGTTAGGATCAGTCTTATGTCCATTTAATTCCTAGAAATATCTCTCTGCTCAACATCTGCACTCAAGAGTCAAATCCACATGTTGAGCTCTTACTTCTCTTTTCCACCTTCACTTCCTGTTCTACTTTTTTTTTAGATATGAGTTGATTTGTTACAAAGTCAGATCTTCCATAAGTTGCTACTACTATACTTACAGTAAGTAGTGTAAACAGACCTCAATATATTTAAAGTTTTTTTTTTAACCTGTTATTGTTTAAGAAATATGTCTCTCTGAGGTATGACAAGCGAGTGATGAATCTGATCTAATCTATTTCTCGGAGTCTGAATCACTCTTTATATTAAACACTAACATGAAACATGATGTTGCATCAGAAACATGAAACAGCAAGTTGTGCTACAGTCAGTGAAGCTTCAGCTACTTTACTGGTCTTTATATGTGGATGTAGACTGGCTGCTCTTACATACCAGATGAGCACAGATGGCTCATTTTCTGGTTTCTCAGCCACCAGAAAACACTGGGCATCAGTTCACATTATTATCAGTAGTCATCCTCTTAATATAACCATAAATACATACAGGATCGATACCACCTTTACCTCTTATTGATAAGTCTTATGCATGTTATCAACAACCAGTCACCCACTAACAGACTCCTCATACCTGGACGATATCATCTATTTATTAATTTACTCAGTCTGTAATTCTTATAACAGTCCTGCAAGTATTGTAACTACTGTATACAGTACTTTAATATTCTCTGTGTGAATACTACAAGCTTATGACATAAAGTTTAAATCCTTGTGTGTGCAAGCACACATGGCAGTAAATCTCTTCCTGCCTGATGCTTGATTATTTCTCTGTTTATTCATACACTGCACATGCTTGTAGAATGATCCCATATCATCATTATTACCTGAAAATCATCAGTTTACAATAACAATCATTTGTAGTTGCAGTTTGCACTTCTTGCAGTCTTACATGGTTTTAGTTCAAAGATGCAGTTTTCCACATCAGCAGTCAGGACAGCCTCATCTTTCCAGACGCTATAACCAATGTCTGCAGGTTTTATTTCTGGCAGGTGAACTTTGTCTCCAGCAGCCACAGTGCGTGTTGTGCAAGTGTCCTTGAACGTGGAACAGATGGGGTCAGCATTTATGGCCATATGTTATATATATTCCACATACACAGGATAGGTATAGTCTGATTGGGACCCACAGGCAGGATTCAGACATTAATGAAGGACTCTGTTTATTGGCCAGGGCAACTTATTGGCTCACACACAACACGTATGCTAAGTATGTATGTTAACTCAGTATGTTAACCACATTTTAGACTGGATATGTCATAAATAAGCCCTGTGCTTCAAACACTCTGCTAACGAGGCTGAGAGATGCACTCTTCCTGTCGGACACAACCGGTGCAGCTCATCGTCTTCATTGTGTGACAGACAGTCGATTCTTAACAGCCTGTATTAGACAAGCCAATGAAGAGTGTGTTCTCTGCAGGGCTATGCTATTAATTAGAGCAATTACAGAAATCTGCTTTATTAGCTATCTGTTGCATGATGCTCATCATATTCTGGTTGCAGAAACCTGATCCATCAGGATTGGGCACTGTGGCTTGTAAAAACCTTATCCTGGTTTCTGAACCTTTCTTTGTTGGTACAGAACATGCCGTAGTGTCATGGTTTCCCGCGCTTACATTGTTGTGGCGTCAGACAATGTTTTCCTGATGACATAGTCCTCATTGCACCCATTCTAGTAGGAGTTAGGATTTTTTTAGTGCTGAGTTGGAAGGGAGCATTTAAGTCAAAATGTGTGCCAGCAGAAGAGAAACTCAGGCTGTTTCAAGGTCCAGTCAGAGTTCCCCTGTGTAGTGAAACAGGTGAGATGCTATTTCAACTATGGTGGAAACAGCTGTTGGCCATTTACAAGGTCAACCTAAAGGGGCATGAAGACAGCCATCCATCCACCAAGGGTGCTAAAGACAAGCTGGGAGAAGAAGTGAGCACTAAAGGAAGCTTTACCTGAAGAGGAAAGCAAGTGGCGAGAGTTATGGAGTACATGAAGAGTGGTGTGGCCTGCTAAAGCTGTGGAAATAAAGGTTAAGAACAGGAATAAGACTGCCAGCTGAACAGCAGGTGCATGAGGGTCTGCAGCTGCTGTGTCTGGTTACCACATGGGATTCAACAGGAGAACTTTTGATGACTTGAATGTGTGTTGTTTACCATTCTGTTGGCTTTAGAATGAAGTCAACAGGATACCTGCAACACTATTTTATTCAGCATATGCTCAGCTTTTAGGTATGTTTACACAAACATACACATTTGACTCTGGTTTCCAGCACTCTCTTAGGAGTGAATGGCTTTCTGATGTTCGTGTTGACGGTTCCATACCCATTCATGTCTGCCTGTAGCTCAGGATGAGATGGACCAGGCAGTGGTCAGAGAGTCTTAGCGCTGCCTGGGGAGTGATCAGCATTCTTTACAGCTGTGTAGCAATGGTTCAGGGTGTTTGTGTCTCTGGTGGGACACTTCATCTGCTGTCTATATTTAGGAAGATTGTGGCTAAGATTCTCTAATCTAGTCTCTAAGTGAGGGCTACAAGACCTTCTCAACAATGTGACATCGCTACACCAAACTTCATTAATGTGGAAACCTGGTTTTCCTGGATAGCTCAGTGCGGTCCACGTGTATGAGGTGGAAGTCAGAAGTTGGAGGGAGCTCTCTGGGATGTGTTCACCGAGCACAATGACAGATCGTTAAAGTCTGTGTTTTTCCAGTATAGCAGCAGTTCATCTGTTTTTTTTTTGGTTTTGTTTTTTTTGGGCCAGATTGATGCTGTCTCAGTCTAACAGGCACAACCACAAGTCATCAAGGTTTGCTTTATGAAATCATGTTTATTTACTAAAGAATGGCCAGGAAGCAGTATCATGTTCACATTCAGGCATCCTGGGAAACAGGAGAGCAGGCAAGTTGACAAAAGATGCTGACAAAAAAGACGAAGAAATGTTGAAATCAATATTAAAATCAGAAGGGAAAAGTGTGGTGTGTAGAAACGTAAATCAACATCTGGATAACACAACAAAAGAGAGGCATTCGGACTCATTCAAACACCAAGAACGATTGTTAAGAACAAGTAAAAATAAGCGGGTTCGGAACTGGAACTTCCATGACTTCAGACTGAGACAGTTAATGACATCTTTATATCCTTATTGGTTTAAGAATGTGTGCAATATATTTAAGTTGGATGCCTTAAATTGAGAAATTACCAAGTTTAAATTAAGAATTCATTGATGGAAATTGTGGCTTTTATGTGTCAACGATGTGGCTTGACCTGGTATAGCACTAATATACTTGTGTATGGGTGTGGACATACGTAGGTATGAGTATGTAAATACTGTACGTACAGACTTCATGCATTTTTTGTCTTCATAAAAATATTACCACTTATTTCTGAGCTTTTATCCATCAATCCATCCATTTTCTACCGCTTATCCTCATATCCAGGGTAACAGGGGGGTGGAGTCTATCCCAGCTGTCTTAGGGTGAAAGACAGGGTACACCCTGGACAAGTGTCCAGTTCATCACAGGACACATAGAGACAGACAACCACTCACACTCACATTCACACCTACGGTCAATTTAAATTAACCAGTTAACCTAATCCCCATGCATGTTTTTGGATGGTGGGAGGAAGCCGGAGTACCAGAGAGAACCCACACAGACATGAGGAGAACATGCTAACTCCACACAGAAAGACCCCGGGCCGGGATTCGAACCCAGTACATTCTTGCTGTGAGGCGACAGTGCTAACCACCGTGCCGTGGTTAGCACCTGAGCTTTTATTTTGAACTCAAATATTATAAAAGTTGTGCCAGTTTCCGACATTACTTTATTAAAATTAAGAGATGAGAATGTTTAATATACTCTCTCTCTATGTCTCTCTCTCCCCTTTTAGACAGAGATCCTGCTGTTTGCTGTTTTTAGCTGAACAAAGCGACATAATGCTGCTGCAGATGTGATGTTAGATCACATGCTGGTGTGACAACACAACAGCGTCCAGTGTGTGTTTGCATGCTCTCCATGCCCACATTGATTTGCCCCCTGGGTCCACACCTTTCGGACCGAACAGCGAAGCAGAATGCTCATAATAATATTAATCAACAATAGCAGGGACTGCCTGGGACACATTTTGTAAAATGGGCTTTAGAGACAAATATCAGCCTTTAACAAGCAGTGGCCGATCGATCAGAGCACCCTCACATCCTGTTTTGCCATTCTCATTTGGGGAGGAGGTAAAGGACTGGTATGGACATGTCGTCTGTGTCTCTGATATGATATGATACATTTTCTGTGTGACTTTTTAACATCAGACATTTCGGCGTGCCACAGCAGGAAGGGACAATACAGCTGCTTTGGTGCTTTCCTAAGTTCAGCGGATGTAATTACCCCGTGGAAATGGAACTTCTAAAAGGCAAATTGATTACATAGATGAGGTCCCAACATCAGATTAGCCTCGTACAAACCAGGATCATGACGGCTGTACGTGGCTAACACCGCTTCTCTTTCTTTTCTAAATGAGCCTCTTTCTCATCTCCTGATCATCGTTATTACAGTCTCACACAGCAAAATGTCAGATTTTGTTCAGGGGTGTCAAAGGTTAATTATACAGGGTGTGTGTGTGTGTGTGTGTGTGTGTGTGTGTTGCTATTCAAGAGTGTAGCAGGATGCAGCAACACTGGACCTGTTTTACATTCAGTGGGAAGCTCTTCCTTTAACTGCTGCTTTATTTAAAGTCAGTCCGTCTTCATTTATCACTGCTGAGTCTGTCTTAAGATGCCACACCATCCTCAAAAACACACACACACACACACACACACACATCCACCTTTCTCTAGTTGTTTAGCGATACACTAAATTTGGTCATTTAGTTACAGATACACCTGAGAGAGGGCATGACCCCACAACCTGGTAATCCTCAATGACTTTGCACACAACTGGTCACATCTGCATACAGAAAGATGAGCAACACAACACAAGCAGTACGATAAATCACACAAAGCATCCAACAACACCCAGTCAGTCTGATCTTCATCAGGGGTATTTGTCTTCACACAGCTGCTCCAGTGTGACACAGGATGTTATCAGTTCCTGGTTTTACAGGCTGAGTAGTACTTCCCCCAGAAAACTGAACATTATGAGTAAAATCAGTGATGGAGCACATACTGATAATCCCCACTGAGTGGACTGAGTATAGAGTTTGTAAAGTAAAATAAACTCATTTTTGTTGCTGATTCACAGTGATGCAGTCTAACTCAGTAAACCAGTGAAGCGCTAATGGAAAGCTCTTTTATTCCTTCAACCTATGCTGCTGTCATTACAGACATGGTTAATGTTTCACTCACTGAAAATAGGGTGAATCACTTGTGTTATACTCACAGAAATACTTCAATTATATCCATGAAATCGCTACACATTACTGTAGTTGTGGCTGCAGGTGATGAACTCCTCTCTGTGTAGCAGGGATCGAACTCTCAGATGATCTAGTTGAACTTGTGTTTTGAACCAAATACGTAGCGCTGCAGAGAGCACCCAGTCATGTGTTGAATCGTCTTTACTGGCGGCCTCCATCATCACCTACACTCCACTTCAGCACCAGCTCTGGCACCTGAATAAAGATTTCCCATCATGGAGCCTGAGCAGGCGCCACGCTCTTAAAATGTGACAAATGGGACGGGAGAAATCAAATGTGACTAACGTGTATGGAAACACAGAAAATCAATTGTCTCCTGAACAAATGGATGAGCTATTAAAATGATCGTGTGCTACAGGAATATATTATCTCCAGCAGCTGCCAGCAGAGGCAACAGCAGCTCATATTCAAGCCTGTTTGGCCCAAGAATGCACAGAGAGCTGCCACTAAGGCAATTATAGCCACACCATGCATGAGCAGAACATGTGATTTATCTGTTAATAGCCCTTACACATCATCACTGTAGCAAGCAAATACCTAATAAAACATGGCTACTTCGAGAGAAATAAGTGGATAAAACCAGAAACACCGTTTGTCTTTCATAAGACATGGTGTCATGATGATGAAGACTGGCTTTGAAGCAACGTTATTTCCATCTTCTGTAATACAAAAGCTTTTCACGCACACAGAAACTTGAGTGAGGAAGTTAGGGACCAGACTTTGAACTGAGCAGCTCACTTCCTTACCCTGTTTGACAGTGATATTGAGAAGGCTGTAAAGAATGAATTAAAGCTGAGATGCCTAAGAGACAAGATATGAAACATGAAATAAGGCTTTTATGAAACAGTTGGAGCTTGCTGAACTCTGGATAAACAGTTTTTCATGGTTCTCTGTGGGGCAGAGAGGCTTCAGAGGAGACGGTTCAATCCATTCATCAGATAGAGACAATAAGGAGCTTCAAATGCTGCACTTCAAAACAATCAGAGCATCTCTGCAGACATGAGAAAGGTTACACAGCATGGAAATACCAGCAGGGCTTTTAGGTTTCAGACATGCTTTTTGGAATGATTTCCCCCCAAATAAGTACAGATGATGTACATGATAGCCATCCTCAATCCTATTAGCTGGAGGAAAATGTCAAGAGGGAGAGCCATCTGCCTTAGAGCAGGAGACACCTCTCCATGATATTGATGGGACAGTAACCTTCTCAAATGACAGGTTTAGTGGAGCCATTAAAGTTTTAATAAACTAAATCAGAACACTGAACTGTGGCCCAGTGTGCTGAGCGACCAGCGTCCTTCAGCAGGTTTGAAACATTCTCAGCTTTCAGCTCTGGAGGAAATATTTTCTGCAACAAGCTTACACAGAGCGAACTCACCGAGCCGACAGTTTCTCTGCTGGAACATAAAAGACAGAATGCTGAACTCCTCCCCACCCAGTGACCGTTCAATCAAAGCACAGCAGACCCGTTAAACTCTGGACTTCCTCCCATCCTGAAGCTGCTCATGGAGCTCCAGCTTATTCAGAGTGTTACTCTGCCTCTAAAGAGTTACTCAGTATAAAAAAAAAACAACACAGAGCCAAATGTAAGAAAAGGACGGTGCCTTTGTCTGCTCTAAAGGAGTTCATATCAATATAAAGGAGTGAAGTATTTTCTACTTCTGATAATACCCCATACTGTGCTTTTTTATTTTACATATTTGTATTGCTACTTTACTAGTTCCTTATTTCCTTCTGGGTAAGTCAATGGAAAGCTGAGTGTGCATTTATTACATGTCGTTGATAGTAAAAGTCAAAAAGAAGCACTACTTTTCCATAAATGTGTCTCCTACACTGATCCATGTAGCAACAATACTTCCTACTATACAACATACACAGCTTAGAACACAAAAACCCTCTGTATGTCCTGATCATACAGCAGAGCTGACAATAAAGCTGCTGCTTCACACACACTTCTTCAATGGACACTGTAATTTTTTTTCTCCCATCTAGTGGTTAAATTTGACTTTGCATGTATTGCAACATGGTTGTAACTACGGTAAGCAAAATGGGTCAACTCCCGGGTGGATCCCCGGCGTGGAGCTCTGGTCATTTTATGGCCCTTTTATGCATTTTGGCGATGAAGATTCTGTGGTCTTGTGTTATGACCAAAAGTGCAGTGCAGGTTTTAGTTTAGTGCTGGGTAAGTAAAACCTGCATCTCCACCTTGCTTCTCTGTGAAAAGTGAATCATGGAAATGCATTTTGTCCTATGGGTACAGGCAGGTAGTGCTTATTTGTTGGTCAGCAGTGTCCTGATAGAAAATGACACTTTCTAACCACTAAGTATGATGATATAAATGAAGGTTTCAAGCAGATGCACTCAGGAGGATCATGACAGATATTTGTTGGTCAATCAGACTCGTGCTCCTCTTCTTTCCTGGCAATGAGCAGCACCACTGGAGACAGGTGCATGATGGGTAAAAAACAAGAGAGACATGCATAAACACACAGTTGTGTAGATCAGCACACGCATGCAAACACACACACATATTGAAAATCACTTGAGACGTGAGGCGCCGTCAGAATTGGGCGTCTCCCAACCCAGAGGGAGTCCTTCCAACAGCTTGGCTTAGAGATGAAGGTCTGAGAAAACACACATAGGGAAACAACTCACTCACACACACACACACACACACACACACACCACCTCCTGCTGCTACTCCTGGCGAGCTATGAGACATGGCTGCTGACTGGAGAACAGCAGAACTGTGTGTTTGGACCATCTGCTGCTTAGACTGATATAGATGTCTCACACACACACACACACACACACACACACACTACAGACATACACATATTTTGTCCACATACTTGCTGATTGACACTAAAGTAGTGATTACTGTTGTGATTGTAAAAATGTAGTGAATTGAAAATATATCATGTGTTTATTTACATCAAACACATGGAGTGTGAGGCGGCCATGTTTGTTTCAGGATCATCTATAAGATGAAGCTACTGGTCGGCTTTATCAGAGCTTTTTCCTGTGTTTCCTATGACTTGTATATTTATGTGAATGCTATCTAAATGTCAAAAAGTGTCTGTCACTACCTCTATAAAAAATAAAAGTAGAAATTAATACAAATACCATAAATTCAGCTAATAATAATCCAAATGTGTAACGCAGTGAAAGTCAGCACCTGAACTCTGCCATCTTATTCTCTTTCTCTTAAGATGTGTTCAGTCTAACTTAGCATTGACCAGAGGCAATTAGGAAACATCTGGCCTGTAGATGAGTTGTATTTTTGTGGACAGGGTCAAAGTAGCTGTCTTTTTAGTGCTTTACTTTAGTCTTTATCTCTATGCTTTAACCACATCCTGACTCCATGAGATCAATTCCAATCCTCCCATCTCAGTCTATGACAGTTTACAAAGTGAATTTTCAAGAATATGAAACTATTTCTTTAAGAGGAAATAACAAACTGAGAGAGAGAGGCCATTCATAAATGGACATGAAAAAAATAGTAAATGGTAAGACCTTTAATGTCTGTCTATCTCCATAAATGTGTTAAATATTAACTCATGCATCTGAGTGATGAAACACCTACTCTGCTATTTATTGTTTTTATGGCCTTGTTAGTGGGGAATCGTGACATTCTGAAGAGTCCAAAGGAAATTGCATTTTTTGAGTAAACTGCATATTTAATAAAGTGCCTTTTATTGAGCCGTCTCACCGTCTCAGGCTCAGGTATTGTTCAGAGCTGGATGGCACCAAATAGCAGCCAGTTCATGGAAACGTCTTCCTTTGTGAACTGTGGAGTCCAGCCCTGTCAGAGAAAGCAATAAAGAGAGTAAACATGGAGCAGCAAACAAAGCAGCTCTGAAATAAAGCCTGGATCAAATTTATTGACATGTCTTTCATGCAATTAGGAAGAAGAGACAGACAGAGACTGATAGCTGCTGTGAGACGTGGAGTGTGAGACAGAAAAAGACCAATTATCAGTAGAGTTGTCATTATCGTCAATATCTGAAGAAAAAATAAATGGATTTCTCTTCCTGTCAGTGTTTGAAGCAATCCTTTTTTAAATTTTAAAGACCATTAAAAGCCCTCAGAGGTGAATAAAGGTGTCACGGTTATCTGTAAAATGTAAGAAGACAGAGACAATCCTGTGTCTTTAACACACATTTCCAGTGCAGCCTGTCCTCAGATGATCTGTCAAGCGCTCACAGAGTATGCTTTTATTCATGGAGCCTCTCTTGATTTACATAAATTGTTTTCCCTGCTTAACATTTGTATCCAGCTGCATCCAGTTGAATCCTGATTCAATTGTCAAACTTTTCCAATTCATTATTCACTCTGAAGCTTTTTTAACAGGTGTGTGTGGGTTCATGGTAAATGGCTTTAGGTGTCGGCCATTGTTTTGGTTATATAACAAATGAACAAATAAGGTGATGTCACATATTTTTGGTCACTGTCAGTCAAATCTGACAGTGACTAATCATTGTTTAAACTTTATTGTTCCTCATTTAGTCATGAATATTTCATGAGGGCAGCAGTGGCTCAGGTGGTAGAGCAGGTCGCCCAGTGATCAGAAGATTAGTGGTTGGAATCCTGCTCCGACCATCTGTCGTTGTGTCCTTGGGCAAGACACTTAACCCTCCTTGCCTCCAGTGACATCACTGGTGTGTGAATACGTATGAATGCTTCGGTGGTGGTCGGAGAGGCGGTAGGCGTGGATTGGCTTCCACGTTTCTGTCAGTCTGCCCCTGCTGGGGCTACACATGTAGCTTACGTCACCAAGTGTGAATGAATAATGGACCTATACTGTAAAGCCACTTTGAGAGTCATGAAAAGTGCTATATAAGTACAATGCATTATTATTATTATTATTTGAAGCCAGTGTTTCATATTAGGACATGAAAATATGTTCACTGCTATGTTTGTGAAGAGAAGTTGCATAAAGCCTTTTGTTGCTCCAGAGGGAGCTGCACAAAATTTGAACAACTGATGTCGCTCGAGTCATCGAAAAAAAAAAAAATTGTTTTCTCTCTTGTTCTGCTTTTGATTATTATTCTTTTCCAAAAACTGCCAATTGTGGATCCAACAGTATCATACTATCATAGTATCATACTATCACAGTACCATAGTACATAGTATCACAGTATCATAGTATCATACTATCACAGCATCATAGTACATAGTATCACAGTATCATAGTATCATACTATTACAGTATCACAGTATCATAGTATCATACTGTCACAGTATCATAGTATCATACTATTACAGTATCACAGTATCATAGTATCATACTGTCACAGTATCATAGTATCATACTATTACAGTATCACAGTATCATAGTATCATACTATCACAGTATCATAGTACATAGTATCACAGTATCACAGTATCATAGTATCATACTATCACAGTATCATAGTATCAGACTATTACAGTATCACAGTATCATAGTATCATACTATTACAGTATCACAGTACATAGTATCATGCTATCACAGTATCACAGTACATAGTATCACAGTATCATAGTATCATACTGTCATACTATCACAGTATCATAGTATCATACTATCACAGTATCATAGTATCATGCTATCACAGTATCATAGTACATAGTATCACAGTATCATAGTATCATACTATCACAGTATCATAGTATCATACTATTACAGTATCACAGTATCATAGTATCATACTGTCATACTATCACAGTATCATAGTATCATACTATCACAGTATCATAGTATCATACTATCACAGTATCATAGTACATAGTATCACAGTATGATAGCATCACAGTATCATAGTATCACAGTATCATAGTATCACAGTATGATAGTATCACAGTATGATAGTATCACAGTATCACAGTATGATAGTATCACAGTATCACAGTATGATAGTATCACAGTATCACAGTATGATAGTATCACAGTATCACAGTATGATAGTATCACAGTATCACAGTATGATAGTATCACAGTATGATAGTATCACAGTATCACAGTATGATAGTATCACAGTATCACAGTATGACAGTATGATAGTATCACAGTATGATAGTATCACAGTATCACAGTACCATAGTACATAGTATCACAGTATCATAGTATCATACTATTACAGTATCACAGTATCATAGTATCATACTGTCATACTATCACAGTATCATAGTATCATACTGTCATACTATCACAGTATCATAGTATCATACTATCACAGTATCATAGTATCATACTATCACAGTACCATAGTACATAGTATCACAGTATCATAGTATCATACTATTACAGTATCACAGTATCATAGTATCATACTGTCATACTATCACAGTATCACAGTATGATAGTATCACAGTATGATTGGATCACAGTATCACAGTATGATAGTATGATAGTATCACAGTATGATAGTATCACAGTATGATAGTATCACAGTATGATAGTATGATAGTATCATACTATCACAGTATCATAGTATCATACTATCACAGTATCATCGTACATGGTATCATACTATCACAGTATCACAGTACATGGTATCATACTATCACAGTACCACAGTACATAGTATCATACTATCATAGTATCACAGTACATAGTATCATACTATCACAGTGTCACAGTATCATACTATCACAGTATCATCGTACATAGTATCATACTATCATACTATCACAGTATCATACTATCACAGTATCATAGTATCATACTATCACAGTATCATAGTATCATACTATCACAGTATCACAGTACATAGTATCATACTATCACAGTATCATAGTGTCATACTATCACAGTATCATAGTGTCATACTATCACAGTATCATAGTATCATACTATCACAGTATCATAGTGTCATACTATCACAGTATCATAGTATCATACTATCACAGTATCATAGTGTCATACTATCATACTATCATAGTGTCACAGTACATACTATCATACTATCACAGTATCATAGTATCATACTATCATAGTATCATAGTGTCATACTATCATACTATCATAGTGTCACAGTACATACTATCATATTATCACAGTATCATAGTGTCATACTATCACAGTATTATAGTGTCATACTATCACAGTATCATAGTATCATACTATCACAGTATCATAGTGTCATACTATCATACTATCATAGTGTCACAGTACATACTATCATACTATCACAGTATCATACTATCATACTATCACAGTATCATACTATCATACTATCACAGTATCATAGTGTCATACTATCACAGTATCATAGTGTCATACTATCACAGTATCATAGTGTCATACTATCATACTATCACAGTGTCACAGTACATACTATCATACTATCACAGTATCATAGTGTCATACTATCATACTATCACAGTGTCACAGTACATACTATCATACTATCACAGTATCATAGTGTCATACTATCACAGTATCATAGTATCATACTATCATAGTATCACAGTACATAGTATCATACTATCACAGTATCATAGTATCATACTATCACAGTATCATAGTATCATACTATCACAGTATCATAGTGTCATACTATCACAGTATCATAGTATCATACTATCATAGTATCACAGTACATAGTATCATACTATCACAGTATCATAGTATCATACTATCATAGTATCACAGTACATAGTATCATACTATCACAGTATCATAGTGTCATACTATCACAGTATCATACTATCATAGTGTCACAGTACATACTATCATACTATCACAGTATCATAGTATCATACTAGCACAGTATCATAGTGTCATACTATCACAGTATCATACTATCATAGTATCACAGTACATAGTATCATACTATCACAGTATCATAGTGTCATACTATCACAGTATCATAGTATCATACTATCATACTATCATAGTATCACAGTACATAGTATCATACTATCATAGTATCACAGTACATAGTATCATACTATCACAGTGTCACAGTATCATACTATCATAGTATCACAGTATCACAGTACATAGTATCATACTATCACAGTGTCACAGTATCATACTATCATAGTATCACAGTATCATAGTACATAGTATCACAGTATCACAGTACATAGTATCATACTATCACAGTGTCACAGTATCATACTATCACAGTATCATAATTGGGCTGGTTTGGTGGAACACTCATAACCATGAATGGTGTCTGTTGAAATGTGTTGTTATGTTTTCCATATAAAGTAGATGCTGTGGTGAGAAGTGAAGACCTCTCTCTGTGTGCTGCTTCCAGGTCTTTCTCCAGCCTGTCAGATGACAGTGAGGAAACCAGAGCCAGGTACCTCTACAGGCAGTGGGTGGGACTCGGTTTGACCAACGTCCATCTGTCCAATCACACCGTTCTGCTCAGCCTACCTGGCTCCACACCCAACACCATCACTGAGTGGTCCAGTCACCAGTGTTTCCTGCCCAACGGGACCCCCTGTGACCAGCGTGGGCAGAATGACCTGCCCAAGCAGCACTTCTCCTACGCAGCTTACTCTGCTGTTGGAAGTCTGCAGGTACAGTAACATCACCCTGTATTGACTTCTGCTCAACCAAAGGTTACTTCACCCTCCTGGCTGCTGCACTCTTCTCATGCTCTTCCTCCCCCTCATCACCTTCATTTTGTCAGACTGTCTAAGTCTCCAGCCCTCAGCCAACAGAGGGTCATGGGTAAAGGTCACAGCCAGAGGTTGTGTCTTTAAATGCTACAGCTTGCCCAACCACGGTTCAAAGGTGCCTCAGTGCTGCAATTTCCAGCAATTCAGGCCAGGATAAAGATGTTATTAATATTTGGCATGAAGAAAAGAGTCCTTAAAAGTCTGCAACTTGTTCGCAAAACATCCTAACACCAGTGTGCTGAAGTGCTGATGGTTTCAGGTTCTCAAGGCTTACTTTAATGACAATTTAAGGCATTATCTAAAGCATATGTGAACACAAATACTGTTTATTTACTTTACTTTACACTACATTACTTGAGCATAGGGCACAGTTATACTTTTCACTCAAATAGCAATGATACAATCAATAAAAACATTAATCTAGCCAAATGTAGCTGTATATTCTTTGCATTTAAATGGGTCATATTCAACAGAATCACATTGTTTTTTCCATAAATAGAGCGGAGGAAGACATTTTCTCGCCTCAGGCCATCTTTTACAGACAAGACGCAGTTCACACACATTATACAGTTTTACGCTTATTGAAGACTAGACTGTCCAATGAGAACAACACCAGCCATCACTGCAGAAACCGTGAAAGTCTTAAACATTGTGTGCGTCATGCTAAATGCACCGTTAATCTTTTCCATCATCCTTACACAGTGTGAAGGTTAATGGAAGTCATTATGCATGTCGTTCGCCCACACTAGCCAGCAGAAACACGCTCACAAAGAAATACAGTCACACTATTTTTAGAGGGCTGTACTTCTCTGTATCCTGGGAACAGAGAAAGGGGTTGAAGGAGACACTTGTTATTCCCTTGAGCCCCTGCCGGCCTGAGGGCAGATGAAAAGTTAGCGTGATTCTCTGAATACCAAGTTTTCCTGCTCTTTTCTCTCCCTCCCTCTCCTCGTTCTCCTTCCTTCGCTCGGCTCGATCCATCCAGCTGTCCACTGGTAGGAGTCTACCCAGAGGAGGGTCACAGTCATCCATCACCAGCTTCTTTCCTAGCTCTGTTCCTCTACGCTGCCTTGAATTAAGCGGCAGTTTGCTCGATCTAAACATGGCTTTCAGACAATTAAATATGGCATTTGTGATGGATGGATGGCGGCCCACAGCAAGTGTACTGGGCTAATAAGTCCTGGTGTTGGTGGAGCTATGTTACTGCTGGCTCTGACACACACACACACACACACACACACACAGAAAGATCAAGTAAAAAAATTGCACTGTGGTTCAGAGGAGGATAATGTGACCATGCTTGCTGTGTGTAATATTGCAATATCCACATTCAATATTATGTATGACACTCATTCTGCAATAACAACATAATAGTTAAAGGAGCTGCTTACATTTCTGTCCAATTTCACATGTAACTAAATCCTGCGGCAGCAGTAATAATAAGAATGATTATAATAATAATAATATATTTACTGATACATAATCCATTTCTCCTGGTGATTTGTGATGTGATGAATAGACAGGGAGGGGTTTGGAGAGGGATCACAGTGGTGGTACGACAGAGGGGATCGTAAAGAGAGAGGTGGTTATTTTCTCAATTTTTGAGAGCTTGAGATTTAGGAGACTTTTTGTAAATATGAGTTGCATAGAGACTCACTGTTTGTGTACAGATCAGTGCAGTTACTTTACAGATCCCATCTGGTGTTGTGCAAAAAAGATTAACTAATGCATGCTGTCAGATTACCAGAAAACACCCAAACACACAAAAAAACTGCTCATTTTTATATGGTAAAATCCAAAGTATACCCATTCATCTCTGTTAATACATAACGTCATTTATGCTCATGAATTACAGTTAATTCTTGTTAATATGTTGGGGTTTGCCTCAGTTCTGTTGGATCTCCTAGCTTAGGTGGCATCTCAGAGTTTAAATACTGTGTCATCACGTTAAGTAGTGGTACTTATCTTGAAATACACTCTGTTGGATGGCTGAAACTACTTTGATCAAAAGGAAACAAAAGGAAAAAAAATCATTTATCACGTCTACAATTCTCTGTACTGTAAAATGGTATGCAGGGTTTGCCTTTGGTTATCATGCTTTGTCTGAGGTCAGTTATCGTGGATGATTTAATAAGATGTGGTATCATCACTCTATTATTAAAATGCCAGGGTGACACGGCGCAGAGCGTCTTTGCGTTCAGGTCACAGAGAGTTGAAAAGTTTTGATCTTTGAGGAAATTGTTGTGCTTGTCACTTTTCACCCAGACATCCAATCACAGTGGAGGAAAGGTGGGACGAACTGCTTACTACAATGACATGATCAAATGAGTTTATTATTGTGAGCGTGCTGCAGCCTTATTGTGTCTGTGAATATTTTTATTGTTTTTTCTGTGGACGATGCAGTATGTTGTCCTTATGTCTGGAGGCCTGGACTAAATACACTTTCCCTGTGTGGTTTAATAGACAAATAGGTGATAGATGGCGATGACTTTATTAATCTCCAAAGGGAAATTTACTTGTCATAACAGCCAAATACACAAGAAAATAAAAAGAGATGTAAGAGATTTCACTTAACTTGATCTGAATTTAGAGCTGTGCGATATTACGATATATATCGTAATGTGGTAGAAAAATGTCTACCGTACGATATAAGCCTCTATTGTTTATATCGTAATTTTAACATGTAGCTACTTAGTTAGCTCTGTTGCTACGCTAACATAAACGTTACTCTGGTTGTGGGTTAGATATGCCGTGTAAAGTACAACTCAACGTTGGAATGACCGCTGGATAATCCAAATGTATCATGCGAGTTAAAAACGTGTATTGTATGAAGCATAGACATGATAATATGACAGCTACTGTAACCGCAGCAACGCTACTGCTTTGTGGTAGCATGTTCACGTCACCCGTGAGGACAGGTTTGCGGCAGTTGTAGCTCAGAAGTAAGCAGAGGTAAAGCAGCATGGAGGACGTTGTGTTGCGTGTGAATGATTTATTATCGATTAAAACACATCTTCATTACCAGCCAAACTGCACAGTAAAAGTACGCTACAGCGCAAACAAAGCCGGACTCCGGTCGCTCTCAAAGTAAGCCTTCAGAATAAAAGCATACAAGGGATTATGCCGCAGAGGAGACAGAGGAGAGCGCAATGGAAATTAAAAACACATCAGAAAAAAATACTATATTGGAATATATGTTGTTATCGGGATATAAACTTGGCTATACCGGGATATAGAATTTTATCCATATCGCACAGCTCTATCGGAATCTGAACCGCTCTCATCCAGAGCGAGGGCAGCTCTCTATAAAGCTGGACTGCGTAAGAATCTGTGCATAAAATATGACACATACATTCAGTTTTTGATTTGTTCAATCCAGTATTTCCTCAGTGTTTGACATTAGCATATCGCAGCAGTGCAAAGCTACATACACATGAACAAAATGGCAAGAAATGTCATACATTAATATTTAATTGAAAGACAACATACAATGAAGGAAGTGACATTCATTAATAGTAAATGGAGACATTTATTATTTATGGTATAAACAACAGCGTTGCTGCTCTATTAGTGCGTGGATGCCGTTCTGTTGAGTGTTGGTGGAGCAGCTACAGTGTTAGCATAGCCTGACCGGACAGAACTCCATTCAGAAAACAAACTGAAGTTGTTTCCTTGTCTTCTCATGGACAGACCTGCATGACTACCATTTTTTAAATTTTATTTTATTTCGACTGTTCATGCTAATTCTTTCTCAGCAGGCTGTAATGTATCATCTGAACATTTAATGTATTTTTGTCTGGTTCTGAAAAGTGGGCGACTCCTCTGGTTGTACGGAAGTTTAATAGAATATGATCCGCCTTCTCTCTTGATTTATTCACTCAGTAAATACTGTAGTCTCTTCAAGTTTCAAGTCTTCATGTTCATTCATTAAATTATGGTCCCATTTAGAGTCAAACAGACCATAAAGCAGAGGATGCTTTAGGACACGGCTACCTGTTGATTGACAGGTCATCACCACGGTGACGTCTGGTCAGGGAGGTGTACGTGTTTCACAGTGTGTTTCCAGTTTATGAATGGTAATCGGTTAACCAATAGTTTATCAATAGAAAAAAAACAAGGTGGCAACATCCAAAAAGTGAAAGATGGTGACGGCCAACGTGCTAAGCTGTAGTCCTCTAACAGTGACGTGACGGTGACCATGTCCACTCCTTACAGGTTACTGTGGGAAAGAACTTCTGCAAATAAAACCAGAGCCTTTATTTTGCCTTGTTCTAAGGTCTAGTTAGAAACAGGATACACATGAATCAGGACACGTGGCTATTTTTGTGATACAGGAAAGGAAATCGGAGTAATGAGGAATGGATGGCTGGAAGTGACAGCATCCCAGGTGTCATCTAGAGGTACAAGAAAATTGACACATTGACCTGAGGGTGTTATCCATCCAGTGAAGCGAGAGCCCAGCCTCCCTGCAGAGCCACGGGACCGTTTGGTCACAGCTGTAAGGACGAGAGGTTCAGCTGTCACTGACTGTCCTAACTGTACGGTCTATCAGTGTTAAACTGCACGCTAGTTTGTAGTTAAGGCACCACTGTCACAACTGTACTGTATGTTCAGAGGTCCAGCTTCTCTTTGACAGCACATGCACGTCTGTGGGCTGGGATTTCAGGTGAAAAGACAGTGTTACTGTTTTCTCCACCCTTCACACACCAATACACTGATCTGTCCACCAACTGAACTTTTTGAAGGATCCTTGTTTAAATCCAGATAGCTCCAGAGGGCCGCAACATCACTGGGTGAGATCAGATCCTGATGGAAGTGATCCAAAGACCAGAAAGGTGTTATTTCAATGCAAGTCCATTTACCATGGTAACACATGGAGGTAACTTCTGATTACTGCAGTCTATCCCAGCAGCATGGCCATGTTGCCCTGCTATGGTAATAATAATAATAATAATAATAATAATAATACCTGTAGCTGTTCAGCTTTGTACTCTCTGTGCTCTTAGTCATGTAAAAATAACTGTGATATAAGTCATACCACCTTAATTTAAATATACAGCATATTCACAGTTTGCCTGTTGAAATGCCTTGAATATGTCACATAGAGGAAATCTTTCCTTCCATCACACTGTACAATCAGTCCTCATCCTGTTCACTGCACCTTACTGGTTATTTGCACTATAAAGGTCATAATTATTTATCTGTACTATTTTTGATTCTTTTTAGATTGCTGTTACTGTACTTTTTCTTTTTTTTATTGCTTTTTCTGTTTTTCGTATTGCTTATTGCTGCTGCTGCTAAATTTCCCAGGTTGGGATCGATAAAGTAATTCTGTTTTCTATTCTGTTCTATTGGATCATTCTGTTGACCTTGTCGACTTATGCACGTGGCTGTGCTCTTTCTTGATTTACCAAATTATAAAAGTTTTCAGATATATATGTCTCTAAAGAGTCGATGTGCTGCCTCAGTCCCTCAGCTGAAGCCTGAGTAGATAATGGCCCCTACAATAGCCCCATTCATTTTGTATTATTGTAAATGTAATACATTTTATAGCAAAGAAAGAATTGCTTTATGGCTTTTTCATGTCTTCATAACTTGTCCATGAAATCAATATGAAATTCCTGTCATTATGTATTCATCACTAATGCTTTACGTCAGATACTGGATAGCTTTTCAAAGAAATTCCTCTAAATATCTAAATATATTTCTTCATTTTCACCACAGCTGGTATATGGTTACGTGATTCTATGGGAAATTATTAGGAAAAACAGACTCAGAAATGAAAACATTACTGAGCATTTTGTGTGTAATTTCACAAACTGTCCCTTTTTAACATGGGATAGAATGGATTCTGCTGTTGTTCTTTTTTGGTTGTTCTGTTCTTTTCTTGATATAAATTGTTTATAAAAGGACAAATTTAATTTGCTTCAAATCCAGCTGGATGCAAATGACAAAGTGGAAGGTAAGCTGGGGCACACACTTCATTATGTGACTCATCATCGCTGCATGAAAAAGCTCGCTGATGCTTTATAAATGCTCACTCTCAAGCTTTCCAAGGATAGACTGTAGGGAAAACCTTTGACTAATTCAACACATCCACACTTCTTGTCCTCCCCTCTCTCCTGTCCTCCTCTCTGTCGTTTTATTTTTTCATTTTTTATCTCTCAGCTTCTTCTGTCTCTTGGATGAATTCCCATCTTTGTCCAGTGAAGTTGTGAGGAGCCGTTTTGAATAATGCAGACGTAATTGTTACCCAGAGTAACACATGCACCCCTGATGGGCTTTGGTTAAACTTATCAAGGTTGGTCATCAGTTTAGTCCATTCTGGTGATGCCGGGATGGGTAGCAGCCCCCTGAATTCTGAACAAGAGGTGAGCTGGGTATGCAGCTAGAAGCCTACAAACAGGACAACAAACTGTTTCTAGTCTGCACGTGCTCTGTCTGTACTAGTGCACGCACACTTATTCTAAGAATGCATGTTATCACAGTGAAGTAGTCCATCACCATTCCACGAGGAAGAAGGTTGCTATTTTCCAGTGCTGTTATGATTCCAGCACTATTGATCTGTGTGTGTGGAAACTCACAGAATGGTGCACAAACATGGAAAATGACTAATCCTTAAGCATTTTCTAACCACTGAATTAGAGATAGAAACCAGGATGCATGAAGTGGAAAGTGGTTCACGCTCTGCTGTCTGGTAACGAAGCCTGGTGTAGTGCCTCTGGGCAACAGCTGACATCTACTGAGACAGCCTTAGATTTAGAGTGTGCATTTAAGAGATTAGGGACTTAAGTGTTTGAGGGGAGATATTCTGTGTGAAGTGCTGCCCTTTATTACAAACTACTTTTGGCCCTCTGCTGTCAGAGACAGGCAGACAAATGGGGTCATCGACTCCACTACTGTCAAACTCATGACCAGCGACAGGAAGAGGAGAAGACTTGTATGACGATCAGCGTGTTGACTGGAATCTGAGGCCAGCGGCTCTCCATGAGTTGGTCAACTTCTCCTGTTCTGGAGGACACAGATGGGAGTCAAGTTTCCTGGGTGTTGAATGCCTGGCTCATAGAGCGTATGGAAAGATGGATGGCACCTCTCTACTTCCTTCTATGCAAAGCCAAAATACAATACCAGTACACCCAGTAGCACCTGATAGCACAGGCACAGCTTGTTGGCATGAGAGCCATCTAGCTGCTACAGTGTGCTGGCTAACCTTATTGTGTTGCTAAGCTAGCTAGCAACACCTGTGAACCATAGAGATCACGTAAGAACTTTATGACTGAAACACAATAGCCAAAAGTGGATTTCTGCTCCACGTTCCTACTCTACCACCTCACCCAGAGCAGCTGTCAATCATGACGTCACACCCAAATATCCCCACTGATCTTTGAACAATCCGTCACAGTAGACTTTCACTCAATGATGAGGCTGAGATAGCAGCAGTGATGATGATGATGATGATGAAGATGCAGATCCAAGCTTGTCTTTGTTAAACGTTTTGCTTCCACACCAGGGTTTAGCAAGAATATGGTCATTTGCTGTTGCTTGCTTCTCTCTTGCACTGTACCAAAGGTTGAATATGAGCCTCCCTATTCTTTCCTATTGTATAAATGCTCCCCCACCCTATACATCCACTCATTCATGTCCTCACCATCCATACCTTCTCCCTACAGTATATCCTCCAGTTTGCCACTCTCCTCTACATGCATGGAAACCTCGTTCCACACAAACAGCCCACACTGCTAATTAGAAATAGCCCATTACCAATAGACCATAACACATCCTATATACAACTTCTATAGCAGCTTGTGTGTACATGATATGCATATGTACACATTCGTAATCACAGAGTAAACATTTCCTGAATCTCCCTATTCTGTGTAAACTATAACTAATAAATGTGATATACTTATATATCATTAATTAGATCCCAACCGAATAAAATATAATCACCAAATCAAATTAAAATGGAGGTCCTGTCATATCATTTGTTATTTTAAGGCATTTCACTTATTTATCTTTCAACACTGAATACATATTTCTGTAAACATTTTTTTCTTTCATTATAAATTCATTCAAATAAACTAGAACTGTAGGCGATTTACAGACAAACTGTCTCACCACCAGAACAGAAGAAGAACATGAGGTGCTTAATCCATCATATACCACAATCATTTCACATAACAAGATAATTAATAAGATGTGTAATTAAGGTAATTAGCATATTTACAAACCGGTGCTATGTCATCATACTTATCTTCACATAAATCATGGCTGCTATTAATATGAACTCTTACAACATAATGGAGGTCGCAGTTTTGAGAAACACAGTTTTTCCTCATTAATATGCAAATGAAACCACATGTGCTCCAGAATGGAATTAAAATCTCCTCCTCATCTCCTCCATAGGCCCAGCCTGCAGTGTCATTATGAATATTCTGCAGTTAAAACAGCCAAACAGAGTCCTTTTAAAATGTAGCTGAGCCACATTAGTCTGCAGCTTAGTGCCACTTCTGTTTCATTAAAACTGGTCCTGTGTCTTATCTATATAATAATGTGCATATAATAGTGTTCATATTTGTTTTAATATACTGCAAAACCACTTGCTCTCAATCTTGGTTAGGTTTAGTGAAAGCCCATAAAGTCTGTTACATGACTTCAGCTTGGTAGCCTCCTTTACATACACTGTGTGAGGGAAGTTCAGTGCTTAACATCATCTCATAAAATAACTTAAAATAAGTCAACTTTGGCTTGGTTTCACATGGCACACAGAAGTCTCATACAGGAGCTAGTGGGGCTTTATTGGTATCAGACACAGAGGAGAAACGTCACTATTTGACACCCTGGACTGGATCTGTGCTTCCCTTTAAAGTAGTTCAGCCTCTTGCCATGTGAAGTCTCTGGTAGCTTCTGAACAGTTTGAAATGACTTTCCTCACACTGGCCTCCCCTTGTTGTTGATGTGATAAGAGTTTATTATAGGGTGGATTTGAGCAACCCTCAATCAGCAGACAGGAGAACCAATCCATGACCTCCTGCGTCTCCTCCCTGCACAGCTGCTCTTCTTTTCGTTTCCATTTCCCCTCCTTTAACTCTCTCTGTGTTTAGAAAGAGAGACTGGGCAGAGACAGCTGGTCACAGTTCACCTGTGACTAAAAGGACTCCTACTACCTCAGTATAAAGCTTCTCCGAAGAGACGCACTTTTCTTAGGAGAGCATGTGACAGTGAATTTTACAACACTTTGTAGCAGCAAATATACTTAATGTACCTGAAAACTGTATCTTAATGAACTTATTGTCATAAAGCTTTACAAAATAAAAAAGTATGATCTCTGCCGGAACATCTCCTGACAGGTCATGCATCCCTGGAGAAACTCATTTACTTAATTAAAGGGGAAGTTCTGATTTTTACAAATTGGACCTTATTTCTGGGATAAAATATTACAGGAAGTAGAGTCTGTTTCCAGACTGATTTTTCTCCTGACTCAAATAAGTCAAGTTTGTGTCATTTACTGGCTGCATTTCGGTGCCCTGTTCACTTCTGTTAAATTGATATCATCATATCCAGATATCATCAGAAATACTCCGAATGACTCCAAAGTGAAATGGGTGAGTAGATGGCAGTATTTTATCCCCGAAATAAGGTCCAATTTGTAAAAAAACAGAATTTCCCCTTTAAGAGATGTGAAAATGTTTCTAGTCCAAGAAAAGGGACTAAAAATATGTCACTCTTTGGTCTTTTTTTTGACAGTTCTGAAAAGTAAATTCAATGCTGAAGTGACTTTTAACTTGTGATCTATCAGCCAGCAGGGGGCGACTCCTCTGGTTTTATGTTGGTCTTATGGAAAACAATCGTCCTTCTCTCTTGATTTATTCCCTCAGTAAACATTGCAAACATGAGTCTCTAGGTTCAGTCTGCTTCAATGTTCATTTAATAACTTATGGTCCCGTTTAGAGTCAAACAGACCATAAAGCAGAGGATGCTTCACGGCAATGTCCGGTCTGACAGTTATCTGTGTTTTGTCTTTGAATTTTAACCCTTCACAGGATGTTTTCACTTCATGAAAATGAAATGTTTGACTTGTCTGCACTTAGCTCCGACTTCTTGTCTCACTTCTGGTTCTAAGGAATCAAGATGGTGACGGACAGAAGCCAGGATGGTCACTTTGGGTTGTGGTTTTTTTTTTAGTTTTTAGTTTTATTTTTCACTTATGATGCAGGTGTGGCTGTAGCTTTATGAGCTTCATGAATGTCACACTATAGAGCCTGTAAGGAAACACTCATTCCCTTTAAAGCTGCTCAGTAAATCACATTGAAACAGTTCATTAGCATGGCTTTCTATGGAGGGTTTTAACCCTATAATGCACTATAAATGCCAGAATGCACCACCCTGTAATTGTGGCAGATACATTTAATATTTAATGTCCAAAGTTATTGGATACTGACAGTCTATCAGGATATTTTGGTGTCCCTGTAATCCATGAAAAACTAAACCAAAGTCTTGTGTGAATGGCTGGTTGTGTTGAGGGGAAATATTCAGGAGAATGATGCTCACAGCTTCAGCCAGACAGAGGCCTCTTACGCTGTTAATTTCATTACCTCTCAGAGATGAAACCAAAGGAAAAAGAGAGATGATCTAGTTCAAGCAGCACCATCTAAGCGCATGCAGAGATTCTCCTATATTTCAATTTGCTTCATCTTGTACTATTCCATGGTCTGCAGTTTAAATGGAGGACTTTTATGATGCAAATGCAGGCAGGGGTGATAAATCTCTCTCGCTCTTCTCTCCTGGGCTCGCCTGATGCAAAAGATGTGCTCTCTCTCTCTCTCTCTCTCTCTCTCTCCACTGCAGCATTGTGTTACACTCGCCCCCTGGCCACATGAAAAATGAACCAGGTCCAGGTGATGCAGAGAGAGAGATCCTAAAAAGTAAAGCTTTGACTGTCCTCAACAACTTCTAGGTCACTTTAATTTGGAAGATAACTCAGCCAGTCGTTCCGTCACATACACACAGAAATACACACCGAAGCGTTTCACTGTGAAACGATCAGATTATATCGTAGTACCTTGCTGTCAATGACAGCGGCTGCATGACACACTTTTAGTTAGTGTGAATTATTCTAAAAAAAAGTACATATTTTTAGTGTTTGTATTGATAGTAGGAACAGAGATGACATGGGAGGGCTCTGTCAGACCTGAACGATGCAGTCAAGTTTTCACTGGCCATGAATAATAAACTGACCTTCCTTTTAAAGGAACGCATCACATTTAAAGTGGCAGTTGTATATCAATAACTCGCTGTGAGTTATGCTGATTTCTTGAAGAATCCTTTTTGACAAAAATGTCCACAGCGTGATGGCAGTGGCGTTTTTAATATTTCTACAAAGATGCATGTGTGTTCAGAGGAAGTGAACGTACCACTGGAATAAACAAGACTTGGCTCATGCTGCACTGTGTGACAGTTTGTTAACAGATGTTTGACATAGTGAGTAACTGCTATGGGGAAGGTCCTGTGTTGGTGTTTTAGTCGATGATGAATAAAGTCTATAGTTAGGAAAGTAAAAGTGGAAATGCTTAAACTAATGTCAACCAAATCCGACACAGAAACAAAAGTGCCTTGGCCATTTTGAGTCATATTTCTAGACCCACAGAATATTTTATACTATGTCTCTGAAAACAGTGAATAGCTCAAATGAAAGAAGAGACTCTCTATTTCATCATTAAAAAATGTTTGTTTTTATCTTGTTCCATTCTTGTTTTATCAGAGGTAGAGTAGAGGACACTTTCACCAAAATCACCACTTTTCCTCCACATTCTGTTTGTTTTGCTCTCTACTCTCGATCGTCTCCACTTCCTGTTTTGATCTCTGTGGTGTATACCGTCTCTTTATGCTCTGACTACATCTCCCAGAAGCCCCAAAATTACTCACAGGCTGTGTGAGAGCGCCCTCTTGTGCCTGCTGCTGAAAAAAGGAAAGACATACGTATACGTTTATGGCACTGAAGCGTTCTGTTTTAAAAGATGTACATGTACTGTATGTACATGTACTGTATGTCACTCAAAGAGTTAATAACTAAGCTAACCTTTGTTAATAACTAGTTAATAACTAAGCTAACCTTTGTTAATAACTAGTTAATAACTAAGCTAACCTTTCCCTGGTGCAGAGTAAGAGCCCACAGCTGACTGGGGCATAATCTGAACATGAATGATGAAAATCTGGGTGACGCATTATGCACAAACATCTTTGGATATTTTCATGTGATGGTCGGAGTAAGTGCTGACTCCTGGGCCTTGCTTGTGTTTCTCCACATCAGGGGCAGCTGGTGGACGTCCAGTACGCCAGGGTGGAGGACCTCAGGAGAGTCAAAGAAAGACTGAATCTCACCAACCAGATCGCAGTGGTCAAGCTGGGCCATGCTCCTTTACTGTACAAGGTAAGCTCACATGAAATCTCTCAAAGTGCTCCCACTCTGCTCCTGCTGATAAGGGAATCATACATCATGTGATTTAACGCTGTACTTGAACGATACCTGATCTGTAATCCTGCAGCAGGAAAGATATATTCACCTGGACTGAGGAATGAGATCTTTTGATCTTTAAAAATGAGTCAAAGAGTCAAAAAATCATGTTCCTGTAATGAGGGGTTTAAAAGTGAATTTCCAAAATGATCTTTGGTACTGTAATATACTTGCATCCAGATATGGCTCACTGCCCTTTGAAGAGACTAAATGAAGCTTGCTGCACAAGGATTATTACACTGAAACAGGGACTAATGTATATGGCTAGTCATGCATCACTAATTCTTCATATTATTTTTGCCATAAATTCATCATACCTGACTCCTGCATCCACATAAGATGTCTGAATCTGTCTGCCTTAATAAGAAATAACATTAACAAAGCACTGATTGATTAGGCCTCTTCCTGCTTGGATGGGTGCCACATCCAGCTCAAAGCAGCTCTCCTGTTCGAAGCTGGCAGAGAAGATATAAATTCCAATCATGTTAATGAAAGCATAAATATCTTAACTCACATGTTAATTACTGATAAATGCATCTTAAGTTTCCATTAAATTAAAAGCAATTCAATTATACAAACCAGAATACGAACTTCATGTGGATTTGAGTGCAATACTGAGGAATATAAATTTATACTGTAAGCAGCTTCTAAGGCAGTTGTGTCCATGCATGTCTCATTAAGATGAACATAATATAGTCAAATTAGGTGTGAAGCTGCACAACAATGATATAAAATGATTGTCAATGAATACCATGTCATATTATATCCATAACACCAGTGGTTTGGATGAAAAGACCTCTGCCAGAAAAAGTCGCTCTCTGCAGTAAACAAACAAACCGAACCAGAGAGCAGAGACTGTGCTGATAAAACTACATTTATTATTTATTAAAGGGCATGTTTAGGAGCTCATATTGAATGTGGCAAAGTTATTCCGCTTCTTACCACATGAACTTCAGGCTACAAGGATTCAGTTAAAAAGTAGTGCTTGTGAACTTGAGTGAACCCCTAAGAATTACCATATGGTTGAGAGCTACTGTATGTAGCTGACTTGTGATTGTTTTGTTCAAACTATTCCCAAGGTTATTAAAAAATTGTGCTGCTTTATTTTTTTGCCTTGTCCATCCACTGATGATAAGAATATAATTGAAAGTTCTGTAAAAAAGCTGAGAAAGCCTGCTGCTGGCAATGTTTTGTCACATTTAGAAGAGCTTGACGTCTGGTTAGAAGGAAATAAGTTCTTCACTGCAACAGAAGAATGAGGTTCATTCATAACTTATTCTTAGTGACTCAGGTGAATAGTCTCACATACTGTGACATGTGACATGTGTTAGCATGGTCTCTGTCAGACTATCCATATTATCCAGCTTTAAAGCCATGAATTTGTGATTCTCTTCCTCACCATTTTATGTGTGCTGTTAGTTTTGTAGTCATGGCTAGGCTAACCCAGTTGGACAGAAACTATTAAAAGTGTCCTCTGTAACCAACCAGAGGTTCAGACTGCTGCCTGATTGTGTCTTTGGACAGTTAATGAGCAGACACAGAATCTGCTGCAAGACGCTCTCAGTGTGGGTCACTGCAGATTTGATATTTCTTTATATGATTTTGTTTATTAAAATTTCATTTTTGTGATACCAACATACAAACAAACCTCCCCACCCACCCACAGTAAGAGCTGCACACAAAAAGAAAAAAACTGATATACCAAATAATCACACAAATACAAAAATGACAGGAAAAAACACAAATATAAAATAAAAAAAAAACAGGCAGCCCTCATTCTTTCTTCATCTTTTAGTAGTAGATGGTGAATCAACGCCTCTGTAAGAAATAAATGAAGCTGATCCCAGATCCTCCAGAATTTATCTGCTTTATGGTTAAGGTCATAAGTCAATTTTTCAAGAGGAATCAGAGCAGAAATGATTTTTGATTTCTGATCAAAGTGAGTCAAAGTGATGACAGCCATGACACCTTAAAAGATAAACAAAGCACAGAGAAGCTGTGTGAGAGGGAGAGCAACGTCATTCCTCCTGTTTTTGATGCCCTGAATGTTGTAAAGACGTCACCATGATAAACACAGGCTCGAAATGCTTTAATGCCTTATTCATTGAACATCCTCTCCTTTTGAATGTGAGGTTAGTGATAAATGAGTCAGGCTAATGAGCCGTAACAGGACTAAATGAAGGTTACCAAAAAGAGGAGAGGGAATGTTTAAAGAGGGGTCACACACACTGCATTTACGTTTTCACAGTTAGACTTTTAAAAAGCCATTAAATGAGACCGCACCTCTGCCACATGGGAGCCTGTGAGCAACAGGCTGCTGGTGACCCATTTTCCCTCCTCGCCCACAGTTTGTGACAAATTTGATCATGTGTGCTTCATAAAGCTTCTGTGTGTCAGCAGCTGAGATGAATGATCACTCTTTACCACAAGTGGGGAGGAATGATTGATGAGCCTTGTGCTCTCACTAATGAGAGTGTGACGGTGACTGCCGGCCCAACGTTACACACACATTCATATCTGATACACAACACATGTTTTCACCATGTTAGCTCCAGTCATATTAAGTCATTTTAGAATCATAATATCGAATAGACTCATTCATGACAAAGCAGTGTCTGACTGCCTTGAAGGAATGAGCTGATTATTGATAATAACTAATGATCATTAATGGTTTTCTGCACATTTGACATGTATTTGTTTTGAATTTTAAATCAGTCACATGTGTGTCTTTTATGATCATGTTCTAATGAAAGTAAATGACAAAATGTGTGTGTGTGTGTGAGACATTGTCCCTGTGCTCCAGTGAAGGACAGCGTTGTGATGAAAGCAGGATGACCGTGGCTGGTGTCACATATTCAATAAAATAGTCATCCACATTCATAAAAAAAAACAAGGACACTACATTTCCCATGAACACCAGTGAACTCTTGTGGCACACCTCCTCCCACCCACCACTGATGTTGTCTAAATAAACAGAAACACTGAATAACTGGTTATCATCACAACCAGTCGAATGAAGAAAAACTTACTTCCAAAAGATAAAAGACTTCAGAATGAATAAATATGAATATAAATGTTCCTGCTGACAAAAACTGAATCGCTGTGTGAGTACTTCCTGTCGGTGCCCCGCTCTAATTAAAGCATCATAGGTGTCAAATGTCCCTCCTTGTTCCTTTTGTCTTTGTGTCCAGCTGTCTCTGCTGTCCCAGCTGGGGTTTGGAGGTGTTCTGCTTTACGTTGACCCATGTGACGTTCTCCCCGGCCGCCACATCTGGCATCAAGCCCTCAGAGTAACGCTGAACCCCGGAGGAAACCCTGCCAGTGGTGAGTGTGGGGAAAAATGACAGTTTTGGCTGAATTCATCCAGCTTTATACCGCAAAAGGGTAAATCATAGAAAACAATAATCAAAAACAATGATACTTCATATTTGTTAGCTTTTGGCTGAGACAGGATTAGCAAGGAATCTGCTGATATGTGTCCCTGTCCTTATACACATTAATATATATATATATTAATATTAATATACATATTTCTCAGACCTGCAACCTTAAATTCTACACTGAACCCTGATATACTGTAAAAGAAAAAGAATATCGTTGTAAGATGTCTTTTCCTGCCACCAACAACCAAAAAGAAACAGATGAAGCTGTGTAAGATACCTTTTCATTTACACAAAGTATAGAAATTTCCATAGATTACTATCCACCATATTATGTGGGAAACTATTGAGAGTGTTTTTAGCCTCTAATAGAGGTATATTTTTATTATTACCACTAATTAAAGCTCATCTTAGTTCAGCCATCAGTCTCTTTGGAATCTGGCCAATACCTAAACCTGTATTTCCATTCGGCCTCAGACAGAGGACGTTATATCTCTCTGTATCTCTGTGACTCTTTTCTACTGTATTTAAATCACCCTCCCAAGACGGATGACCTCTCCGACCCTCTGTCTTGTCCCCACTTCCTGTTTTTCTGCCCGGTCTGTCCTACAGGGACGTGTCATTACAGCTGAAGTATCTTTAGTCCTTGTAAGAGTCCCAGTACCACAGTGGCAGGACCCAGCAGAGCCCAGCAGATGTCTGGGCTGCTGTGGAAGTGGTGGAGAGGGACGGACAGATGCTGGCTGTCTGCTCGCTCACCAGTCACAATGCTCTCACGTCCTGTGCACTAATACAGCTCAGAAGAACAGGAGATGTTAAAGGACACCTCATTACTCATATCAGCCGTACTTTTTCCCACTGCCAGTGAGCGCCTAATATATTCTGTACAATTAATGTCACTACAAGGACCTTTAAACTGGTTAAGAATCAGTCTTCATTTGATAAAGCAAACAATACCATCAGAGATCAGACTGGCTGTTTCTATATAATTCCTCTTAATGCCTTATAGATGTACAACAAACCACGTAGCACGTAGTTTACATCAGTAGTAGATAGCATGAGTTCTATGTCAGGTTGGTGAGATTAATCCGACTTTCTGAGTTGAAGATCTGACTTCACGAGGGTTCTCTGACTTGGAGCTTGGAAATTCCAACACTTTTTGTTGGAATTTCGAGTTTTTCGCACCATGAGTCTAAACAGACAAACACCAGGCTCCCAATGCTGCTGCAATGTCTGCATGTTTGTGTCCTTAAACTGGAAAGTGGAGGGACGGATCAGTGTCTCTGTGAATCTGAAGGGGACATGTCCCCCTGTCCATAGAGACATCTGAGAGCATGAATGAAAACAATTCATCGATCTGGAAATCATTTACCAAGTAACGGACAAACGCACCATATTGTGACGGTTACTGTGTTTGTTTATTTAAAAAGTAACGCTTTATAATATTAGTTAGTGTCAAAAGTAACAGCATCACTGGAACATGTTTCTGGTAACGCGCTACTGCCCGACACCGGTTACAGATTATTCTTGTTTCATGTGACAGTCAGCTGGTCCTCTGTGTTCAGTGTTCACAGCGTTCAGCTTTTAGCTCAACCAGGCAGTGGATTTATTGCCTTAACCTAAGCAGGTTTTACTGGCACCAAAAATTACACTCAGAGGTCCGACAAAGCCTGTGGAGAGGACACGTCCCGCAGTCCCACCATGGTGATTACATACATGGCTGTGTTGTTAAAACACACGTCCTGTGGTTTGATGCCTGGCTGGCAACATATGTAGCTGGAGTCCGTTATTCATCAGCCGTTGGACTGGATCATTGTTCAGTTGTTCTAGGCTAATTGAATTTGATTTCTAGTAATGCAGGCATATAACGGACAGATAATATTCAGAAATTAATAGAAAATATGTTGCATCGCTGCTCCAGTCTATAGATAGTAGAATGAAAAATATCTCTGCTCTATTTAATAGACATTGACTAGTATTAACATATTTGTTTTCTTTTCATGGTGTTTTTCAGTAATATCATTATCTTTTGAGGTATTTCATAATTCCCAGTTTCTACATCTGTGTCTCTGAAATCCTCTGTTGTGTCAAAGTGAGTATTTGTGCAGCGTTAAGCTCTCACTGACAGTCATTACAACAATTAACCACAAAGTACTGACATGACAGAAGGCAGCTACAGGGAAATGATGTAGTGATGTTACTGTCATCATTTCGTGGTGTAAAGATAAACTAATGCTATGCAGGTTTGGATGCCAAAACTAAACATGTAAAATCTTTTTCAACACTTTCTCACACATAAATGAATCCCAAAACAGCAGAAATGACTGTTCTGTTTCAACAGTGGCAGTTTTAAACACACCTCGCTTGGGTTTAGGAAACAGCACTACCTGGTTAGGTCTAGATTTATTGTATCTGAAGCAGAATTTGACGGGGTTACAGCTACATCTAAAACTTGGTAACTTAAAATTGAAAGCAGCCGTCCATCCTCCCAGACGTCCTCTACAAGGACTCTGTTGCTCTAAATATCACCTGACTTCCTGATTTCTGTCGTAATTACCACGACCTACCTAACAACACATGTAAATACTTTATGAACTGACATATGAAATATTCAAAAATGCAAACCAGATGAAATATGTTTCCTAAACTCACGTGCTTCTTTTGCTCAGGAACATACCATCTACTGGTGCCCTAAAAGCTGCCTGTCTTCAGCTCAGTCGTTAAACTGGTCTTCACGCTCTACATATATATACTGTATCGGATCAATGAGTGCAGTAAAGTAAGCCGCACCATTACTACAGTTCAAATTTTCTACAAGGAGACTTTCTTAAAAGTCCTCTACCACAAACGTATTGCTTTTGGTTTCCAATGGGACGATGCTGCAGACAGTCTGTGCTCTATGTTAAAAGAGTATCACTGTGTCTCCTGGTGGAAAGACGTGAATTCAACACGTTTCAGAGCAGGGCTATAAAACACACATACTCTGGTACAAAACACTTCCCCCCACAGTTTAGTGAAATGTAGGCCACTTCTCCTCACTCCATCACTTAGGTTGCAGAACTGAGACGTTTCCTGCTGTTCTGTTTGACTGTTGAAAAGCTGCTGCCTTGCACCTGTTTTGCTCAGGTTGAAATGCTTTTACCTTTTAATCCCATGGTGTTTTTAGAGCTTTAAACACGTTCAGTTGTTAGTGATGTCAACAGCACCTCCCTTTTCAGATGAAAAAACAGACACCAGAAGCCGTCAGGAGGTCTCCCCAGTGGAAAGGCTGCCAGTGAACGAGCTCTTCAGAGGACATGTAATTCCACAGTTTGCCAGCGCTGTGTATAATGTTGCCAGACTTCCCCTCCTCTCGTTTTTTTTTTTTTTTTTTGATCGTCTTCTACTCTCCTCCTCCTCAGCTTGTTAATTTGACTCTTCCTCGTAGCGTTGCATCACTGCTGTGTTGCTGTACATTGCATACTGAGACAGGCACAGCTAATCAAAGCCTCTCATACATACATTGCCCCAATTCTCTTGTGTAGTACTGTATGTCATGTGTGAATATGCATGTTGGTGTGAAGATGTGGGTTTTGCATGTGGGCAAGAGCTGACAGTGGTTTTACACTGAGATGGAGGAACTGTGTGTGTCGGGATGACAGGTATGTGCATGAACAAAACTGATTAAAACAGTTGTGTGCAGATTCCTGCAGAGCCACAGTGTTTGGTTAGATATCATCGCAGGTGTTCCCTGTCAGGTTTACTCCTCGCTGCTCCAGCGTTCATCTGGTCTGATCTGCACCACAGTGTATTCATTTATTCCTGAAATAGCTGCCACAGCTTGGATATTCTAGCTTACCTGTGTCGACACGAGGCACAAAACTGAACCAGTGCCAACAGAGAGGACCACGCAACTTGAAGACAAATGACTGACTTTGATTTGTTGTACAGCAGCTTGGTTATCAGTTTAATTTAGAGAAGAAATGAACTCTTTGATCTGGAGTGTATGTTTTTGCTGAGGGAGGGGAGCATGCAGAAAGGCAGTGAAATGTAGGGTAAGACATGAGGGGGGTGGGCTGGATGAAGATGAAGACCAGGGTTAGCCTGCTGCATCCTGTAGTTTAGGCTAATACAAGACCTCTCTATGTATCGTCATAAAGCAGCAGTGATGACTTGTGAAAATAAATGTTGTTATTTTTTGTGGATCAGGATTTCTTGGATTGGCCTTGGTATAAACAAATTATAATGTGTTACGTTTCATTGGTGCAACTCTGAGAACAGCCTGCTTTGGGAAAAGTTAGAGATATATTAATAAAATACTGAAACACAACAGTTTGGCTCATTAACATTTTGACATGTGACCATTATGACCAGTTAAATCGAAGTGATTTTCTTGTGTTATTGTTTTATTGGAGTCCTGGAGATGTAAAATTATTCAGTAATCACAAAAGAAAAATAAAAGATTAGAGGAAAGTCTGAAAATGTGTCAACCATTGCCTGTCTCTTCAGATTTCATAGTTTTAACTACAGAGCACAGGAAAGGAGAGGAGCTGTGTTGGTGTCAGCATGTTTGTACAGTTAAACATGATCACAGTAAGAAATCTATGCTGAGAAATACACCCACAAGTCTGAAGGATCAACAGATCAATACCTACAGTAAAAAGGGTTGATACTAACTCTTATTTTGAGTATAGATATTAGCATCAATAAGGTCTATCTGAGGTCAGATCACATGTTCTGCCTCTCTGCTGCTGTTTTATGAAGCAGAGATGAGCAGATTGATCCTCACAGTATTGATATTTCAGTGCTGTTGTGAGGTTCGATATTAGAATCGAAAGGATCAGTATTGAAATCATTTCTTTCTGGAAACATGAACGCTGCTCGTGCTGCACCCTCTTCACTCTGCTGTTGTGACTGAAACTGGAAGTGCAGTACATAATGTTCATTCTACAGTTCATACTGGACAGCACTGCTGCTTCACATTTTATATTCTTTTGTTTCTTTATGCTGTATATTGGTCTATTATTTATCTTGCACATATGTTGATCTTTCTGTATCTCTATAGCTCTATCTGCTTTTTCTGCTCACTGATAATCCAGGTGAAACTGAGCTTAAGCTTCTGGATCCAGAGTTTGGCACTTGTTTGAAGTCATGGTGACAGTCTTGGCATGCAGACAGTGAAATAACACCAAATCAAAGTGAATCTCTTCAGAGATGCTGAGTGTTAAGGAGCCCTGTTGCTTTAGTGGTGCAGATGCTGAGCTTGGATGTGCTTCTGTCCATCATCACAATGGGCCAGTTGAGCCTGAAAGACCTGCCATGTTCCAGACTCAAGAGAGAACTGAGCACAGGAGGGAAATAAAAACTGTGTTCTGCCTTTGTGGAAAAAGCAGACAAATAATTGTTACTGGCACATTTTACTTATTAGAGGCCTCATGTTTTTGCCAAGTTATTGCCCCTGGTAGTGAGGCAATTTCCTCTGTCTTTTGAAAGCAGCTGCTGTGTGTGGTTTATTTTTTCACACATTGATTTCCATATCCTCTTTGTTGTGTTTATCAAATGAGAACTGCTGGGCATCAGCTTGTGCTTGCTCTCTGTACGTGCTCTCTTTGATATTATACACCACTGGCTGTGTATGGCTGTGATTGTACTATTGTGTTAACCTTTAACATGCAGCACCAAGAGCGCTCCTCTGTCATTTCCAAGCAGGGAACGTTGAAACCATTTCCTGTGTTAACTTCTGAACTGGTTTTAAGAGGTGGGTCGCCCCTGGGTTGTGTTGAAACCTCTGCTGAAGTCAAATGAAACTTATATAGGGAACATGTTGTAATTAGCATATTGATTTAAAGACAAGGTTACTGCAGCATGGACACATGTCCCCTCTTTGACACGACAATCATAGTGGGAAGAATTAACTCTTTGATTGTCATATATGTGCGTCAAATTCTTTTTTTGGCAGCGGATCGTCATTTGTGGTATTTCACTTTTTCCAGTGGTTATCCCCATGCAGCAGTTAGTATCCTATCAAGTCAAGTTGTTCCAATGCTGTGTGGATTAGGTGAATACACTGAAGGTAAGGCTATCCAGTATGAAGTGAAACTAATGGTGCTTTTCTTCTACACAGTAACGGTACGTACGGCCCAGTTTTGGTGCTTCTCCATTACAACTGAGTACTTCAGTACCTCCTCGTCGTGGGTGAAAATGTCATTTACATACGACACAGAAAACCAGGAAGAAGAGCAACAACACTACTATCACAAACAATGGAGGACACCGAAGCCATCATATATTTGTTGCCCGCGCTGTGGCTTTTTGTCCTCGACCGACCATGGTGTTGTTCACTGCGATGCCATTTTCTCGTGTAACAATTGCAAAGCAGTCGCTGGTTTTAAAAATGCCATGGTCAAGTTGTGTTTGGCTTTTACAGTCTAGTCAGACGTCATGAATCCAACGAGGCTTCCAATGACGACGGTGGACAGTGGACGGCAGTCGGCTGACATCACGTTTTAGTATGGCTTCAGCTTGCTTGGAACCAGGTCTGAGGAGGTACGGAAAAAGTACCAGGTACCAGGTACTAGTGGAAAAGTAGTAGAGCCATGCCGTACCGTACTGTACCACAGCTGTGGAAAAGCGCCATAAAACACACGCCTGAGCTCCCTTCTTGTTTCAAGGTGAAAACAAACTTTTAGTCAGTTCTCATCAGGAATTAGCTCACAGTTTTGGGAGAAAGTACTTTCTCTGTTCATTTTGCTGAGAGTTGGACTTTGCTGGATTCATTACAGTTAATTGGCTGTTTAGTGGGACACTACTGAACAGTTGAGTGTGGGAGCTGCAGCTGTAGCATTAGCATCAGTGCAGGCTGAATTATGCATGGAGGTTAAAGCTTCTGAAAGCTTCTCCTTATGATTTATTAATGCCTGCTTGCAGATAGGGATGGATTAGGTCTGCGGCAAGGATACCAAACGATGACACGTTCATAATGGTCGTGGTGGAGTTATGTTACAAAACTGGATGGAAATCAAACCCAGAATGATGACATTATTCCGTTGACTTCCAACATCTGGTGCTCACAGGATTTAAAGTTGCATTCAGTGTGTATGAGACAGCCTCAAAAACAGTGGGAAGACAAATGCCTCACTGTGTCCAGTGGTGTGTCTCGACTTTATTTGACTGGACTGGCCCATCGAAAGGATGTGTCTTCTGTTATGTCATTACATACAAATAATAATCAATACCAGTATCAAAATGTCTAACTGTGCTGTGTTCAGCTGTCATTATCAATTTTCCATCACACTGAAATTTGACAGTATCAGGAGACAGCAACAGCTGTGTCAGTTTAATGAGTAGCCACGTTAACTGGTGAATTTCAGTCTAACGCCTCCCTGGTTGCTCTCAACTCATGGAAATGACTGATGCAGAGAATAAACATTGTATTTAAATACATGTCCATATCTGACCGCTCAGTATTGCTCATAGACTGTAAAAAGAATGGACGTAGCAACCGTGACGTCACCATTGGTTTGGATGAGTCCTTTTTGTGCTCGTATCATGGACATTTGAACTGCGCCATCTTGGATTTCAGTGGGCGTGTACTTTCCATATGTGGAGGAGAGGCTGTAACTTTACGGGTCAGCCGGCCGAGATCCCGCCCACTGAACTCAAGTTAACCGTCGAACTGAGCTAGCCTAAAGCTATTCAGCTAGGCTAGGCTAATAAGCAGCTACAGGCAGCAAAAACAGATCGTAATGCTGCTGCTGTGTTTTAAAAATCACCTTTTCAGATTGAGAGTTTTTAGGTGGAGCTACAGGGTTTGGTGAACTTGGTGGAGTTGGGGGGGATTCATTTGTACTATTTAACTGTGAAACGATCTTTTAACATGTTAGTTACCGTGTTTCAACACTGCCTCCATCCACTAACGTTTATCCAGCACAGCAGCAGCTTTCTGACGGAGCATCTCTGTCCATGCAATGTGAGACTTTTTAAACAGAACAATGATACGAAATAAGGATGTATTCCCGCACTAAACAGACTCAACATACTCTGGTCATCTATCTGTATTAGCATGGATCATGATGGTCATGATCAATAAAGTCTTTATAAGCCAGCGGCAAAATATGCCGACTCATACCAATAAGTGGCAGCATCCAGGTAAACTGTATTTTACACAGCCTATGGGTATTGGGTAAAATAGTACTAGATATTTACACACCGAAAAAAAAGCAACACACAATCCTTTGACGGTCGATTAGTACAATCAACAATCCCCATGCATGTTTTAGGATGGTGGGAGGAAGCCGGAGTACCCGGAGAGAACCCACGCAAACACGGGGAGAACATGCAAACTCCACATCGGGAACCGGGTACCTTCTTGCTGTGAGGCGACAGTGCTAACCATTGCACCACCGTGCCGCACACACACACCATATTGCCAGAAACAAACACAGACCCCTGGGTGTAGCCTAGCCTAGCTCAGACGACGCTTTAGCAAAGAGCTAACTGCCGGTAGCTGTCTGTGAACCTCAACGTAACCACGCCCTAATTTATGCAAGAACTTTAAGCCGAAATAACACTAAAACAGTTGTGGTAAAAAAAAAAATTCACCCCCCTCACAGAGGTGGAAACTATCGGTAGAGACCAAAAATTAAAATGTACAGCTTTTTGAACGCGGAAGTGGTCCTCACTTGGAGAACCTACAACTGCCCCCTTGGTATTGCTACTCTGTTCTTTTTAATAGTAACACAAAGTGGAAATGATCTGATCCTACACCAAGGGCCTTTAAGGTCTATTCTGGATTGGATTTTATTCTGGATTCTGGTTGTGCAGTTCCTGTTTATTCATCCCAAACAGCCATTGTACTCTCTAAACAGCTTTCTCCACTCTCCTGTTATGTTCGTGCAGTGGTTTCATAAAACCTCTGTATTTTTCCCTCAAAGTATAATGTTTATGTCCTCACCTCAGTTAGCACCACTACAGTCAAATTTGTATTCAATATCTACTCATGTCAAACACTTTCTGGCAAAGTAATACACTTTGTACACTGAGTATGTCGGCTCTTAGCGACCTTATACTGAATTATTTGTGGAGCATGTTGCTGCATTAAGAGCGGAAAAAAACTGTAAAGTGCTGCAATATAGCCAATGATATGACAACACATGAGATCTACCTTTACACTGACCAATCTGATGATTGTGTGTCATCCCTGGCAGCAGTACTGACGAACCTCTGACTACAGCTGGGTCACACCTCCTTTGTAACAGAGGCTGTCTGTAGCCTCCAAGCCAAAAAAACCCTGAAGATGTCATCAGTAGGTACATGCAAATTAAAAGTTTTCCACCAAGCACACACTAAACTTCTATTAACTCTGTGAATATAAGAGAGATAGAAGAACAGACTAAGAGAGAAGCTTTTTGAGGTCTCTAGCAGCTCATGCTGTGTAGCTCGAATGGAGGAGAAGGCACCTGAGCTATAAATACACAGTATAATCTGTGTTTTAATCATGCTGCAAGTACACATGGAGTACAGCCCTCAGCTCAGTGAGCCACCAGGATCCTCCTCACATCCTCACACTCTGTGCTATAATCCTCCCATACTGTCACAACAGCTAAATCTGCCACCTGTGTCATACACGATCCTATTATCTTCCCTTTACAATCTAAACACCACTGGAGGTGCCTGACATCATGTTACAAAGATAGACAGCTACATCCTGTTTGAAATTCCTGTCACACTGGCTTTGCTGAACTTTGCCTTCCAGCCTATTTCACGGCTGATCCATCATGCATGTCAACTGTGCCTGTTTAACCCACTAAAGGACACAGTTGGCCTTCATTACACTACTTCCTGACTCCCAAAATGCTTTGCTCTCCAGTTTTTGCCATGATTCTGGTGTGTTAGGGGTTGTGTGTGGGTGGTTGGGGATGTTGGATGTGCAGCAGAGCTTCAAATTGGCTCTCCTTGCCTCATGTCGAGAGCCACCGTTTTCTGAGGTAATAGACATGCAAATAACGCCGGGTGTGTGCTTATATTTCCAGGCGCCGTTGCGTCTCGGCACTCGGTCAATAACATTATGGAAATGTGCTGTGGATTCTTGGGTCTCACTGTTTGAGTTGGATAACAAGGCAGTCCAATGAGCCTGTTAGCACGATGACAGTGACAGAATGAGGTGTTTGTATTGTCACACACTGTATCACAGCGTACGACAGGAGGGAGAGGCACCGGCAGAAATATGTAGTGCAGAAGAAAGCCAGCGAGAGAGAGAGATAGAAAGTACATGTGACCAAAGTTCTGCACTCCTTTTCCCTGTGTACTTTACCAAACTCTCCCCTTCCCTTCATACTTTCTTTCTTTCTTAACTGTCAAAGTTTCTGTTTGTCCAAGTTAAATTACTCATCGAAATGGTTTGAATCCACAGCATACTCACGTAATAGAGACCTCCAGTGGATTTCTTCACTTCATCTCCAGCCCACTTGAAGGGATGGTGTAAATGGTGTGTACAGAGCCCAGCCTCGGCCCTGCTGATTTTCACATTCAACCAGGTGACAAATTGAGATGTAGCTTATTTGGAGCGTGTTTGCTTAATTGCGTAGGCATAATAATTGCCATTCTCAAGACAATTTCTCCCCCAAAGAGGGTTTTTATGTGCCATTTCGAAGGGCATGTGTGTAAGAATAGAGTCCAGTGGGAAATTTGAACATCTGTGTCTCACTGCTTCACTAAGCCCAGGAGAGAGCTGGAAATAGATGGCTTGCCTATAAGGAATCTTTTTCAGCAGGTAGAATATCAAAAGGAAGAAAAGCATATTACTCATGCTTAACCTGGCAATTATTTATATTTTTGTATAGTTCAGCTTGAACTCATTACACTTGAATGGAGCTGTGATCTACAGTATATCTGTGCTGTCCTGGGGAAAATGCATTTATACAAATATAATAATAATTTGTATATTGCCACAAGAATTGCTGCTCAGAAAGCCCTTGTTCAGTACACTTAGGAAACCCATCCTCTGAATGCTCCAGCTCTTTAGTTTGTGGATGTAAAGTTTCATGGTGCTGTGATTATCCAGAGGTTTGTTTACACAGTGAGGTCGAGTTTCAAAAACTTGTCTCATTGTATGAAATGGCATTTTTTTTCTCACCATCCAGCATTATATCTTTCTTCATTTGTTAGATGGAGGTCAGCATATCTAGTAATTCCTCAGAATCCTTGCCCTATGAACACACTTCAAAATATTTGATAGTATTTATATCAGGATATTATAAATTATTTGGTCACGCAGACACTGAGCCAGTGCAGACAGCAGATTCAATAACCACTTTCTATGCTGGAGCCAAATTAGGTCGACTTTCTGGCATCAAACTGTCACCAGGCACAACTCCGCCGACACTCCCTCTGCTGCATGTCCATCTTGGTGGAGGCCGGTCTACCAAATAGGCAAAAACATGCAGCAGTTTGTATTTTAGGGTAATGCTCATTCAGTTTTGTTTTTTTTTCTGTGTGGGATACAGCTAAAAGTGCATGGATGGTCTAGCTCAGCTCAGATCACATGAAATATACCCCAGACAAAGGAATGTGGAGTGTTACAGACAAATTATATATTAAGAAATTTGAAGGAGTCCGGGAACTTTTGGGCATTTTTACTTTCATGGCAGTGCTGCGGGTCATTTTAACGCTGGAATAGGCTGGACTTACTCAGTGATGAATAAAGAAGAACAATGGAAGTGAATGAGGCAAGCAGAAATGACGTGCATACATGAACAATGGATTGAATGTTGGACTTGATATTCTGTGAATTTCTCCCTGCAGCCTTTGTTCTGTTCTGTTCAGCAGCCTATAACACCTCCTCCATGGGGTTTAGTCTGCCCTCCCCACAAAGTAAGCTAGACTGAATGTCAATAAGCATTGAGGCAGAATTAGTAACCAGAGCTCCTATCTTCACTGTTGTTGCCTCTTCTGGCCAATTAAGCTGTATTCCATTCCCACTTTCTCTCTCTGACTCTATCTTCCTAGCCTTTCCTCCCTGCAGAGCATTTAAGACGAGAAAGACACTAAAGTTTGGCCAAATACAAAAGTGTTGCCCAACCAAGATTTGTTGTGACCAGAACACACATCCTTCTCCTGCAGGTCCTAGCTGAATGCTCAGCAACTCTTAAAGAATCAACGCTAAAACTAAAACGTGTTTTTGAAAAAAAACAAAAAACAAAACAGAAATAGTCTCTCTCTGGTTTGACAGTTTGATTGGTGTCTCAGCTAAACCGGCAGAAACTGCTGCTTTTGAGACTTCATAACACTGATTGGTTATTTTCCTTCAGGTGTGCTGGACTCTAAATAACACTGTCAGAATATGTAGTCCAGCAGTTTGTTTTTTTAAATAATGTTACCATGTGGTAGAATTTTGGATATTTTACAAGATAAGTGCAAACATCCTGTTGCACTAGTGGAAAGGTCAGAGGATCACTAAAGTAAAGAGGATTTATGACTGTAGAGCCAGAATATATGTACAAATTATTATGTACTATAGTAGTATTATATGTACTACCGACAGGCCAATTGTTCTGTAGTTAGTTGTAAAGTTGTTAAGGTGAGCCCAAAGAGAGAACTTTAAATACTTTACACTTCTATTGAGTTGCAGCTCAAGAATTGATGATGTCAGAAGCAATGTGGGGTCCTAACGCTGTTGAACAAGGATTTTATTTTTAGATTTAGTTTTTTTTTTTTTTTTTTTTCAAGTGTATTGATGTGTAGGGGTGGTGATGTAACTCTCTATACAGAATGTTCAGTCCTACATGTGTTTTTGACAATATAAAGCAGGACTTTCTACTTCATGTCTGTTCATAAATGACTCCTAAAATTAACATGTGCTAGTTCATAACATGTGGAGTACTGAGGCCGTCCAGCACACACACACACACACACACACACACAGAAGCATCCTTGAGCTGGACAGTTATCCTCAACCAGAGGCAGGAAATAGACTTTCCCTCTTGGGGTTGAACAAAGTCTGTTTATTCCTCTCACACTGTCATTTTGTTCTCTCTCTCTCTCTCTCTCTCTCTTTAGAAGCACCACTCTCAGCTGAAGCCACTAGCCAAACATGTCTTCCCTCAGACTTTCACACCAATTGTAGTGGGTCCGACCCACAAATCTGCCGTTTAGAGGCTTGCACACTATACACTTTATAAAAATGCAATTCTTGCAGAAATCTCCAAATGTCAAAAGTTTTTGACACCAAATCATAACACACAATGTGTTTTTTTTTCAGTGGTGTTCCTCAAGGCTTTGGTGTCATAATATGCCATTTTGGGGGATTATTTTTTTTGTGACACAGTGCTGATCTCAAATTAATCTTCATGTCCCCAGCTTTAAAGTGATGCTTTCATACTTCTATGCAGCTACTACTTTCTCTACTGCACCCCCACCCAAAAAAGACAAAGATGAAAAGGTTCCACTTAGTTTACAATAGAATAAAAACAATATAGCCATGAAACAGTAAAACCAACAGCTGTTAAAACCTTCACCAACTTTGATCAAGATCTCATGAGATGTTAGAAACTGATAATTAGTATTCTCCAAAATCAATTTAAAATAAATCAATAAGCCAAATGTCATCTTGTTCATGAACTGTGGCACAGATTCATGATGTGGTCATATTACCCAGCATGCACCATTCGGACACACTATGCCTACAGTATGTTTATTCACAATGTGTTCAACATTACTTCAGCACATGCAGGGCCAGCATCATTTCTGATGTATAATCCTGCCATTTAAATCAGTATTCCCACATATGGTGCTCCATATTACCATGGTAATTGTTTCAGGCTAATTCTGCTTTGACCTGCTTGTCTTGAGGTTGCACTGCACAGTGTGCTGCCAAGACTAACCATATTCACACACTCATGTGAAAGTAATTGCGAGTGGCATGACCTTTTTTCTCCATATGTACTGTCTCTATACTGATGTGTACAGCTGTGTGTAACCCTGGTATGTGGTGCTCACTCTTCATTTCCTGGTGAGAGGAAGTAATTCTGGGTCACAACCTCTTTATTTACATCTCTACTTTGTGAAAAATGCATGCTGTTGACAACTGATGATTTCAGTCTGGCTTCATACCACGTTTTATTTCCTCATTCCATCAGAAAGACCTCTGACATGTTGTTTCTCTCTCTATTATATGCATTTAGATAATCTTACACACGGCTGACATATTTTATTACTCTTATGTCAGAGCAAATAAAATGTAATATAAAAAAGAAGAAAAAAATTGTGCCTGTTGTTATGATGAATGCTTAGAACATACAGCAACCAGTCCAGTTGTTATTGACCAGCACTGGCCTGCAGTTTGGCAAAAAAGATGCATTAACATGATTAATTAAACACCCATCAGACAAACAGGAGTGGCTGCTGCTCTTCCATAATCTTACTGTATATGAGTGGGTTTTTTTTCAATCAGTTTGTTAAATTGGCTTTTGCTTTTTTGTCACACAGACCTAATGGATAATCTACAAAAATGTATTGTTTGTTTTTGTGTACATAATAAACAACTTCCTGAGCGCAGATAAGTGGTGAGAAATGGATTATCCCATTAAAGTGGTCAAAGAGGTCTCTGTGGATTATCCCATTAAAGACTCTAGGGGCTACATTTGAAGGGATGGATAACAAACACTTCTTTACAGTACATAAGACAAAGAATAGGACATTTTTTCTTAAGTACACTAGTCAGCCACACTCACACAACAAACTGTAGCTATGTTTCTAACTGCTAATGTTAGCTTGTAATGATTATGGACACTTGCCTTTAATAGTTCAGTGAATTGATATTTCTCCTGGGAGGTTTGGCTCATTGGCTCAATGGACTTCTTGATGTTAGACACTGAGTTCAGATATTATAAATCATACTATAGCAAAGGCATGACCTGCCCTCTGACCTGTTAGTGCTACTCTTCCTCTGTTAAATTTTAATCTGATTTCTACAATGTTGAATTAGAGCAGTGATTTGTGGCTCGTGGGTACGGATTATCAAATTAAAGAGATAGAAGATGGTGATTTACTTTCTAATATTTTCACCATAATTTAACACTATTTGCTTAAATACTTCACTAAGTCTTGATATCTTGCTGTAATGCAACAACCAGATAAAGGGGTAGAAAAGCAGACCTGTTTGCTCTGTTTTCGACTTGTTTTTAATACATGTTTGACCAATAAAATTCACAGAGAAACATACTGCTCTGCTGCATTCTGCATAAACACTAATAGAGCAGTCAGTCAAAAGCTCCACACAGTCACACATACAGAATAAAAGATTGTTTTATCAGACTCTATTGACTGTATTTCCCTTCAGTCATGGTGCAAATTAATTAAATTAAAGCTCACTGTAAGCACTGTCTGTGCTTTTTATTCCTTAGCCCTGCCTGACTCTACTGTGAGCTGGTAGTTTCCATTTCTCCACACTGAACCTGAACAAGGTCATTGCTTTGTAACAGTGCAGGGAGTCAATATGTGTAGCGTTCACAAACAGTGTTTCGGTGTACACTGTGCAGGATTAACAGAGGCATCCCTGTGCTATAAAGTACTATGTAGAAGGACCAAGGGATGAAATAATAAAATGATACCACTACATACATACTCAAAAGTAGAGGAAGTAGAAGATGACAGGAGACACTGAGCGTCTCTCTGCTGCTAATCTGATTCCTGTTTGTCCCAAACATGTTGAAGAAACTTCCTACTATTAAAACAGCATCACATCAATGAAATGGATTATCGAATAGCGATAATTCATAAAACTTCCTCTGTAACTTCCTGTTCTCCATCCAGAATAAACTTCAGCTCTTTCTGATTGTTCGACATGACATATTAGATAATGTGCCTTTAACCTGGCTGGTGATAGTGGTGTCTGTGGATTTGAGAGGGCACTTCTCTCTTTAAACCACTTGCCTCTCTTCTTCTTCCACTCCTCATCTTTCTCTGTTTTTGGCAGACAAAAGGCAAACCAGGGTGTGAAGAGTGTTGTTAAGCTTTCATTAAAACACCATCATAATTAGAAAAGGATTAGATATTCCCTGGATCCGACACTTCAGCAGCTCAGGAATATCAAAACACAATCTTGATCTGTGAAAACAAACACTGAGAAGCCCCGGTGGACGTCCTCCAGTGTCAGAGTGTCTGCTGTAGCTGTAGACATGTCTGGAAGTGTCAAGATGGATGTCAAACTCTGTAAACTCCTACACATGCATATTCACACAAGGTTAACATGGTGCAAACACACACATGTTTAACAAGGACAGTTATTTCTGACTCATTATGTCTGGTTCTGTCTTCCTATGAAACTCTAAGGCAAAATAAATACTCCTACAAAGCTTATAGTAGCACAGCCCAATACACGTGTCAATGTGAGACATTGCCTCTGCAGGGCATGGATGTTACATGTGAATGAAAACAGAGCAGTCTACCAACAGGAGGCAATAAACCACTTATTTAGGTCCAAGCAAGAAAACTACTTAGGTTTAAGAAAAAAATATGGTTGGCTTTATATAAGTATGTAAAGTAAGTAAAATATGTATGTAACTTCTGGGAAGAAAACACCTCATGAACACCACTATAAAAAAATGTCACCATTGCATTTTTCAAAATAAAACTCCAGGACCTCTGGCCTCCTGGGTGTTGGACCCATCTACCTAGAAGAATCATTTCCACCCCGTCCTAGAAACATTCACTAATCCAGTAAATAGGATGAACCTATAGTATGTACTGTATTTCATGATAGTATATATTGAATGATCAGATTCTGATAAATGATGACTCTGCATGCAGGATAAATGATGACTCTGCATGCAGTGCTTGATTTGCCCGCTCCTCTCCCTGCTGTTTTCCTGCTGTTTCAGTTTGCTCTGTTTTTACGCTGTGAGTGTACATACAGGAGCTGATGAGCAGAGAAATGTGCTTCTGCTGACCAGCTGGGATGCTGCTCGTGTCCATCCCTGTCTGTCTGCTGGCATGAGCTTCTCTCTAAGCATCTAATAGTGAGGAGTGAGATATTCATGGGGATGAGAGGAGAGGACCCTCCTGCAGTGCTTATTAGCTGTAATGCATTCCTCTCCTCTGCTTTGATCACTGTTGGAGACTGTGTGATGCTTCCTGCCAGATCATTTGTTTCATGCCTCATGTCTCTCTATCTTCTGTCTTCAGTCTCCTTCTCGTTCTCTCAGAAATATCCACATGCATGTTCAAAGTGACGCACAGACAATCGACTCAAGACCTGACTGAGCCAAGTTATGTGGTTAAACACTGTATGGGCGTCAAAATACCAGCGATTAGTCGTGTGCAAGGCACCATTTAGGACCTGTTTTCCTTCATTTATCTGCAGCAATATTAAACACTCTGAGAGAGTGTCATAGGAGATAAATGATTTTAAACATCAAGATGGTTTCAACAGCACAGACACAGCTCCATGTGTTAACTTTTGTTTTCACTTTTCAAAGATACAAATTTTAAACCCAACCTGAAGACTTTACGATCACCTGACAGCAAATGTCACTTATCCTGCAAAATATCTAAGATATATAATAATATATAAGACAAACATGGATGGATGGATGGATGGATAGAGGAGGGTAAAAGTACCTTGAATGAAAGCACAAAATAGCATGTTTTGAGTTGAGGTGGATCTTGTACTTCGTCACCATCTCAGGGGTAAACTTCACTGTCCCTCCAGTTTATTTCCTGAAACCGGTATCAGTCATGGCACGCTGACTCACTGAGGCCTTAAAACATTGCATCACTGTTGTCTGTGATTTCTCTGAGAAGTGAAGTGTGTTTTCATTTTTTGATAGCTAAAAAAATGTCTCCTTCAGCGTTCACTTCGCTCCACCCTCCCCTGTTACTTCTGGTTGCAAAACACCAACAGCAGCCCACAAACCAACGGGTGATCAAACAGTGACTGCATGCTCTTCTCACAGAGACTGCCTCTCCCAGAAGAACGTGCTTTGAAATAATGAACATTTCTTGACCAAGATGAATATGTTTACAGCCATTTCTCTTCTCCATTTGTCTCGCAATGATAGCACTAGAATGACTAGAACCACGAGCCAGGGATTAATGGACATCCAAACCACAAATAAACAGCCCAGTTATTGAGTTTCTTGAACCTTGTTGACATTGAGATTAGTGCTTGACAACATTATTACATTCTACTATGAATAAATCAATAATGATATAATGCACAGCACAACATCCATCATAATGTGTCATTCAGGTGGGACCTTCTCGTCTCATTGACTTATTTTTTTCCCCACTTGGTTTTAAAGGTTCTATATATGATACTCCGTCTACATCTGCTATGTAAAGGTGTACTGGAGTAATACCTGAGCAGAGAGTCTAGTCTGTGTGTGTGTGTGTGTGTGTGTGTGTGTGTGTGTTGTGTTGTTATCTGTGCTATTAGTGCAAAGTTGTGAGTGTTTGACATTCTGGGAAAACAGGCTGTAAAAACACATCAGTGAGCCACACTTTTGAAATGACATGGTCCCTTATTACCATGAACACACACACACTCACACTCACACACACACACACACACACATACACACACACATACACACACACAGTATTTTATTTTGAATCAACATAATTCATCCTGCTGCCACAGATTCTCTCTGGAGCAGAATATGTGTGAAGAAAGTGTCCCTAGAAGCTACAACAAAGGAAATAAAACAATGCATCTGTAATCTGTTTTTAATGACATGTATCTTCAGCAGGAACAAATGGAAATGATTGATTGATTGATTGATTGATTGATTGATTGAAATAGATAAAATGCTTGCCTTACCCCATAAAGAAATGCAGTTGGAGAAATATTATCACATATCTGACTTTAAAAAATAGATCAATAGAAGTACCAACTTAATAATCCACTGCCTTTGTCCAAAAAATATAGAATTCTATTATGATCTTTGCACAGAGAATACAATTAACGAATCACAAGACCAGATTGAGATGGCCCTCAAATGTTTCAGTACAAACTGAGGTATCGCAAAATATTAGACTAATATCAAAAGAATAATTACAATTTAGGGTGAAAATTGTTGCATCGTTGCCCGTTAGCAACATATGATCCAATAGTGCTGATGATACCCAGACATCAGTTTGGTTCCTCTCTGCTCGTCAAACCTCCTGACAGTTTTTCATCCAAGTGGTTTGATGATTTTCTGCCTGCCCTGCACATCATGGAGGCCACGGCTGGTCCTGCTTCTGTGAATATGTCAGGATGTCAGAGGTCTGCTCTGGTCTGCACACACACACACACACACACACAGAGAAACACTGGCCCCATAAAGCCAGTCACTGTCAGTCCAGGTGTCAGTTAATATCAGAGTCCACTAATGGAAAGACTGATTTACAGAGCGTGGGCACTGCCCAGCTATTGATTTGTCGAGTTCTCGCTTTTCTGAGCATTCAGAGGATGGAGAGACGAAAACAGTGGTCACATGGCTTTCAGAGAGAGAGAGAGCAGCGACGGTCGAGCTATAGAGTGAATGAAGAGAGGGAGCTGTGATTAAAAAAAAATATCAGTCCACATATACCTTTAAATTATTGTGACTTTGAGTTTACTCTTGGAACTCAGGAAGCTAATCTGTAACAGCTTTAACCTTTCTGAAAAAAGAGCTAAACTTAACCTTACTGTAACCAGTCAGTGTCAGATCAGAATATAAAATAATATATATGTTATCCACCGATAAACATGAAGGCCACTTTACTCGATTTTCAAGTTGAGAAAATAACTCAAATCAGAAGCTGTGTTACACTGAGATTAGACTATTTGCTTCCATCAGGTGTTACTCTCTGGCCTTGCTGTCACACTCCTCCTTCTCTCCTCTCTCTGTAGTCATTGTTCTTCCCCTCCCCTCTAATCTCTCTTTTCCTCTCCTTCCTCTCTGCTCATCTTCTCTCTACCTTTTCCTCTCTTCATCGACACTTCTTACCTTTTCTCCTCTCCTCTAACTTGCAGTCTTTTCTCAGATCTTGCCCAACTATCTCCTCACCTCACTTTCCATCTTTCTATTCTACCTTATTTTCCCTCCTCCGTTGCCCCTCCGCCCATCTCTCCTGTGTCGTTCATGGATTATTAATCATTCTGTGGAGCTCTGTAGACCAGCCACCAGCCACATAACACTATTGACTCAAAGCTACAGTGAAACCACAAGGGATTTTTCTGGGGTTGCTAAACTTGTCGTTGCAGCTGAGGTTGGAGTATAGATCATTCACAGACTTGGACAAAGTATGGATCAGCTGCAAGAGAAGCAGAAGAGCAACAGTGTGCTAAAAGTAATGAGGTGCATGGGATGCAACTGCTGACATCTTTTAATGCCACAGCAGCAAAATGTTCACATTGTTATTCCATTTAAATGTCACATTTATGCGTGAGTGTGTGTTTAGGGCAGATCTAATGATTATTTTCATAGACGGACTGTGCATATTTCTTCAAATATAAAATGACATTCACTCATAGCTTAAGACCTACAGACCAAAAAGCTGCATGTTATCTTGTTTATTAGCTGGAAAACCATTTGTGCCTGTGACTGAAATGTGAATGAATTTCCTTTGGTAGAAATGTTCTCTGGGCCTCATTTGGCTGAAGACAGAGTTGTTGTTTTTGAAACACATGACACTTATTTTTTTTACTTTTTCATTCACTCCATTAGTTTCCTTGTTGCACTCCTGTCACTCCTGCGTTTACTAAACAACCAAAACCTGTGTGCTGCGATCACAATGATGATGAAGCTGCAGTCATTCAACAGAAAGCCCCACTGAGCTGACATAAGGACCTGTATAAACAATGATAAGCAGTGACATCAGTTAATAAGTAGATTAAGAAGAAAAACATGTCAATAACTAATATTGGTCAGTAAACAATGTATGAATATCTTAATAACAACAGATCACATGACAAAGTGAGCATATGGACGACATGTATACCTACCACCTGGTGTGATAAGATAAGTATTGCACATTAGTAAATAAAAATGATTATACGTGTAGTTTATGAGGGAGTTGCAACAGTCTCTCAACAGAAGCACATTGATTGATTACTGTTGCCCTGAGCAACGGCCACATTGGCTGAATGGTTCCACATTTGGAAGACTTCATCTCTATTAGCAGTTAATCCACTAGACTCAGAGGATGGAGGAAAGAAGGGCAAGAAAGTCAAATTAAACCTGTGAAGGACAAACAGTATCAGCTGAGATCACAGTCAGTCACCAACAAACAGCTTAAGCCTCATCATGTGACAGGCTCCACTGGGTCTTATCATTCAGCATCGTTTCTACTCTGGAGAGACAAGGATAGCATTAGCGTTAGCATATTTACACAGCTAGCATACAGTACATATGAAAACTAGTTAGCTAGGGCATCACAATCATTTGTTCCCAAATCTTGTGAGAGGGTGTTGCTGGGATGAAGAAAATTCATTTTCTCCTGATTTGTGTGTCAAAAAAAATATTTTTACTATCAGAATATTGGGAAGATGAGGCTTGTGAAAAATATGTCCAATATTTATGTTCAGGATAAGAAAGGGGAAAGGGAGCGGTATTTGTTATGTTTTTTGGATGTTATGTGTGTTTTTTTTAATATCGGACAGTTGTTTTTTGTAAAATTGATTATTCTGTCTCTCTCTCTCATGAATTATAATCCTAATATTTGGATCAGTGGTTTGTGGAATCACCCATGTGCAGATATCAGTGACACATATTTGATTTTGAAAACAGGTCTCCATCTTTGTTGTTAACTCTTGCCACATCCACAGTATACCAAGAGGCCCTGAGGCAGTGTCTTCATTCTCCTTTGCACCATTTGTTGCTCTACTGATGGAGCCACTAGCCGCACATGTGGCGCTGCTAATGCTATTGGATGCTAACACTGTTAGCATTAGCACTGGAAGGCATTGTGTCTGTCAGATGGCTCTAGAGCTGCTGGAGGAGCTTCATTGATGATGGAACTATTCTTTTCAGGATATCTCCAGTTTTTGAGTCTCTTCTCTAATCCCTCGGCTTTCATGTCATCACTGTATTGCTTATAACTTAAGCTAATCGTGCACATTCAACAGGTAGTCATGTCCGTCAGAAACCAAGTCAGAAATTCAATTAAGAATGAATTTTGTTTCTAAATCTATAAACACAACAAATAAATGTAGAACTCATTTTAAATTCCATTTTCAATTATCTCAAGCTTATTTTTTTATTTGTAGTAGTATGTTGAACATGGTTCATTGATTTTAAAGCTGGGTTTATTTTTATTAAAACATTTAGATTCCAGGGAGCCCTCCAAGTACCACCAGCAGGGGGCGCAGGTACCACTGGTTGAGAATGTCCACTAGTCTCACAAAATAATTGAATTGACCGAGAGACGTACTGGCAAAAGGTTGCTGCTCTTATGGTTTATGTAAGCGTCATCTTCCCCTGGATCTCCACTGATTCTCTTCTGATCTTTTTGTACTTCTCTCTAGCTGAGGTGTCAAAAGAAGCTAGAGGAAGTCTGACGTCTCTGCTGGTTCAGCCCATCTCTACTTTCCTGGCAAAGACGTTACTGTCCTCTCCATCCACAGAACAGGGAGACGCCTGTGTTCCTCTAGCCATGCCTCCCAACACAGGTAAACACATGATGCACAATGTCTGATAGATGAGTCTGCATTAAATGGACACATGAGATTACTGCCCTAATGCCATCATCATCATCGCTTGTTTGGAAATGTAAAACCAGACATAATTTTATAAATTTGAATAATAATTGTAATAACCAAAAATAGTGCAGCTTGTATTTTCAGTACAGTGTAAGGAGGGATTTTTTTTCTGTCCAGTTGAAGTTTGAGGTTCAGGACTTAACTTATGACTGTTTTTGTATCAGAGTGCTCTATCTAAATAGATCCCCTTCACGTCATAGCATAGGTGGCAGTGAAGGTGATCCATTTAGATAGAGCAGAGCATCCCACAGCGTGCTGGGTTCATAACCTGGAACCTCCAGTAAACACAGCCTGGTTGAGTCACAGATGACCTGACTGCCTCGTCTGCTCTGCAGCCTGTGAAAAACAACTTTCCATGCAGTTTTGCCTTCTTTGTCTTTTTTCTTTATTTTTATCTTTATTTGTAACTTTCAGATACTAAACATGATGATGAATTGTTACCCAAAAAGGCAAAATTCCTCTCCCTGCAAAACAAGCAGATCAACACCAATTCATGTTCTTGTAATCAAATATACATACAAATATACAAATAGATTTCACACCGAGCACTCTCATATGTGCAGTGGGCACAGTCAGTGTGATGCCCTGAGATGCTGTGCGTTTACATTTAAGTGGTTGTGATGTTAAGCACAGCAATAAAGTGTCTCCATAACCCTGAAGAAATATGCATGTAAAGCATGCATGTATTACATATACAATCTGTTCAATATGGAGGACTTGTTCCTGAATTACAGCAACATTAACCACAGTAATTATAGTGCGAGTGGTGATATTTTCATGGAGAACATCTCTTATTGTCTGAATGCTGCTTTAGATGCTTTATCACTGTCTTTGTGCACAGAAAGCTGCTGCTACTGCTTTTCAGTTTTATGACAGGTCACATCTACATAACAAATAGTAAAAATACATTTTATTCATCTAATAATAGGGTTTAACATTTTGTTTGCAATTAAAAATATATATTTTTCTTCCTCTGTACTTAATGTGAATATTTATTCTATTATTTTTACTTATTCTATTATTGTGTTTGCTGTTTTTTATTGTATTTTTTATTACTATAGTTTGTCCATGCTGCTGTGGCGGGTGAATTTCCCCCAATGGGGAATAAATAAATAAAAAGTATTTTGTTTTATTCTCCAAAGGAAAAGTCAGTGTTTTGTCACTGAGATTGAAGAGTAAAGTGCAGATAAAGAAAGAGCATTTGGAATAAGGCATACATAGATAGCATTTAGCCCATAGGTTGTATGTGCTTTTTTAAGCAGTGCTACCCAGCAGGCTGGATAGTAAATTGTGTAGAGCGTTATTCTCTCTGCTTTATCTCCAGTCTCTTTTAAAACAATGCAATCTCACATACAAAGCCCCTGGAAAGATGATTCATTGGCACCTCTTGTTATTATATTCCCTTCTTGCTGGTCTGTAGTTGTGTGCTGCCCTTGCTCTGATTATTTTGCACTGTTTAATTGCTTGAACTATTTTTTATCGTGGTACAGTTTTGATTGCCTTGAAATGTGACTTGTCTCTTCGGTGCGCCTCATGGTCAGGTCATCTTGAAAGAGATGCAGTTCTTAATTAACCTATTGTGAATGAGGTGAGAGAAGCTCTTACTGCTGACGCTGCCGAGACCTTCCTTCACACAGAAGGAAAAGAAATAGATGGAAGGGTTGAATAAAAGGGATATGTTTTTACAATTGAGGCTTCCACATTCTTCCTTCAAAGCAAAGAAAGACTAAAATACAAGGAATTCAGGACAGAAAGTGACAGATCCTCAGGGAAAATTAGCCATAAATGCTATGGAACAGCACTCCTACAGAAGAGGAGACAAATCGGCATAAATGCAGCATTTCTCTCACATAGTCTCCTTTCAAACAACCCACACACAAAATACAACAGCAAATTCTGAAAGAAAAAGAAAAGTATAGAGAGAGAGAGCATGATCGAAGTGAGAGGAGCGCTGTTGGCACAACCACTATGATGTAACTGAATGTAGAGAAGTTAAACTGAAACTGAAGTATTGATCTCATCATGTGATACTCTTGATCAATCCGCCCACCACTAATCCACGGCCCTGGGCGGTGTCCATGCTGTAAAACTCACCTCCTTCACCCTGGTTCCTACCAAGCCAAGGTCCCACCAGGGGATCCTCCCACACCGAGTGACCACAGAGCCAACATGCTGTAGTGCACAAACATTTTGACGCCTCTGTGGTCTCATGAAGGGACTGCTTCACTTTGGGTACCAGGCACAGTGGTAGTGGCAGCAGTACTGTCATACATACAGGTATGTGTGCTTGGACAGACAGTAAATCCCCTCTACCACACTGCCACCTTCTGAGCCTTCACTCCCTTCAGTCCTCTGTCCTTCTCCTGAGCCTCTGCTCACTCATCCCCTCCCTCTATCCTACCCCAGCAATTTTTCGGGGGGCATGTGAAGGAGTCACAGAGTCGTCATCTCTCACCGCCAGCATGTTTTCCCATTGTACGTGTGCATGGTCTGTCCATTTCCATTTATTCCCCAATAAATCCAAGCAGCTGGCCAGTGACTGGAACACTGCTTTCTGCTGTTTCCCATGTTGCACAGATAAGAGTAACACACACACACACACACACACACACACACACACACACACACACACATATGGGTCTACACTTGCTACAGACATTCAATGCAGCCCCAAAATCATGTGGCCCAAGCGAGCAGGGGGCGCTGTGTCACGCTGCCCTCAGCACTGTGTTTATAGGCAGAGGTGTGGTGCAGGGTTTGATCCCTGCCTAAAGGCAGTCAGACAGCCAGCTCTGAACGTAGAGAACACCGCATGCGTTCTGGCATCATCTAGTGGTCAGATTTGAACCAACTGAAAGAGCGTGTAGGAGAACCAGGGTGGTCGACCAAAAACCTCAACATCCCTCTCTGGAGCCAGTATTTAGTTATGTCTGTTCTGTGACCATTTCTGCCAACAGGTCCTTCTATGTATTCCTTTTGGTCTTTAGTGTAATATCATTGTCTTAGGTTTTGTCCTTTTATTTTGTTTTTGTAGCAGTGGCTTTTTCTGAATGGCGTCAGAAGCTGCTCCAGCTCTGGAAGAGGTACTGTGGGGTTTGGAGTGTGTGTGTGTGTGTGTGTGCCTGTTTGTATTTGTCCCAGTCTCTGAAGACGGGCATCTGTCTTGACCCAGCTTAATTTTCATCCAGTGGTTCTGCTCGGCAGGCCTCTTTTTGAAGTGTTTCCATTACATCGAATGAGTTGGAAAGAGGGTGAGAATGGGAGAGAGACAAAGGGGGAAACAAAGAGAAAGAGAGCAGGAGAGATGTAATCTGTCTCCAATCGATTGGCTGCACCTCTGACCACTCTTGGGATCCAACTATCATTAGTTTCCATCTGTCTGCCTACTTTAATTTTTTTCTATCCTCTTAATTCCCTTTCTTCTCATTTTTTCTCTTTTAATTCCCATTCAATTAAGGCTGCCTGGATTGTCTGGCCATTGGTTAATTGCTCAGGGTCCCTCCACGCAGATCGGTGGACCTTAACGAGATGAAGCGGTCGACCTCACAGCGCTCTCAGTACGACTGTTATTTCCTCCACATATCTGTGAACTCCATGTAAACTGAGCGTATGTGCATTTGCCCTCCCTGTACTGTACGTGCATGTGCAATGTAGTTAGCAAAAATGTTGTATTCATAACTCAGCATCTACAGTCTGAGTATTTCTGCAGCATTTTAATCTTATATATCTATATTTAATATTCTATATTTGTCAGAGGTGAGATCAGGTCACAGTTTAACAAATAAATCATAAGTTTGATCTGAGTCCTAAACAAGTCACAGTGTGTTTGTTCTTTGGAAAAGTCCAAGTGCAGTCTGAGTCTCTGGTGTTAAAGTGCAGTTGGAGCTAGTCCATCAGGCTAACTGATCGTGTACACATCGCCACTCTCTTCTGCACTTCCAGATTTTTTGTTCATGCATGTTCACTCGTCTTACTTGACTTCAAGTCAATAAAGTGTGTTCTCTCTGTGATGCAGTGACTAGATGTCTCTTAACTCCCTGATTGGCTGAGTTGGCTTACCTGCAGCTGATAGACCAACACATTCTCACCCAGCTCGTTACATATACCACTTTGTCAAACCACACTGAATCTTTTCAAAACCACCAGAGACGTTACTGCTGCTGAAGATAGAAGAAGGAGTCAGGATACAGAGCAGAGCAAAAGGAGAACCGTCACAATATTAGGAGGAGCTCATGATGTTAAGAGGATCACTCATTGTTAATGTCTTTGTGTCCCAGAACTGGACATCACTGTTTCCTAATGTGGACTAAGGCGTCCATATGACAGTAACACCAGACCAAAAGATATTGACGATATTGACTTTAATGGTGCATGCTTTTAATCTTTAATATCATCCTTCTGATCATAAAAAGGACTGAACAGCAGTAGAAGTGATGTTGACCCTCTCTCTCTCTCTCTCTCTAACACACACACACACACACACACACACACTGTACATTGCCATACGATGCTTTTGACAGAGCAGTCGATGGATATTGTATCTGCCAGCTCTGCTGCCTTGCTGGATGGCTGTGAGCTCGAGGGGGGCCGATGGCTGCATATCTGAAGGAAAAACAGCCGAGTTGCCAGTAAAGATGTGAAGCAGGGCCTCAAACAGTGTGTGACAGGGGTCCCCTGCCTGCAGCACAGCTCTGCAGCTTGACAGCCCACTTTTCCAGCCCCGCTCCTGTCCTCCATCCCTCCCTGTGCTCCCGCCCCTCTTTAATACATTATACAAATTCACTGCTTTCTCTTACAGGCGCCACATAACCCATTTATCACTTTTGACATCGGCACAAATGACTTTGGCTAAAGAGCAGGGATGGAGCATGTGGCCCGTTTGTGTATTCAATCTGCAGACGGACTCACAGAGAGCGGCCAGAGAGATTTGTCATTGAGTCATTCCCCTTCATGATGAATGGGTTCATATATGGGGCTGCTTTCACAGGTGAGAGGTGAGGCTGAGTTAAGTTTTCAGACTTGATGAACATATTTAAAGGGACTACAGTCCAGTTTTCACTAAGCTAAGTGAAATGTGAAAGCAGATATTTCCATATGCTCTATGAGCAGGTTTTTTCTTGAGAGGTTTTGGCTTAACGTCACCAAATAAATCAGACTGAATTTGATTATTTGGTTTCTCCTGATAGACCTGATGGTTACCTGAGTAACCCACTGCAGCACCCTCTGCTCAGTCTCTGAAAAGCCCTTTAAACAGCATACTTAACTTCTGTCTGTCCAAGGAGCGTCGCACATGACTGAACGTGAAATAAACTTTTTGTCTTTGAAAACACTACCAAAGTAAATTGTTTGGTATTTCCTTTCAGAATCACCTGATTGTTCCAAAAGTAAGTGCTGTCAGTGTTTCCTCATTGGTTCAGGTTTATTAACATTAGTGAGGTGCGGTTTAGTTTGCAGGCACGTTAAAGACACAGTCAGACCTCCAGTCTGAGTTTATTTACTGATATTATATAAAGATAAATGACTGAGTCATCCATTTAATAAATAAATGACAATACATAAATATTAATCTATGAAATGCATTTGTCATTATGCAGTGTTCTCAAGAAGTGCTGGTATCTAATACTGCTTTGTTGCCATAGAATCTTTGTTGATTCTAACACCACACACAACATTTTTCATATTTCAGCTGTGATGTCATCAACAGCTTTGAAACACTGCCTGTTGCCACAAGAAATGACTCACAACCTGTAATAAAGCAAGTGGATTGAATCACCGGCCGTGGATTTAAACGCCACCTGATGAGCTGATATGTAATCATAACATTTCTATTCAGGAGCATCTCAGAGCCGTTCTCTGCAGGGTATAAAATGTAGTGAATTCAGAAGAAAAAGCAGTAAGTGTGTAATGTGGGAAACCTGCACACAGCAATCAATAGTGGTGTAATTAAAGGGCCTGGGAGTCCTTTCTATAAAGTCATTTCAAGTTGTTCTGCTTGGCTCGCCTCTCCCTCAGCGGCCTCACAGTGTAATTGCCCTGGAAATTTGCTACACTTTTGGCATTTCTTCTGAGTGGGAGAGAGAGAGCTGCAGAATGAGAGAGGGAGAGAGAAAGAAATGCATGTGTTCAAAAATTAAAAGAGGAGAAAACGAGACAAAGAAGCTGCATTAATTGGTTTTGGTGTGTGTGTGTGTGTGTGTGTGCTGTTTTTCTTTATTAGAGCCAGTTTAGATGCCGTGAGGTCATTTTGTTTGTTCACCATTTATTTATTTCATTTATTTACAAGTGGAACGATAAATAGTTGTTTAGTACAGTTTTTTCAGTTATATTTTTGATGTTTCTCACTAGAACGTTGTACTATGACACTGCAATACTTCCTGTAGCATTTATATGATGATGTGTTTACAATACAGGATACATGTTCAATAAATGATACACAGAAGTCAAGAAAGTCTTACTGCACACTGAACACCTTCATTTGATGTGAATGGACTGGTGACTTCCTGTTCTCCTCTGAATACACTGACACCTCACAGGAACGTCATTATTTTTGGACAGAAAGTTCTGAACATTTTAAGAATATTTCAGAGGGAACATGACTTCACTGAGTTGCTCTTTCAAGGCTCCATGTAACATGATTTTAATTCAAAGTCACCATTTACAAATTTTGTTCTCCAAATGCCAAGAATGACCTTGAGACACACACACACACACACACACACACACACACACAGTCACTTCAGCTGGCCTCATTCAAAGCCACTCAGCTTCCACAGTATCTGACAAGTCAATGATTTTCTTTCATAATCTTTCTCTGATCTTATCTGATATAAAATCTGGGAGGAAAATCAGGGATGATTTTTCACAATGATGGGTTAAATTTCCACCACATTGTGCTATCTATGAGTGCATGTCACAATGTAAATAAATAATGTAAATTTATTTCATCTCATCAAGACCACTGGCACTTCATAAACCAGCCACACAAACAAAATAAGGATCCTCCAGTATCATCACACTGGGGACAAGTTGTCACTCAGCAGCTCATATAACAACATCACATGGGTCAAAACTGACCAATATTGTGATTGTCTTTGTACAGGGACACTCGTCTTCAAGTTTGTCTTTTCTCTTTCCTAGAAGGAAAAAAAGTCACTCTGACTGTTAGAAACCAGCTGTCCTACAAGAAGATCTACAACGTTGTTGGTTACCTGAAAGGAAGGAGAAACCCAGGTTTGTTCTGCCTTAAAGCAAAAACTCTTTCACAAATGTCAGTATTTAACAGAGCATTCTTTCATTTACAGTCACCATCTTCATGATCTTGATTCATTCATGAGTATCACATATTTTTTCTTGTCTAGTTTAATGTCAGCTCATTTCCACACATGTTATATCCTCCCAGCTGTTTCTGCCCTGATCCTTTTTTAATGTGGTGCTGCAGAGGAGACCCTTTACCTCAGCCTTCCCTCATCCCCACCGCTGCCTTCCTCTCTTCACGTATAGCAACACATAGCTACTGTACTGTCCTGCCTGTCACTGCTGGAAAATGACCACGCTGATTTACCGTGTGATATTAGCCAGTCGTAATGGGACACTAAAGTAGATAATATGGGCCACAAATCTCTGGCAGCAGCGACACTTTAACTGGTTGTTGGCGTTTGATCATATGCCCGTTATGTGCTCATTTATCTCAACCCTAAACTGGATGAATGTTCCTGCACATTCATAAAGGTTTTCACCCAACAAGGTGATTCATGCTATTTTGCTTGAATATGTATTGATATGTACATACAGCATTAGCATGATGTTGCTTTCTTTCTGTCCTTTCATTGGATGCAGTGGCTTCCTGTTAATCATTGTTTTGGAGTCATGAAGGGACCACTCAGTAGAAAAAAACTCACCTGGCCACTTAACAGTCTCGACATGATTACCTGCAATTACTGTATTGTTACTAATATTACTAAAGCAACACTGCTTCAGCCCCGGAGCTTTTACTGACATTAAACAACCTTTGCCAACCACATTTCTCACTATGGTGTCCAGTACAAACCATGAGTGTGACAACCAAGCCCAACTTCAGAAATCATTCTTTGCGCTGCGTCCATCACTTTTCTGACCATAGCTGCAGGTTGATGTTGTCTTGTATTAAACCTTAATTCCATTCCTCTTGCATATTTTAAAATCCAGTGATTTGTCTATTTTTAATTACTTCTTATTGTGCTTCATTTCACCTTTAGTGCGTGAATACTGTGCAATAAACAACTCATGACAATCAATTTAAAAAGCAATTTAATGAAAAACAAATAAAGCAAATTAGATTTTCACGTGATTTAAAGCAGTCTGCAGTAATGGTTGAGGTGTTCTCAGAGCAGTAATGTGTCATCAGATTGTTTGGTTAGGCTAAGCTAGCAGGCTTCTGCAGAAACCTCTTTTCTCAAACAAACTCATCAGTGCTGTGTGTTGGCGTGATGAGCTTTGCTCTGTTCTTCGCTTCGCCTGCAGGAAGCTGCTTTGTGCATCCATACTCAACATCGTGTCTTTGTAGAAAATTTAAGGCGTACAATGAAGCCTGGAGCAGTCATGTTTGCGTGCACTGCATGCAGAGATGTGGAGGAACAAAAGGAAATGGATCTTTAAAATGAATACAGTATACATACAGTATGATCAGTCCTCATAGATGTTAATATTTTTATATATTATTTGCATCGGTTTGGATTATACTCTAAATGAATTGTTACTGAGGGTGAATAAAGCCTAAAGTGGCCTGTTTGCTTGATGTGATGACAGCAGGTGTGACTCATTAGGTATCATATAGAGTAGTACGTGACCTGGTCTGCAGTGCAGGGTTGCTGCATTTATGTCTGCACATTTATGACAGTAAGCAGTAACAGAATTTACTGGAATATTAATTTGACGTTTGTTTCCCTTATTGTGTTGTATCAGTCGAGCTCACCTCTACCTGAGCAGCTTCCAGTTAGGTGAGGCCTAGAAGGTACAGAGACAGTCACTGACTCAATAGAAGCAGAGCAGGCACAGGTCTATCTTATTTAGTTGAATAAATGCCACCAACCAGCTTCAACAACCATCTTAAAGTGTTCTAATACAGCACAACATCTACTGTGAACCCTCATGACTGCTGAACAACAGAGTGCTGGTGGAAGTAGCACACTGGCAAACACACTGTTATGATACACTCAGCAAGATGATCTTTATGAATGAAAAAAAGCATAAAGAGTAAATACAATGGCCAGAAGTGAAAAGACAAGGCTATAAAGGAACAGAACCATGGTAACGTGACTCCACATCTCCACCAAGATAGAGGCATACTGTTTTTATTCAGGCGTCTAATGAAAAGCCCATTTCAAGATGAGGGAACTAAAAGTGAAAAATTCCCATTTCATGATCAGCAAAACTCATTTCTGGGGTTTTGGGACTTCCTGCAGAAATCTAGTGTTTGTTTTTCACTCAGTACATCCACATGGTACGGTAATACTCTACTACCAGCAAATAAAAAATGCATGAAAGAAGCGTCACTTTTTCTTCTCATTATATCCGTTTCCAGATCGCTGTGTGCTCGTTGGTAGTCACCATGACAGCGACCGTGGAGGCGGGGCTTCAGCCATCATGAATCAGCTGATCGCGGCGCTGACGGAGCAAACCAAACGAGGATGGGTACCAGACCGTACCACTGTGTTTTGCTCATGGGGAGGCTCAGCCCTCGGGAACATCGGGTCCTACGAGTGGGGAAAGGTCAGCGAGCATCAAACCATCTGGTTTATGAAATGTTAGCTTAGGCTTAAGGTTGTGACTACATAAGGATCACAAAGAGAAACATTTCCATGGTTTTAAGAAAAATCATGCATGAATAGAAATATATATTTTTTTATTGAATGTAAGTGGAAATGACAAGAGGAGAGATAATCTAGAAACTAGTGGCTGTTCCTTCTCTCTTCTCCCTGAAGAACAACCTCCCACAGCTGCAATCAGACTGCATTGTTTTAACTATGATTAACTGTGTGTTATTCTTATTACGAACATAACTCAGCGGCAGCTCTCATTTCATGTCATGAAACTGCTAGGTAGATTACAATTTAGGTTTGAATCTGAAGGTTCTAAAGTTGAGTAAATTGCAAATGACAAAGATTGGCTACCAAGGACAATCACATAATCCTAAGAGCTCTGTCGACTTCAGATAGTGATAACGGTGCCCCTCCCTGGGGCCAGAAGCAAAATCTGAATTTTGGGCCCTCTGTTACTGGTTTTTGATCATTTACTCACCTACTATAAGCAGGTGCTTACTTCACTAGTGCCTTGGGCCGGCTCTGAGTGTGATGACAGCAGTTATGGATATCATTCAGAGTGTAATAATGATAGCCTCTCTGTGTGTGTGTGTGTGTGTTCCCTTCAGGATAACAGTGTTATCCTGCAGAGCAGTGCAGTGGCCTACGTCAGTCTGAACTCTCCAGTTCGAGGAACTGAGACTCTACGAGCTGCAGCTTCTCCAACTCTGCTGCAACTCACCTCAGATATACAGAGAGTGAGTATCACTGCTGCTGCCACATACCTCTCCACCAGCATTGTGCAAGTTACTGAAAAACAGTAACAAGTCACAGCTACTAGTTACTTCATTCCAAAAGTAACTCAAAACACTTTACTGATTACTTACATCAAAAAGTTTCTGTTACTCTTTAGGACCCTGGGGAGTGAGAGTTTGCCTTATGGTGTGTTCACTGGAAGTCAGAACTTGGAGCGCTGATCATCTTAGTGCTCCCAGCTCTTCCTTACATTTGTACAAAAAGTCATGTAGCTACTGTTTATCTAAGTAGCAGATAGAGTGAATTCTATGTCAGGTTTTGATCCAACTTTCTGAGTTGGAGATCCGACTTTATGGGGGTTCTTCTTTAAATTTTGACTGAAAGATGGACATTCCAACATAAACGCTGTTGCCTTTAATTTCAATGAGTGAGAAGTAGTGCCGGGCAGCACGGTGGTGTAGTGGTTAGCACTGTCGCCTCACAGTAAGAAGGTACAGGGTTTGATTCCCGGCCTGGGGCCTTTCTGTGTGGAGTTTGCATGTTCTCCTCATGTCTGTGTGGGTTCTCTCTGGTACTCCGGCTTCCTCCCACCATCCAAAAACATGCATGGGGATTAGGTTAATTGGCTAATTTAAATTGACCGTAGGTGTGAATGTGAGTGTGAGTGGTTGTCTGTCTCTATGTGTCCTGTGATGAACTGGACACTTGTCCAGGGTGTACCCTGTCTTTCACCCTAAGACAGCTGGGATAGGCTCCAGCCCCCCTGACCCTATGAGAGGATAAGAGGGAGAAGATGGATGGATGGAGAAGTAGTGCCGGTTCTCCCAGTTTGAGAAGGCTACCTTTGAATTTCCCTAGTCACCATTATCGCTGTCTTGTGTTTGGCAGTCAGAGCGTGCAGTGAGACAGCGTGAGCAGGGAATGATCCCACTCAGCCAATCATCTTTGCATTTGCAACGGTGCCCTGCTCTCTCCAGGCAGCTGATGTGTGGCCAAAACCACCTTCATTCAGCCAAATTGTCATAACGCACCACCTCACATTCTCAGTAAGGGAAACGGCGTTGCAACGATGGGAAAAGTAATTAATTAGATTACTCGTTACTGAAAAAGTAACACCGTTATTACACTGTGCAGTCTAACTGATGCTGCTGCAAACTCCTCAAGTTTACTGCTACACATCCTGGATACTGATGGTAACCTCCAATATTACTACTTTTTCAGTTGCAATCGAAATTATTCATTTGGCAAAACAGTTTCTCAGCTGTCTGTAATAAAATAATTACACAAGAGCTGCTTAAGTAGTTTAATGAAACTAATATTACAAGAGTTCTGATCCAAATTCGAAACCAAAAAACTACTTTTTATGACCAGTGCAGCCTCAAAATGACTTAACCATCATCTTCAGTATTCTTCAGTAGCAGAGCACCCACTGCTGTTATGTTACTAATTCCTCACCAATAATCTAATGTAATCATTTTTGTACCAAAGAAATATCTTCATGCTCTTTGAGACAATACAGTATGTCATAACATGATATTAATGTAAGGTACTGTTTGCCAGCCATGCTGCCTGAAGATTGTATAATTCTGTATTTCCTTGTCTTTTAATCCTTACCGTGCTTATTTTACATCCGTCAGTGTTCCTAAATTTGCTCCACTTTGCTATGCTTAGCTTCTGGTTCCTCTCTGCGTTCTGCTTTCATTCATCTAACTCTCTACAACACACTGACTCAATAGTTAACACAATAATGAGAAGAACATAATCACAAGGCATGGGGAGACTTTGTCTGTTTTAAAGTATGTCACCTATTTTGTGAGAGGGGGAGGACGCCTCTCTCAGTATGATCTAAATAAAACTTCACTCTCACCTCCTCCCACACTCCACATTCACACACAAGCTGCCATGGCCATTCTCCTGATTAAGGAGGCTATATAGCAGCGCTATGATTCAGTCTCTGTATTCCAACCTGGGGGTGTTTTGGAGACATTTTCCCAACTTTCACCATGTCTTGAAGCTTTGAAAACTTTTGCCTTTAAAAAAAAAAAAAAACACACCTCATCGTCACTTTCTCTCATGTCCTCCTCCGCCTCCTCCTTTTTTCCTTATTCCCCTCCTCCCTTAAGCACTGCATCCCTCTCCCCTTGTATCACCTCTTAGTCTCTTTTTTCTTCTCTTCTTTCCTCTCATTTTCCTTATGAAAATCTGCCTCTTAGTCCTCATCTGTCTCCTCCGTTCGTCTCTTTAGGTCATGCTGTATAGTATTTTTATTTGTGTCTTCTTTATTAGTCGTTCATTCTGAGGGAAAATCCATGTTCATGCCAGACACCTTGACATGTGGAAGAGGTCACCAGTGAATAGATGGTATAGCACAATGTCCCTTTATTCCCCTGCTCTCCCATTAACTTAGTAATTATTAGGAATAGATCAGTCTACCTGTGACTTTCTAAAGCTATAGACATCCTCTGCTAAAGGCACAAAAAGCAGGCAGAGATGAAGTATTTTGTTATGTTCTTGATTGAAATATCTGTCAGAGAAAAATGAAAAAAAGTCATTGTGTGCACATATTTGAACCTATGCTTCCACTCCCTTTTCTATCAAGGCTGCTCCTTTTTGTTGGGCTTTGTGTTTCATTGTTAAAGGCTTCAGCAGCAGCTCTTTAAGGGATATGAGTTATTTAAATAAACAGCCAGTAGCCATCAGTGCTGCTGTAAATACTACTGTGGGAAATAACTCACAGGGGCTTGAATGCACCACGCTTCCTGACGATCATTTATCACTCAACATTTTTCCTTTTCAGATCTTGATTCCCATTCCATCTTGTTTAAACCTCAAGATTTGCTGTTCATGGAAGGTGCTGGATGGTTGTTATCAGTAGGTGTCCTAAATATTTATGTGGAGTGCTTCTTGGTAGCAGGATAACTGTGTCATGACACACAAACACTGGAATCACTTACAGTACAGGCAAGTTTAGGTAAACAGGCTTTTTAAAAAAGGACAAAAGCATGTATGTAAGAGGGGGACGTGGAGTAGTTCTCCATGAGGTGAGGAAGCACAAGTGGAGCCAGTCAGGATGGGGATAGAAAATCACAACGACAGGAAACACTCAAGAACAGAAAGACAAGCGGAGAGTACAAAAACCAAAACAAGAAAGGACAAAGTGGTTAACATCATAATCTATGACAGAAGGCTCAGGTCCTGGTGATTCTTCATAGGGTAGAAATGACTGGAAGGTAACTGTAGGGAATTAATTTCCACACGCTAGTATAGCCAGGGCTGAGAAATTAATGAGGTCCAGCTACTTCCTCTAGTCTAGTGAATCTATGCACCAATTTATGTTGTAAATGTATCTATTTATTTAAAGGAAGACTCAAAATATTAATAGATCAAGGTTTCTCATTTTATGTCATGTTTTGGTATGTTAACAAATCAGAGGGTTCAGGTGCATCGTGGCAGCACTGCAGAGCAACACTGACCAAAGTGATCCTCCTCCTCACTGTTTGACTGTTATTTATTGTCTTGTCTCACCTCACCTCCATCAGGTGGCAGCTGTATCTCTGTATGCTCTGTCGCTCTATTCATTATTTTAAGGGTCTCAAAGCTGCCCCAGGTGTGCGCCCCACCTTCAGTATTTCAGACCATGTCTAAGCATGCCGTTCATCATGTTAGATGGCCGTAATGCTTCCTACTTATCTTACTTTGCTGGGACCTGAGATGCTTTTTTTAGTTGTGGAATGGGTGCTTGGGACCCAATTATAATACAACTACATGCTTTTGATTCATTTTCGTAGGGGAGGGAGGGCAACAAGGAGGTTGATGGACAAAAAGAAGGCAAGAGGAAGAGAAACAAGGGAGCTCTGGTGGCTCGAATAACAGAAAATAAATGGAGAGGAGCTTGCACTTTAATTGGGTATTGCTCCAGAGATGTGCGCTGTGTGTCATCTCCAGCCACAGTGTGGGTGGTTCAGAGCAGCTGCCTCCATTTGGTCACCAGTGGACAGCGCATTGTTAGACTGAGTGGCAAATCCTTCATCTGCCGCCCAGAAATGGCCAAAGACCTGTGCAGTTGTGTGTTTGTGTTCACAGGGATGTGTTTGTTTGTGTCCTACAGGTTTGCTCAGCTTCTGCTGTGATCTAACGTCCTCTCCTCTGTGCAGGGAAGGTGTTTGTAGTACATGCTGTACACAACAGGCCTTAAATCATCGTCACGTTTCCATACTACCTCATGATTCAAAAGATATCGAGTGTTGTATGAAACCACGCCACTCCAACTGGCTTATTTCTGTAATAAAACACATACTGTGCATTTCAATTAGTCTGTTATGTGACTGTTTCATGTAAATACTGAGCCATGTTATCCAACCTTCACTCATGCACCACTAACTACGCAGGCTAAATATGTTGTTATAGATATGTGACCGGGATTATGGTTGGTCACTGGGGATGCTCTTTCCAGTCCATGAAGTGTTAAAATAAAAACAAGAGTGTAGGATTTGAACCTACAGACTGGACCTCCATATTTTCTTAGGTAGAGACGACCGAATCATTTTTGGTTAATTTTATGGAAATACATTATGATGTAGATTTGGTGAAATGTTGTCCTCACCTTGATGCTCTGCTGAGGTCCTTGGTGTGTTTTTTTTTCTTCTCCAGGTTTTCAGATATCTATCTGTGACATTCTGGAGATTTGTGTTGTGTTTAGAGCAATTCAGCCATATCCTGCTGCTCATCATAACGCTGCAACGTGACCTAATCTACTGCAGCACAGTACAGACCAACAACATGACATCTGTTAAGACAGATGTTAAAATGACCACTGACTCCTTCTCTCAGTGACAGACTGGCCCTCTGTGGATATTCGAGATGTTGCTGACTTGGTGATTGTTAGATTTTCAGAAAATTTAGACTTTCCAGCCGCCAACAGTAGAAATTAACACACACTGTGAAATCCTCTCAGCATTAAACAGGTCTTTGGCAGCACTCCTGTGGCCAAAGTGGAGCTCAGACTGAGAAACAGAAACTTCAGGTCATTATGGTGATTCTAGTGCCGAGTTGTGCCAACAAGCCCATGTGTGATCTGCTCTGCTCTGCCAGTGTTGGAGTAAACAATCCACGCATTCAAACCGATCTTCTTTTACTTAATTTGTCTCCTGTTATTCACGGAACATCCCCTCAAAAATGATTTGTTGAGTCAGCCTCCTGTCTCTGGCTACACAACAAGTCCTTGAAGGCTGTTCCCCACGATCTACGTTATCCACACAAGGTCTTTGCATGTTTCCAGGATGTCGTATTTTGAACATGCTAACCATCCTCCTTGTTCTCGGTGCTAGAGAATGGGCTGACTGGAAAAATAGTGGATGATGTTTGAATTGATTTATGAAAAAGATGACACAACGCCAGCTTTAGAATCATACCGTAAATAGTAAACCTGAAGATTAAGGAATATCCAGGAAGTCTAATTTATATGTTTTCCCACATAAAACCAGTGGAAACAAAGCTTGCAATATATCACCAGAATGAGTTTCTGACTTTATGGCCATACAGCCACTGACGGTGGGCATAATGCAGCAGGCTTGGCATGTTTGACATAGTGCACTGTTGGCAATATGTTTGAATTACCAGTTCTTGTATTGTCAGGAAGGCTTTTTGTAACTGCAGCAGCCACCATGAATATGCATAATGACGAGAAGCTGCCCCAGCCTCAGAGTTTTTATACGACTGTCAGCACGGCCTTTCCATCACAGTTTCATATCACAGCGACAAAACATAAGCAGAGGAATGAATATGAAAATCTGTGTTCAGTGAGGAATGAGTCTTGTCATTACTTGTGACGCCGTGATTCGTCAGATGCTGTAGTGTGATGCATTTTTCCTGCAGTAGTTTGTAACTCTCCTGGTCTGCAGGTGCCAAGAGATTAAGTTCTACTTAATAGATGGCCCTTAAATGAATTAAAGACGGGTTATAGCCTAATTTGTGTATAACCTATGGCCCTGAAATATACATAATTGATCTTAGCAAAGACTAATCGATGCCTATTCCCTAAGTGCACTGTTTCTCTGTGGGCAGTCTTCTGCAAGGTTGATTTTTAACCCACTCAGCAATCATTGTATCAATTACTAGATAGGAAAGCACACAGGAGTCCTCTCTAGTGATTGGGAAAAGGCATTGTTCAGCATGTGGATAATACATAATATACTGAGTAGTTTGCATTTCCCACTCACCTTAAAGGATGCATTATCCAGGATCCTAGTCACTGATGTAATCATGCTTTACTTTAAAGGTGCTAAATACAGGACTGGGGGCCCTTCTTTTTCTTTTCTCAACATGGTGATGATGAGCCACCAGTTAGCACTGTTAGCTAACAATGCCAACAGTGCAAAATAATGGATAAGTGCTGGTAGAGACAGCAGTGTTTATCTGTGGAGGATCTGGAGGGTGGGTGCTACCTACAGCCAAGGTAACACACACAAAACACACACTGCCATCCTGCTGAGAGCCAACTTTACATATGTACAGGTACATACACAGAGGAAAGTCAAGCTCTGCATTGACCCATCCCCTAAGGAGCAGGGAGCTGCCTCGTAAGGAGCCCAGGGAGTAACTTCAGGGTTAAGTGTTTTGCTCAAGGACACAACAACGTGTATTCAGTAGGAGTAGGGGATCGAACCCACGACCCTGAGGTTGAAAGGCACACTGAAACTGGGCAACCATGAAGCAGGAAGCTGAGGAGGTGGAGAGAGGGTGTTTCTCTTTGAGATATTCAACATTTTTCACATTTTCAAATACAACATTATCAACATCAGTTTTATTAACAGCATGCCCACCTGGGAGCAGAAACCTGCGCCATAAAATAAAATCAACCTTCATTAACCTTTATTAGAGATATTCAGGTGTCATAGTTCCAACAGCAATGAAAATATAACACAGCAGAGGTACATGTAAGAGTACAAACTAAATGAAGATAATAATAATAAAAATGTAAAAGTGGCAAGTAAAAGCTGACCTGAGATATCTGTGCTGGATTTCTGAATAAGAGAAGCAGTGACTGTCAGTGATTAAATAAGAATTTATGAATAAACTAGAATCTTGTTATAAAGTAGTCATGTTTATTGCTTTACAATACTCACTGAAACGAGCACATACTGTGTACTGTACTAAATTATCTGTAAATAGTGTGGTGAGGAATGTATTTATTGTCTAACACAATGTAAATACAGAGGACACTGATAAGATTAACACTCATTCTCACTGCAGACAGTTTCCTTCCTCCTCAGTGTCATCAGCTGTTCTGGATGAGGAGTAGGGTGAGAGGAACATCAAGCCTGATGATGTTGGCGCCATGGAAACTGACATTTTCCAAACTATCATGTACTTTGTCAAGTCATCTCCAGTCTGACTCGTCTTTTTCAGGGATCTCATCCCAGTAGAAAGTGTGTCAAACAGTGACAAGAAGCTCTGTGTTGCATAGCCTAATAATGGGAATATGTGTGTTAGGACAGATTTAGAAATAAGTCTAATGGAAATGTATGGAAACATGCTTATATATTATGACCACTTGTTCAACCATTTCACATGTAAAGACTTGATGAACTAATGCCACATTGTTATGGGGGGTGATGTTTCAACAGATACTCATTATAGTGTATTTGGATCAACATGATATAAGACATTGATAATGTAGGAAGCAGCAGATTAATGTACATAATTACTATGGATGGAGCAAAGCATCTGCAACATGTTCAAAGAAATGAGAAACTGCTTGTTTGATGGTCGACTGCAGCCTCCACCTGCAGGTTGAATCATAAGTGAAGATGATCTTGGTGTCGCTGCAGAGAGACAATACAATAATCATAATCCATCTATTTAAAAGGCCACCACAGTCACTTATAGTGCAGAATAAACAGGAGCAGATCGTCATACAAGCAGTGACACTCAGGAGGCTTTTCAAATGAAACAGGTCTGGATTTGTTTACCTTTAAGGGAAAAGTGGTCGTGACTTTGATATGCTGTGTATTTATGTTTCCTTCCTTCCTTCCTTCCATCCTTCCCTCCCTCCACCTCTGTGTCTCTTTAATATCCCAGTCACTCATTTCTGGATGGTTGTGACATGTTTTTCAGTTCAACAGCTGCAAATGGCTTTTCCAAAGGCCGTGGTCCGTAACGGAATTATTATTATCATCACACACATAATGCAAAGATGTTTTTGTCATTTGGCACGTTGTTCTTGTTGTGGGTTGCATCCTAAATGCGGCACACCGCCACTGTCTGCCACCCTCCACTGCGTCATAATGCTGATGTACGCTGAGAGTACAAAATGTTAGAGTCACATCAGGTTTTTTTGGAAGGGGCAAATGAGAGCAGTGCTTTTATTCCGTGACGGGCACGCAAATAGGATGTTAACAAAGGTGAAGACACGGTTGAAAGAAAACGGTTTAAAACCTCCAGGAAAACAAAACATGAGCTCATCTATGGCTTTACATTTATTTTATATTTTTATTCTGAATTCAAACATCTAAAAACTTCTCTCAAGGAAAAACAAAAACAGCCTCAGTGCGCTCAGATTATCCGGTTTCAAGTTTTTACGTCTCAGTCCAGCACGTCGTTCTGTGTAGCGCAGATGATTTTGTAGATTGAGTGGTATTGAGTGGTAAGCCGAGCTCTCAGAATGATTTCGCTCGCTCCTTATCATAGCAGACAAAGAAATGAAATATTGATTGGTGGTGTGGCACCACAGGCTGGAATTATCCATTCTCTCTGCTCTCGCTCACTCTTTCCCTCCCTGCTCACTTGGCTATTCTCTCTGTCCTCCCATTGCACCCTTCTTTTTGACACCTCACTCTTTTATTATTCCCTCTCTAAAGGACCCTACTTTCACTTTAACTGACTCTGGTTCTCTTTCCCCTTCCAACATCCTCTTAAATGCCCTGTGTCTGGTTGTTAGTGAGGAGAGCAGAGAAGAGGTACAGTACTTGGCCTGACTTTAAATTTTCTCTCCAGCGGATGGAAAGATAGTCTAACTCCATGTATAAAATCCTACTTCGTGCCTCAAGTTGAGCCATTTTTCTCTCTTTCCTCTATTTTCTTTATTGCTGGAACTGAAAGCCTGTACAGACCTTTAAAGTGCTGAATAAATGCCATAACTTCAGGTCACCTACATTCTTTCAATACGGCTGTATATTTTCTTTTATCTTAGCTTGATTTAAAAACAAAAAAAACAAGGGTGTGCGGTTACAAATCCAGCCAAGACAGCAATCTAACCTGTTTTCCCTTTAGCATGGAGATATGCTTAAGATAGCAGCCAAAGTCAAGATTTGTTCATGTCGTATGGATCCTTTCAGGGTTCACAAACCAAACACTTTCAATAAGTTTATGACAACTGATCTATTCTAAGGAACTATTGAGCCATCATTTAACAGGAAGTGATCCATGGTGTTATTCCACATGTTTAACACCCACCTGGCATAAGGTGGTGTACAGTGGTGTTTTTTTTATGTAAAGGGAAACACAAATTTCAGGTGACAGGTTATATATTTGTATAGGTATAGTGAAAGGCTCTCAGGCTTTTTGTACTGCTCAGCCTGCAGAGTGCTCTCTGCTCACAGCAGTGGACCTCTGTGGCATCTCCTCTGCTGAAGTAGGAACATAAAGTTTGCTGCTAGCAGAGAATAACAGAGCTCTGGAGGATTCTGCAGGCCGCTCTGAGTCCTCCATGGGTCACACTGAAGAGCCCTGCAGTGTATTTATCAGTACATTTTTATTTAGACTTTTGTCTCCCCGTTAACACTCAGTGAACATGAATAGAGTTCAAACATATAAACACATCAGCACGTCATAATATCTCATGTTTATTCTGTGTTTTGAAAAAAGAATACATGGCATCAAATAGAGAATGAGGACCTGAACTGCTGTATCACTGGCAGGCGGCTGTACCTTTAGTTACTGCAGGCAATAATTGTTAGATGGAAAAAGCATGTACTCAGAAATGAAAAAGGATATTAACGTCACAGAGACATCGATGTAATCTCTCCATCATGTTCTGTCTTTGCTCTACGGCGTCCAAAACTCGTCCACAGGGAGGAGTCCGTGGTGTTCAGCCTGAACGGTGGATGGATGCTGTAGTGAACGCCTCGCACACAGTTTCAACTAAACATTGAACATTAAAAGCTTGGAGCAATGTTATTTACTGCAGGACTGGTGAATTGGATGTGCTGTGTAAACCTATAGGCCTGTGTTACGTTACGTTTTGCAATTAATTTGTTTTAATTTAGTTGATAAGGTTTTGTTCAGTGTTTGATTTTGTTTCACAGCTGAGCAAGCCCTACTTTCAAGTATAGAACAATTCATGACATGAAACAAGTTCAAGTGAAGTCGTTTTTTTTCCATATAGCCCAGCACCAGAGCAGCTGTAGTGTCCTGAAGCCCACACACCTGATGTGTGTGAATGCTGTCATAATGAAAACACAGGTGCATTGATAATGAATCAATCAGTGCTTAAATGTGCACACATGAACACGTTCACTGGTGTTCAGAGAGCGACAGCCTTCAGAGAAACTGAAATAGTAAAGGTTGACGGCAGTGTGTCAGTGACAGAGGGACGACCGGACACCAGAGCGCTCTCCCCTTGATGGACCTTGATAAAAGGAAACTGTAATTGAAAGCAATGTGACAAAGGAACATGGTGGCTTCAGGCGGGCTCAGCAGACAGTTTAGATAAGCCTCCAGCTGTTTGATGGTTTCATTCTGTTTCTGTCCACTCATCATCATCCCAACAGTTTCTTTCAGTTAGGAATAACAGCAGATAGGAGTGAACCCTGGTGACAAGCTGCCTGTAGCATTTAAGAAATATAATGAGTTACACCCACCGGTGTGTAAAGGCCTCAACAATTAACAGAATAACAGCAGCTCAACAGAATTCTCTATCCTACATGTCTGATTAAGAAATACTTTCAAAAAATAGTGACTTTGTTGCTCCTGATCCAGTTTTAAATCTGTAAGAAGAATCCTTTTGTTGAAACCTGCAACACTTAGATGCTCTTTGCTGCATGGCATGAAATTTCTCCCTCCCTTTAAAGACTTCATCACTAACTCTGTCAAATAAAGGCAGACAGATAGACACCCCCCCCCAAAAAAAAACTTATCATATATCACTGTTCCTCTGCTGTTAATCATCTTCTCAGGCAGTTTCACACAGTGTGTTAAAGTGTTAAAACGAGGCGTTGACCAAACAGACCAGACAGGAAGTCCAGTCTAGAACTTTTTTAATTAACACGGTGACAATTTATTAATCCCTTGACCCTTTTCATACTGAACCTCTCTGTGCTTTTTCCTCCAGTGAATTTCTCTCATTCTGTCTCTTTATCCTCTGCCCTTTCTGTCAGAGACAGCTGTTGAGTTGCATTCGTGGTGGAAACTGTCCTGGACCAAACGTCAGCTCGCTGCAGTTGCCTGGAGACGTCAGTTTCTTTGCCAACCAACTGGCTGTGCCCACCATGGAGTTCGCCTTTGAGCAGACCAAAGCAGAAGAAGAGGTAGGCAAGACAAAACACCACTTTGTTTGTACTTCCTCTGCTCTCAAACTGTCTTGTTAGCTCACCTGGGTAGCATGCTAATGTGTGATCACTGGAGAGCAGTTGGTTCACACCATAGTCTTCATGCTGAAGTGTACCTAATATGTGTGACTGTTTATCATTCTGAGGAGCAAGGTGGCACTTTGTATGGTAATATTTTAGGAACACACACACACACACACACACACACACCTGTCAGTTAAGGTGTCATTTTAAAGATGCAGACACACCTCCTCCTCGTCTCTGCAGTGGTTCGTCTTGTTCAGACACTGGATGTGATAATCAGCACATGCAGCCTATAAGACTAACAGCATTATTAAAATAGAATATGTTTCCAGATCGTATGGATCATGTCCCTATGCAAGAAACATCACAGAGCTTACAAATTATGCATGCCCCATTTACCTCTATTAAAAATGCAGTATTGATGTTTGTTGTAGTGCCTTGGGGGGAAACACAGAGATTTAGCCTTAGCTAAGTCGGCCCACTCAAATTAGGAACTTCTGGCTTGGACGGCAACTTTGAGCTTAATTAGTGCGAGAGATCTTCATGATGTTTATCCGCCCTGAAGGCGTCCTCACAGCCCGAAAATAATAGGTAGTGGAGGGTGAAATCCTCAGCCCTGGCTTTAGAAAGAAGAAGGAAACTCTAATTGAATTGAAAATTCAAAATACAGTTTGGAGAAAGTCACTTTTATATTAAAGTGCAGAGTAAAAAATCTAAGGGTAACTTCCTGTATTTTTCTATTGCTTTTCTTTCTTTGCTCCCTCACACAGTTATTGTGTGACGTTAATATTGTACATGCAGCAGTGATGTCGAACCTTTAGGTTTATTGCTGTATTTGTGAGGGACACTACAAACACAGATGTGATGTGTCAGATTAATCTGCTACTTTCCATCTACAGTCCCTGTGTTTAAACCTGAGAGACATGTATCTTGGAGTGGCTGAATACTCCATCACATTGTGACCATCACCTGTCCCTAATGAATGAATGAATGAGTGAGTGAGTGAATGAATAGTGGTTCACCCTGGACAGATCAGCAGATCAGACACACAGAGACAGAAACCAGACTCAGAGTCACATTCACACCTAGTTTAGACCAGTTTAGAGTCACCAGTTGTCCTGACCTGCAGGTCTTTGGACTGTGGCAGGAAGCTGGAGAACCAGAGAGAACCAGAGAGAACCAGAGAGTGCTTTATGAATAAATCTGGGTTTGAACACCATCTCTTGTCAATTCCTAACAGGTTAGAACATTAGAGACTTAAATCTTCTATATCGATATCTTCTTAAATCTGAGCTCTCACTAATCATAGGCACTTTACAATTTTTTTTTTAACTTTTACGGACCTAATTTTTACATTTTCATTTTATTGTTCTTATTTTAATCTATTTATTTATTCACTTCACTTGTCTTATGTATCCTCCTGTGTACAGCACTTTGCTCGACTGCTGTCATCCTAAATTTGCTCTATAAACTTGACTTGACTCAGGACACCTGAAGGCGCTCCTAAATATCAGCACAGATAGGTTAACTTTCCGAAGTTTAAAAAGTTGAAAAACACCTTTACGTCCTCCAGGCCTAAAAGTAGGACCAGACGTGCATCGCTCTGATCATTTCTGGCCAGTTTGAACAGATTCGCTGCTCTCAGACTCATGTTGAATGATGATGATGATGAACTCACCTGTGAGGAGGAAGGTCAAACATGCTGCAGGTGAAGAGCTGCATCTTTTACCATCTTTCAACAGTGACAACAGGTGATTTAGGCCACATATGTGGCTACATTCTTGCAGCAGCATGTACACACTGATGTGTGTCTGTGTGCTTGGATGACTGTTGTCTTCTGTCATTTTGGTTTGCTCTTACTGTGCAAAAGGCTTGTTTGAAGGTTCAGGACTTTATGGTTTTGGTTAGAAGTAGTTTAGGGTAAGGGCTGGGGTCACAGGCTGGTAAATACATTAGACACAAAGATAGAAATTCAAGGTTGTGTGGTTCATCAACTGCTTGTGTAGCCGAGGGTTGCATCATGCTTCTACTTTATAAAGGCAATAAAATAAGACTTTATTATTCCCTCAGCTTCACTCATTCTGTTCTGGTGATCTGACTCTGTCCTGCTCTCATCTCAGCTCTTTTAAGATTTAAGAAGCTCTCTTAAGATTTGAGAAGCTCTCTTAAGCTTTAAGAAGCTCTCTGAAGCTTTAAGAAGCTCAGGACCTGATGTTTTTACGTTCATAAAATGTACCTGAATTCATGAATATGTAGAACATTTCTGCTGCTGGTCTTTGTAAAACAGAAAGGATGGAGATTAAATCTGCATAAATGAGATAACAAGTGGTCACTGATGATTGTTAGGTTGAAGCAAATGCTTTAATGGAGCTTAAATTTCCACCAACATTGTCAGTTTCTTAAATGTTTGGCCCAAATTCCTCTCAGTTATTTTTAACAGTTGTTTCTATCATATTCTGAAATTCTTGTATTCGTCATATGTCTCATTTTTCTCCCACACACTGAACACACATTGAATTAGGGTTGTCATGGTGAACGGCACTTATTTTGAGGAGGAGGCTGGACAGCTGTGATACAGATTTCCAGATTTTCTTCTCCCCCAAAAGAAACCACAGAGAGTGTGAGCAGAGGTGGGCAGAGACTGTGTTTTCAAGCAGAAGCTGGGTTAAAGTAGCATTTTGTGGTGTTTTACCAGATCTTATCAGTTTTATGTTTTTTTCTCTCTACTGCACTACATAAATCTGCTTATATGCAGTGCCTGGAGAAAGTTATCATAACCTTTTCAAATAGTCATTGTTTTGTCTTAGAGCCTAAAATGATAATACATAAGATCCATGTTTTTATGAGTGTTATTTACATATTTTACTTTACAACATTCAAATTCAAATTTTTATTTCCCTTCTCCTAATGTGTGCCTTTCCATAACTTTATTCTTCTGGAAGCACTTCTCCAATTATGGTGAATTCTTAGCATTAGCATCCACTACCATCCACCTTTTGATAAACTTTACTTAAACAACAATAAATTTAAGAAATAAAGCAGAGTTGAGTATTAGGAACATAATTCTATTGTGTTATTCTAAGATAAAAAAAAAAAATCCACTGATCAATTTATCATCATCATCTGCTATGCTCCACTAAACCCTGCACATCTAGCACGTGTCTTTCCTGTAGAAAAGTTTGTTTAAAAAGTCTGCGGTAGACGATGAAAACGGAGCGTGGACTGAGGTGAATAATCACAGGGTCCACTCAGTGACCTGAGGGCCGCTCATTCAAAGTACAGCATGAAACTTGTACCAGAGTGTCGGTTTGGACCCTGGAATGTAAATCCTGTCCTGTCCTTGTCCTGGGTCACACTCAGCTTCCTGTCCTGTCAGAGTTGGCATCACCTCAGCATTATTAACAGTGATAGACAGGTCTCTGTGTGGACATCCCTTCTCCTCAAAGAAAAGCAGCTCAGACAGCAACTCTGAGATATCTGCCAGGAAAGCAGTGATGTGTTCCTTCACCTGAATGTAACAAGAAGCCATGCAAGTGTGACTTCATTATGACCTCTCTAGACTCTCATAAACAGTGGGGAAAAAAAAGAAAATTTGGAGGTCATGATGCAAAGGGTTAATGCATAAAATGAGTCAGTGAGTCATAGCAGAGCTGTCTGAAGTGTGTAGAGGTGTGGTTCTTCAACATGAACAGCCGCTCTGGTGCGCCTCTTCTCAGATCAGATGCTGCAGATTTCTCAACATATGTGTCCTGCTGCCGTCACATGCTGCAGGAGAAGCTTCATCTCGTTTATGTTACACTACACCGCTGAAAGTGTACCACTGTGTGAACCAGGAGGAAAGAAACAACACATGCATATTTCTCCTCCTGTTTGTGCACAAACATTTTAATCTATGTCATACATTTAGCCCCTGAAGTTCAAGCGACATATCACAGATTTCTATTAATGTAAGATGAAACTAATGCAATAGTCATACATTAACCAATTTATTATTTAATGTTCTAATGTTAGCATAGTGTGTAACAGCACAGGCACATCTGAGTGCCCACATGCTTCTGCAAAATTAATTAATTATTCTGTTAAAGGTAAAAACAACAACAAGTCCTTGCTTGCAGAGCGCTGCTCTCACCTGACACGTCCACAGGTCCAAGTCCTGTCCACCCTCAGTTTCCTGGGACATTTCAGAGGGAAACCCTCTTACCCAGCATACTGTTGCCTTCTCTGGAAAGAGATGTGCCCGTCAGTTCAGAATATTTCTGATAGGTCTGTTAGCATTAACGCTTTACTCACAATTGGATCAAAGCATAAAATTAGTTTTTTTGAATAGCTTGATAGTCCTAGTTTCTAATCTACGAGAATAAGCACAGTGGTAGAAACAAAACTGGCTGGTTCACACATCATAAACTAAGTATTTCTTGTTGTTGCAAGTGAGATCTTTTCCATGCACTTAACAGCTGGATTGAGACTGAAAGCTGAGAGGGGCAGAGACTGCGGAAGAACTCATTCAGGTAATCTACTGTAGGAAGCATCACATGTGGCCTCTATGTGTCGGCAACCACACAAGGCCACTTCTGCCTCATTGTTCAATATTCCAAACAGACAACTGGATGTGATCTACTGTGTGTAATCGTATTCATTCATCCTCATATGCCCAATAAACAGAGCTGTGACACTGGTAATGTGTTGGGATGCCACCAGATGTTGTGTAGCATGAGTGTGGTTCGTTAAACATTTGTTTTCTCGTTTAGCATCTGTTTTTCCTCTCACAACATGAAGGTTCTCCTCTGTGTAGTCATAACCATCCCAACACTGTCCTTTGATTAGTCACTCCTGCAATCATTTCACAAAGTTTGCTTTAGAAAGTTTGCACTGTTGTTTTAGGATGGCTGAGGCATCATATCTGTTCATCTGCACTGGACAGTGAGAGCAGAGCAGCTAATTTAGCCTGCCAAATACTCCTCTTATGAAAGAATGGCATAACTAAGCACAGGCGAGCAATACAACATCACTGTGATACCTCTTTGTGTAATACTGTGCTTCAAACATCATGCATCATTCTTCACCACTGCACAGAAATCTGAGAGTGGAATTCGGTCCAGTCGGTGCTCGTGTGGGAGCGTCTCTGACATGTGTCTTCAGGCTGTTATATTGGCTTCAGGGACTTGGAATAGAAGTCAGACAGGCTACTGAGGTGTGAGAAGAATATCTGACATCCTGTCATCTTTGCAGCTCCTTGGTTCAGGGCCACCTGCAGGTCCAGGTGGGGGGGGGCAGTGGATCTTTATCTTAACTTTGGCATGTACTCCTTTTAGACCCAAGGCCATTACTGCAACTCGCTCCATACAGTTATAGTTCTCCCATAAATGTAGGGACTGTGACACCTCCTGCCCTCTTTGACAGCGCTGCTGTCTGACACATGGTGGAGCTTATGAAAGAGCTCTGCTAATGACACTAACAGTAGATCAGTCCACCACCATAACAACAACAACAACAACTAATGCTGCTCCCCTGCTTTCATTTCTTCTCTAACAACAGCAACAGCTGCAATTATCCCAGCTTAGATTTAACTCACGTGTCAGTAAAACACTTGACAGGCTGTAATACAAACATGTACTGTATTGTGTTCAAACAAAAAGAAGCTCTGAATAATTGCTTCCATTATTTGACTCCTTCCCGTCATTGAGCTCTCTCTGCCTCTTCCTCTTCCACCCTGCAGCTTTAAATTGCTGCAGCCTTCACATGTTCACATTGTAACCTCATGTATTGTAGCTGCCTTGCTGAGGCCAGATGAGTTTTGTGAGACCTGTTGAGCTCCATGACACCTGACTCAGCGGCGTATACCTGAGGATAACTAGGGTTAACCTTCAACCAGTTTTTCATTCTGCGTCATGGTGTGTAGGCGTACATCAGACGTCCTGTGATCAGCTTGTTTACTGGTGTTTACAGACAGTTAGCAAGCTGGCTAGCTCAGAGAAATATTGTGACTGACTCCCAGCATGGTCCCAACAGTCTACCAAGTTCATAGACCCACATATTTCTGTGAAGAAGACCTGTATGAAATATTTCTTGCAGAGATGTTTAAGCTCTCAGTGTAATCAAGCAACTCCCCAGTTTCCTGCTGAACAAGTGGCAGTGGAGTGGAAAGAAAGATATTACACATGCATCTGTAAACATGCCATTTAGCGCATATTTGAAAAGCTGCTTTAAATTTTGCACCAATTTTCTCCCACCAGTGATCCAGGAGCACATCAGGTCTTGATTTATTATATACTCTTTCAGCAGAAATACCATTTTATTACACCACTTTACAGTGGCATTTTGTCCATTTTAAATATTCCTGAGTGTGCACGTTGGGCGGTAAAACAGTAAATGGTAGCTTGTTAAGTAGCGGTAGATATCTGTCGGTGCTGAAGTTTGATGAGGAATGACAGCAGGATATTACATCTGCAGCTCTCCTGCACAGCTGTCTACCCTCTGTGTTTTAAATGGTGATGCTACAGGGAGCTGAGGCACACTAACACATACCCTGATCTTCATCTGACTCTTCATCTTACTTTAGGTAATTCCTCGAACTTTGAAGAAGGGATGAGTGAGGGTGAGAGGGCATGTGAATGAAGGCTGTGGTGTGTTTGGAGGAAACAGATAAAGGTGATGGGTTGTTAACATTAATAAATCATACACTGCTGCCAAGCGGACTCGCAGCCTCTAAAGCCCTCTACACTGCACCTTTTTACTGGGATTTTGCAGGGAATTTGCTGGATTATTGTGCAGCACAAAAAGGAGGAGGGCTTTACCTGTGATGCCAGGTTCTTCTGTCAGACATTATAAAGCTCGTGTAAAGACACAGAGGACATCAGACAACAGATTTTCACACACTGGCTGTTAAATCCCATGAAGTAAACTGATCCCTGGGCTCCTTCATTCCATCCATCCATCCATCATCCATCCATCATCCATCCATCATCCATCCATCCAATGACCTTTTCAGTGTCTTTTTACCGTTTTATTCTGACTTTATTCCATGTCAACACCATTCATATATTTGTTTATGATCACATTGATTACTAAAACACAAACACTGGACACAGATATGGACTCTTAATTTTGCTCTCAAAGTGTGTTGCATTTATCTTGGCCTTGTTATATTTATATTTTAATAAAATTCAATCAAATATGAAAATTACAGGGTCTCTGGATACAGATAAGAAGTGTTCTAAGCAGGCAGGATGGAGCCATCCTCCAAACTCTGACCATCTACCATCTGAATGTTCAGCTGAAATGGAGACTGCTCAGACCAGCCAACGTTTCTCCATCTTCTGTTGTCCACTTGTGGTGATCCTGTGTGAAGTGTAGCCTCAGTTTGCTGTTCTTAGCTGACAGGTGTGGCTCCAGGTGTGCTCTTCTGCTCTAGTCCATCTTCTTCAAGGCTCCAGTGTTGTTCTTCACACATGATATTCTGCATTCCAGAGGTTATTTCACTTCCTGTGTTTACTAGTCAAACCACAAATCTAAAGGAAAGTACGTGTTATTCCACTTATAGTCAACAAATCCTCCCAAAGTGGTGAACTGAAGGTCGGAGTGATCATGTGACTGGAAGGTGCTCTGGAGGCTTGTCTGATGGATTGATGCTCCTCGCTCACATCAAACTGTTCCTCCTATAAACATCACTGTTGGAGACGTCGCTGTCACGTCTCCCTCCTGCCAGCCTGCTGCAAGTTTTACTCTGAGTTACATGTCTGTTTCCAGATGTTTCATCACATCTCTTACTCTTTAAGAAGAGCCTGTTTTAAACTTAAGATCACAGTGTACAGTTACTTATCAGCTCAACTGACAGCTAGATTTGACTTATCTGAAATCCCAAACACCTTTGATTCACAAACTGGTTCTCATGAAGAGTGAGGGCTCAGACAGGTTGAAGATTAGGTCAGCCTTTCCTCTCCTGATGCACTTATTCATCCACCCACTGAGTGATTCTTTCCAAGAATATTTCCTTAAAGGCTCATTTCATTATTTTCATAGCATAACTGCAGAATGTGTTTCTGTTTTAACCGCTGCTGCTTTTCCAGCCTTTTCTGCACCTGAAACCCACAGACCAGCTCCTAGTGAATCGTTTCATGTGACGCTCCTCAGCCAATCAGATCTGTGCATTGTGATGAGTGATGAGCACTCTGGACACACCATGTTTGTTGAGGGTCTCCAGCCCTGCTGAGACAAAAAGAACACATTATTCCTCGTCCTGAGTAATTATCACATGCTGTTATCTAAATTCAGATCACATTAACAGATCACGTTAACAGGGACCAATGGGTCCATTTCCTCATCCTCTATCAAATCATTCAGTCATTCCTTTTCCCTGACCTCCTGTCTTCTTCCTCTGTTCCTCAGTGTCTTGTTCTTTGTCCCTTCCCAGCATCTATTCTCTCCTAACCAGCAGAATAAACACACTGGTAAATTATGACCTCAGACTGTCACATTTAAGCAAAAGTCAGGTAGATTTTCAAAGGACCATTCATTTATAAATATCCTTTAAAATACAATATCCTCTTTTGATGTGATATATGCTATGATCTCTGTATAATAAAGATGAATGTCAACCCAATAAGATAAGTAAATCATATTTTGAAAATAAAAAGTAGATAAAGTGATTTAAGGGTTTACCCTCCACTGCACCCTGTGGTTATTAATCTTCATCACTCCTTTGTACCTTCCTCTCTCTCTGTGCGTCATCCATTTCACTTCAATAGGAAACGATAGCTTCTCTCATCTCTCTCTTTCTCTTTCTCCTGCCTCAGCAGCAGCACACACACACACACACACACACACACACACACAACAGATGTTCAGTCCAATCAACTGGATTAGAGGGTTTAGTATCGGTATCATTTACCTCCTCAGGAACAGACGGTGCCAAAATATTGTCCCAAGCCAAACTGCCAGAGCCTCTGCAATCTGTGGAGGAGAGGATGGAAACAAAAGAGCATTTTTGAGGCTTCAGCTTGAACTCTGCTGAAACATGATTAAATTAGTTACTCTTCTCTTTTCATACCGACATAGAAGACAAAAAAGATCACAACTGTAAAGAAGAAGTAGTAGTATTAGGACTAGAGGAAGTGTTGTTCAATCCTAATTAATAACAGATTAAACAGCCCAGGCAGCGTGGTATTTCTTGACCTTGAAAGTCATTTTGCCCGTCTGTGTGGTGTTTTGGTGCAGAACACAGTCAGGTGGACAGATGGACCAGTGGACAGGTGGACAGGTGGGAGGACAGGTACAAACAGGCGGGAGGCTCATTGAATGAGAAAAAGAGATTTCTTTGTACTTTCATTGTGGTGAAAATAAATGTTTAGAAAAATCTGTTAGTGGCTCAACATCATTATCAAATCTTTATGGTGAACGTGGTTTGAATGGTGGTTCTGCTTCTTTCCATATACCCACATCCAGCCTCTCCGTCAGTTCATTAAAGCCCTGCAGCTTCTGAGGGCAGCAGGACACTCATATTCATAAATCTTCAGGCTCTGGTTTGAGAAATGCTGCAGAGCTACAAACAACTACAAAATAACCAAACATCAGACGGCGTATTCTATTTATAGCTCTGTAGTCTCTGCATTTATGAAAAGGTGGATGAATGGAGCTCATTAATCTTTTGAATCACAGCCTTCATTTCACCATTTTTACTAAAAGTAATGTGTCATGTTTCATTCCTTAAATGCAGTGCAGTGCAAACACTGCTGTCACATCCGTTATAATACGATGAGTCCATTCATAACGTCAGCTAGAGCACAGTTAAAAGGGACATAACCATATAAACGACTCCACCAACATCTTTTCAAACTGTGTGTTTATAATGTGGTTGAATTAATAATCAGTTTAAAAAGCCCACAGCATCTGAGTGGCTTCAAATTGTGCCGCTGCAAACTAAAAAGTGTCTTCCTATTCATTAAGTGGTGCTTGTCATTCTTCATTATGATTGGCTCAGCTTTTAAAACAGGAAACAGAACCACTGTTTGTGTCCTGTGTGAAAGTCAACAGTGACTTCTTTAACTGACTTTTGTGACGTAACTCGTGTACTTGACTGTGTGTTACTGTTCATAAGGTATCGTACAAACAGTAGAGTATGAGGATTCGTTGTCCAGAGCTATGAGAGCAGTTACAGCTGTTTTCCCTGAGCTGCCCATGGATCGGCGGCTCGTTGGCCGTTCTCACTCCTTCTTCATTAAATGAATGAGACATTTAATGAGACTCTGCTGGTCGTGGATCCTGCACAAGGTCTCCAGCACACCTCAGTCCCAGTAAGGAGGAGAACTTTAATGCAGAGTAGCGTACAGACAGTTGTTCTCCCTGTGGTGTCGTCTGCAACGGCATCCAACAACGCCTGCCAACCCTGACATTCATTACAGCAGAATGAGTCTGTCTCTGTCTCTGTCGGCATCGTAGAGCAATTTGAGCAAAACCTCCAGCAGTCAGCTCAGGTCACATCCTCCCTGCTCCAGCCTCAAGCCGCCTCTGTCCGGCTGAATATCAGAGTCAACAAAAACACTGTAAAATGTGCACTGCAAAGATCCCTCTAACATCCTCTGAGCTGTGGCACAACTCTGCTGTTAGAAACACAAATGTCTACATGTCTATCTTTAGATTTGCACATCACATTCATTAAATCAATAGATGTCAGAGCTGTTACATCACAAAAAAGAAATTTTCAGTTTTGTCTTGAATGTTGTCTTGTCATTTCCTGTTTTATTTTGTAGGAATACTTTCCCTTTTGGTCGTGGCTGACTTTACAATACTTTTTGCCTTTTTTAACCATGCTAACATGGCTTGGCTGTTTGTCGGGCTGCAGAGCTAGCAAGAAGAGGAGGCCTTTCATTTGGCAGGTTCTTTTCTTAAGAGTGTGCCTTAAGTTTACGGACGGGATTTATTGAAAAATAAGAATCCAGAATGATCAGTTCGATCAGTTAAATCAGTTAAAGGTACTCAGTGGGTGAGCAGGTATAGATGTAAACAACGCAGGACTTTACAAACATACAGCTGCTATGGATTTAATGTATTATATTGTAAACCTCAAAGAGAACAAACTGTCTCCGCTGTATCTCAATGTACAACTCATTTTTTATTATTATTGTTATTATTCAGCTGTTTGACATTACATAACCATATTCCCATGTCAGAAGTCTCTAAATGGGGGAGATGGAGGGTAGGAGGCCATTCAAAGGTTCAGACTCATAACCCGATGGCTAATTTATGACTTGGAGGGAGGCTGCAGTCAGCTGTCAGCTGCAGCGTGGATCTCTGCAGAGCCTGGTGTCTTCTCTGTGGGTCAGCCAGCTTTGCATATCTGACTGTGCCTGTGCATGTGTGTGTGTGTGTGTGTGTGTGTGTGTGTGTGTGTGTGTGTGTGTGTGTGTGTGTGTGTGTGTGTGTGTGTGTGTGTGCGTGTGTGTGTGTGTGTGTGTGTGTGCTTGTGTGTGTGTGTGTGTGTGTGTGTGTGTGTGTGCATCTGTGTGTGTGTGTGTGTGTGTGTGTGTGCATGTGTGTGTGTGTGTGTGTGTGTGTGTGTGTGTGTGTGTGTGCGTGTGTGCGTGTGTGTGTGCGTGTGTGAGTGCATGTGCGTGTGCATGTGTGTGTGTGTGTGTGTGTGTGTGTGTGTGTGTGTGTGTGTGCGTGCGTGTGTGTGTGTGTGTGTGTGTGTGCGTGTGTGCATGTGTGTGTGCGTGTGTGCGTGTGTGTGTGTGTGTGAGCGAGCAGTCGCCATGTTTTCTCATGCGTATGATACATATCTCAGCAAGTGTGTTTATGTCAGCGTTTGCTCATGTCTGTGCATATGTTAGCATGCTTGTTTTCGTTGGAGCTTTTTGTGAAAATGTGTGCATGCTTGTGTTTTGGTCGGCTGCTGTGCAGTGATGTTCAGGCTGCAGGAGCACGTTTTACCGAGCGTCCTTCAGCTGCTCTCTTCCCCCCATCGCAGTGAGCACAATGAGTGTAATAGGATCATACATGACTGAATGCATGCAGAATGCTCCAGTCCCACTGCTGTCTGTGTGTGTTGTCTCGTCACGCACCTCTAACACAGACTGACAGGCCAACATGCCTTTCATTTTGCACGCTGGAGGACGCTTTAAGGGATGGGATTCACTGCAAAGGCACATATACGCCCACAAAGGCATCCATACAAATTCAGTACATATATGCATTTCTAGGACACCTCTGTAAAATAGTATTCATATAGTGTCCATGTGTCTGAAATTTTAAGAGTTCGCAGCAGCTCTAATTAATATTTGTACATCGTCAATCAAAAATAACAAAAGAGAGTTTTATGACGTTGTTAAGTAGCGTGGCTTCATGGGAGCTGTTGTCTTCTTCGTCATCTTTATTAACTACTGTATAACCCAGTAATAATAATGTGAGATGATGTAAAACATCCTACTTTTAAACTGGTTCTTTGCTCTTGATGTTTGTGGGCTTTTAATTGGAAAGACAGGACTACCATGACTCATTGTTCACATTCTGTGTTATAATGATGACCTGTTCCTGTTGTCTTTACAGTAATATTTGTTACTGAGGGTACTGAAGTTGTCTTGTCTTATCATGAAGGGAAGGAGAGCCTCCCAAACATCTGTAATGTTCAGGTGACCACAACACCTGGTGTGTTTCCACTGACTGCAAAGCTACACTACACTCACATTTGTGTCATCCATTCCTTTTGAAAGCCCACCAGAGTTGTGGAGTGCATATTACTGACTGATTATTTAAATACCTGTTTGTTGTTGTGGTGGTTTGGATTCACTAGAGCTTGTATGGTTGGGTTGTTTCTGACATCCTGCTGCTCTAGCAGCGTTTTTATTCAGCTCAGCAGTAAATTGAACATTTTAGGCATAGAAGTGGCAAGAAGTGCATCTCCTGAAAAGTAACTGAAAAAAAGTGTTCATGGTCTGACATACTGTCTTCTTTATCTGTGGCCAGCCTTCAATGAATTCAAACGGAAAGTCTTTTCATGAGTGTGTTTAGTGTGTTTCTCTGCCCGGGAGTCAATGCAGGATGATTTAAAGCTGAAAAGCTGCTGTAAACAGATCATGTATTTCATAGTTTCAGGCCATGGCCTTGTTTACAGTTGTTTGTGAGACACTATTCAGTGTGATCACTGGCATTAAAAATGAGTTTTAGTTCATCTAGTGATTGAAGGCAAACTGATTGAAGGTTTTTTTGACATCTTATGCTGTTGAAAAAATATAAGTATAACCAGTAAAATCCTGTCATCCAATGTTTGCACAGTTACATAATGTACAAGAGGCAGCAGAAGGCGGTAGTGGTTGCAGATTACGGCTAAGTGAAGATCCATCCGTTTACTCGTCCTTGTTGAAATGTCGGCTGCAGCGTCTCTGTGAGATGCTGCCCATCATGTCAGCTTCAGATATGCTGCAGAAACGCCATGATTTTACAGAAGCAGCTCACGATCCTCAGAGATAGTTTTCACCGTTTGGTCTCTTCTGGCAGGAAAACACACTACTAATCTACCATGAATGGTATAAATGATATATTATACTGTATATGGTATAAATTCTGATAAAAATGATCAAATATTCATCAAATAGAATAATCTGGAAACCATCCAGTGTTCGTGTTCACAGTTAACATGTTTAGCCATGTCTCTGGAAACAGAAAACCTCATCTGAACTATCCGTTTAACATATTCTGACAAAACTTCTAATCATCACTCTGTCAAAGTAATTTTACCTGAAGGCAGCAGGTTTGAAGTTCACATGTTTTTGTCTCTTTCTGGCTATTAAATGAAGCAAATCCACCCAGAAATCTGCTCGTGTTCTCCAAATAAACTCCTGTACTTAAAGTGTTTTCCAGGGTTTGAGTCTATCCATGGCCGTCACACACAAAGCAAATGTTCTGATGTTTGCTTCCATTCACTGCACAACTTTTCAGTATCCAATCATGACGCTCAATCCCACACTCCAGGCACCCACCCTCCTTTTTCAAGGTCTGTTTGCTCCAGCTTAAGGACCAACATTCACATGCAAAGCAGCTGCCTCAGAGGCATGCAGAGACATGGTTTGTGTCTGTCAGCTTCACTGTTACTGCAGTTTATCTGCTTGTTATCTTCATATCTGTCACTGTGGAGATGTGTTCAAAAGTGTCCTCTTGCAAACTGGACACATTCTGTGAAATTTAGTCACTTTTAAACATGGTAAAGATGCAAAGCACAGCTGCTACACCAACCACTCCACCAGCGTCTGTTTCCTCCTTCAGGCAGGTCTGTGTAGCCTGTCCAAAGTGTTTGAGCTATACATTCAACCTTCAAAATGTTTATTATCATATGTACAGTAAGCTGAAAACATTTGCTTTGGCATTGTAGTCAGATTAAGATGACACATGGCTTCACTTTGAGAGTTGTAAAAACTCTACCAGCAGCGGCAACAAAGCAAAGGTTTGACACGTTTGTTGTAAAATGATCAGCACACCACAGCTTTAGCAGCGGTTATGAGTGGTATAAATGATTATGAGCACAGTGAAAACAGTGATCTTTTGCTAAAACTGTCTAGCAATTTCAAATGAAAAAAACATCAAAGGACTACATTTATTTTCGACAATGCATGCAGACAATTGTTATGTGCCACTTGTCACTTAGACAAGTGGCACATAACAAATACATGGTCCAAGACTTAAGATAACTTAAGAGCTGACATGAGCAGCAAACAGTGGAGGACCATGACACCGTCAATGTTCCCCAGAGCTACAACCAGATCCAGTGGAGCAGAGAGCAGCTAATCGGTCAGGAGTCTGGCCACGTTCACTTTGTTCGCTCACTAAGCACATCCTGTAGAGCTGAGGTTCCTCTCCACATGAGGGGTTAACGCTAGTACCTACAGAACAGACGGTGATTCATAGTTCAGCATCACATCGTAGCCACTGAGGCTGGACGTTATTTTAGGAATCTTTTTCTGTAAATGACCACTCAAAGCAGACCACCAACACATTCATCCACTGATGTAAGGAGCCAAGAGGATCTGACTTCAGGTTGAGTGTCTCGTTCAGGGACACTTGGTCATGTGGACAGGAGGAGCTGGGATCTCTGTTTCTGAGCCGAAATTTTAATGTTTTAAGAATTAAATCCACAATGAGCCATGGTATTATACATCACAGTATATGGCATGCACCATAATACATCATAATCTGAGGTGTTTTTTCTAAAATATGAATTTCAGAGTTTCTAAGCGTTTTCATGGCAGAAATATGAAGAGAGCAGGCCTGATGTCTTGCATCTTGTTCATACATATTTGTCCATATTTATAGTTCATAGTATCCTTATTTTCTATTTTCTCACATGTCTTCATGCTTTTAGACAGACAGACAGACAGACAGTTCAAATGGACGTCTCACCACATCATTGATCCAGAGGCTCTCTGTCATTCTTCATGTCAGCCCTCCCACCTCCTGCTCCCAGTCTCTCCATCTTTCACTCTCTCACTGTCAAATCCACATTTTTTTACTTTTCTCTCTCTCTCTCCCTCCCTCTCTTTCTCACATTGTCTCTCGCTCACATGGTGCCCCAGGGTGTAATCAAATAAGTGCCACAGAGATGGATTATATCAGGAGGTGGCATGCAGTTCATTGCATGGGTGCATGTGAGCATGACCTCTTATCTAACATCCCCACAAAAAACAGAAGAACCTTGGAGGGGTGAGTCTCTGGTTTAGGGTTTGAGAAGCGAGTAGCCATCTTTTCTGGGATGTTTTCATGCTGAACTTGAGTGGACAACATAAAATAAAAAGAAAACTGATTATTGCTTAATTTTAAATATTTTTTTTTTTTGTCCATCAGTGGTTGGTCAAACTTTTCTACCTCATTACACACACGTACATTAGCAGACATAATCTAGATCCTGGTAACCATGGAAGCAGTTTGCAGGAATGGCGATTGCAATAAACAAGAGAGTACACCAGTATCAGTTTATGACCATTTTAGGATGAGAGGAGGACATTTTCCTTTGGTTCATAACATTGTTAAGTTAAGCTCTGCAGTTTATCGACTCATTAAATAAAAATGTCCTTCATTACATCAAACATGCAGCAGTAAATGTTGGCTGCACACTTTGTTTCCCCTTGTGACCACCATCACAGCTTTGTGGGGGGTCTCTAAATTTATTTTATGTTATGAGCCGGGGTGCCGTCTGGAATTTTGGGCTCCTTGAAAAGAAATGTTACTGGGCTTTTTTTCCTCCCTGACTTTTGAGGCATCCTGCCGTCTCCTCCTCCACTCTGTTTGTGAAAAGCTAGCTCTCTGCAGGCTGTCTGATGCTTATTTTAGTCTATTTATCACATTGGTATAAATACTCATTACACTGAAAAATGCAGTTGTGATTAAAATAATGACTGTTGGTCAAGACCCCCACAGATGTAGGATTTATTGCCTTCATGGGTGCTCAGACCCTCCTTATTTGAGCTCAGCTCTCATTGGCTCCCATGTAATTCAAACAGTGACACCAACAGATTGATTTTCTTAACGGTGGAGACACAAACAACAAAGGTCTGAAGGAGATTAATTAGTCCAAGTAACCTAAATAACCAGAACGTTCTTGGTGGAAACTGAGCTACTTTCACTCTTTTCTTGCATCCTATCATTTAAAAAAAAATCTCAATGAATGTCATTTGGCCACACAGCAAAAGAAAACAGATTTCGAGTGGTTTTGAGAGGCTATTGGAAGCTTTACCCAGCTCACTTCATCCAAAGATGAAAACATTTCCACCTCCTTCCTTTTGCTGTGTTTGTACTTGACCCCCACCTACGAATGTTATGCTTTATCCACTCACCCACAGAGCTCCGGCTGATGGTTTTCAGTCCTTATGTGCAATCTGTCCTTGTCGTTGGTATCATTTTTATACTACGAATATGCTGCAAAATCCTTTTTTTTTTTTCGTTTTCTTGTACTCGTTTGTAGGTTATATGTTCCATTATTCACTCCCATCCAGGGTTGTTGTCTCTCCATGCATGCTGCTGCATCAGACACCTTCAAAATCATAATTTCAGCTCTGTTTCTTTGCTAAGAGCTTGTTAGAGGTGGGTACATTTCAGAGATACATGTGACGAGGCTGCGGTATAATCAGTATTATTATTTCAATCCTGTGATGAGAAAATGTATTTATGTTTTTGTAATCTGCATTTGGATCTCCAGTAAACCTGCAACCACTGAGTGTCCCACACTGTTCACTGTTTGACATTTAGTTTGTGGCTTAATTTGTCTAATTTTAAATATGAACTGACATTACAAGGACTGATCTTAACCAAAGCATTTTCCCTAAAGTGGATATAATCAATATTTCTGTATTAGCAATTGATTGCTTTACAACTCACAGATAATTACCAGCTGACTCTGCAGTTCTCCTCGGCTCTAACAGATTTTCTTGGCGTCTTTCAGCTCATTGTTTTGGTTTTAAAGCCTTCAGCTTCACTGTTTAGGTTCCCTATTACTACTTTTTTTCACAATTTCAACCATCTCTTCCCAACTTGAAAGCAGAATTTTTAATATTTCCAAACATAATCATAAAAATAGGGAGTGGATATTGTGTTGTAAAACAAACTCAACCAGACAGATGTAAAGTGACGTGAGAGCTGCTGGTAGAGCAGCTGCTTCAGTGTGAACAGTCTGCTTTTAAAGTCATTCATTTAATAGGCAGTATGCTGTATATACATGGACAGTATTCTGCACATACGTACAGTACTCTGTGCACACTGCCTGAGTGCACTGCAATGTGTGATTTACTTTGTCAGCCATCAATCAGTGTTAGTAACAAAGAGTGAAAAATTACATTTGAATCACTCAGATCCAGGACACAAAACCACTTAGCTATGTTAAAGCAATTCGACGTGGTTGGGCTTAAAACCAGAGCATAAAGTAGGTAAAGTTGTAACACCAGTATGTCATATATCGTACCTGTTTTCATGTGACCAGGCTGTAACTGTGCAGTCTGGATCCAGTGTGAAGTATGAGACCAGTTAGTTTAAAACCATGGAGTCTGGCCCTGGAAAACCTGGAAGAAACAGGATGTCTCCAGGGTTTTTCCACCTCTATAGGGACTAGTTTTAAAGCTGTCACTTTTTGTGACCATACTGTTGTGTCACTTGCAGCTGTTCTTTGGGTGTTTGTGGTCAAATGAGGCTGAATTATGGCAACAATGATTTGTTGATCCAAGGATTAACTATATGGTCTCACAGCTATCGAATTCAGATGCATCAGTGATTGTAGAAGGACACAGAATCTATAGATTAAAGTATATAAGGGGGCTAAACATCATCCTATCATCCTTTACCATACCTGTCAGACCCAGCTAGTGATGGAGAGCTGAAGGCATTGTTCATTTCTTCAGCTTATTTTACAAGCTCCAGTGAATCCCACCGTACACCTACAGAGCTTTAAACCCTGCAGTTTTACAGTGAGGGAATCCAATTACATCCAGCACCTAGAAAGACATGGAGGAAGAGAAAAAGATAGACAGAGGGGAGAGTGAAGAAGAAAAGGAGGAAAAAAATCAATGACAGTCCAACTGAGGTGGAACTAAGCCTGACAGTGCTGCGCCTTCCTGCTCCACACTCGTTTTGTTTTTTCCTGAAGCGATAAGGTGTAAAAGACCGTCTGCGTGTTTATTTCACATGTACTCACCACATTAACCTCCCCAACACTCTCAAGGATGTTTTCTATAGTCATTCTTTCCGTCTTATCCCTTTTCTCTTCTCTCTGTTCTCCTTTCCTCTCACTGCTTTACCTCTCTGATAAGGTAACAGATGTGGTTCACTTATGTTCAAAGGTCAGTTTCATCGTTATTACTGAGCCAGGTTGTGGTCAAAATGGCACTGAGAGCTCAACACATTCAAAAAAAAACTCATGGAAATGGAAAAAAAATGGTCTCGATGGGCTTGGTGGACAGATATTGACCAGTTTGACACCTAGAACTGTCCTCAAGTCATTTTTCAGTGGCATCATTAAGACAAAAACAAAGACGAATTTTCCTGTTGGTGTCAATAAAGTGCACACTGGTTAACTGTTAAGCTGTTATCTGGGCTCCATTGTGTTCTGCAGGAGGATGAACTCAGGCTTTAATAAAGCTGAGATGATTACAGAGACGAGGACATGTTGAGACAGTGAGGAAGAGGAAGAGAAGGTGAACTGTTGCCTACAGTGTCTCAGTGCATGAATGTTAATGTTATGATGGGTGGTCTACAGCCCCACAAGTCACACAAAAAAAAAAACATCTGGTGTAAATCCTACATGACAAACTGCTGCAAGCACTAATTTAAGCTGTTTTACATTCATTAAATTCATTCATTCAAACATCAGTGTGAACCATGAAGCCAAAAACATGAATAAAATGATCAGTTCATCAGCCAGCTCTAGGTGTGACAGCCTGTGTGTCACAGACTGTGTATGAAAACCTGCTTTACCACAGGTTCATGCTCCTCTACTTCAACATCTAACAGGATTTACCTTCATAACCTGCTGCTGAGACCAAATCTAAATACATGAATCATTAAAAACTCCAGTGCCACGACGACTCAAAGACTCACAAGGTGAAAACAGCACCAGGGTCGTTGTCATGGTAAAACTTCATGATATGCCATTTTTGTTAAATTATGCTAATTAAAACAGAGGGAAAGAGAAAGCTGGATGTGGTTCAAAGGGCTCTATAAGCAGGAAGTGAATGGATCTGTGGTGCTTTTGATCCTCTCCTTGTTTCAAGGCTTTAGCTCTGTGAACTTTTCATCCTGGCCTGTGAAGGACACAACAGAGTGCTTCCTTTGGTCTCACTACCTGGTATCCATGGCTAATGGTGCTGTACCATCAGCTCGATGCTGTGGAGCGTTGAATGTCATGATGAAGTGTCTTTATTTAGGACGGACAGGGTGAGCGAGTTTTTAAACTGTTGCTTATTTAAACATCCAGCAGTTTCAGTTTGTTCAATATTCCAGTCCGTTCTCATTGGCAGGGCATCGTCACCGTCGTACAGGGCCTCCTTTAGCACCACAGTGTAAACCAACCCAGAGCCACAGGAAAACACTGTGCATTAAGTGCGTTAAGCTGTGTTTGGATGTCATTAAAGGCAATCTTTTAAAAAAAAAATAAAAAATAAAAGGTAGAAAATGAAAATCAATTGATACAAGTTCATCTGTGTTATTGCTTTTATTTATTATATTTGATTGTAATTCAGATTATTTTAGTAGATTGGAACCCCTCCTTTGAGTTGAGAGTACCTCTAAAGTTATAAAGTACACTCTACTTAATTTTTTAGTTGCTTAAACTAATTTATAACTGTACTCTACAAAGGAAGTACTAGTTAGTATGACTTAAAATAAGTAGTTCTCCCTACTAGTTTTTTAGTGTAATCAGTTCGCATTTTTTTTTGATAGAAAAACATATTCCACATCTGGAACCTCACTCTCAGATAAGCAGCTAATCTGGTACCACTGAGATCATTTTGTGTGCGTGTGCGTGTGTGTGTGTGTGTGCGTGTGCGTGTGTGTGTGTGTGTGTGTGCGTGTGTGTGTGTGTGTGTGTGTGTGTGTGTGTGTGTGTGTGCGTGTGTGTGTGTGTGTCTTTCACACTGTGTCTGCAGCACTCATTGCAGCTGCAGGAATCTCTGGGGGTTAAATTGAACTTGAAGTCTTGGTTGACCTCAGGTGTAAGCATGTTTTTCATTTTGATTCTTCTCTTCTGAATGGACGTGTTGAGGCTTCTTTTTTGGGGAACGTTGACATCCACAACAGGAGAGTGTTAAGGCAGATGTTGTGCTCAATAATTCACATATTTATTCAGAGGCTGCTCACAAAGAGCCTTCATAAAAACTTAGTGCTTGTGCCTTCTTGGAATGTGTAAATATGTGAATTATTAAGAACACATTCTCTGTGGTCCTGCCAATGCTTTGCAGCAACACCAGTGGCTCATGAAACCTATGAAATCAAATTTATATCAAATATCGACTTTGTTAGGACAGAAAAACACTGAGATGTTTGCAAATGTTGTTTCCTAAGCGACACTCAGATCTGCGGTGAGACTGCACAGGATTGTCACGTCTACAGAGTCCAGATATGCAGCCGATGAAGATTTAGAGCCTTCAGAGACATGCTGGCCTCATTTAATACTGCATGAGAGCAAATAAAGCCAACCTCTGTTATGTGAACAGCTATGAAATCCTTCAACACTGTTAGCTTTTGATATGATGTTTTTTTTTATTATTATTATTTTAGTTATGAATTCAATTATTCATCAGAGTTCCAAATTGACAGTTTCGTATATTTTAGGAGGCTGTCATAAAGAGAAGAGCCCAGAGAATGATTTAATACACATTAATACACAGATTACCAGCCTCTTTCCTTCTGTTTAGTGTCTGGTAATCTTTCCAAATGAGTTGTTTCTGTTTTATTTCTGTGGATTTGTCTTTATTTGGGTCCAGTTCCTGTGATCTGCTTTTACCAGAACCGGTTCATGGCAGGTTGGTGGTTCTGACTGATCTGGACAAACATCTGGAGGGAATGAATGGAAACCTTGCTTTACACTTTATGAACATTTCACACATTATAATCATATGTACAACAAATAAAAACATTATTGTTGGTTGAACTCAGCAGACTGGAGTTTAACCAAGCATGCAGGGTCAGACTCTGTCTTTAATACAAGCAGGAAACAGAGGAGTCCAGGCTGCACTGAGTGGAAATGTCTGCTGTCTGAACCTTCGGGATTCTGAGCTGCTCTTAATTTCACTCCATGAATAAAAAAATATTCCTCTACAAAGGCAGCAGCGTGACTTTGAAGTCACAATGAGGCGCTTTGTTTTGGGACACCACAGAGTATGCTGAGGTGACACTGAGGTAGGTTTTGGGTGTGTGCACGTGTACGTGCACGAGCACAGTATCCCAGTGTGTATTTGACAGCAGAACAAAACGTCCTGGCAGCTCTGTGGCCTTGAGAGCCGTTACTGTTGTTTTCTGTCAAAAGCTTGACGGTCACTCCACTCTTAGAAAAGACTAAAACTTCATGAAATGACAGAGAACAAGAGCTTGTTTCATTTCAGCCTGGGCATTAGGAGTGCCACGAAAAGATTTCTAAATGAGAAAATTATTAAAAATGAAGAGGCACAGAATAAAATGATATACACCAATCAAGCATAACATTATGACCACAAATAACACTGAACAGTGATGTCTAGAGGACTGGATCAGAGCATCTCCAGAACTGCAGCTCTGGTGGTCTGTTCCTGGTCTGCAGTGGTCAGGATCTATCAAAAGTGGTCCAAGGAAGGACCAGAACCAGAGACAGGGTCATGAGAGGACAAGGATCACTGAGTGAAGGCTGGTCTTGGTGGTCTGATCCAACAGACCAGAGGAGTTAATGCTGCTGAAGATAGAAAGGAGTCTGGATAAAAGGAGGACCATCACAGTATGAGGAGGAGGTCATGATGTTATGATGAACAGCGTATGTGGTGTCTTGTGTGACAGTTCTCTTGTTTTTCTCTTCCTCCTCAGACCACCAGTTTCCTGTCAGAAGCCCAGTTTTCTGCTGAGTCACCAGAGACCCTGGATCCACTTTTTAAGTTCCATGAGACCATTGCTAAGGTAGGACCACCATAATGAGTCCCTTCTACATCACAGTGGTGTCATGTCTCCCACTGCAGTCTTACACTGAACCAAGTACCAAAAAAACACTGAGTCAGTGGTTCTTCAACCAGCTGTTTCCATCTGATATGAACTGAAATTGAATAATCCCATAATACTGAACTGTTCTTTGTCTGTTACCATCAAATATCAAATATTAATTCTTTCTTTCTGGTAATTCTGAAGTATATATCCCTCATCCATGGCCTTTAAAATATTTATCATTGTTTGGCAGTGTTGGAAAAATATGTTACTTAAGTAAAAGTACTTCTATAACTATGTGAAAATACTCCACTACTACTTCTACTCCTAAGATTACTGTGTGGAAAAACCTTACTTACATAGGTATTTAGGTAGTAAGTGTTTAAGTATTATTATGTTTTATGTAAAATGCACTTTCAGTATGAGTTTTTTCAATACATTATATATATATATATATATATATATATATATATATATATATATATATATACACACACACACCTAAAACACATTTTACACTAACTCACCACTGAGATGATACAAACCATCAATCGCTGATAACATAAATATTTTGATACTTTGAGTAATTATCACTTCACTTTATTCCCTTTATGGATCCCTCCATTCTTAACTAAACAGGTTAACTAAACATGTTTATCTCTGTTCTCTACCCTCCTTTGTTTTAAAACACAGACTCTGGTAGTGACTGTAGCTGGTTGCTAGGCAACCACAAAGTCAGCTGCTGTCACTCAGCTGCTGTAACAGATGAAATTAATAAGGTCATTATCTTAGTACAGCATCAAAAAAAGATCACCACTCAACACAATCACTGCTTTTATTTTCCACTGAGCCTTTTTCCACCCAGGGCTTCACATTTTTCAGCTTGATGCTCGTTCAGAGCATCAAGCTCAGAATCAAACACTCACTGTTTGCAGCTCTGCTTTGCACTGACCATCTGAAAAATAACCCCCATTGTTTGAAGGTAATCTTCATTTAAATTGTTCATCGATAAGCTTTTTTACCATGACTGAGACGAGATGATGAAACAGTACCGATGCTGGGATGGTCTGAGACTTTTGGGGCCCTCCTCATTGTAATGTGTCCACTTCATAGAGCCCTATCCTACTGTAGCAGGGTGGCTTTGGTGTCGCAGCAGGACCTGCTTTCATCAGCCTGTGTGAAGCAGAATGGAACCCTGCTTCTATGAGCACAGACGAACCCACTTGTCACTGCAGGGCTAGAAGCTCAGCCTGCTGCTGTGCAGCTATCAGTGCTTTTCTCCAGAGAAACAAAGACAGAGCACTTTGTTCAGTACTGCAGAGCGGAGGAGACGACAGAAGCAGGTTAATTCAGGTGAGAAGGATGTGGCTCAAAAGATGTTTTTCCTCTGCTGAAAGGATCCATCTGCTGGGGTCTGTTTGAGGCAGCAGCCCTCATGAAACGTATGGAAGTCATTACAGCACAAAGTGGCTCTGAATGACTCTGAATGAACAGAGTGCTGGAGTACTAGTCCACTCAGCCTCTCTGTCCCACTACAACCAGTCCACTGCTAGTTTGGCTTTGATTTGTCTTCCTTTTGAAAGCAGACTTTATTTAAATATGATCTAACTTCTCCCTTTTGTTGAGTCTCAGTGGATCCCTCCTCAGTGTATTAATTATGATGTGGAATCTTCAAACCCTTTGAATGTTTGTTTTCTCTCACTATATTCCTCTATAGATATGTGTCTGTGTGTTTTTATTGTCCACCATCCCGTCCCTGCTGGACGGTGATTGCTTGGCTGAAAAGCTGCTGGTTGGCAGCTCATTTTTCTCTCTTGATGTTCATATTTTTTCATTCGACACCTCCTCTATCTTAGCAGTGACCTCCATACAAAGACAAAAAAATTCACACAGGTCATTGTGGTGTCTCAGCGATCACGTGTTTGGTTTGTCTGAACTGTGGCATGCTGCATAGCACTCCTATCTTTTGGCATGTGAAGGGGCTTCTGGAGGTCGATACCTCTCCATGTAATTTTGGGGTGAGGCTGCTGATAGACAATTATTTATTTCAACATTATTCCTCCATATTAAATTAATAAGGGTTCGGATTGGTTTAGATCAGAAAGAATATTAAAAGGTTAGAAAAACATTGTCACCCATCACAAAAAGAAATGAATTCTTCTGAGGAGCAGACCTTGTCAAACTTGAAATGAATCTTGCACTAAAGTTCATCATCCTACATTGGAGGTGTGTGTGGTGCAGAACAAACCCTGGTTTGGATTCCAGTCTCAGTTTCCTGTTGGTGTGTTCCCAAAAATCTGTTAAAAAGTGATGCTTTGCTCTGGACCTTCTGTGATCAGATGATGATATGATGAGATGTCTGTTTTGACAAATGTATCTGTCAGCATCCACAGACATTGGCCATTATAGAAATTAGCTCCATCAATCAGCCCAAGGAAGTGTGACATGTATAAATGCATAAAAAGGGCAGTCAATACAGTAACAGAGTGTCATTGTGTCTAATCCAAAAGCCCCTTCACACCAAACGACCAGCTCCACCTCCTGCAGCAGGAGGTGCCTCAAAACTGAACCTGGGCTCCTCCTCTTCACTTCTTTTTACTCTTCGGCCAAATTTCGGCCACAGCTGATGAACCATCTGGTGTGACTGACGCAAAGCGACACTCTGTGACGCTGTGGTCTTTCTCCTGATGGTAACACAGTATTATACTTTCACAGTGTATAACAGAAAATGTAGAAAACATGGATGTGCTGATGGTTCTCAAGTCAATTTCAGTATTTAAATAATTCAAGATTATTCTCATTTCCTATTTTTATAACACTGTTTTATTTGCCAGCTTGTCAACCGTCCATAGGAACAGTGGTTCTGAACTGAACTGAACTGAACTTAAAAGGGTTTTTTTGGGTAGTTTTTCCTTAGTCGATGCGAGGGTCATTTGTAAAGGACAGAGGGTGTCATATCCTGTACAGATTGTAAAGCCCAATGAGGCAAATTCATAATTTGTGATATTGGGCTATACAAATAAAGTTGACTTGACTTGGTTTTATAACTGTTGTTCTGCAGGTCAACTCATCATGGTTTCAGTACTTTTCTCTACTTTTTCTGTCTGTATAATCCACCAGATTTATACCACAGAAGTCACACCATAAGGCTGGAGTGTGTTGCACTTTAGTTAAGCAGAAAGTGTTTCAGCACCATGGACAGCGACACTGGATTTCTGGTGCCTTTGCGACAGAAACAGCAGGTTTTTATGACTTTAAAAAGCTGCTCAGGTGGTTGCAGTTATTCTGATTGATTAGATCTCCACTCAGACTGAAGGTGGATGGAGCTATACTGGGAATGACATGAGGTAACCGAGCGTGATGTGGTTTTAAGAAAGATAAACTGGCAAGTTGTCCTTAATGCACCCACACGAAGTCCTGATAGAGTGAAAATAAGCCAGATAAGTTGGAGCACCTGTGTGGGTGAACTGTGTCTCTTTAGGTGGGAGAAAAACATTAACTAAACAGCAACTCCATGAATTGTTGCACTCAGCCAGAAATACTGCCAGTTTTGTAATGCATTCATTGACATTTTTTATCATATTACCGTGTTTATTTACAGAGATGTGCCCTGCTGGCAGTAGGGAGGCTTTGATAAAAATGTGTGTGTCGAGGAGGAAGGTTGCAGCCGTGGTGCTGCAGAGGAGAAATAGGGATGTTGTCTGGCCTTAATCATCACATCCTTGGAGATCAGGCAAAGTGCCAGATGTTATTTGTGCAGCTTGTAAAAGGAGAGAGAGAGAAAGAGAGGGAGAGAAGCACAGAATGGCAGTTACATAAAAACACAAGGCCGTGGGTACACTGACACAACATGTCAGGACGAAGGGCAAATGGGAGGTGGCAGATATGTTATTCCCCATGTTAAATATTCAGATTAGGAGGGGAAAGGCAGAAAGCCTCTGTGACCTCTTTTGTGGTTTGTGGTTGCATTTATGTTCTGGAATGTCAGACAGTCTCACTACTTATTAGCAACAATTCTGTCTTGAGGGAAAGAAAGGAAACACTCACAGCTTCACATCATGGAGCTTCCCAGGTTCAGACCGGATGTTTGTCCTTCATGAGCTGATTTATTCTAAATATTCACCTCATAAAGATGTACGAACACTGGGAAGTGCTTTTTACCAAACCTGTGCTTTGTCTGTGAACTATTGTCACTTTTGTTGACTTTGTTAAAATGGTTGTCAGTCAAATATGGTTCAATATATTTTATTAACTAATCTGAGATGAAAGATTAAGTTTAAGGGATATTTCAGCTGTTTCTCAGTGGGGTTGTAGTCAGTGTGTTACACTGGAAACAGACCACAGTGAAGACAGGACGGCAGGAAAACATTTTTAAGCGCACGCTATAATCAGATTATTTTCCCACTTTATCTCGCCGTCAGACAGCCCTTCCTGTCTCCTTTCTGACGGGGAACTGAACTGAAAGTGAAACGTGTCTCTGCTCTCTCCAAAGCCAGCAGGCTCAGATGACGCAAACAGTTTCGACACCCCAGTCCGTGATATGGCATAAAGTGTTGGACGTTAGCTGTGAGATGCATCCAAAGAGCCCTGAATCACTGCAGAATGACTAACTGATGCAGATGTGAGACAGTTATTCTTATTTCTAATGAAGTGAAATGTGATTTGAAAGTGACTTAAACATTTTATGTGTGTTTAAAGTTCTACTATATGCTGGACTTTTCTCTTCCTGGTACCCCCCCACCCCCGCTCTCTATGGGACGCTGTATGTGCATATTGTTAGTGTCTCAGCTCAGGGACTGAGCTCTGCTCTGTGTCCCTGCTCTCATTTGTCTCGTGCTGTTCTGGACTCAGCCTGGTTGGGAGGCTTGTGGTGGCAGGTGGCTCCAGCAGGCATCTCTCTCTCTTTTTCTAGCCCTCCTCTGGTCTCCCTAGTTCCCCTACCTCTCTAACTGTCTCGCAGTGGGAAGTGTTCTCTGTGTAGCTAATTTTTTAAGCGTGACGTTGTGTATGAATTGGCTTCCCCTAACTTGGCGAGGCGAGGCTGGCATCGATCAAGCCAAAGATGACAGATAGTTCTGGCACACAGACTAGACACATTAAACATTTGATTGCATGTATGTGCAGACATTATGTTTTATCATTTTGGTTCCCTAAGCCTAAATTGAACTACAAAGGTGGCAGATCAGAAAATAGTCACATGGCTAATTTTTCTAACAGTTTAGGAAAGGATGTGCCGCACAAAACAAGAACAGGAGAACGTGTTTGGCTGCTTTGTTGTTTAGGTGGGTGGGCTGCTACTAATTTGTTACAGACATGCAGTCAATAAATAAATAACTAGACTTTATTACTGCAAATCTCCACCATAGATTTTTTTTTGTCGGTGGACCACAGAGCGTTCACTGATTGACCTGAGAGGAGGACGGATGTTTCAGTTGCTGACTGATGATCAGACCAGCACTTATGTGAAGCACATTTGTGTCTGAGTGACTGAACCGTTTCTCTGGAACCTGAAGAGCATGATGATGCTACTGATACCTTCAAAACAAAATACTTAATCTGCCTTATCCTTATTTCCTCGTCTCAAGACATTCAGACTATATTTGCAAGTAATTTCCAAGTATTACTGAAAGTGATTCCATGTCCTTGTCTTTGAGGGAAATACAAAGGGAGGAAATGGAGAGGGAGAAAAGAAGAGCAGATGGTAACAGAACAAACAGACAGAGGGATGGAGGGAGAATGAAAAATCAGCAGAGAAGCCTGAAAATGATGGTGATGAAGATGAAAAGCACTAAATCCCTCCCAGAGAGAAAACGATTGATATAAACAGAAGTGAGAGCGAATTAAAGAACTGATGATTTAACCAAAGGAAAAAAATTATAGAAAAGAGGCAAATGAAGAAAAGAAGTGGTTAGATAGAGGAAGCTAAAGTGGAAAAGGATGAAAAGGATAAAAAGACAAAACAGGAAATAACAAAGAAAACAACAGTAGTGAGTGAGGTGCATGCTGGGAAGAGAAGAAGGGATATTTTGCTCATTTTACCTTCAGATCTTTGTTTACATGTCTTCTTCTCTGTTTCATTTCTCTTTCAAACAACATGGATGTCATCAGATTTGATCAGTAAAGGAATCTGTGGACAGAAAGTTTGTCTGCTACTCTTAACCATCCAGACCAATATGTAACACACTAAGAAAAGTACATTATATGCCACAAAATCAGTCTGTATGTCAACCACTGAATTATATGAGAAAGAGTCAAAGGTCAAAATCAATTTGATTTATTTGACACATAACTTTTGAACTCTTGATCACTTCCAGAGTTACATCCATCCATCTTCTCCCTCTCATCCTCTCATAGGGTCAGGGGGGCTGGAGTCTATCCCAGCTGTCTTAGGGTGAAAGACAGGGTACACCCTGGACAAGTGTCCAGTTCATCGCAGGACACATAGAGACAGACAACCACTCACACTCACATTCACACCTACGGTCAATTTAAATTAACCAGTTAACCTAATCCCCATGCATGTTTTTGGATGGTGGGAGGAAGCCGGAGTACCAGAGAGAACCCACACAGACATGAGGAGAACATGCAAACTCCACACAGAAAGACCCCGGGCCGGGAATCGAACCTGGCACCTTCTTGCTGTGATGCGACAGTGATAACCACTACACCACCGTGCCGCCTTCACTTCCAGAGTTATTTTAGTTAGTTCTGTTGCCAGAACTAAAATAACTTTCTTTCCTCTGGAAAAGTTTGGAAAAAGACTGTGTGCATGTACTGAGCAGAAATTGAGATAAATGTCATGTGTTGCTGGAGAAGAAACCCTTTGGCAGATCCATACAAAGGCAGACTTTACTATCAGCATGCACAAATTCTGTTCACTTTAATTAAAGTTGGTTAGGTTGCATAGCCTCAAATCTGAGTTCTGTGTTTCTGTATGTCTAATAACTGGGTGGATCAGAGCAGATCTGTCATCTATCTGTTAACTGGTGGCGTATCACACTGTTTCACATTTTAGGGTCTTCTTATTCTTAATTCTATACGGTGTATTAACAGTTAGCCCAGGTGTTCATTTCAGTGTGAGAGGAAGACTGAAGCAACATATTTGGGTGTTATGATGGACCAACTACAGTTAAACCACTGATTGTGAAATGACCCAGAACCCAGTCATCCATTTTATCTGTAATCTGATTACTGTGCTCTGCTAAAAGGACAGTTCTTTGAGACTTTTTGTGTTGTGTAATGGCTTCTGAGCCTTGTCTCCTCCGTTTTCGATAAATGCTCAAGAAGAGGGAATCATTAAAGCAGTCATTAAATATAGATTATAGCAGAGCAGAAAGGGGGAGGGGAAGCCACTCAGATCAAAGCCTCAGCTTGTGTGTTGATAGACTGGACTTATCTCTGTGCTGTTGCTTGTAAGGCCTGAGGGGCTTTTTGAGATAAGATTTGCCCTCCTTAGACTTCCTCTTAGGGGTCACCAGTGAACAAACAATTCAGAGGGTTAACATCTTTATTTATATTTCAATCAAAAAACCCAGGGCTCATACAGCATCTGCCTTAACCTTTTAGTCACTAGTTACTGTAATCTAACCATAACTGTTCAGTGAACTGTGAGCTATCTCCTGTCCTCTGCTTCAGGAAATTAATTTTACGTTAATTAATCTAAATTAAACCCTCTGGTTTGCATTCTGAGCAGCACAGGATAATGGAAACATTTCTCTAATATTTGATGATGTTGTGCCAGCCTTCTTATCATGCTGCCCTTCTCAGAGACAGAGAGCCCAAGGAAGGAAGGAAGTGGAGACTTTCAGCACAATTCAGGTACTTTAAATGCTCTTTGTGTTTCACTTAGAAACCAGGAAGAGTTGCCACTGTGTGACACTGGTCCTGGAGAAAATAAGTAGCGTCTGGGTCACCTGTTGGTTCAGTTTGTGCTAGCAGTGTCTTGGGTTGGAGCAATCATCACAAGTTTATATCGAAGATATATATTGTCAGCTGTGGCCCAAACATCAAGGTAGCCACGACCTGCACTGTGAAAGATGAGCTCAGCATTGTGACGATGTTGTAACACTGTTAAAGGCTGTTTGCGAACTAATTAAGAGGGGTACATAAGATGATTTCATCTCTGGCTCAGGGAAAGTGATATAATAAATATTTAGTACCAAATATCCCCACCCTGCAGACTTGGCAGGTGGCAGCTGTGTCCTCAGACAATGCTGGTCTGCTGACTTCCTGTGAGTTTCAGTGGATTTCAATGGTGACATGTTTCATGGCCAAAAACCATAATGTTTCATGTGATTCGCTGAAAACAGGAACAAGTAAGCAGGCATGACAGAGTCAGATGTTGACTCTCATTAAAAGAGCTGAATTAAGAAGCTAATTTTAACTCATTGAGTGCCGGCCATTTTATAAAACACAAAGTGTCTTTTTCCAACGTTTTTGCCCATTTTCAGTCATATTTCTAGACCCACAGAATATTTTGGACTATGTCTCTGAAAACAGTGAATATCTCAAATGAAAGAAGAGACTCTCTATTTCATCATGAAAAAAATGTTTGTTTTTACCTTGTTTCGTTCTTGTTTTATCAGAGGTAGAGTAGAGGACACTTTCACTAAAATCAACACTTTTTCTCCACATTCTGTTTGTTTTGCTCTCTAATCTTGATCGTCTCCACTTCCTGTTTTGATCTCTGTGGTGTATACCGTCTCTTTATGCTCTGACTACATCTCCCAGAAGCCCCAGTATTACTCACAGGCTGTGTGAGAGCGCCCTCTTGTGCCAGCTGCCAAAAAAAAAAAATACTCTGACATATAAATATGTCAACGGCACTCAAAGAGTTAAAGAATGATTGCGTTGGACCTAAATCAGATGACATGTAGAAATATGTTCTGAAGATGACAGAATCGTTACAGTTCTTGTTGGTCGTTCACTCGTGCATGTGAGCTCACTGCGTGTACAGTTTGTGGAAAAAAATGATCATATCTTTGCAGTCAGCCGGTGACAAAGGGCTACAGTCAGTCAGTCAGCCAAACAGCCTCACGTTCAGCCTTAACTGCCCAGTTTACAGCGGCCTGCTATAAAGCATCGGCTCCACGGCTGACAGCGACACTCACTTCTGTCTGAGTTGCCATGACGTTACTACAGCAGCAGTCTGCACGGCTGCCATGACAAGCTCCTTTATCACCTGTTAACAGGAGGTAGAGCTGGTGCGTAAGCAGTGAACCAGTGCAGCAGTGTGCGGTGGTTAGTGTGTGTGTATATATGTGTGTGTGTGTCTGCTGTTGTGTATATGTGAGTGTGTTGGACAGAGACGGGCATGGCTGTATATGAGAGCTGACAGAGGTGTCCAGGTTGACAGCCTTTGTAATGGAGGAGAAGGTAATTTGTTAGACGGATCCTCCTCTGCCGCCTGCATGTTCATCCTTCTCTCCATCGCATCTTCTGTAAATCTCTCCCACCACTCTTTCTTTCCCACTTACCCTCCATCTCTCACCATCCTTCTTGTCGAATGCTCCTCCTCCATCCCTCCGCTCTTCATCTCTTGCCCAGCTCGGGCCCTCATCCATCAGGCCTAATGATTAAGCTGCTGCTCTACTCATCTGAGGCCCTGTTTCATATTTCCCAGAGCTGAAAACCAGTTTCTTCAGAGGAGGAGTAGAGCACGCTGCTGCAGCCGAGCCAACTGAGGCATACCCTTCATACCAGTACGAGCCCTCTGATTAAAAAGTACTCGCTCAAATTAAACTGAAGGGCTGAACCAAAACCCCTTGGAGATGATAGCTTAGCAACCATATGTACGCTTCGTACATCCCTCCACAACATCCATCCATTCATTTTCTACCTCTTGTCCTCTCATGGGGTCACTGTGAGGTGACAGTGCTAACCACTACACCACCGTGCCGCCGCCACCCCCCCAAAAGTTACAAAGATAAAAAAACTAATGGTGTTAATTTACTTACCAGCTATTATTCATCAGTTCTGTGACAACTGCTATTGACAGCGGTCACTGGATAGAAATAAGAAGTCTGCTTTTTTTTTTAACTCCTGTTTCAGCAAAGAACTGTTGTTAACAACATGATGAATGGGTAATGTACTGCTAATGTTAGCTTGTAAATCGTAGAAATGTGCTGTGCAGGAAGAACTGATGGGGAGAAGAGCGATGAGTGAAGATAAGAAGCTAAACTTCATGCATGAAAGCAAAAGTAGAAGCAATTCCCACTGAAGAGGTCCATTAGAGATTAAATCTCAAAGCACCAGTGGCAGATATCTCCAAAGACACAACATTTCGGATGCCATCTGTCTTGATGCTTCATCAGGATTCCCAAGGTCCTTCTTTAGAAGAGACTTCATCATCGACTGTTTCCAGGGGATATCAGCGTGGTCTCTGATCCTCAGCGATGGTGTGCAGAATATTAGGAACAGCATTTTGATGGGATTATAAATGAAAAAGTGTTGTTCTAGCAGTAGAAATCCACCTTTATTTTGAGCTAGACAGACCGTTTTGCTTCCTTTGAATACATCTTAGAGCAGCTCTGAAAGGAGCTGCCACAGTGTTGTAATTTCCATGTCGTCCTGCTCCATCACCCCTCTAGTCTGCAGCCAAAAACACAGTGAACTGAGAGAGCAAAGGAGTTCAGTGAGGTATGATGCCAAACAGGTGTTTGTGTCTGTCACTGAGCCGAGTGGATTGAGTGTTTCACAGTTATCACTGAACAAGACAAGTGGAAGTGCCAAGCTCTTAGACAAATTGACCTCCATGCCTGAATTCTTGCAGTCCATCAGGCTTGCTTACAGTGTAGCTGCTCATATATATCCTGTAGAGGACCAGGACTGCAGCCTGTTCGAGGTGAAAGGGGAACTATGTGTTTCACAGCCATCAGCACAGCGCCGCTCTGCTGCACATGTGAAAGTATAGTCCTTGAAATGGTATGACTTCTCCAATGTGTCGAAGGGTTTCACTTCTCCTGCTTCACTGGACTCACTTTAAAGCAGTTTAAAGCGCTCTTCATCTATTTCATTTTCTGAAAAACAAGAAAGCAGTGCTGCATTGTGAACAGCACATACTTTGTTTTTAAGAAAGGAGGGTCACAATAAGTTATGCACACACAACCTGTTTTTTAAACAACTGTGTCTTTATCCTTAGAGTCTGTTAGACAGTAATCACTGAAAACATGTGAAGACTGACCATGGTTCTGAAATGTGAATTCAACAGTTTTTCAACATTTTCAGTGTTTTTTGGGGAGCAGGTCTGAAACCATGGCAGAGGTGAAGTGGCCGTCTGGCATACCAGGACGGAAAAATCTCTCATCAAATCATCCTGAGCATCATTTCAGAGCAGAGAATGTTATTTCTTTATCACCTTGATTATTTGAAATCAATAGTTGGCTGGAGGTCATGACAAACTGAGAACATGTTAGCTTTCGCTTAGCCTGGACTTTAATTTAAAATGTTCGGATGTTATTGGAAAAGTCCCAGATTGAAATGAAGATGAATCTGTAGTAAAAATTAAATCATTTTAAGAACACAAGGTGTTAAAAGTGTGGAGAAATATTTCCTTATCATGACAGAAAACTGCTTTATTGAGCAAGAAAGAGAACAAACACCATGACTCCAGTTTTCTGTGCTGTCACAGGTTGATTCATTAAGCTGTTCATGATTATCATGATAACAGCAGAGTGACAGAACTGAGAAATGTCTGCAGAGCGTGACATGTTGGCTCGTTCTTGCCTGCAGTTTCTCTGCTGCAGCAGTGCATGGTGAGCTGCTGGACGCCTCAGAGCCAGCATGGACTTACTCTGCTGTCTGACCTACAGGATGTGCTCAGCTGCACTCATTTCAAGCTCTTGAAAGTCTCTTAACTGACCGACTGGTTATTTCCACAGCTCCAAATATTCACTAAGCCCTCTGCATTTTGCTCCTGTTAATTATTTTGAATTATTTAAGCAGAGCTGCTTTGATGCCTGAAGATGTCTTTCTTTCTGTCTCTGCATGAATCCTCCAGTGAGCCTCGTCTCTCCTCACTCCCACTCTGTGCTCTCTTTATTAGTCACTCCTCAGTCTGCCCTGCAGTGGTGTTACAAGTCCCACTAAGGCCAATTAAAGGAGCCAGAAACAAATTTATAATTTGGCAAAATGGCACTTAAATTGAAATTGTTAAAAGATGTATGTGAATCTAAATCCTGCTTATGAGTTCATGCTCGTTCTCCTCAGGGGAACGGAGAGGAGCGTATGCCAAGAAGATGTTCGCTAATATCAGCACAGAAATAAAGGGATTCAATCAGACACTCCAGACATGACTGACTGACATGAGGCTGTGTGCACATTTAACACACACACACACACACACACACACACACAGGTGTGCTGTAGGCTCAGCTGGCAGGTATAGTGTTCTAACTTTTAAACCCCATGTCTGATGAATTATTAAACCAAAACATAATGTAACTCCACTCCAATGGTGTCAAGGAACACCACTGGATGAACACACAGCACAACAGCCCAAGGCTTCTTCACTGCGATAGCACAACGATACCGCTCTTTTTTTGTTGTTGTTGCTACCTTCTTGTTCTTTATTCTCTTCATTCGTTCTTCGCTTTTCCTTCTTATGCTGCTCTCTCCTGCCAGTTTCTTCTCTCCCTCCTTGTTATAGTAGCTACTGTCTTCAATAACACACTCTCTTTCACAACAGTGCTGAAGATGCAAGGGATAAAAAATTGATTGGCATTACCATTTAATCAATAGGCTGACATGAAAATGTGATGCGGCTGCTCCTGGGGTGCTGTTGATGGAGAGGAGTTAGATGGTTGAGCAGGAAGTGAAACGCCCTGGAGACCCAAAGATACGGGCCGACACTCCCAGAGAGGCCTGTCTTTGGGTCGAGTCGGTGTGTGTGCAGCCATTTAAAATATACAGTTTCCACTCAAAAAGAGGAGCTATCAGGCTCGTATGATTGACAGGGAGGAGAGAGGTGAGGTTTGAACTGTGTTTGCTGCAGATGACAGATGAATCTGAGAGCAGATCTTAGTGTCACATCTGATCACAGCCCATCAAACCCAGTGGAAGCTGAGGAGACAGACACACCTTTAAAGAGACAATAGAAACACACACCTGCTCTGCTTTTTTATATCCTAATGACTGGAGACACCTTCTTCCAGACCTAAGACAGCTGTATGGATATATGGAATATAAGATAAGAATTTTTGGTTTCAGGGAATTCAAAATATATTAATGAAATATGAAATGAAATTTATTAATGAAAGAAATGTGTAAAATGTTATGAGAGTATAGAAATACAGCAAGAAGTTGAGGTGTAAATTCTGCGTTATGTCATCAGAATAAATCCAAATGTTATGGAACAATATGTGGCATGTCAGAGGGAGTGTATTAGTGCTGCTTTCATGGAAATACTAATAAAAATGACTTGACAAAAGAAATGTTCATTGATGCTGACTGAAGCCGGCAGCTCTTTTCAGAGAGAAAAGCTCTGATAAATCCTCAATAATACCTGAATGAACCTAACCAAAGTCAGCACCTGGCTGATGAGCCGAGTGGAGCAGAGAGCAGCGAGAGACAATAGATGGTGGAGTGGATGATAGCCATCAGAAGTGTGAATTCAAATGAATAATAATGCTTCTGTATAATGGACCGGAAAACACAGACAGGATCACATGATTTAAGAGGCAGTCAGGTGACCAGTGGGCAGGGAGGAGGAGGAGGAGGAGGAGGAAATAGCTGCAGAATCAGGATTTGTAACGACAGTAGTGATAAGGCAGGAAAAAAAAAACAACAAAACAAAACAAAAAAACATAAAAGATGGTCAAATATCACAAAAAGAAATCCACAAAATGATCATTTGTTTATTAAATACTCACTCCTGTCATTTATCCGGTCGTATGTTCAACATTTGAAGTATTTTAGATCCATTTAAAATAGAAAGGTTTGTGTCCTGTGCAGAGCTGGACTGATCATCTTTCCTGGTGTGTTGATGTGTCTTCTGGGCCGGTACAGCTTTCTGTTCACATTTATCTGTATCAGATACTCCAGATCAGCTCTGAATGTGTGAGCAGCTCCCAGCTGAGAGGTTGAGTCCCTGCCGGTGCTCCATGTAGCCTGTTATTCCAACGACCCTGCAGGCTGGAAAAGGCACCACTTGACCGGAAGCCCATAATTACGACAACAAAGCCCCTCTGTCCTGTTCAGAAAATCCACTCTGCCTGCTTCACCAGTGGGCGGCACGGTGGTGTAGTGGTTAGCACTGTCACCTCTCAGCAAGAAGGTACTGGGTTTGAATCCCGGCCCGGGGCCTTTCTGTGTGGAGTTCAATGTTCTCCTCATGTCTGTGTGGGTTCTCTCTGGTACTCCGGCTTCCTCCCACCATCCAAAAACATGCATGGGGATTAGGTTAACTGGTTAATTTAAACTGACCGTAGGTGTGAATGTGAGTGTGAGTGGTTGTCTGTCTCTATGTGTCCTGTGATGAGGTGGCGACTTGTCCAGGGTGTACCCTGTCTTTCACCCTAAGACAGCTGGGATAGGCTCCAGCCCCCAACGCGACCCTATGAGGATAAGCGGTAGATAATGGATGGATGGATTATTATTATGAAATTAATCTACTCTCCAGCAGATCTCTCTGTCCATCCTTCACACTGACAAAGACAAAGAGAAACAAGGCTACTTATTGTGAGGAACGATGGCATCAGTCAAATATTTAGTTTAGTTTAATATTTATTATTATTTATTCATTCATGATCAGCCTCATGCAGTGATATTAGTGAGGGTTACTTAATAATAATCAATAATGTAATATCATTAATATTACATTTTATATCGTTGAGCCCAGTCGTTTCCATTTTTCCAAATGAATTCCCTTCTTTGGAGAGAAAAGTTAAATTTAATTTGATGCAGGCCTGAAAAGCCGCTCAGTCTCTGGTGTTGTAAAAGCCAGAACAGCAAGGCCGTCAGATGAAGCAATGCTTGTAAATCCACGGAAAAAAGTACTTTTAATTTAAGCAACATGTAACTATGACTTTGTTTTATAATACAGACAATGTTTATACTACTTTCATTTTTTTATCTTTTATTCACAAAAGGTGAAGAGAAGGAGTCAGTTTTGGGTGCATCCACCCTAAATCAGCTGCAAGTTGTTTTTTTTTATCTTAAGAGGGTCAGAAGAACTGAAGGTCTGATCTCCTGAAACACCTGTGTGAGGAGCTTATATCTGTAGAGCGTTAATATAATCCATCCATTTTATATTGACTGTTTCATGACGCAGTGCTGGTCTGTCCAGGTTTAACCCTCCTTCACCCAGTATGAGCTGGGATCAGATCCAGACCCCACACTGCAAAAAAAAGGGGTGTCTAAAAATAAGATAAAAAGACTAAAATCTAAGGAAAAAGGGCCTGAAAACAAGTGAAATTATCTGTCCATGCAGCAAGATAATTTGATATCTTGAATTAAAATGTTAAATCTAGAAATAATATGTATTTTGGGGCTCAAAATAAGCAGAAAATGGTGGTTTTAATAATAACAATGATCAGCTTTATTCATCATATACAGAAGATTTGTCCATTTAACCGTCCCTACCCACTCTACCCACTGAGCTACAGTCACCTCCTCAAGATTAATAATCAAGATCTAACTTTTTACAGACCCAAAATACTAGCCTGGGCCCGCCCATACTTCCTTCACAAAATTTCATGATCGAGTCAGTCTGGCCAAGCTGCCGTTCTCTTCGATTTCAGATTCCCCCAGAAATGGGGACCAATGAAAATCCAGTATTTCCCACGGCTCGACTGAGGTGTGTTTAAGGCAGTGAGTGACGCACTCGTTTGGATCAAGCAGTTTCCGTCACTACGCATCCGATCGGTTGAAGCTTCGTCCAGTAGCACACAGAGGCATTGAGGCAGTTTGTTACTGAATCTTAAAATAATATTTACATGATGAGAAGAGTAATGTAATATCTTATTTTAACAGTTATTTGTCTCATTTTAAGAGTTCCTGCCTATGTGAGACCAAAAGAGATAATCTTGTGTTTGATTAAAGATTAAAGATAGTGTCAAGTTGAACACTTAAAATAAGAAATTAAGTCTAAAACAAGATAAATTATCTAACATGTCTAAATTTAAGTATGTCTTATCTTGGTAAGAACCAAATATTTTGCAGAGCAGGGACCCTGAAGAGGACAAGCAGAGGATGAATCAGGGTGTTTAATACCAAAGCTGCAGTTGTAAAATAATCTTTTTGTGCTGTGATATATTTTACTTTAGCTGTGCACACCTTGTCAGGTAGCCACTTATGATCCAATGGAGAGCTAGCACCAGCAGTCAGTACATGTGTTAGCATTGAATGCCAAGCGATGTGGAGCAAATGATCCATCAGGGACTCACCAGTGATTTTGTCGTCTTTGTTCTCATCACTTCAAATGTGGGACACTTTGCCAAAACCTGCAGTGCTCTTCACTTGCTTGTTCAGTGCACACTTCAGCTGGCTCTGGGTCGCTCTTTGAGTTAGCAGCAGCACCATATGCTTCCTGGGAGCACAAAGAGCATTTGTTGATTTTTATGGCACTTTCCCCTCTTTCTTCCTCTCCCTCTCTTTCTCCACCTTCTCCTCTCCCTCGTTTCTCATCTCTTTGCCCTTCTTCACTGAGCAGATAAGGAGGATGCTCTCTCCTCTCTCTTTCTGACCTCTATGTGTTACAGAAACCCTCACACACTTTCCAGCTGCAGATATGTGGGCCATGAATATTCATCCTGTGCTCTTTGTGCTCGACACGCCGTGCACTCTGCCCAGTTATTAAGCATTTCCTCTGTTCCTGTCACTTCCTGTGATGTCTGAAAAACAGCAGTAGTGCTTTAAATGCTGTAACGTGAGGACGTTTAAGCATTGTGCGTAGGTTGATTTATTCAGACAGATCTGCTATTGTTCTGCTGACACACACACACACACACACACACACACACACACACACACCCCGGTGAGACGAGCTTTTAGACAAACACAGCAGTATGGAACCACTTGGCCTGTTGTGAGAATCAAGGTCGATTTACTGAAGGACACGGCAGCAGTTTAGCACCTGGTTCAAAACTACGAGCATCTACTTTCCATAAAATATCACACAAAACACCATAGAAATACAATCAACACACTGCACATGTGTGTGTCCTTCACCTTCATCCTACCTGTCTATTTAACATACATGGCCTACAGGCTGACAGAAACTTATCACCATGGTAACCTCCTCAGTGACTGACAGACACTTAACACGTCATACTACTTTAAATGTCCCAAGTCTGTGTGGATCTCAGTAGAGAGGGACGGCTTAAGGTCAACAAAAAGTAAATAAAATAAAAATATTTTGATGCATGTGATTTCTAAATAATTCAAAAATAAGTCTAGTCTCCCCTGGATTTTGTTTGTTTTTGTTTAACGTCCTTCATGTTTCCTGTGTCCTTCAGTCCCGTGTCCTTCAGTCCTGTGTCCTTCAGTCCGTGTCCTTCAGTCCCGTGTCCTTCTGTCCCGTGTCCTTCAGTCCCGTGTCCTTCAGTCCGTGTCCTTCAGTCCCGTGTCCTTCTGTCCCGTGTCCTTCAGTCCGTGTCCTTCAGTCCGTGTCCTTCAGTCCTGTGTCCTGTGTCCTTCAGTCCTGTGTCCTTCAGTCCCGTGTCCTTCAGTCCCATGTCCTTCAGCCCGTGTCCTTCAGTCCTGTGTCCTGTGTCCTTCAGTCCGTGTCCTTCTGTCCCGTGTCCTTCAGTCCCGTGTCCTTCTGTCCCGTGTCCTTCAGTCCGTGTCCTTCTGTCCCGTGTCCTTCTGTCCCGTGTCCTTCAGTCCTGTGTCCTTCTGTCCCGTGTCCTTCAGTCCGTGTCCTTCTGTCCCGTGTCCTTCTGTCCCGTGTCCTTCAGTCCCGTGTCCTTCTGTCCCGTGTCCTTCAGTCCCGTGTCCTTCTGTCCCGTGTCCTTCTGTCCCGTGTCCTTCTGTCCTGTGTCCTTCTGTCCTGTGTCCTTCAGTCCCGTGTCCTTCTGTCCTGTGTCCTTCTGTCCTGTGTCATGTCCATGGTTTTGAACACTTCATGCTTGACATAACTGTAAGTTTTATGTTGGATCTCTTCAGTTTTTACTTTGTAGATTGAAGTTGAGTGATTTTGTAACTTCTAGTTGAGCAGTTTCCTTTTTGTTCTGAGTGAGTTTGTTAGTTTTTCTCTCCCAGTGACTACTACTACTTATATATTCACATCCTTCTCTATGTTCTAAGTCTATGTTTCATTTCACTGAAGTAGTTTTCAGTTGATACTTTTAGTTTTTGTTTTTCAGCCTTACCATGTCCCAGTGTTAGTATTATTATTATTATTATTATTATTATTATTGTTATTATTGTATTACCACTTGGGCAGTAGTTCTGTGTATCAGTGGCAGTGTTTCAGCTCTGTCGATGCGTCCATGTTCGTCTGTATTAAGCTTGCAGCGCTACAGAGCAGAAACGTGTGTTTCTGTGGGGATCAGTCAGTCAAAGATGCTCAGCAGTCACCTGCACTAGTCCAGTCTGAACCATCAGGAGCTTCAGACACAGTGGATGAACCTGCAGGGCTGCTCACAGTAAACTTTGTAAAACCTGAAAAGACAGTGAGTGTAAGTAACCGTTGAGTGAGGACCTTAATATTTAATAACTGGCATTTAAAATACTTGATCTATGTAAATAATTTATTTGCTTAAATATGTTTGTGTCTGCTTCGACTTTAGTAAAATAGAGCTTCAGTAGAGAGTATGTTCTGACTAATTTATGACATTTTATTCTATTACACTTCTGCTCCTCAGACGCAGACTTGTCAGATGCAACAGTGAGCGTTGCAAAGTGCTCCATGTTTTGTATATTCAGCCCTCAACCACACTTCTTTTTGCTCCTATTATTTATGCCATTTATGCATATGGACAAAGGAGAAAGGTGCACTTCAGTGCTGGCATGCACAGTGCTCTTCACATGAGTGGAAAACTGCTCTCTGCTTGTTTGATATCACAAATATAAACAGGAAACCATCGGTGGAAGTGGTCCATCACATTCAGTACATGCTCCTGATGCTGCGCTGTACAACAGTCTGTCACTCTGCTGCTGCCTCAGTTTGTCTGTATTGGTTTTTGACCCCTTGTGAAGCACACACACACACACGCACACACACGCACACACACACACACACACACACACACACACACACACAGATACGACCATCTGGTGCTGTAATAAGCATGGCTGAGTGCCGCTATTTGTGGTATCAATCTTCCAGGCTACATATGTCATGCAGTGCCATGCAGAGACAGCACACTGGTGGGGGTGGAGGGATGTTCGTGGTCGCCAAAGTGTGAATTAATTAGCACCATGTCTCAGGATTCTTATTCACTCATATGTCACAGTCTATGATCAAACAAGGCCTCGGGCACAAATGAAGCACAGTCTGAAGTCACTCGAATCCGTAAACCTTAAACTGTCCTCCAGCACATGGGCTGAGCCTGAACTGTTGTTTTTCTCTCCAGGAATATATTCAGTGACTGAAAGACAAATATCTTCATCTTTGTCCTAAGATGTTAATAATTGTAATGAGGGCTGTTTGGCAGGTTAAATGCCTTCAGCTCCATCTGTAGCTTTCACATTAAATGTGGGTTTTAACTCACATTTGTTTGTTGAAGCAAAGCTCTGTCAATTATGTATGTTCATAATTTAAAAAAAGTCTTGCTTTGATTTTGTTCTGTGTCAGTAAAATAAAGACACACACATGCAGTGTTTTTGGGAATCGCTGCAGATGGGACCATCTGTTATTGAAGCTCAGACCCAGGAAAAAGCTGTCTTATTGCATGTCTTCTGTCTGTAAATATTAGTGCTGGCGCTGGCCATGCACACTGGCTGTGGATGAGCTCTTTCATGAATTACAGTGAAGGCTGGTTGATACTGTCTCTATAAGGAAGATCTGCACAGTCAAATTAGCTCATTTAGTCAAAGTAACTGGAGGAAAGTCATGAACCAAGGGCAGTAATAATGTGAGCATCTAACAAATGAAGATCCATTTTCAGGATTAAAATAAAAAGGACACGGCAGCATTTTTTCATGCAAAACTGCTTCATAAAAGATCATTGTTTGGGTTTCTTTTGTAAATTATGATGGTGGTGTTGGATGAAAACAGTTATTTGAACAGCTGCCTCCAGGCTGAATGAAGCATCCATCCACTCACCCTCCTCCTCCATGTGTCCATTTTGCTGCTCAAAAGTTGTTGTTTTATAAATAAATTTCTTTATATCGTTCTGTCACTTAACCTTTGCTGCTGTGACGCTCTTCATTTCCCATCAGTTTGATTAATACAGGGTTATCTTGGGCTCTAAATGACTTATGCTCACTGTCAGATTATTACTGAATCAACTGAAGAGCCATGATTGATTGTGCCTTCTGTGTAACACAGTAAACAAAGAGTACAATGTTTTTCTTTATTTTTGTCACCAAATCCCCAATCTTTTCCTAAACCAAACATAGCCACAGTCTTCTCCTAACCTTAAACCTGCAGCAGAGACTCATCATCACCAGATATGGAACAACAGCATCAGTCATGCAAATCTGATGTTATCCAGTATTTTAGTCCTGTTTTGTTTTATTTTTGATTACTTCACTATGCGAGGAAATCTGGGGTCTTGGACCAGTTGATAGAGTCCTTCAAACATCCCAGATTTCCTTCCAGTTTACTGATGTTTTGAAAATCAGGACACTTCGAGTTGAGGGCTGATACTAGAATTAGTTTTAAATGTTCATTTTTAACAATAGACTGTCTGCCTTGCCTGCTTTTCTCTGGTAAATCTAATGCTGCAGGGTCCTGAGCTCTTCATCCCCACAGTGTTTTTGAGGAGGAGTAAAGACCAGACCCACCAAACCTGTTGATAAAGTGTTTTTCCCGCAGAGTTGCACTGCAACACGTCACGATGCCCAACTAGGAATAATAATTATAATAATAATAAAATTAAGGGTTTGGAAAATGAAGTGATGCATAATTTTACTGTTAAGGCAGAAGTGGACAGTGGCACCACAGTTTTTTGTCCAGAGCTGTCCTGGTTTCAGGCTCAGTGTCCTGAGTCCTGACAAACAGCTGCAGAATTTTAAATAATAATAAAGCTTCCATAGACGTTTGTCATGTTCGGTCCCACTCATTATGGACACAGCCTGAGGCCATAGAGAGGAAACATTCAGCCTGTACATGGAGGTCACTCAGAACATACACACCACGCTTTAATTTGTGTAAACTGAGAGCCGACAGCGCTCCCTGCTGCAGTCTATAACCACAGATAAGCAGGGCAGATCTGCTGCTGACACTGTGTGCTGCCAGCATCAGACGGTTAAATTTATCATTAATTATTCTACACAGTTCCTTCTGCATCAACAGACATATAGACACAATAACTCCCACAGGATGTTTGTTCCTGTCTGGAGTCTAAAATATCAGCTTTTCTAACTGAGAACAGCCCACAGGTACATGTATGGCTGCTGATGTGAAGGTGAAGTTTAAAAATAATTTCCAGACCAGGTTCTGTACAATAATAAGTTTTCCTCTGAGGATCACTTCCAATCTGTCAGTGTGCCATGACAGGGAGAGAGCTGTGATGAAAGGATACATCCACCATGATGAGCCTCCAAATCCACCATTTAGTTTGCCTCCACTGGAATCTTGATTGGTAAAAATTAACTGATCATTGGTTCTATGCACCATCAGCTGTGTTTCAAAAAATAAAGTACAACTGAACAATAGAAAGAGCTGCATCTTTTTAACCCCAGACTGTGTGACAGAATAAAACATGGCGCTTCTTTTGCCTCTCTATGTATGAGCTAAAATGTCATCCAGTGTCAGGCGCCAGACTGTGCCTGAATCTATTTGTTATTTTTTCTGTAAATAAGCCATTTTAGTGTCACAATGTTAGCTACTAAGTAAGAATGAGGAACATTAACTACAGTCCGCTGTAGCTCAAGTCATGCAGCGTAAAATATATGCAAGTTACAACTACTGGACTTTAAGTTTGTTCGTTTTTTAGCGGTTATAATGTGGTTATGTTAGTATTTGTGATTTAAGAAAACTACATAGATAGATAGATAGATACTTTACCATGCTGCCTCTATTCATGTTACATAACTTAACTACATACTTTATGGTTTATGCATGAGGCCTATTTTGGCCCAGAGAACTGGGCGTCCTGAATCAGTGGAGAATCTCTCCATCTTGGTCTCGGGGGGGGGAAACATGCAGACGGGCAAATGATATTGCAGCCTCAGACAGAATTAGCACTTCACTGAGAGAGAAAGAGGAAAACCTGCTCCTCCTCTCCTATCCTCGCCCGTCTGACCATCATCATTTACTTTTATCGGCTGCTTCATCTGTGTAACATGCGCCTGTAGGGATGTGAAGTGAACGCTGCTGCTCTGCATGTCTGCACGCACAAATTTATGTGGACCAGAGCTGCAAATGATGCTACCAATCTGGAGAGGACAGGAGATGGCTGAGAGGCTCTGTCAGTTGTGTGTCACCGAAAATAAACATGTGTGTGAGAGGAAAAAGAAAAGCATGCATGTCACAGGAGAGCCCTCTGCTGTCTGAAGGGATAACCACCATCTCATCCCCAAACATCGCCATCATCAAAATAAAATGAATCTCAGTCTGTCATTGGTCATTAGATCTTTATTTGTGTAACACTGAGAACTTTCCCCCAATACATCATCACAATATCAGATTCAATCATTCCTCTTTTCTTTCATGAGTAGACATAATTCCTGCAGATCTTAAAGCTCTTTATCCCTGCAGGAACATCTCAGGAACTTTTCACAGTTAGAGTCTCCTGACAGACACAAAGGGCAGAGGGTGTCCGAACAGATTAAAAAGCCCTCCGAGGCAAATCTGTAATTTGTGATATTGGGCTGTACAAAGAAAATTAACTTGACATGACTTTTCCACTCCTGCACGTCTCCTTCACGGCATCGACACTGAGAGACAGACGACCATGGCATCTGATTTACATAATAAGACTGTAATAACAAATCTGATTTGAACGTAGATGGATGGTTGAAATTCTACTTTGGCTGCACTTTTTCTAGATGTTCATTATGCTCGTTTCACAGGCTGTCATCATATAAAATTACAGAACATCTGATCCCTACAGTTTCATCTACCTGCAGTTAAAAATAGACCGTCTGTCATGTCTGTTTTCATGCAGTAAATATGTTATTAATTCAACATAAAGATCCAAGGCTGACATTTTTCATTCATTATAGGAGTAATTTCTCTGATTTTTTCAGTGACTATTATTTTTATTATATAGCAGGTTTGAGTGTTGTATAAATACTGTGAAAGTGTGCCATCATTCTGTAATTTTGTGAATAAATCTGCAACAGTTAGACCATTTCACTGTTTTTCTGTTTTTAAAAAATCTCAATGAATTCTTTCCTGTTGCAGAAAGTAACCCAAGCTGTTAGCTAACAACTTTTAATTCAATTGATTGAAAAAAAATGAAATGAACTAAAGTGGAGCATTACAAATATATATTCAGACAGACAAAACTAATGATAATAAATAATACATTTTGGGAAAAAATGGAAACAAAATCAGAACAACATGAACCTGAAAATGAATAAAATATGGGACCTTAATGTTGATGCAAAGTCACTTAATGACAGTCTTCTTTAACCTAAAAATTCTTCTTGCCCAAACCTAGCCAAGATGATCTTTTCCTATCCAGTATTTTTATTGTATAAACCTGAGTTTTGTCATGTGTAGACAGTTTAAGTTTCATTTAAAAAGACTCAACAGTATTTAACTCAGGACACAAACATCATCTTTTTTAATAGTGCTATTTAATATTTCTCTCATAGTGATAAGAGGCTGATATAAAAGATGTTTTTCATTTGCAGAAATGACCAATGCCAACTTTATTCTGGTGACTAGGCTGTGTTAGAGGAAATTACTTCTTTTTTAAAAGTAACTAAATGAAAGTGATAAAGCACCAAGTTATTCCTGATCCAGACCAGTGAAATGATGCTAAATACACTGAAAAAGCCTTTACTATACCAGTACATGCATGAAATTTGCCACAGAGTAGAAGCTCTTTCTAGCTCTTTCTAGTGTTTCCCCACGTTGCTCGTCATTCGTCGTTAGCTCGGCAGCAGCTACATGGATCACTACGTGGTCCTGCGAGTCGTCTCTTTGTCAGCATCCAGCAGCTTCTCAGCTGAAAATCTTTGCCACTTGTCTTTCTGCATGTTAAGATCTCCAGCTAGCTACAGACTGAGATATCCTCTTTTTTACGGTACATAAGGCCTGCTGGTTGCGCTCACTTTGATCGGCTCCTGAGCTTCCATGAATCCTGGCACCCTTTGAGAGTTTGTGATGTTATCATTTGAAAAGTTACTTCTAGAAGCTGTTCTCCTGCTCTGTGCAGCGCCGCTTTTTTATTTTATTGACTGAAAAATCTCTGATGATGATGGTTTGAACATCGGCAGCCATTTAAAGATCCCTCTTGAATGAAAGTGGTGGTGGTTTTGTGGACTATAGCCACACTAAGTGCAGTTTAACTGTCCTTCAGCTGACATGATCAGTGGCTGCCAGAGGTTCATGACACAGTGAATCCATAACATGACCGTTGGAAGATAAATATTTATACTCTAACATGAGCATAAACTAAAACTAAAGCTCCCACATTGTGCTAATTCTCAGGTTCATGCTTGTATTTGGCATTTCTAGAACCGATTATCTGTCTCAATATATACCTCTATACATCCCTGCCTGAAAATAAATCAACAGACTTGATTTACTTCCTGTCATTAACAAAGAATTGGAGATAAACTGGAACACGTTTACCTTTGAAACGGTCTTATTATTGTATAAACACGTTGTTTCAGAATACCTTATCATATATTGCACTGTAACCTGCTCTACAATAAAAGAGACATGGAAGTCTCACTTTTTTCACTGTGGGATCTTTAACTTATTTTGTCATTTCTTTAATCTATATATTATTGTTATATAGAAAGCAAAGTGATTCATGAAAATCAAACATTAAAATTACACAAGTATATCACTCAAACGCTGTGTAATATGGGTAATATTTGTCAAACCAACCACTGTTCCACAGCTTGAGGCTCACTGTGCTTCTTGACCTTTGACCTTTAGTCAATAAGGCTATGACCCTGGCCAGATGAACATGTACATGATATCAATAATTCCTCTCCTCTCCTTCATCTAAAGGCCACAGGCACATTCCCAGAGATGGCTTTATCACATAATCAGAGTTTTTGCTCTCATATTTATTCTTAGTCACTTTATCATTTTTTGCTTCTTATCTCTGCACTGTGTTTATATGTTTTTAAGGTTATATGTCATGCACCAAGATACCAAGTTAAATTCCTCACTTCTGCAAACTTCTTTCTGGTTCTGATTCTGGTGTTTCATGTCTGACATGTAATTTAAACAGAAGGTACTGATTCCATCAAAATCTGAAAGGTCAGGAGAGGAGAGGAAGAAGAAAATGCTCAGGCTACTTTGTTCCACCTTACTGTCATATTTCTTTAATTTGGATTGGATTTTTCTTTCTGTTATGTCACAGTCTCTTTTCTGCCTTTCTTCCTCCATCATTATCTTCCTCCAGCTCTCCCTCTCCTCTCTCTCTTTCTGACTCCTCTGCCTTGGAAAGAGACGATCCAGAAATAAGGCCATAAATAAGAAATCAACGGCCTTTTATGTCCCACCACATTACAGGCTTTTGATGTATGCTTTCTGCAGTAGTATTACTCACCAGCTTCAAATCAATGCTCTAATCTTTCCCCTGCCAGATTGATTTCAGTGGAAGTGACAACAGCATGGAGAGGTGCATAACAGATCTGTACACTGTAGACCATTTACCAAATACTAGCAAAGTGCTGTTATTGGGACAGCTGCTTGGGTAGATCAAGGAAGTTGCCAGATATCACATGGGCACAGAGGTGGGGGAGTAGTAATTTAAGTAAGTAAGTGAAGCACCTTTCCAGTTTGAGTCTTTATGGCTCTGAATCGTCCATGTGGCCAAACGTATTTTGACCTGCAGAACGGCGCTTTAAATTCTGATCAAGGTCCCAAATTCAGTGTTTTAAACCTTTTGAAAAATATTTCAGAGGTTATTTTTTACACTGTACATGAATAATGGAGAAAAGATAACTGTTGATTGACAGATGATGTGTGATAACAGAAAGTCTTTGTCACTTGTGTGATTCTGCACAGTTGGAGGGCACATGAGGCCAACACTGACCACTTACTGATGAGGCTGTCGTGGTTCATTTGTCAGCAAAGAGTTGCCTTTTTCCATGTCCAGCAGACAGTGATCAGTCTTGTTTCTGCTAAAGTCATACACTCAATATCTTCAGATATTATTAATGTAAAACCACTGATTAGAGCAGCTTTATAGGTCGGTGTAAATTCTGTGATTCATAGATTTGCCCTCAACCAAGGAAAATACTTTTCTGTCACAATCCAGCCAAATAATAGCTCAAACAGTAGCTCCATCCTGACACTACTGGATCCTGATCAGCAGCAGAATTGAATTACAGCTTCCTTGGACTCTCTCCCAAACAGGAACAAAGACTTGGTGAAGGTCTTCAGTCTGCCCTGTTCTCTCCACCATGGGCTCACTTTTAACAGTAAATACACGAAGATAGTTCGAATGAAACTGAAAAATGATTTATTGATGTTTACAAGTTACATCTGTGAACGTGAGAAGCCTCAGTGAGTGTTCTGGATGTTTCCTCAGCTGACCCTGCTGGCTCTCTGCCTCTCAGCCTGATCCTGGTCCGGCTGATGTCCAACACATTCAACCTGTGTGTGTGTGTGTGTGTGTGTGTGTGTGTGTGTGTGTGTGTGTGTGTGTCCAGATGAACTGGGTACTGAGGTCTCATCTCTCGACGGACTCGATGGACCACCAGCCAAGAAGAACACACAGAGGGCGACAGATAGTCATACTGCATGCTGACCTTTACTGTAGCCATGGAGCAAAATGCCTTCCTGTGTTTCTATTTATGTCTGAGCACATTTTATACACAAGGGGAATTAACTGTGCCTTTTATAATGCAGAAGATATTTTAAAGTAATACCATACGACAGACAAATTATAAACAAACAAAAATACAAATCAAGTTGAAGTGAAATGTTTTTCTCAGGGATGCTGGGGATGATTTTGCAGCCAGTCATATCTGAACATAATGTGGGCAAAGCATAACTGAGTGACTCATCCTCAGCCACTATCCTACCCAGCATTCACTCTCTTCCATCCCTATGAAGTGGACCATCAGCCAGAGTAACACTCTGTTTAATGCACACTGAAATCATCTGCCCCGAGCAGCTGGCAGTTAGACCTGAAGTGATGTTGTTAAGTCATTATTTAGGAATAATGAATAAATACACCAATAACCTGACAGTATAGACGTTGTATTCACCTCCTCTGAACAACATTAATGTGGTGTAATGCTCTCACTTTATTGCATGTCACCCCCTCCCCTCCATCTCCATGATTCTGCCTCTCTGCTGTCTATGGAAACAAAACACAATAACTTGATAAAAAAAACAATACAACCAATTAGAAATAAGTATGAATGAGAGGAATGCAGGAAGGAAGTGAAAAAGATGAAGAAGCTGTATCTTGTACTCTGCTAATTCTTGCTAAAGTGGAAATGAATGGAGCTCAGGGTCAGTCATGTGATGTCCTTGGCTGATAACGGTTATTCCAATTATGGTGTTGAGCAGAGAAACACAAAAAGTGAGGGATGTATTTCTTGTGGGACTGCTCCAGTCTCGGTGTGGAATAAGTGGATCGATGCATCCATAGTGATTTGATACGCAGGAGTTTGTCACACAGCTGCAGAGATGCTGCTCTAAGCTGAAGCCTTGCCATGTTCTCTACCTGCTGAGAGAGTGTCCACATCAGTGACACAGTTTGCATCAAGATGAAAGACTCTTCAGGGTGAGAGCAGAGCCAGACAGACACTCTGTGATTTGGATGATGCTTCTCAGCGTGAGTGCCAGAGCAAACACGAAAATCCATAAATGTTTGCTCTCACTGCAGCCAAAGGTGTCCCAATTATTTGTTCTCCCCTAACATGGCGGCTGGTGGCTAATCAGTGCGAAAAGCAAAACGTTGTATGGCTTTTCAATTTGCAATCTGGACCACAAAGGTGTGTTTTGGCCCGTGAAGGCGTGGAGGACAAGACACAACATGAACGCACTGATTGAATTGCTGCATTTTATTTTCCTAAGTACCAATCAGACCCAAAGGCACAGGAATGGAGATGAAGCTTTGCAGGAGGAATACAGGCAATGACGTGATCTGTGTGTGGAATATACAGCATATACACACATTATATAAGTGTGTATACATATATATACATGCTTTTTTATTCTATAGCTCACATCCACATATGTAACGAATAGTAAAAACACGTTTTATTCATCCAATTTATTTAGTACATATTGTAAACATTTATTCTATTATTATTACTTATTCTGTTTTCTCATTGCTGTTGTTTTTTGTTTATTTATGTAACATGATCAATAAAGATGGTTCTTCCTCTTCCTCTTCTTCTTCGGGGGAAAAAATAACACATATCTTTAGTCACATCTCTTTTGTTTGTTTCTGCAGATGACAGCAGAAGCCATTTTCCGTCTGGTTAATGATCCTGTGCTGCCATTCTACCCTCTGGACATAGCCCTGGACGTTCAAAACAAACTCAAAGGTAACCATGATGATGATGAAATATGGAGTAAACTAGCATGTTAAATACCAAAAAAAAAACAGAACTGATGAAGAACTAGTAAAACAACAGGTCATTTAATAACGTTAGATAGAACCTCAGACTAAGAGTAGCACATCAGTCAAGAGAACTGAACAACAAAAGAGATGGAAGGCTTTTCAGATAATATCCTGACATGGTTATTTCTCCTTTTCAGTCAGGACGTTTCTATCTATCTGTGTTACACAGAGGGCAATGATGAGTATGAAATCTGTCATCAGGGATGAAGCATAATGCTCTAATGACGGTGCAGTGTGACACTATATCTCTGCAATGTGTGCAGATATTAAATTTGATTGAGCGATTGTTTTACGGTTAAAAAGACAGACAGCCTTTGATTTTAGACAGAGAGCCAAGTTTGGTTTTAGATTTTTTTTAATCAGATATTAAATATGAACCTTCATAGCCACATTATTATTTGTATGTCTCATAAAAAAAGTCTTTTAATGGCTGAGACCACAGAAAAATCTATAATGTCTATTATTATAAAGCATCAAAGGCAAACTGAGTTGATAGGTTACAGCCTGGGTTGAGCACACAGGGCACATGGAATTATATCATCTGCATAAAAACAGAAATTACTACTGTTTAGAAGTACTGGCAGGTAATAAGAAGAGGAATTAAGGATTGCATTTGAGGTCATTGTTCAGTGCTCTAATATACAATAACTGATCTGTCCTGGTTTAGGTTCCTTGGGACTTTTGTTGCATGTCTTAACCCCCGTTCCCTTGATTCATCTTCATTGAAAAGGGTTTTTCAAAATAAACTGAAAGAGATTAAGTTTGAGGCACCGTTAATGCAGTCATGGAGGTGGCTGAGATTTGATTGGCAAAAGGGGTGGATAGCCACTTCAACAGTACAGTGTTTTATCGTCATGACGCCGGTCAACAGTTCCATCAGTACTGAGAACATTGACTCCTGAAGACAAAAGTGATTGATGTGTCGAAACACAGTGGCATTGCTAAAATAAAACACCAACATCAGGCAGACCGAGTCAGTTTAGCTTCCACTTTATATGGAAGTAAAACCAAAAGTGAACTCGTCCATATTGTCACTAAAAATCCACTTGCTCAGAATGCCTCTGAAACCTGCCTATAAGCTGTAGTGGATGTTTACAATGAGCAGCTTGGGTTGCAGTTTTACTATTTCAAATATGTTTGGGTTTGTTTACAACCTGTGTGATCACCTGACAGCTGGCGTCCCATCTGACCTTTGTTTTGCATTGTAGCCTCATTCCCAGAACTCAAAATCAAACACAAACAGATGCGTGATTTTGCAGGTTTTGACGCTGATTTTTGATTCTGCACTGTGCAAGATTCTTGGATTCCAGAGAGAACACTGCAGTACGCACAGCTCAGTGTGTGTGTGTGTGTGTGTGTGTGTGTGTGTGTGTGTGTGTGTGTGTGTGGCTGGTGACTGTTATGCAGAGGTATAACTCATACTGTCCAGCCAGCTTGAGCATCAATCCTTAACAGCCTCTCCTACAAACATGGACACTCACACCCTGAAATCTAAGGACACGCTCTGCGTCTGAACTCGCTCTGTTACATATACACTCTCCATCAAGTATCATTAGTGATATTTTTAATGCAATGATATGATGTGACAATAAGGTGAATATCTACCTGGAAGAGACCAGTAAACACTGAAGAGCCTGAACATGAACAATAACAGCTTATAACCAGTGGAACCTGTAACTCCTTTAATCCTGTTTATGGACGTGGTATGCTGTCCCAGCATGCATCTGAATAGGTGAGGTACACCTCCATAGGTAGCTGACACACACACGAAACCTATTTTTTCTGTAGTTTAATAATAGTTTAGTATGTACGTTGCATCTCACACAGGTTGTTATATATCTGTCAATACTGGAAACACTCATGCACATTTTTAAGCTTACAGTATGTATTTATAGTGTAATAACAGTGAAAATATTGTAACTGTTCAGTTCTCTTAAACTGCTATTGTGGCTAAAATACCTATCCACTGGCAAGAGTCTGGCCATACAATACCCATCATGATAAAGAAGTTCTGATTTCATATACTTCAATATATTGTGATGCTGTAAGCAACGTGATGTATGTCATGATTTTTAAAATATAATCAAGGAAACAGTTTTGTTATTAAGAACACACCACCATATGTTTAAAATCTGGTGGCTCGTTCATACATTCAGCCCAGTGTGATCTGTATGACATCCAACATCATGGCACTTCTTTGAGAGGACAGACAGTTACTGATAACCTTATTGATCAGCTTACTTTAGTCACTTCCTATTGATTTTTGTTTCCACTGGAAAAAAACTATGCATAGACCGCCTCTACAGGCACATGTTAAATTTGGTAAAAATGGCCTCTGTGCATGAGATTCATCATGATTTTATGTTTATCACCCAAAAGAGTGCAACTTAGCATTGTGTGAAGAAGGCAGCAGTAGTCAGCGTCTGAAGTGAACCTCGTGTAAATTTACATTTAGCGTTTTAGCATGCTGTACAAGCTCTCAGGCCTCTTGAACCAAAATCAGCTTATTCAGGCACAGTCTCAGAGCGTGCAGAGACTCTGTCCTTGAATATTAAGATGACCTTTGAGAGAGGATGCACAACAGAGGCTTTGATACATTTGGCCTGCGTGTTGTCTTCGCTGGCAAAATGTGAATAAACAAAATGTGTTGTGTTGCTTTGGCTCTGCACCAAGAAAGACTCACAAGCACAGGAGTTGTCAGGGTGAGATTTATGACTAGATTATGACATATTTAGTTGGTCTGTGTCACATCTTCCAGTAACAAATACACACTGTGCAGAATTAATGCTTCATGCTTGAAATGCAGTCGATCTATATAACAATGTCCATGACCATCACATAATAAGAGCACAGATTGGAAGAGATGAAGAGACGCTCTCCATCACATGTACTGCAGCTCCAAATAGAAGTCTCATTCATTGAGGCGTTTGGTTCACGGCCCTGTCTAAGCATGTAAGCAGAGTCCCATTAAGGCCCAGATTGAGTGGTTATGCTTCCCCTTCTGAGACTAATGGGCAGAGACCAGAGAGAGAGATGACTGATTATTCCACCTGCCTGCAGCCTCTCTGTTTCTTCATCACGGTGTCTCTCAGTGGACAGTCTCCTCTCTATCAGCTCAATTCAAAGACACTTTATAAAGATAACATTGAACTGAACTGATTGAATAAAGAATTTCTTGCAACTTTGGCCTTTTTGGCAACTTTGCAAAGTGAACAGTGATAGAAGTGCATTAATTCATCAAGGCTAGAGGCTTCAACATTCAGTCAAAAGACATGATGAGTTACACCAATAATTAGCAATACAGCTTTAATATACCGTATTACTGGTGTACAGTATGAAGGTCAAGAGGTCACTGCAGGAAACAGGCTTTATTTGAATCCCAGCTGCTTTATAAAACACAGTTGTCCCTAACTCAAGTGTCAGCTTCCTTATGCTTACATTTATTTTCATTATTTCCATCAGGTGTGCGCCATCAGAAAGAGGTGGCTTGTGACAGATTTTGGGCTCTTTATTGTGGTTATTAAATAGGTATTAAATTTAATTCCAGGTGGCGGTATAAATGTCTTAAAGTTATAAATATGACTTTGTGAGAGGTGTAACTGTGCTCCGTGCTTGGAACCAAGCAGCTAATGTTCAAATGGAAAACAGGTGGGAGAAAACTTTTACACCCCACAGAGGCGCCAGATGGACAATAAGAGGAGGAGGACCAGTGAGATGAACACAGTTTGTGTGGCATGATAAAAAATAAGTCCTGGTGTGTGTTCACGTTCCATGTGGGTCGTTTGAAGGCAGTGGTTTCAGGGTAAAAGCTGGCATGACATATTCAGATTTGAACAGCTTATCATTTTAACCAAGAGTACAAGAAGAGTGTGAGAAACAGCGACTGATGCCGAAAGCTACCGCTAAAAGTTTTCTTTCAATATTACCGTCAGCGCTCCTCAGTACAGAAACACCAGAGTTTAGGCTACGGGACAATTTAACAATAGAACAGATTTAGTTTTACTGTCACGCATAGTGAAAATGAATAAGATAATGAAAAAGTAATAGATTACTCATTTTGAAAAGGTAATCCCTTACATTACTCACTGCTGAAAGTAATTCCTTACACTACTAGTTACATTACTCAGTAACATCACCTGAGATCATTTCAAAGTAAAGCTCTTTATTCTAGTAAAATGAGGACAGACTCCAGATAATTTCAAAGTAAAGCTCCTTATTGTAATAAAAGGAGGACAGACACCAGATCATTTCAAAATAAAGCTCCTTATTGTAATAAAAGGAGGACAGACTCCAGATAATTTCAAAATAAAGCTCCTTATTGTAATAAAAGGAGGACAGACACCAGATCATTTCAAAATAAAGCTCCTTATTGTAATAAAAGGAGGACAGACTCCAGATAATTTCAAAGTAAAGCTCCTTATTGTAATAAAAGGAGGACAGACTCCAGATAATTTCAAAATAAAGCTCCTTATTGTAATAAAAGGAGGACAGACTCCAGATAATTTCAAAATAAAGCTCCTTATTGTAATAAAAGGAGGACAGACTCCAGATCATTTCAAAATAAAGCTCCTTATTGTAATAAAAGGAGGACAGACTCCAGATAATTTCAAAATAAAGCTCCTTATTATAATAAAAGGAGGACAGACACCAGATCATTTCAAAATAAAGCTCCTTATTGTAATAAAAGGAGGACAGACTCCAGATAATTTCAAAATAAAGCTCCTTATTGTAATAAAAGGAGGACAGACTCCAGATCATTTCAAAATAAAGCTCCTTATTGTAATAAAAGGAGGACAGACACCAGATAATTTCAAAATAAAGCTCCTTATTATAATAAAAGGAGGACAGACACCAGATCTCTTTTTTTCTGCTCATTATCATCACAGAGCTGACAGGAAGTAGTGAACATCAGTCCAGACAGTCCTTCACAGTAAAAAGTCAAAGTCATGATGAAAGTTGATCAAACAGGAAATCATACATTTGGTTTGTTTTTCTCGTCCTCCTGTTATAAAGATATTGATTTTTTGTGTAGTAACTGTAATGTGATTACAGAAGCTGTCGATAAAGTTAAGAAAAAAAAGTACTGTTCCAGAGAGTGTTGATGTGTTTGGATAAGTGAAGGATGAACCACATGTTCTGTTTGAGGGTCCATTCAAAGATTAGTGTGAGAATATTTTGGGCAGAGCGTGTGTGTGTGTGTGTGTGTGTGTGTGTGTGTGTGTGTGCATTTGTGTGGGTGCGTGCGCGCGTGCATGTGTGCGTGTGCGTGTGTGTGTGTGTGCTCTGTGGGTGTTTTAGCAGCCCCCTGCGGCAGAGGACCAGTGATATTTAATGGATTCTTCTGCAGTATTCATGACTGCCAGTCACAGAGGGGCCTCAGATCAGACAAGCAGAGCTAATTGAAACTTCCCAGAACCTTTTGTTCAACTTTTTAAATCACTATTCTCCTTTATTTTGTCCTTTCAAGTGAAGCTGCCTTTGGTCTCATCTGATCTAACATAAATCTCAGTACATCAGGTTAATATCAGAATACACTGAGGAGGCTGATCGGTCCATTTGCATGAATGATGTGGATTTCACTGAATGACATTGATGTGTATGGGGTGTTGCTTCCCTTTCTTGGTGTTGCAGTTCTTTGCTTGTTTGTTTGATTTTTGTATCTATATTTCTAAAGTGAAGACAAATGTACTCAGATATCACCTCTATCATTCTGTATATCCAAAATAAGAATTAGACATGACATCCAACACCAACATTCAGAAATGATTATTTTAATAAATGAATGAAATGATTATTTGATCTAATTAAGAGTAAAGAAATATTTATTGAATGAAAGCATCACCCTGCAGCTCTTTTGTCTTTCTCTTTTCTCTCTGCCACTGTTATCACAGGAAGTGCCGACCGTATACCCAAATGCAAACACACTCACACTCTTCCCCATGTGTCAGAGGATGTGATGGATTACAACAATCAAACAATATTTCATGAGTCCCAGCTGGCTGTGAGGAGCCCGAGCCATTTAAATTTGGAGGAAAGAACATGTCTTATTGTCTATTTTTGTCCCCTGTCCTCCCCTCTCCTCTCAGATGAGTCACTCCCTTCCCTTCGTGCTGTGATCCAAAGAGACACAAACACACACCAGTACGACCAGTTTGTGACTTGTTACTGGTTCATGGTGTGTTTCTGATTAAAATAAAAACTAAGAGCTGGACTGGGAATATAATTAAGGTTAATATCCAAATGTTTTGTCACCACAGACCTCCTGTTGACTCAGTGTATCCCACTCTGTACCAAGACAATATTTACCGCTGCCAAGGAGGTTATGTTTTCACCAGTGTTTGTTTGTTGGTTTGCAAAATAACTCAAAAAGTTATGGACGGTTTTTGACAAAATTTTCAGGATTGGCCGGAAGTGGCCTAAGTTAAAACTGATTCATTTTTGGTGGTGACTGGATCTGATTCAACTGCACCACCAAAAATTAATCAGTTGTAAGTTAGGCCACTTCCGGCCAATCCTGAAAATTTTGTCAAAAACCATCCATAACTTTTTGAGTTACTTTGCAAACAAACAAACAAACCCTGGTGAAAACAGAACCTCCTTGGCGGCGGGGGTAACTTTAAATTTAAAAAAGTCACCACTGCGGTGGAGGTCTGGCTCTCTGAGTGCTTTTCTAGTTTTTATATATATATATTTTTAAGTGACATGCATCAATCTGGTGCACTTAAGGAGCAACAAGAGGCTGGACTAAATCATGTACTCGTGTCAATGATTTAGTGAAGCAGTGGTGGAATGTAACTTACTACATTTACTCAAGTACTGTGTGTAATCTCTACAGTTTTGATTTTAGATACCTGCACTTCATTCAAGTAGCTTGCTTGTTTCCGTTTTTTTGTAAATTTAAACTTCTACACCTCAGGGGGATGGGGCTATAGATTTTACTTCACAGCATTCATTTGACAGTATTAGCTTGGCCACTAGAGTCACATTCATAAGACAAAATAGAAATCAACTTATAAACAATGATCCATCTGTAGCTCTAGTTATTTCCCTGAGAATGTGGTCACAGTGTATTAATCTCTCAATATATTAATTAATTCTCCATTTAAATGTTAAATGTGACAAGATTTTGCCTTTAGAAGCATTCTGGTTGCTAATATGTGATATTGATCAATGAACATTGATTTGGGTTTTTATTGCTGCCAGTGAAACAATCCTTTTGTACACGTTTCAACATGCTAATGAGATGTTGTTTCATCTCCATCATGACTGCTAACCTTCTGACTATGACATGGTTGCTGGAGGAAACACCGGACGGACAGATGGCAGAACTAAATGATGACGACAGCACAGCATCAGCTGGGTTATTAATGTTGGAGTTTACAAATGACAAAACCTATAATGTGACTGTTTCAGACAGCAACATAACTAACAGCAAAATAGAAACAAATTAGATATTAAACTGGCTACGGTTTGGTAGCTAGCTGCTAGTTTTTAGCGTAAATTGACCGTATGGCGTTAGTTATGTTGTTTTCTAAAACGGTCGGTCGCTCTTGTTCAAAAAGGTGCAGACTCTGCTTTACTGCATTATCCATCAGCAGGAACTAAACTTGAAGTCTGACGTCTGTCAACGTGCAACGCATCAGTTTCATCAGGTCCAGGAGCTTTCTGCACCACCAGCTCTTTGCCTTTTTGGAGGAAATTGATGCATCATGTGCCGTATTCACAGAGGTACGGTGGCTCAGAAGGGAAATGTCCTGAAGAAGTGAAGACGTTCCTGGAGGAGGACAGGCTTGACCTTCCTGAGCTCCATGATCCCAAATGGCTGATGGACTGAGCTTTTCGTGATGACATCACAGAGGAGCTGAACACACTCAAGCTGAAGTTGCAGAGTTCAGGCCAGATTGTCACCGCAGCTTTTGAAAATGTCAGAGCTTTCATGACAAAACTGATGATATGGAAAGTCCAGCTCTCTGAGAAAGAAAACTCTTCCATTTCCCAGCATGCATCATCTCTTGTGGAGGAGGGCACGGCATCCAGTGGTGAAAAATATGCGGCTGCCATTGAGAAGCTACAGCAGGAATCTGACCAGCAGTTTGCTGAGCCCTTCTCCTCTGAAGTGGAGCTCAAATGGAGCTCATTGACCTGCAGCACAAAGCAAAGTTCAGAGAGGCAAATGGAAATGCAGCCATGCTTGGACAATTTCTGAGAGATTTACCTCCATCCTTCCCAGAACTTTCCAGGATATTCAAGAGGGCCATGTGCCTTTTTGAAAGCAAATACCTCTGTGGAAAAACTAATTTCCACCATGAAGTTTAATCAGTCAAAGAATAGGTCCACACTAAGTGATGACCATCTTAAAGCCATACTGAGGGTTTCAACTACCAACTTCCTCAGAGCTGTCTGAGTAGAAGCTCTCAGATGTCTGGCAGCAGGCGTTCGACAAAATTACTGGCAGTTAAGAGTGGATGCTCAGCGGCCCTCAGGTAATTTGAGTTTGTGACCACTGCCCTAAAGGTTTATCCATTGTGGATAAGGCCAGTACGTTCAGAGATTGCACTGTTTGGACTGATAAATTCACCTCTTCACCAAGAAGAGTCTGCATGTGTTTACTTATCCACACACAGAGCAGACCAGTACAAATCCACACTGACTGGAAAAGGATGCTGTGTGTCACAGAGAGTGTGTTTTACCACGCTGTGCTTCAACTAGAAAACATTCCTGCAGAGTTTTCCATCTGTAGGGTAATGGGTGTATTTCCATATTTATGCATACCAGGGTCCTTAAATGGCCTTCAAATGGCATAAAATGGGTATGAATGGGATCTTTTGGCTCCAATGAGCCCAACTGTATTAAATGTGAGGATGTTAGTCCTCATAGTAGTATTTCACACAGTGAGGCCACTTTTGGTTGTTCCTCAGAGATTTCTAGAACAGAACATACAATCACCAGAAATATCCATTCTTGCAGAAATCAAATGTGAAAGGTTTTTGATACCAATCATAGAATGGCTTTTTGTATGGAGCTGGAGGGATTACTGATCAAAATCTATTATTTTATTTCTTACTAATGACTAGAACACACACAACAGCACACACTAATTATTAGTCTATAGTTTCCCAGCTTTCAGATGATCTCCATCACCTGTGTGTGACATGTGTCTGACCCTCTGCAGGAGGTGGGCAGGGTTGTTTAAAGCTGAAGCTGCTCTCTTCATGAGCTGTTTCTCTCTTTTTTCACGTGTCCAGACAGGAGTGAGGTAACTCAGGCCATGCTGTCCTCTGCCTCGTCTCTCAGAGACCACGCAGCTTTCTTCCAGTCTGAAATGATGCGGCCAGCAAATGATCCCAAAGAGCGTGATCCCGCCCACGTACGGATGCTGAATGATGTCCTCCGTGACCTGGAGAAGAGTTTCATCGTCCCACAGACGCCTCCTGGAGTCTTCAGGTAGGAGAGAAGTTACTCAGCTGCTGAAGTTACTGTTCAACGTCCTAAAGGGTCCTTGTCTCCTTCTTGGTGTTCGTTTTTTTTCTGTTTCCTTATTTTCAGTTAAATGTGAGCTGACTAAACAGGTAATCTGTACATTTCATCTCCACGCCATCAGCTCAGTGGATATGTAAATATTCACACACTGATGGCAGAGGCCACCGTGCAATGTGTCACCTCCTGTCAGGATCTGGTCTAATGCTGCTTCATACAGCCTTCAGGAGATACTTGGGCTTCACGGTCTTGCTCAAGGACACTTGGGCAGGCAGACTGGAGGGGATTAAACCTCATCAGAGGATGACCCGCTCACAAATGCATTTGGTCACAAAATATTTGCAAAGCTGACCTTTAGTACATTTTCAGTGATCCTCCCCTGCTAGGTTGTGTGTTACTGCCACCATCTGTTCATCAGTGAAATGGCATCAATCCAGTCTGTGTTTTAATTACTAACAAAATCTGCTGCTGAAGACTTTACAGTACACTGCTATTAAAGTTTTAGGCATATGGAGAGGCCATTTAGCAGCATATTGCACAGATTATTATACCAATAATGTACCCATACAGTCATTAAAAAGTGATATTATTCAGAGCTCATTTTGATATGACTCCCTGCGGTTGATGGTTTCAGTTTGGTCATATACTGTGATAAATGACTTATTTTATGTGACAAACATATTTTAACTCCAACCACAGTCCGATAAGTTCAGTGACTTCAGAAGCCATGGTTTGAATCCCTCATCAGCTCTCAGTGTTGTTCTACTTATAAAGCAGAGCTAGTGCAACATAAAACTTAAGATTCAAAGAGAATAAATATTTATTACTTTTAAGGAAGAAGAGAAAAGTGGAATCATTTACACACAACGGCGTCTGATGCAGCTTTTCAGTGCAGAGCAGCAGTGATTCACTTTGTCCAGATTAGTTGGTGAGGTTATTCTAGTCAAACTGTAAGCACAATAAAAGGCATCAAATCACATTTAGTTGGAGGACAGCTCCCCTTGAATGGGGACTTTTTCTCAGTGACTGTATTTCTTTGTCATAATAGTAAAGCTCCTCTGTTTGATTTTCCTCTCAGTGAGCGTTAACTCAGCTCTGACGCTGCCTACTTCTCAACTAGACTCTAACAGAATAAATGGCTTCTGCGGTTCAGTGTTATTCACAGTTTATGGCAGTAATAGACATGTTAATTGTTCTAAACTGCCATTAGCATCCAAGCTAAAATCAGCTGCTCCATCATGCTCAGAAAGCATTAAGGCTTAATAGCACTCATTTATAAAGGAAGTTACCATTCGCTCAGAGGTCTGAGGCAATTAGACTAAGAGCACCGAACACGACACCACAAATGTTTTCCTTGACGGTTTATGCAGTGTTGTAGGCAGCTAACCCTGAGGTGCATTTTGAAGCAACATAAACACATAATTAGGACACTTTGGGTTTGGGTGTGATGCCTCTGTGAGCTGTAAATATTTAAATTCAAAGGCACAGTTAATGCTGACACACTTGATCAAAGATGTAGGTTAGTATTAAGATCATTATTATTACAGTTCTCAGGCTCATGAATAATAATAGCTATCATATTATTAGACTTCCATGAATCATGTCTCACGTCAAAAACGTTGTTTTACAGTCTTGAACCAACATGACCATTACCTCACTAAATAAACAAAGGAGCAGCAACACTCCTCTGCCTCTGCAGAAAACAGCAAAGCCGATGAAACACACTGACATAAATAAAAGTCAGTGAGTAGTCCATAACATAACACAAACTCCTAACTTCATAAATTCAACATGAATGCATGGCGGCTTGATAAACGGCTCAGTTTGCCTGCAGTCTGGCCACTAAAGGTGGGATTCAAGTGTTCAGCTGTCCAGCTGCTGCTGCTGCAGGATGAACATGAATACAATAGATGCATATCTCTGCTCATATTTGTAGTCTTTTGTCCTTTGGGACTTTCGGGACATTAACTGGCAAAGATCACTCACACATATACTGGAGGCTCTGAGCCGTGTGTTTCTAGGAGTAATATACCTGTGAAATATAGCCAAGCCAGTTCATTTCTGCTCCCACCTCATACCCAAACCGAATGCTCGGTGTGTGCTCCTCACATTTCCTGCTGTAAAGGGGTGGATAAGCTGAAATGTTCTCACCTTGGTCACCCACTATAAATTGGTCCGGACTCTCCGTGCTGCTGTCAGTGTTGGATGGATGCTGCTGCTTCAGTTAGCGACACCTCAGGCTACAGACATAGTTTAAACCCAATTTGCTGTGTTGCAGAGCAGGAGGCAGCTTCTCTTAAGAGTGGATGTGAGGCTGCAGAGGGCCACAGCACATCTTTATCTAGACTCTGAGCTCCTTCATAATTGGATCTTTATTATTTTAGGAATAATATCTGACAACTTTCACGATCCTTTGTTTACATGACAACCTGCCCTGAGTGCCGTATGGTAATTTCCAACAAAATGCCACATTAGATTAAATGAATAACACCAGATTTTATAATAATAATTAATTAATTAAATATTGCCTTTGTCTCTTGCATTTGGGCTGTATGTCCAGGACATGGGCTGAGTCCACATGGTAACCCACAAGTTATAAAACTAAGGTCAGGAGAGGTCATCAGAAATCTTGTGAGAGTTTTGGCATGATTTCCTAACTTGTGGATTTTTCTAGACGCTTCTAGAACTGAGACAGTGTGATTATTACTCGACCTGACACCGTGTCTCTGGGAAAAACATGTAGGCAGAACACAAGTGACAGAACAAACTCCATCGTCTCCAGGCAAGCAGCAACATCCTCTGCCACCTCCATGGAGGATCAGCAGAAGTGATGACAGGCATGGTCCTTCTGACTCCTGGGGAACATGAAGCCCATAAGGGCGTTAAAAGCAGACTGCTGTTCATCCCCATCCTTTATTCTAACCAAGTGATGAGCATCTTTTCGGTCTCTCTGTCAAGTCCAGTATGGAAAAAAAACTCAGCATCTTTACAACAACAGTTGTAAAGCAGAGGAAATGAGAGAAAGGATCTGGCTCTGGCAGATGAAGACTAAAGGTGAATTAAGCCAGCATCTGCAGCCTGCATCTGAGCAAGTCTAAGAGCAGCTAGCTGTTTGACAATCCATGGAGGAGGACATTGAACAGAGCAGAAATATTCCTGTCAGCTGTCAGGGTGCAGAAATCAATGAGACCCAGGAGAGTTCAGCTGAAGAAATGTGCTGGGATGGAAAGCAGGTGTGATGTTACCTCTGTGGGAATAAAGAAAGGCTTTGGTCTGAGAGCTGGCATGAAGCATCGAGTGCACCCGTCACCAAGAAAAGCTGTCTTGAATGACACCTCTGCACCAACAGCAGCTCCTCCTGTGAGAAGGAGGCCAGCATCACTGGTCGTTTCCTCCTGACCACCTTCAGACCCCAGGAGAGGCCGACCAAAGACAGGTCCCATCATGGCAGGAAGAAGAAACTCCACATCATCAGTCCTGATGTCAGCGTTTAGAGGCACCGCTTCTCTTCAGGTTGACCTGTTTACAGCTGGTTAAATAACACAAGTATGTCACTGTATGTGTGTTTTGAAGTTATTTAAAGCTCCCAGTATGTCTGCAAGCTTGTTGCCCTACAGTCAGAGTCTCCTCATGCTATACGGTGGACAGGGAAGTAAGATAAATACATCCAAACACTGCTGATTTCCTCCCAATTAAATCAGACTGAGCGATATCAAGACGCGGAGTCTCCATGGGAACTTATGGGAAATTTTGGTTGGAAGTCAGTAAAGTCTGTTCATCAGATTTGTCATGGAATCATATATATAAATCAAATTACAATATTATAATATACCTGCTTGAAGCAGATCCACAACATACAGATAAAGTGATAGTGTGGGTTTTTTAGAAGATAATTACCAAGATCCGCACCGGTGCAACCATGGCTCCATGGGAAGAAATCAACAATGTTTGGATGTATTGATTTTATGTCCCTGCCCACCTTAAGGTCTTTTTGGGGAGTTTTTCATTAGTCGATGTGAGGGTCATTTGTAAAGGACAGAGGGTGTCATATCCTGTACCGATTGTAAAGCCCAATGGAGCAAATTCATAATTTGTGATATTGGGCTATACAAATAAAGTTGACTTGACTTGACTTACCAAGTGAGGGGGATCAGTGTGTAGTGAACCAGGCAGACAGGGAGCCTTGATCAATACGATTAATTTATTCAGAACACATATACAGCAGGATGTGTGTGAGAGAATTAAGGCCTCTAAATCCTTCGTAGTGTCGTGGCTTTTGCATCAACATTTGCTTTGTTTGCTTTGAGTCTGTCACTTTTGTCAGCAAATGTTATATTGCAGTAACCTCAGCACCCTTCACTTACAGCACCAGGCTCACTGCTGAGTATTCTGATAGACTTTCAGTCTAAACTGTGTGCTGAAGGTCATTGTTCCTTCACGCCCCACAGCTCAGGACCTGTGTCTTAACAGATGAAGAATCACTCCATTTACTGTGTAAGACTGTCTGTTCAGCCACCTTAAGAGAAATCAATGGAGTTCAGCCCAGAGGGGAGCAGCGCTCTGCAGTCTCTGCCTATCTGACCTACAAAGGACTATTCCCCTTCCCCGAAAGGCCCGTCTGTGTTTGTCGATGCGCTCTGCTGGTGGGAACAGCAGTGTGACAGGAGGACAAAGAGATGATTCATGAGAACAACAACAACAACAATAATAACAACAATAATCAGTAATAATGGGGCTTTCATTACCCGCTGCAGGATTTTCAGTTTGGATGAGCTGAATTATTTTTTGGATTACAGAAATTGTTTGCCTTTTGACAGATTTTAAATCTTCTCTAAAGCATTTCAAACATTTAACTTCACACTGTAATTTTACGATGAAAGTTTGTATTAGAGGCAGCAAACTGTGAGGAAATGAAACACCTAGCATGCCACTGACTGCAGTCTGCCACTAAACAGGGTAGAAGAAGCAGAGGTCACAAAACAAGCTGCCTTGGCTGATCAGTGAGAGAACAAATGGAGACAGATCTTTGGGAATTGTAAATAAAAATATGGAAAGATGGCAACAGCAGAAAAAGCAGATCAGTCATTTGAGTTAAATGTTTGCTATGCCACAATTTATCCTCCTTTCACAGCATCAACTCTTTTTTGAAAGAGGGAAGAAAAACAGCTCAACCAGTCGTAACGTTTTTATCATTTTTCTTGTTTCCATCCCAACACTTCCAGCTGCTGACACCCTCCTCTCTCTGTCTCCACACAGCAATCTGTTGTACAGCCTCCCAGGAAGGACTGCTCACTTCTCCATCCTCAGGTTCTCACAGGAAGCTCTGCAGCTCTGCAGCAGCATCAGTAAAGCAGACAGAGAAGGTCTTTGCCTCAGCAGGAACCAGTCCGAGGCTCTCGTCCTGGAGGCCGTCCTCTCAGCTCAGAGGCTGGTCTGTTTTGGTCTGGACTTGTTTGAAAATTACCCAAATGACACAAAATGATCTGGGCTGACACAAACCCACCAGTGAGTGTCAGACAATTATTTCAATATTCAAAAGGTAAAAACATCTCTTTTCTTATTTATGCATACTTATTACACACCAGATATGCAAATAATATTGTCGCAATCGGACTTTTTAAATTGCATTAAACCCTCTTCCAGTGAAATAAAATATGATCATTTTTAGATTATTACTTGTTCTTCACCTTCCAGCACAGGACACTTTTTAAGAAAACTAAAGCACCAATTCAGGGATTTAACTAGTAAAAATGATGATGAAAAATTATACAGAAATTTATTCATACTAAGGAAAGTGTAAAGGTGCCAGAATTATGTCTCTGCTGGTGAAGCCACGTCAGAGAAATAAAGTTTTTATGTTGTATGTTTAGTTTCAGACACTGGAAGGGAAAGTACGATGGAAAAAAGACCATGACCACATTCAATGGTCGATGTTTTCATCGTTTTGTCTGGATCATTTTGGTATTTTGGTATTTTATAGCCTGGCTCTTATCCTCGTGTATGAGGCCATTCTGGTTAATGGTTGTTAAAACAACGTCTGTCTGAACAAGCAGCTTCACTTGATCAAATGTTTTAGATGTTGTCAGGAAGACATAACTTTATTTGGAAAGCTTTTGGAGGCTCATGCAGCTCCTTATAAACAGTTTTGCCTGCCCGACTTAACAGCTGTAAAATGGCAATATCCAGTTCTCCATCAGGGCCTTGTTGAGCAATAAGCCATTCTGCTATCAGCCTGGACCAACAGCACACTTGTGCTGTCCTACAGTCACCTGAAGCCATGGATCTTATGGCTTTTCATTTCCGCTAAAGAGCAATACGTCATATTTAAAACAACAGAGCACACATTCAGTGAATCTAACGCTTAAAGCAATAAACAGCTCCTGCAGTGTCGTCCCCAAACAGAGTCTTAAACAGGAAATATTCTTTTTAATGTTGTGTGTGTGCCAGCAGACATGTGATAATGACAGAGAAATAATTATGGGAGGCGTTAAATGAACATTAATTAAAACTGTGGAATAAGGGCCAACCCTGACCTTAACAGGTGTTAACCCACAGCAACATCACACAGTCAAATTTTAGTTCATTTTCTGCTCAAAGACACATTTTGTTCATTAAATAAGTCGTCCAAAATGCTAAATAACTTTCTCTGCATCCATTAACTCTCATTCTTTTAAAACAGCAGCATGATTTCATGTTTCGGTTCTACCTGCGTATGATATACAATGTTTTTATGATTCAGTTTTCTCATACTATAATCCAGTCTTCATAAACAAGTCAAGACAAACGACTTTGAGTCAGTCAGCTGTTGTTTCAGTATCTGTTCATTCAGAAATGATTACCAGCTGTTGAACTGCTGTTTTTAAGTCTAGTAGGACTAAACAGATCCATCATTTTTATTGATAGGCTGGTATGTAAAGAAAATGTCAGCACTGGAGAAACCTGTTAATTCTATGAAAACAGCATGAACTGGGTTAATAATATCCGGGCGTAGAGTTGTGGAAAATGTGACAACTGATTGGACAAAAGGACGTTAGCGATTGTGTAAAACTGTCCTCATTTCAGATCAAAAGTGTCTCCTATAATATGAAAGAGCCAGAAGCTCAGCGCTGTGTAGCGTTGCTAACAACCTCACAGAGTAAATGAGGTGAAATCCTCCGATGCTTTAGCTCACACAAGTGAAGACAAACAGCACAATGGGCATCACAACACACTCATTTACAACCATCACACACTCTCTATCAGCATCTCCCTCTTTCTTCACGCTAGTCGCTGCCGACTCTTAACAGTCAGTGTCTCATCCCCTCCCTGTTTAGTGCCACCAGCCAGTGATATTCAACAATATTACTATGGTTATTGTGGGAAAGAGCAACAGTAAATGTTGAGTTCTGCTTCTCAGGCTGTAATCAAATCACTCACCAACAAAAGCTGCAAACTACAAGTCAGCAGCTCAAGTGGTTCAAGTTGATTGAATATTTGTATAAAAGCTTTTGGTAAATGGGGCTTCAGGGTTTTGTAGTTAGGCATGTTTGCTCTGAAAAGAAGTGAGGAGCAAAGCACTATTTTATAAAATGGTTTTTTAATGTCTTATTTGTGATAGTTTGAAAGAGGTCAACTTTTTAGCATGATTTTTAGCATGATGGGAAGGGACGGATGGATCGTTTTGCAGCTTGTAATTTCATACGTTACACAGAACGATCACAACAGCATTATGGACATTAGTTTCTTCACTCAAATTCAGTTTATTATCTGCTAATATTTAGTGTTTACAGTGGGTGAGTCGTTATATTGATGTTTTTAAGTTATTAAGTTATAAATGAGTCTGGAAAATTCTGTTTTTATTTTCTTACTTACATTAATTTGCAGAAAACATTTGATGCCCAAAGTTTTATATGGTAAATTGCAAATTTGTGTTTGATTGTCCAGTTTGTAGAACAAACAAGCAACACTGAGTTTAGAAAATTAAAGCGTTTCAGGGATCACAAATATAAGTGTCCATTGCTTTAAAACATGTGCCTTTTATCAGGAAAAAAATGCTTTATTTTCAAGAGCAATGTCAGCTAACCTAGCAACTGCTAACCAGTTTATGTATTGGCTGTTTCTTGTAAATTAACACTGAAACTAATAGCACAGGATGAAGATTTGCACATTTCAAACAAAGACTTACAGTTTATGTTGTTGCACAGTGAGTCTTTTGAAAAGTTCAGGACGCGACCAAAAATGCCGAGTCGTATTTTTCCAGAAATCAGTCCATAAATCTCAGAGGTGCTTGAAAATACCATGCAGATATGAAACATTATGGATGCTGCTGCAGACCACGCAGCACAAACAGACATTTTATGTAGAAAAGTGAAGTGTTTGACAGCATGACTCGTCTGTGTGTTTTGTTCTGTATTTGTCTTGTGATTGTGATGTTAAACTTCAGTTTATGCACCTTGTGTGACTTTAGTTCTTATATGTGTGAAAAACACATTTTATTTTAAAACTATCCTAAATAATCAAGTTGATCATCATAAAACATGAATGCCTTTTATGGGATCAGAGTTGTACTTTTTAGGAGCTCAGGCAGCAAACTGTTGTACATTAAGATGTAAAATGTGGTTTTCTGAAGCGTAGCAACGTGTTATTATCTCCTTTGAGTTGGTTTAATTAATGACTGGTGACACGCTCTCACTGATCCTACAGTTTCACAAATATGATGATTTGCAGAACAAAATTTGTCATTGCCTGACCTGGATCCCTCTGAGGAGACTCACAGGTTGAACCAGGTTTATTGTGGACAGTTTGTATTTATGTGAGAATCTGCAGGTTTAGGCTGAGCCGACATGCAAAGTTGCATCAGTTTTGCAGAATAAAAACTGCTGTATCGAAGAGTTTGCACAAAGTTGTTTTCCTGTTCCAAATGAATTCTCTGAACGTTTGCATACTCCCTCTGTTCTGAACCTGTGAGCCATGTTAAAATGGAGCTTAAAAGAAGCTCACTGACTCTCAAATTGAGATTCGGGGTTTCCTGGTTTCTGCTTGCATGACATAATTCCTTCAGTAGCTTAAGCAGGGACTTTTCTGGCATGTTTTTTGTCCTCTAAACTCTTCATGTCTTGAATTTATAAAACAATAAAGATCATTTTAAAGATCCTTTATTGACTGTCTCTGCTTGTGTCACAGACAGTAGAAAAGGATAGTTTTCTGTTTTATTTTGAAATATTCTCTCATTTCAGACCACTTAAATTGTCTTAATTTTCTGCCCTGATGAGTTCACCTGTCCCTCCTTTCCTTGTGTTCACAAATTGTCCTCATTGACTCGGCCTGCCTCTGAGTCTGTTCACACACAGTTTGTGTCATAAGCTTTTTAAGGAATGGACAAAAAAAGAAGAAATGAAAAAAAACCTGAGCCGTCAGTGTTCCTGTTCAAGCCCCTGCAATGCAGAGCCTGTTGTTGTTGTTAGGCAACCACACTACTTGACTGATGGACAGAAAAAGAGGCAGCGGAGGAAGAAGCACTCAGATCTTTTATTCATGTCAAAAGTGAAAATATTATAGTTAGCATGTGGACATCACAGCTGCTAGAGGTGAAGCTAACTCTATTTATTTTATATACTGCTGGATCCATACATTAGTTTGATTTTATTTTTTACTTTCTGTGAAGTAATAAATTATCAAATGTAGTGGAGTAAAAAGTACAGTATTTTAGTATAAGTCATTTAAGTATGACATCAACATGTGATGGAAATACTCAAGTATAAGCACCTCAAAAGTAGGCTACTGTACTTCAATATATAAGAGTCAGGTAGATAAAATAAGAATTGTTTAGGCTATTGATTTATTCCCTGGATCTTTTATTGGCCCTTTGTGAAGAAGCATTGTGGGAACTTATTTTATTTATATTTCATGAGCTGCTATAAAATGTTAAATAAAAGGAGCTGAATTTATGAAGAATACCACTGTCTGTGAATCGGCCTTTGTGGTTTAGAGAATTCAAACCATCCCTGACAGCCGTTTCTGCCCTCTGTCCATCAGGATTATGTGGAAAAATTAGGATGGACGTGGAAAGTTTTAGTTTATTTATCTGCAGTGTACTGATGCACATGTGGGCCAGGCAGTTTCCAAAAACAAACTATTAAATGCTCGTTATTCACTCAATATAATATGCACGGTTTATTATAGACTCAATATAAATGATCAAAAAGTCAAACAGTGATGCTGAAGTGTTCACAGCCACACATCATGGGTCAGCAGCTGAATGGTAATGTGCAAACCTGCCTCAAGGTGGCAGCCTTGTTCCAGGATGTAAGAAAACACCACAGCACAGTCACTGTTAGTGTTCCCATATAAACAACACTGATGTGCTTTCTCTAATACTTGCTAATATACAGATATACACTGATCATCACAACATGATGACCTCCTCCTATATTGTCATAGTCCCCTTTTTCTGATCCAGTCCTCTAGACATCACTGTTTAGTTCTTGGTGTCAAATCCTGATGCTTGTCTTTCATTTTTTGATCCCACAAACATTGAAGATGTTCAGAGTGATTTCTGTGGCATTAAGATGAATAAATTGGTTCTGTTGGCATACATAATACATAACTCCAGACCAACCAGGAGTTGAATATAGTGTGAGACTTTATAGGTAGTATATAGTAGTATACAGTATAGTATATACTACAGTGGTATATAGTAGTATATAGTAGTATACAGTATATATACTACAGTGGTATATAGTAGTATATAGTAGTATACAGTATATATACTACAGTGGTATATAGTAGTATATAGTAGTATACAGTATATATACTACAGTGGTATATAGTAGTATATAGTAGTATACAGTATATATACTACAGTGGTATATAGTAGTATATAGTGTGTATATATATATATATATATATATATATATATATATATATATATATATATATATAGTATACAGTAAATTAAGTCACTTTAAAAAATGAGAGAGGGAAGTGAGCAAGTGAGTTAAGTTTATGTGGGTTCAAGCTCCAGAGAGAAAACACCTAAATGGTTTTGATAAAGGATTTAAGGGTTACTTTAAAACAAATTTCTTTTAAACCAATTCAACTAACAAGAAATGTTTCTGCGGACTAACAGTAAACACTTTAACCATATCACCTGCTGGTCCTGTTATCACTGTCGCCTCACAGCAAGAAGGTACTGGGTTCGATTCCCGGCCCGGGGCCTTTCTGTGTGGAGTTTGCATGTTCTCCTCATGTCTGTGTGGGTTCTCTCTGGTACTCCGGCTTCCTCCCACCATCCAAAAACATGCATGGGGATTAGGTTAACTGGCTAATTTAAATTGACCGTAGGTGTGAATGTGAGTGTGAGTGGTTGTCTGTCTCTATGTGTCCTGTGATGAACTGGACACTTGTCCAGGGTGTACCCTGTCTTTCACCCTAAGACAGCTGGGATAGGCTCCAGCCCCCCTGACCCTATGAGAGGATAAGAGGGAGAAGATGGATGGATGGAGGGACCTGCTGGTCCTTAAGTATGAGCCGAGCGCCGCTTTGAGTCCTTTCGGAACTTTTCGGAAACTTTCGGAACCTTTCGGAACAGCTGGTGACGCAACCCGGAAATGCTCTGTAGACCAGATGTGTCAGTCTGTGGTGGTCTCGATCTGGTCTGGAGACGGCTGCAGTCTTCACGTGGTCCAGGTCCGGACCAGGTAGTCTGCTCCAGTCCTTCAGGACTGACTTTAGTGTTACTTTACAACGTTTGTCCGACCTGCGGAGCTACATGCTAAGCTAGCCACGCTACAGGCTAACAGTCTGCTAAATAAACAGAACCTAAAACAACAACCTTCTGAGTTTTTTTAATTATTTTTATTTCATTATCAATAACCTGTTTTGTGTGTGTATGCTTTCATGTGTGGACACACTGCCGCAGTTTTTCACTCCATCCTGCGCTGAAGCTTTTATTGTGAATGTCTGGGTCGGAAGTGTGGCTCGTGCTGCAGCTGGTGAGCATGACTGGAGCTGGGCTGTGACTGAACATCTGGATGCTGGGTTTACCGGGGACGCCTGATCCGTTTATCAGCAGTCTCCGCTCAGTGCTGCAGCTTCTACCGCCTCTCCTCCCGTTAACTGACCTCCAGCTGCTCGGTCCGCTTCTCCTTCCATCGGTTCTGCTCGGAGGATGCGACGGGCCTGCGGTGCTCTGCCCGCCGTGCGAGCATCCATCAGCTGCTGCTCTGCGTCCAGATGCCCGGAGCGGATCGATGTGGATGATCAGGATCTCCTACCGAAAAGAGAGAAGCAGTAAGAAGGGCTGAGATCTCTGTCTCCTCCATCCTACTCAGACAGGTATGAGACCACAGCAACACGCCACTGGTTTTATTTCTTCTGTTGTGTTTGTGCAGAAACATCTGGAAGGCTGATGTCGAGGTAAACACTGATGAAGAGCAGCGATTATTCAGCCTGCTGTCTGTGGGTTCAGGCTGGAGAGATGGCCTGCTGCACGAAACCTGCATGATTAGATGTTCATAATCATACACATTATAGGAGCCCACATAACCAGAATTTATTAAACGATTGAACTGTAAATTAATGCCAGAAATATTGACAGTGTAAAAACATTCTAGGCAAATAAAATAGCTGAAAGTGAGTAAAAGCTGAGGTCATGACAAAAAATATATTTGTAATATTTACATCAGTTTACGCAACATTTGAAAGAAACCTATCTACCTATCTATCTATTTATCTATCTATCTACTGTATCTATTCTGGTGGTGTTAATATGCTGATTTTGCTGTGTAAATACATGTTTTGTATTTTCTTGTAGGCTCCATACCACACCATCCTCATATTTCTGTTATTAATCCGTAGTTATTTTTTTTGTACTTTCCTCTGCTGCTGTTCTTGTAAGAGATGTGCTACTGTGCAAATGATGAAATGCACTTACCATTGAGCTCCAGCTCGTGTCAGATATTATGAGTAACTGAAATCAGTCAAGGGTCAGTGTCATCTGTTGTCAGTATCCACTTGAATCAGTTAAAGCTAATGTCTGTCAGCAGCAGCAGAGCCATTCACTGAGTCCAGCACGAGAAACAAAGACAAGACCTTGATGATGGATCCTTATATGGAAGTTAATACCTCATGGCATGGGTGGTTGCTATGACGACAGTGTTTCACAGACTGAGATGAATATTGAACAGAGCTTTAACATGTCATGGTGACATCTTTATCTGGGTTGTTACTCGCTCCATAAACCTTCTTTTTTTATTGAACTCATAATGTTGGGCACACCTCATGTTGGTTGCTCGGTGCTGGTCTGTGCTCACTGCTCTGTCCTCATCCTCAGTCCTGTCCTGGAGTGATGGCTGTCCTCTCGGTGCTTCCTCTCTCCTTGCTCCTCCTGTCCCTCCACTCTCCTGGTCGAGCATCTCCTTCCTGTCCTGTGAGCTGTCGCTGCTACAGCCTCACTGTGGAGTGTGGCTCCACCAACCTGAGGGACATCCCCAAACATGTCCCTCCGTCCACACAGGTGAGTCCCCTGCACTGAGAGGCCTTTACCCAGTCTAGACTGGTACCAGAAGTACAGAACCAGTGACATGCACTTCACCACCAAGTCACAAGTCCTCTCTTTCCATCCTGTCTTCTCTCGAACAGACCATATTCCTCCAGGACAACGTGATCAGTCAGATCCGTCGGCAAGACTTCACTCTGCTGAAGCACCTGAACTACTTGTACCTGCAGGTAACAAGAACAAGTTGGTGTAAAGAATCAGAACTGTGGTTCATTGATCATTTTCTATTGATTCCTCAGTACAAAGTTGTGAACCACTGAAGTTTTGTTAAACCATGTGACATCTGTATATTGTATTTGTTATATAAACAGCATTTAGTGTCGCTAAGCTTCACTGTAGTGATACAACACAGTGAAATGTAATTATGGCCAAAAAACAGTTTTCATGCAAGAGAGGAAGCCCCCATGACAAAGTATTTTATGCAGCAAGTACAGAATAAGAGTCATCTTATGGTGGTCTGCTATAATATTCATATTGCTAAAGAGTGATTTCTTTAATCATAAGAATAACAGTAATAATAATGACTTGCATATATCAGATTCTGTAGTTCCATTACATGCATGTCACATGTGACTTTGTGTTGAATCAGTCTTGTTTCAGTATTCATGAACATGATGAAAATGTTTTTGCAGTGAGTCCAAATGTTAAAGGAGCAAGAAACTGCATGTAATTAAGGGATTAATTCATGTAAAATGTCCCATTTATTTATTGGAAGAGGTATGATGGAGTCAGTGGAAGATTGTATGGTTTTTTGTTATCAATTTGATTAATTTGTTGAGTCATACTTTTACATTAACTGATGGAAAGTGAGCAAAGGATGGTTTTTATTCCATTTCATCCAAATGTCTTGGTTGTGCCTGATGAGAATCTGTGAGCTCAGTTTGTCATTTTATTGATTTTCCATCAAACTGACAGAGTCGTGGCCATTGCGGTGTTTTAAAGCAGCTACGTTTTATTAAAGTGTTGCTGAGGAGAGGAAGATACTTGATCAATATTTCTTGGTATTCGGTTTTCTCTCCGTCCAGCCAGAGTGATGGTGGGATATGTAGATCCATCTGATGATAGATTGCAGTGGGATGGCTGAGTAATGCTGCTGGAAGTCAGGAGCCTCGAGACCATGATCTTGATTTTTTGCAGTGTAGTATGAATAGCTAATAGACATTATAATATACCACTTAATTAACACAGTAGCAGTGCAGACAGAGCGAACAGTGTTTACCCTGGAGAGAGCCACTGTTCTGCAACTACGCAGCGGGTTGAGACTTGGCACTGACCACTAAGTCAGGAACAAACAAACAAAGATGTGCAAACAGCATCAGCAGTAGAAGCTGCTCTTCCTGACCAATAACCAGCCTTCTTACGCTCCTCTTCCTCCAGAACAACACCATCTCAGCAGTGGAGCCTGGATCTTTCCAGAACCAGGGTCAGCTGCTGGAGCTGGCTCTGAACGGTAACCGTGTCCACCTGGTGACAGCTGACATGTTTCAGGGACTCGAACATCTCCGCATTCTCTATCTGGCAGGAAATGACATCACACGGCTGCTGGACTACACCTTCAGTGGTTTACAGGTGAAGCCTTTCAGAGGACGTGTGCAGTTTGATGTTTTTACTTCATACTGACTCTAGCGGTGGTTCACAGTAATCTGAATATAGAGCCGTCTGTGCAGGATAGATGAGATGAACCACTCCCTCCATGTCTTTGCAGCGTCTGCAGGAGCTCCATTTGCAGCACAACAGCATTGAGATGCTGGCAGACCAGGCTCTAGTGGGCCTGACCTCTCTGGCTCTGCTGGACCTGAGCAGGAACAATCTTCACACCATTGGCCCTGCGTCGCTGCGCCCTCTGGTCAGCCTGCAGGTGCTGCGCATCACAGGTGAGACTGCATCGCTGGCATCCATGTTGCCTGGGGAACAAAACAACACTGAGGGAGGCTGGAGTGTTTGTAGTTCATATAGACCAGACAAGACACTGAACACACCAAGGTTATTATCATTAAGAAAAACAAACGAAATGACGAAAACTAGAATTAAAAAAACATTTATGCTAAATGAAATAATAAAAGTAAAAAAGCAATAACAAAATTAATCTGCATTGTGTGTTTACAAAACGAACTAAAAGGTATTGAAATTATAGATAAAAAATTATAGATATTTTATACAATTTTTACGTAAGCTGGTGACACCTCACTCTCTGTCACTTCTTGTTCAGTGTCGGCTTTGGTTATTTTGATTTGTAGCAGACAGGCTCACTCCCTGTATTTAACCCCAGCAGCAGTATTAAAGCTGCTCTGCTGTGAACGGTTCTGGTTGTTATACTGAATATATATAAATACATACATGTTGCTTCAAAGTCCACATTCTTCCTGCAGTTATTCTTCATTCAGTCAAGGTATTTCTCTCTCCTTGTATGGGTACACCCAAACCTTTAATCCAGTTAAATACGTATGCATTTCCTATAAACCTTATTTATGCATCAGTAACATTGTCCTCCTCCTTCTGTCCTCTGCTCTGCTGCAGACAACCCGTGGCGCTGTGACTGCGCTCTGCACTGGTTGAGGAGCTGGATCGATGAGGAGGGCCAGCGGCTGCTCAGCTCTGCAGAGCGTCGACTGGTGTGCACCGAGCCGCCACGCCTCTCCCACCTCAGCCTGGTGGAGGTCCCCCTCAACAGCTTGGTGTGCATCCCTCCACTGGTGCAGCTGGAGCCCAGGAGGCTAGCTGTGCGGCTGGGAGAAAGCCTCAGGGTGTCCTGCCATGCCTCTGGTTACCCTCGGCCACAGGTAGTGATGCTTCAAACCAATAGATATAAAATAGATATACAGAGTTTGAACCTCCAATAGATACATTAACTGATAACAATAAATAATATTTCTATATTGTGTAAAGCCGTATCACAGATTTTATACATGCAGGATTTGTAATGGTTCAAACCTGTAATGGTAACGGCCTCTTTTATTCTTCATATGATGTTAACCTTCTTAGCAGGGCAGCTGATCCTGAAACACTGAATGCTTTTCCAGGTAACGTGGAGGAAGGCGTCCCAGGGTAAAGTGGCGCTCTCTCCCAGAGGCCTGGTTCAGGAGCTGGGTGCTGGAGGAGGGGGTGTAGGTGGAGCAGAGGAGCCCTCAGAGGAAGGCAGAGTCAGTCTGCAGAAGACTGACGGCGAGCGCTTTGACCCGGACACCGGCAGCGGCATGCTGTTTCTCAGTAATGTGACCGTGGCTCACGCTGGTTTCTATGAATGTGAAGCCTGGAACGCAGGAGGTGTGGCCAGGGTAACCTTTCAGCTCGCCATCAACTCATCCACCTCCTCTTCCTCCTCCATCTGGGCCTCATGGTCCCAGGTGTCCTCGCCGTACTCTCCTTCCTGGCCCAGGCTGAGGAGCCACGGTCCTGCTGTGGGCTCAGATGTGAGCCGGGAGCCGCTGTACGCTATGGGCAGCATGGCCTTCAGCGCTCTGGGAGCCGCCACACAGACCGCCATCGCTGTGGGCATCTCCCTGCTGGCTCTGACCGCTCTGCTGCTGGTTGCCATGATCTACAGCCGCCATTACCAACGAGAGAAGGAAGCCGATGTCACTGAAAAGGTGTCTGTCTGTTTGTCACAGTCACAGTTTCCTTTGGAATTGATGTATTAACCGACAATATGCTGTTGTTAATTGGGAAGGCCTGCAGTGAAACCATACAGTCACTGACCAGAGGCCTGAAGCCTGACAGAGCACATTCAACAGCCAGGTCATCTTCTTGGTGGATATCAGCTCAGTAAATCAGCCCAGCGTTTCTCAATCTGGCCATGAGCATGTTCACATCAGCATGTGACCAATCACAGACATGGACCAGACTGTAGAAACCAACAGCAAACTGTAATATCAGACAAGTACGAAGAAGTTAATCCAGCCAGCTGATCAGAGCAGCGTGCCTCTGGTAATGCTGGAATATTTTAACAAATATTTCAAAGACAGTGCAGCCGGCTGCTGCTAATGACTTAATCTGGCATTAGGTTAGCCGTCTCACCGGTGCTTTCTGAACCACAGGTGGACTTCCTGGTCCTGGGTCTTCCCAGTGACCTCCTCCCAGCCTGTCGAGCCCAGAGGGCATCCATTTCTTACCAGATGCATGAACCACTTTAAATTAATGGAGTCTGGTTGCTCTGCCAAGAGCTGACAAAATTTTGTCATGCCTATTTATTCTGAAAGAGCAACAGTCAATATGGAAACTCGGTCAACCAATCATGTGACTATCACTCGTTCACTCACAGTAACAGTCTGTGGGGCTCGTCCTCCCGCTCCTGTTAAACATCATAGTCAGAGATAGTTGCTTGTTTTGTCTTAGTAATCCTGCTTCCCTGCCTCTAATTACACCTTTCCTCATGATATTGTAAACTGCTTTCATTTGAACCTGCAGGAGGAGAGCATCTTGTACGTCAACGATTACTCTGATGGCCCCACCACCTTCGCCCAGCTGGAGGAGTACCGTGACGAGCGTGGCCATGAGATGTACGTCCTGAACAGAGCCAAGCCTGTGCTGCCTCCTGCTCCACCCACAGCCGTGTCCACCACTAACCTAGGTTGTCCTGCTCTGTCTGACACCTCCAGCCACACCCTGTCCTCAGGGCCGGGCCAGACCATGAGTCCCACTCTGGCACCCAACAAAAAGCTGCAGCAGCAGCAGGAGGGCGACATTCGGACCATGAGGAGAATGGCAGGGGAGGGAGGGGAAGCCAAACCTGTGATCACATCTGAAGCAGAGGGAATGTTTCTCAATCACACAGGCTGCTTCATGGACTCTCAGATCGCCTATGAGATCCACTGCTGAAGGAGGGGAGAGTCCACTGTGAAACTGTGGTTTACTGTCACAGCTTATCTGAAGAAAGTCAGGGTCACTGCTGGACCTACCAGCAGCTGACTGGATTTACTCTCTACAAGACTCTTCCACATTGATGGACTCTTCCTGGAGGAGGTTTACATACCTGACGCAAATCAAAAGCACTTGATATCGGACATATTCAGATGCCTGACGCTGAAAGACATTTAACTAGACTCAGGTAAATACTGAACTGCACACAGCTGGACCGTCCTGTACATGAACATGTGGTCAGCGTTTATTAAAGCTACTTTCATAAAGAAACCCTGCAGAGTTAACATCCAGCCTCTCAAAGACTCTGAAGACTCTGAAGTTTGCAGGGTATCAGAAAAAGGGGAAATAATGGAATCTTCCATCTGATGAGCATGTCGGAAACATTGTGTGTTTTATAACTGTTGTTGATGTTTGGACTTATTTTACAAGGAAATGATCTTCAAGGACTTCTGGTTATTGTTTTTGTCCCAACATGAAACCGTTAACACAGTGGTGAAAACAGTACTGAGGCTCTGTGAGCTCTGCCAACTGTAAATTAAGAAAACGTCTTCACCAATTTCACACAACGTGTTTCTGCAAAGATACAAACCACAACCAGATACAGAAGAGTACTGTAAATACAGAAAACTTTCACAGGAGGAGGAGGAGAAGGAGGAGTCACTACTTAACCGCAGCCGATGTCAAATAAATTTTCTTAATTTTTTAGGAGGATTTGCTTTACTGGTGTTTTCCCCATTACCTTTTATAATATATTTATACAGTTAAAGTCAGAGAGAGGAGGAGAGTCTGTCAGTAACAAACATTTTGTGAGGCTGATCATTCCTGAGCGATGAGTTGTTGATGTGAGTTACATAATTTAAATTTTCCCTGAAATATTTAGCCCCAATAAATAATTCTCTTTGTGTTCTGGTTATTAAATAATCAATCACAATCACATTATCAAGAAATGCATACACAAATAATGACTAAATAATACAGGCAGTAGAGCTGGTTATTGATCCTCTCAGCAGGCTGTAGAGAGGAAACTGTATATTATATTAGTAAAGAGCAGCATCACAGCTGGAGCTGCCGTTGTACTGATATTAATAAAGTAAGAGGCCACAGTTTCTTCTGTTCCTTGTTTAACAAATACTTTCATTATTTGCGTCTTTACTTATGAGGACCTGAGTGCCCCACAGTGTGTTTCTGAAGTTGGTGTTCATTTCTTTATATGCAGTTCTGAAGATCTTTCGTTAACAAACGTGTCACAGGGCCACCGACGTATTAAAGGACGTATTAAAATGGTTCAGTGACATGATCAGGATGAGTAAACTATTACAAAATAAGAGGCTCACTGCAAAACAGTCTGAACATCTGTGTGAATAAAGGCCTGAAGAGCAGAAGAAAAATGAATGCCTGGATTATTTTTCCCAAGAAATATTTAATATTTATATTCTTCATGTTGCCCTTTCCTTAGCTACACACCTCTAAGGAAAGGACCAATCATCAGTGACCTGCTGAAGTTTATGTGAATAAACCTTTTACTGCTCCGACCTTATGTCGTCCATTTGTCATCATGTCACTTCAGCTGTTTATATGTGGTTCCTGTGCATATATAATATATCATGTCAGTGACTTGATGATGGCTTTTCCTCAGGACAGAGTGAATAAATAACTAGTTTCTGCGGAGGAAACATTTATTGATAACTTGGGTCATTTTGATGCACAACATTTAGCAGCAGACCAAAGAACAAATGGATCATCTGAAAGATAATATGTGTTTTGTTTTGTTGTCATTCAGGTGAAGTCATTCTTTGCATGTGCTGAGGTCCATGTTTATATTAGTTTATGACCGAAGGCATGCACACACAATAAAATGTGAAACAAAATAGACCTTTATAAAATTAACATGATAGTCTCTAAAGGATGCCAGGAGATCCCCCCATCTGAACATTCACTAATGACAACCCTCCTCCGCATGACAAGAAACACTGTCCTGGTTGTGTTTGGAGTTCCTGTGTGTCTAAATATTTTACAGTATTGTATTCTTTCAGCTTCAACATAAATATAGTCTCTTTTTCACGTCAACCTGCTGTCTGTCGGGCTTATTGGACTTCATTTTTAATCCTGTACCCAGAGAAAACAAACAGGTTTCTTGTTGACATGGACATTTCAGAAATCAGATAAATCCTGAGATCACAGAAGTCACTGTCCTGGACCTGCTGGACTCGTCTCACCGGGTTGTTTTTAGCACTTTTAGTCATCAACCATTCACAACAACCAGTACTTTCTGAGCGCTCCAGACCTAAAACCTCATCTCAGTGTCTGCTGAATGGAAATATTACAGTGGACAGAGCTGAACCTTCATTGTACCGACAACATAAACCTCATCTAGACAAATGTCCCAGTGGATGTTATTTATTTTCATTATTTCTATTTGTACAGCACAGTATCTCAAATCAGCCTGTACAGGATATGACACCCTCCTTTACAGTAAGAGCCTCTCATCGCTCTCACCTCCTGACCTGGTTACACAAATGGAAATGTGTTGTGGCAGCCTGTCAGATTGAGTCCTTGAACTCAGTTTGCTCCCAGCTTCTCCACTGGGGACACAATCCCACTTTGCCTGGCAGTGGTCACACTGTGGACCTCCATTAAGGGCCATATATAACATTTATGGGGACTGCTAACCATCAATCTATTCGAACTACCATTTGATTTGATCCATAAAAATCGACACACGAATATGTCTGGTGTGGAAAAGTGTAAAGGGCTTTCTGTACCTTCCACAGTAAAAGTAGTGTTTTCCTCTTCACATGGTCACTCAGACCCTTGTGTTTGAAGAAATTAAGGTTAAACTTGTCTTTAAGTGGGTAATCTTCTCACATTCAAACAACAGACATACCTCACCTTTAGGCTATTGTCCAGAAGTCAGTCCATTTATTTCTCACTGTTTGGCAAAAATGAGGTGATGATGTGGTAACATGCCTTCTCATTATCTCACCAGTTTTCCATGCTCACAGAATGTGTGGTCTGTGTTTTTCTGGTCTTTCTTGATCAGCGATGAATCTGATTGATTTAGTGAGATTAGCAATCATCAGTGTTTTGAGTCATCTTCGTCTTCAAACCATCCTTTTAAAATAAACTCAGATTCTTTACTATTATTATTATTATTATTATTATTATTATTATTATTATTGTAATGCTAAGTTAAAATACTGAAATATTGAGAAAGGTTCTCATAATTTTAAATGGTAAGAAAAAATATTGAGTTACAAAGTCGTTATTCTGAGAAAGTTTGATTTTAATGTAATTTAATTTAATTTACTGTAATTTAATTTAATTTCATTTAATTTCATTTAATTTCATTTAATTTAATTTAATTTTTAATACTAGAAGCGGAAATGGTCTTCGATGGACACCGAAATGAGATTATTCTGAAAATATCTCCCGGAAGTTGCCTTAAGAGCGGAAGTTACAAGGCGCATGCGACGACAGGAAGCAACCGTCGTTCCGTACTTGGTGGTATCGAGGTCCGCAGACTCAGGAGGTTAGTGCGTTTTACTGTGAAGTTTCTGTCTTTTTATTACCTTCTGCTGCTATTTGTGAACTCTGTGTCGTTCAGTTGTTATTTTTTATAATCTTTAATAGCAGTTTTGTGAATGTTTAATCAGGAAGTGAACTGCTAACTGCTAACTTAGCTTCAGCAGACTCAGCCTTTTATAACCTCAACTGGTAGTGTAACGTCACTCTGACACGTGTCTGTTAACGTTACTAGAGAAGTGGATTATTAAATTTATATTATATATTATATTATATTATTAAAGCCAGTTGGTCATCATTAGTGTTCAGCCAGACATGACAGCTCTGTCTGTTTTTTTTTATTTCTGGAGTGCTGAGTGCTATAATGGAGTTTTATTTCACCCAGAAATGCCCTAATGTCTAGAGTGTAGATGATATCAGTTAAATTAAAAAATTTGATTAGTTTACTATTTTTGTCAGATTATTTTTGGACAATTATTGTAGCCAAATTACATGCAAGTTTGTATAGGCATTCTGTAAATGCGTACATACTGCATGTGTATCTATGTGCATGTATACACACACATGCAGCAGTTTAAAAGATCTGGTTTGTACATCAGAAAGGTGAATACTTACAGCTGTGTGTCTCCCTGTGTAGCGGGATGGCCAGTGTGGAAGAGGTGACAGCAGTAGGACAAGTTCTGGTGGATCCAGGAAAGGACCTGACCCGGCGGTTCAGAGCCTTGTTCACCCTGAGGAACCTGGGAGGTAACTCATGTCAGGACACAACAGATACAACAAGTGTGTGCCACATTGTCACCTAGATTTTGCAAGTCCTTAGTGCGATCATCATGCAAAATGTGATGTGCCTGACATTTTGCAAGGCTGTGTGGACAGTGCCAATGATTTCAACTACTAATACCACATAAGTTTCATGTTATCAGTTCTTCCATATTTCAAAGCTGAGCTATGTCAGCTGCAGAAAAACAAACTGTTATAAACCACTGTCAAATATTTTCAAACACAAATGATGACATTGAATCCTTTAATGAGTTGGCTTGAAAAGTATTATCTCAGATTCCAAAGAGCTTGTATTTTTAAGGAATTGAGAAACATCCTGATACTTCTTGATTTAAGATATTTGCATTTGTCCATGTTTGTTGCAGTCACGTACAGTAAGCCCATTGTGCTCAGCGTCTAGTTACAACAATTGTGACCAAATTTTTTTCATTTTTTTCCATTTCAGACTTGGAACACTATGCATGCATCTGGCTTTAGCATACATTGTAGCTACAGAGCCTCAACACACACTTAAATCACCTGTAGCTTCACCATAATCACTCTTGCATTTCTACCATTCTTGAGATTAATTTCCACTGTGGTCTACCTGTCCATTAAAACCAGACATAGAGGCGTCCTCCCTTGAGTGTCATGGTCTCTTGCAGGTAATTAGCTTCTTTTGGAAATGAACTTATTATGTTTTGGGAAGAAAGTTTGTTTACCATGGCCCTGGTTAGGACATGTAGTCAAATCAACCAAAACCATCAACTTATCTGAATGAACCATGAGGGGGAAATCTGTGTAATGTCCTGTTCTATGTAAACTGATCTATGCTGTATCTGTGCTCAGGTGCTGAAGCTATAGAATGGATCAGTAAGGCTTTCACTGATGAGTCCGCTCTGCTGAAGCACGAGCTGGCTTACTGCCTCGGACAGATGCAGGACAGACGGGCCATTCCCACCCTGACTGCAGTGCTGAAAGATACACAGCAGGAGCCGATGGTCAGGCATGAAGCAGGTAAAAACACACAGACACACACGTCTGTTCTTCTTCCTCTTTGTCTTTTTACATGCTTGTGATTCTTCTTTATATTTCCCCTCAGGAGGGAGGAGCTGTGTTTCCTGTTCAGGTTGTTATTTAGCTGTTAACTGTTCACAAAGACTGTCAGTGCAACAGTACGTCTGTACTGGGATAAGTCGCACCTGTACAATACACCAACAAGCTGTGAAGCATTACACAATCCAGACCATAGTTCACCAAATGATTATTTAACTCATCACTTCAAGCGATGCTTAAACCTCCAGGAAATTACAGGATACGGTCTGTAAAAGACAGGGACAGCGGTCAAGAGGAAGCCCACTTCCTCCAACGTTTTTGTCAAAACGATTTCTTTAGAATTTAAAAAAAAAAAAAAAAATCATCTAATTAGGTAGGCGTTGGATATGTGTGGTCGCTGTTTGACCAGCAACAGATGCATCAAGAAAGCCCTGCTGTGATGCATCTTGTTACATAACACATGTATTCAATCCTCAGTGATACTAATACGTATACTGTCTGTGACTGTAGGCGAGGCTCTGGGAGCGATTGGTGATCCTGCAGTTCTGGGTCTGCTGAAAGAGTTCAGTCAAGATCCGGTCATTGAGGTAGGAGCATGACACTGAGCCTTAACTGAGCAAGACTTGATTCAAATTAAAGCAATTCAGTATGTTAATCTGCCAAGAAAATAGGCCAGTGCATACGTCAGATGCATTCCTACTTTGGCTCCACAATCAAAGTTTGTTTCTCTGGCTACTAAGTTTGTTGCTACTTTGCTTCAGTCTCCATGTCAATAAAAATATGTCTGAAATGAAAAAACAAAACTGTCCTGATGCCTTCCTGCAGGTCGCAGAGACGTGTCAGCTGGCCGTCCGTCGGTTGGAGTGGCTGCAGAGTGGAGGAGAGAAGCAGCTAGATGATGGAAGTACAGACCAGAACCCGTACTGTTCTGTAGACCCGGCGCCTCCAGCAGCCAGGAAGAGTGTGTCAGAGCTGCGTTCGGTCCTGCTGGATGAAAGTCTGCCACTGTTTGAACGCTACCGAGCCATGTTTGCCCTGCGTAACCTGGGCAACGAGGAGGCAGTCCTGGCCCTTGGAGACGGTATGGTCTCCAAGCTCAGTGTTTTATTTACAGCATGAATCTGTGTACTTAGCTGTAACTACACAACTGTTACTAAAAAAGTCAGAGTGCCTTTTAGAGAGAGCAGTGACAATTAATCCCATCATACTGTGCATTAAAATGCACTGAAATTAATGCGCCCTGCAGTTGGGTCGGATCGAGGTTGGATCATGTCTCACCACAATCGAACTGCACCGAAGTTCATTTGGAAGCAGAAGCGGTCTTGGTGCGCACCCAACTGGGACTGATGTGTTCACACCTTCCCAAACAAACCTCACCAAGGGGTGAACGCTCTAGGGTTCGATTCAGCCAAACTAAACAAGGCAGGTGTGAAAATGCCGTAAAACACCACCTCTATACTAAAGTATGATGTTGTGCAACATCCCAAAATGCTGTTAGTCAGCACATCCACACGTTTTCTATCATGTGACAATTTCATCCGAAGAACTGAATTACCGAACTGAACTACACAGTTTAGACCGCACATTTTAGACATTTTGACACATAACGCTGAATTTTAACCCCCTGAAACAATACAGAAATAAATAATAATGGTCTCCATAATCCTGGTACCAATCTCTGGTTATCTTCTCTGGAAATCTCCTCAGCTGAATTTTGAATGAACAGGAATGATGACGGTGTTGTCCTACCTATAATGATAGAGGCCGTGTTTGTCTATAATATAAATATATCTCTTTTCTCTTGTCTGTCTCCAGGCTTGCAGTGCTCCAGTGCTCTGTTCCGTCATGAGATCGGCTACGTTCTCGGTCAGATGCAGCACCCGGCGGCGGTCCCGGCCCTGTGCGCCGCTCTGCAGCGTTCTGGCGAGAACCCCATGGTCCGACACGAGGCAGCAGAGGCTCTTGGGTCCATCGGGAAAGAGGAGTGTCTGGCTGTGCTGCAGCGTTACCGTGGAGACGGAGAACGTGTTGTCAAGGAGAGCTGCGAGGTCGCTCTGGATATGCTGGAGTATGAAAACAGTGAGCAGTTCCAGTATGCAGATGGACTGGTCAGGTTACAGGGTTAAAGGTCTGTTCTTTGAACACGATCACTTCTCTCTGTGCTGTTTTTATTAGAATACACAGCAGAGGCAGCTGCTGTAAAACTGTTGGATGAAGTTTAACAGTGTGAAAGATACTCAGCACATACAGTCAAAAATTTAACAGCCCACACAAAGAGCTTGGAGCTCTGGGGACAAGACAAGTCCCTTCATATCCTGTCCTCACTGCTGTAGTTTGGGTTGTTGTGGAAACAGTTAAGAGGAGCTCCACTTGTGCTGGAGGATGAAGGCGAGACAGATTGATGCAGTGATTTCACTGGGAAGTGACTTTCCTTTTAAGGCCTGTTTCTTTGTTCTTTATTTTGTTTGTCTGTGATCATACAGTGGGACGTGATGGACATGAGACAGTGAGATGGACTTGTTCTGAATGTGGTTCAGAGCCAGAGTTGATAGGCCTGATGTCAGTTCATTCTGCTCGAACTAATAAAAAGTGTCTATCAGCTTCTTTGTTGTGGTTTTACAATATTTATTATTCAAAGATCAAAGATGAGAGTCCACTGGACTTGCTTGGAGTTTTTTTGAAGATCTATCACCTCTCATCCATCGTCCAACTGAAGCACAGGTGACCTGTGCTTCAGTTGGACGATGGATGAGAGGTGATAGATGACTGAGAATCTTCAGACATACAATATGAATGGAAGGTTCACTAGAAACTGATCTGCTCCAAGCTTAACTGTTGTAAAGGCTATATCTCTCAGACTCCCCTGGTTGTTTTGTGTTCTGTATGTAAAATGAAAATGACGCTGTTCATATTTGTTTTATAGTCAAGCTTTTTTCTCAGTCGTCTCAGAGCAGAGACTCAGTGTTTTTACTGCATGTGTTCATCTGTGCGATGTAGGCTTCCTCTACTTGGGGTCACTAATTGCTGCCACAGTTAACGTTTTTGTCATTCCTCAAAGGGAATAAAACAGAATAGAGTTTCCAAACGGTAATACATTCCCATGTATGAGCAAAGTGAAGTCAAAATGTACTAGAAAAACAGTATGACTTTTCTTTTCTAAAATATGTTCCTTTATTTCGGCTACTTATTTTCTCCTGTTCTGTCCTTTTAGTGGCAGTTATCATTGATAGATTAATAGATCAGATTAGATCAGTGCTGTGTCTCTGAACTGTCTGCAGGATGAACAACAACACTGTCATACAAAAGTTGACGTAAGAAGGTCGGTCGCAGGCTGATGCTGTAGCACGGACAATGAAAATAGGACAGGTCACTCACACCTATAGACTGTAGAAAGTCCTGCTCCATATCCTGAATGCTGTGTTCACTGTAGTCAGTTCCAGCTGATCATAATCTCTAATCCTTTGAGTTGTCTATCTCTTACTCTCTGGTGTAGTTTGAGTCACATCACTGCAGGCCATGTGGTGTTGGTTTACTTACCAGTTCAGTCCCATTTGTTGCAGTTCATGATGATGCTGTGCTACAGTATATTGTGAGAGTGAGTGAGGATCTTTACAGTTTGACTGACACCACTGGGAAGTGATCACCCGTAAAAACATTATCAAATAAGATGTATTGTTATTATTGTTAATGGGGCCTGATAGAGGAAATAATCGGTGAATAAGAATAGGCAGGACTGAAAAAAAATAGTGTGAAAAAAAAATCTTTCCTTTTGGGGGGGCATGACAGAAAGTAACCGAGAACCACTGAGTTACAGCATGGCCTCTCTCTCTTGTGTGTAACTTGTGTTTAGATAAATGGATAAATTAAAACTGAGCTGAAAGAAAATATGAATGGATTTATTGCCATTTAGAACAAGGGGTAGTGGTGCACTCTTGTGGCTAAAACAGTATTACACACAAACACAAATGACGTAGTGGCCAAAGGACAGCATACACATACAGATCCTGATAAACCAGAAAATATCTTATTAACTGATCCTGGTAAAACACTTTTACCTGATCTTGAGACATAAACACAGGAGAGAGAAAAATAATCTTCACCAGATTCTTGTGTCAATCCGCAGTTAATGAAGCAGAAAAGTCTGGTTGTTTAGGGCCTGATCATGTGACTAACAGAGGGCCTCCTGCCTCTAGGGGTCAGCACTTTGAAGGGCAGCCTGGTGATGATGAAGAACACCTGAGTACACTGTCAGCTCCAGTAATGAGTCAGCCGCCACCTGAACACACAGCAGCAAGTTTCTACAGCAGCTGTCAATACACATGGTCATTATTTATAGTAATGAACTAATCACATTCATCTGTCTCCTAGTTACAGTTCAATCACAACATGCTGCCAAGTTATGAAATCAAACACACAAAACTGAACCATGTGTTGTTTTTTGTGAATACAGGAGGAGCATTTGTTGGAGCAGAACCAGACTCTTCATGACAGAAATGTTCTTTAAAGGTCATTTGTTTGGTTACTGGAGGCATTCGGTTGTGTTAAAGAATTATTAAAGAATGCATTTAACCCTCTGGGCTTGTTCGATTTTTAATATCCTTTCAGCTTGTTCGTGGCCAAAAGTGTCCACTAACAGATTAAGTCTGTCATTTTTTAGATTTCTCATGTTTTCATAAAGTTTTTAACTAACATCAATTCTAAAATTTATTTAAAAATTTTAACCCTTCAAATGCCAGTTTGTTTACACAGTGCGCCTGCTGAAAAACAACCACAACAGTGACCGTTATATATATTCTCAGTGCCACTGGTGTTTCTTATATTATTAATAGAACAGTCTGAGATATGTAACTGATTAGCCACAACATTGATCATTTTGCCTTGTTAAAAATAAAAATAACTCCCTCTTAGCTTGTTCGTTGCCAAAAATGGCCACCTCCTATTAGTATTCCCAAAATGCTATAAAACTAAATATATTAAAATATTTTTCTACTTTTATCAACTTGATTCTTTAAATGTGCTCAGTCCTGGTCATGCAAAGGAAAATTGAGGATTTTCACCCTTTAAATGCCTGCTAGATCACATAACACTAAAAGCATAAAATCACCTTTTTTAATCAAATAAGACATGCTATCTGATTTATTTGTTATGCATCCTGGCAGCTACATAATTAGCAGTATCAATGATTTTTATGTATCATTACTTTTTAGTGCAATGAGCAAAAAACAGAAAAACTCCCTCTGAGCTTGATCGTGGATAGAAGTAGCCACCTCCTGTTTTTACAAAATGCTGTCAGAAAATACCACATATAAAGATCACTTTCTACTTTTAACAGTATTTATATTCGTATCATATCTGACCATGTCCATTCACTTTAACAATTTTAACCCTTTAAATCGGATTTGATAAAGAAAATAGTTCTTGTTTACTTTGAACAAGAAACACATTTACTCTGGACAAAGAGGACAACTGTGTGTGTGTGAAAGGTCACGCCTCGAGCGTTGGTAATATTGCGCATGCGCAGTGAAATCGGTCTAGAACGAGCCAATAACAACGCACGAACGCAGCTGCGCATGCGCCCTGCGCTCATGCCCCTGTCAGCTCCTCTTTGAACAGGCCTGTGCATAGAAAGCTCCAGATCAACATGGCGACCTACATGAGGATGTTCGGCGCTGCCAGGCTGCTGCACAGAAACCCGGCTCTTGTTGCTTCTCTGAACCGGACCGGAGTGTTCAGTTCCGGTAACAGCCGCGCCACCCTGACCGACACACCAGCCCTGAACCGGCTCCAGCCTCTCCGGTTCTTCTCTGGCTCTCCGGGCAGCACAGACATGGCAGCTGTCAGCAGGTTGACCGTCAGACCTCACCGGTGGATGCGGGTCGGTTCCGTTTTCTGTGGCCAAAACTGTCTCCTCACACCGACCTCTGGACCCTACATGATCCAGGACAGGATGTTCGGGAACCGGGCCAGCGGGGCGGGCTTCTCCGGGGAGGACGGTGGGGACAGTGCGGGCTCTGGGGGAGAGGAGTCCGGGGGAGACGGGGGAGGACCGTACAGCGGACCGCAGATGACGGCTCTCACCCCCATGATGGTGCCGGACGTGTTTCCCAATGTGCCGCTGATCGCTGTGAGCAGGAACCCGGTGTTCCCCCGGTTCATCAAGATCATAGAGGTGAGGGATGATGCAACACACAGCAACTCTGGACTGGTCCTGTCCTGGTCCTGGACTGGTCCTGGACTGGTCCTGGTCCTGGATAAGTAGCCTTATCCTCTTATTTACTCCTGTCTTTGGATGATATTAAAAACCTTGTATGGAGCCTTTTATGGATCGTTTCCATCTACGATGTTAGAATAAAATCAACTGAAATATGATGTCTGTTGGGTGATGAGAAGGAATACCAGAGGACTGTAATCTATGGGCACATGTGCCTTTCTTCAGCTCCAGTGATGCTGTCACTAAGGTACAGTGTCAAACACTGAGCGAATCTGCTAACATGTTATTTAAATCCTCACACAGAAGGAGAGAGAGATACTCTGATAATAGCATTAAGCGTCCAGTGATATAGCTGCTTGTAGTCAAGCAACCTATAACAAAGTGTCTTTATTCTTAAACATGGATCTGAGAAAGGCCTTCATCATTTCACAGCAGAGTGCTCAGCAGCCTCAGTAGATGGTAAATAAATGCACTAACTCCGTTCGTTGCTTTATTTTTTCTAAAGAGGAAATCCTCTCTCTCTCTCTTCCCTGCAGGTGAAGAACAAAGCACTGATGGAGCTGCTGAGGAGGAAGGTTCGTCTGGCTCAGCCGTACGCTGGAGTCTTTTTGAAGAGAGATGATAAGTAAGTGTGATGACATGCTGCACCAGGACAGAGAACTGAACATTTGTTGTTGCTGCTTCACATTGAAAGCTTTCCTACGATTTGCCTGTTTTATTTGAATTGAGATTAGTACCAGAGGTCTCATTTCCTCTTCATTTTGGTGTGCACACCAGCATATGGACTTATTTGGTGCTCTTTCATCTCCAGATTGAGTTAGTTTATAGTGTCTTCTGACCGCTCAAAGTGCTTTAAACTATCAAAGCATTCTGGGACATGCAGACCGTAGGAGCCATTGATGCGCTCTTCCTCCTGATGTGATCTTCTTTAGGGCTCTGTAGTAGCAGTGACCAGTGAAATGTGCTCAGAACATGACACGTCTGAGTGTTTCTGTCTCTTCCAGTAATGAGTCAGATGTGGTGGAGTCTCTAGATGCCATCTACTCCACAGGGACCTTTGTTCAGATCCATGAGATGCAGGACCTGGGAGACAAGCTGAGGATGATCGTCATGGGACACCGAAGGTCAGGAACGCTCCTGCTGCTTGTGGGTAAAAGGGATGAGCTTAGAAGAGAGACCACAGGTTGGAAAGTGTCATGAGTTTGTCAAGGTCAGGCCTTGACCTTGAGTGGTAAAAGTTAGGACAGGTCACTGATTCAGAGAGAGTAGTCTCACAACCTGTCGGTTATCATCTTGACACAAACATTGGTTGGTTAGAATGAAAATCTGTAGACTCGGTCTGTACATTGTGTACATCTCTGCCTTGTGTGTATATATATATATATATATGTATACAGTATATGTGTGTGTGTGTGTGTGTATATACACATATATATATATATATATATATATATATATATATATATATATATGTGTATATGTATATGTATATATATTCTGATCTGTCAGGATCCGGATCACTAAACAGCTGGAGGTGGAGCCTGAGGAGGAAGTGACGCCTCCTGTGTGGTCAGAGTCTGAGTCCGAGTCCAAACTTCCACCGAGAAGGAAAACCAAGCGCAGCCGTAAGGACCAGCCGGGCTCTGTGATGGAGCAGCTTGAGGAGAAGGTCTGTAACGTGACCGTCCTCTACTGGTCATGCAGCCTGTTGAAGCTGTGTGGCCATGAATGTATTTTTTCAGGGTTGCTGGTGAGTTAGGTCATGCTGATTTGGGCTTTGATTAGGGATATTTATATTTATTCAATGAATATTTTGATCGCATCAGAAATAATTTCCTCTCTGGGATCAATAAAATATTTGTGGACAAAGTCATGATTTATCCAGTGACAGAGGTCAGGAAAGAGGAGGAGTCGAGTCATTCACTCTCTATCCAAACAGTGTCTCAGTCACGGGTTAACCCTTTTAATTCTCCTTCATAAACATCATGAGTCCAACACCTGGCCGTGCTTCACATGTGTATTTAGTTACAACAAATAAAGATAAAATCAGAATAGACCAGATACAACTTGATTTATCCAGTGGGAAATAGTTGAACTATGTGACCATGTTGTTAATTGATTGGTGGTGATATCAGAATAATCTGTGCTTTGTGTTCATTTGATTGAAGTGAAGCTGTTGTTGGTCAGATTTCAGAGGCAGACCTGAGTCCAGAGCTCCGGCCTCTGTCCTCCACCAACATCCTGATGGTGGAAGTGGACAACGTCCAGCATGAACAGTTCACTGTCACTGAGGAGGTCAAGGTACTAAACACACATTAGATATCGTCCAGTCCTGACTCTGTGGCAGATGTAAAAGGAAAGGAAACCTTTAGACAGTATATCCTGTGTGATGTGTTTTCTGCAGGCGCTGACAGCAGAGATAGTGAAGACCATCAGGGACATCATCGCACTGAACCCCCTGTACAGGTCAGTCTGTCACCAACATTAGAGTTTAAACATGGCAGGTCTGACCTGTTGGCAGTAAGCAGGGAAGGCTCTGATGAGAGAGTCTAATGTGAAACATTTGTTTGAATCTGTCTCAGACCAGTGATGCTGAAATCAAATAAAAATAAAAGTAAATGTTTGTGTGTGTTCAGAGAGTCGGTCCTCCAGATGATGCAGGCTGGGCAGAGGGTGGTGGATAATCCCATTTACCTGAGCGACATGGGAGCAGCTCTGACAGGAGCAGAGTCCCAGGAGCTGCAGGACGTCCTGGAGGAGATCAGTGTGAGCGTCCTGCCTGGGACTGTCCTGTCCACTGTGAGGGGGGGACAGTCCTGGATGGCTCTGATTTTACAGTACACACAGATGCACAACATGGGAATGCTGTGTTTAGTACACTTGTAAAAATAACCAAATGTATATATGCATTTGTATGTGTGTATAACAAAGAAGTAATAACGAGAGAGATGCCTGTGATCGTGGGATGACCCCTATCAGCAGCTTCCATCTGTCAGCAAACCTCTTTTCAGCTGTAATCTTGATTTGTTTCTTTTTTTCCTAAGCTATAGGCATTTGTTTATCTTCTCTCACCATCTTATTTTTCTTTTTGGCCATAAAGGCAGAACCCCCAATAAGGAAATCACACCTCCATGTGTCAGATGATGACTCTGATGTCTAAAATGTGCTCCACCTCACTTTGAACATTCCTCCAGAACTTCATCACCAGAGCTTTTGCTGTATTTTGAAATGATAGACACATTTTTACCTTCCAGTGAAGATGTGATGAAGTGGATCAAACATCCATTAATCAAGCGCTCAGTCCTCCTTCTTAATCACACTGAAACTGTGTGGCTTCCCCACGTACAGATGCAGCATCTTTTTCTTCTCGTTCTGATGGTCAAAGCCAGAAAAGCTGCATGTGGGTGAAGTTCATTAAACCCATCAGCAGCTGTCCAGGAGCAGCCATGGTTTGGTGACAAAGATGAGGACTACGTGGTTGATTTTTTTTAAGTGGACACGTCACACATCTAATCTTTCATCGCAATCATCCCTGCAGATCCCGAAGCGTCTCTACAAGGCTCTGTCTCTGCTGAAGAAGGAGTATGAGCTCAGTAAACTGCAGCAGCGACTGGGCCGAGAGGTCAGAGGTCATCACCAGACATGTCTGAGTTTTTAACCACTCCTCGTCATCGTCAGTCCTTCATCCTCTTCCTGATCTGCTCACAGGTGGAAGAGAAGATCAAGCAGACCCACAGGAAGTACCTGCTACAGGAGCAGCTCAAGATCATCAAGAAGGTAGAACTAATAATCAAACCTCTGGACCATCCTTTAGGAAAGGACACAAATAATAAAACCAATATGTCTACCCAGCATAGATTTAACCATTCTTTATTTTTATTTTTTCAGGAGCTGGGTCTGGAAAAAGAGGACAAAGACGCTATTGAGGAGAAATTTAGAGAGAGACTGAAAGAGAAGACGGTGCCTCAGCACATCATGGACGTCATCAACGAAGAACTCAACAAACTGGGACTACTGGACAACCACTCCTCTGAGTTCAAGTGGGTGTTTTTTTGGATTATGATGTCACTTGTTTGATGTGAGGAACAAGATATCTGAGAAGAAAGGTAGTGAAGGTGACACTCATAGCACTGATAACATTTAGACACTGGATGTTAAAAAGATGTTAAAAGCTGTGTTATATTGGGATATCTTTAAAAAAAAAAAAAAAACTATCAGATTTTATTTCATGATTTTTCTATAATAATATTTTTAGAAACTTTTCTTGGATCTAATGTTTTTTTTTCATCATTAAGATCTGAAAATATTCCTGATCTCTGGATGATTCCCTTTGTCTCACTTATTATTACTGCACTGCTTCTCATGAGATTAACCCTCTCCATGATGATGTTTCCTCTTGGACAGGCGACAGCTGAGTATAAAATTTGTTACCTGCAGGTGGCGCTGCTGTGCAGACTGCAGCAGCCTGAACATACAGTATAATCTGTTAAACCTACAGATTATTACCTCCACCAAGGAGGTTGTGTTTTCACCAGGGTTTGTTTATTTGTTGGTTTGCAAAATAACTCAAAAAGTTGTGGATGGATTTTGACAAAATTTCCAGGGTCGGTCAGAAGTGGCCTAACTTAAAACTGTTTTATTTTTGGTGGTGTCATTGAATCAGATCTGATCACCACCAAAAATGAATCAGTTTTAAGTTCGGCCACTTGCAGCCAATCCTGAAAATTTCATCAAAAACCGTCAATAACTTTCTGAGTTACTTTGCAAACTGACAAACCAACCAACAAACAAACAAACAAGCCCCTGTGGAAACATACAGTAACCTCCTTGGCGGCGGGGATAACTTTAAATAAAAAGTTGCCGCCACCTTGGCGGAGGTCTGTGCTGTGAGTGCTTTTCTGGTTTAGAGTCTGTTTTCAGGTGGATGCTGTTATCATTAGCAAACAAAATCAAATCTGTCATGCTGATCCTTGAACTGTGGTCTCTTCTGCACTAAGGGGTTTGTTCATATCCACAACTTGCTGAATTCTTAAGGTAATATTAAGTGCAATAAATTCAAAGGAATGAGGGATATTGACGACATGAACATCACTTCATGTTTAAAGCCACACCATCCTTCCTCCAGCACTGCTGTAGTTAAAGCTGGGAAATAAGGAAATGTTAAGGTGATAATAAGAAGTCCAGTAAACAGGCTGGTGGTGCTTTAGAGGACTATCAGTGACTAGAGAGTGACTGTCTCACTGCAGACAGACATGAACACACTCATCTCTGTTTCAGTGTCACTCGTAACTACCTGGACTGGCTGACCAGCATGCCCTGGGGCATCAACAGTGAAGAGAACCTGTTACTGGAAAGAGCCAAAGAGGTTCTGGAAGAAGACCATTATGGGATGGATGACGTTAAGAAGCGCATATTGGTTAGCCAATGCACGCATACATGTCAAACATATTTCAGATAAAGTTATCCACACATGTAGTAGAAGTGAACATGACTTCCTGTCTGTGTCTGCAGGAGTTCATCGCAGTGAGTCAGCTGAGAGGCTCCACCCAGGGGAAGATCCTGTGTTTCTACGGTCCTCCAGGTGTAGGAAAGACCTCCATCGCTCGCTCCATAGCCAGAGCCCTGAACAGAGAGTACTTCAGGTTCAGCGTGGGAGGCATGACGGACGTGGCTGAGATCAAAGGACACAGGTCTGGAAGAACTTCCTGCCTTTTCACTGAGACACAGTGGTGTTCTCTGGTTCTAGGCAACCATTAAAGATGAACATCTGAGGGTTATACTTTCATTATACATTCATTTGTAATGTAATGTAACAACCCAGATCAGTTTGAATATGTAATTAATCTCCTTATTGACACCCAGCATAAAACACTGGAATACATGTGAATGATGAATGAATGAATGGATCAATGGTTGTTTAAACAAACAGTAACTCCATACTGGACAGGACCAGAGGCTGCTGGTCAGCTGATTTCAATACAATAACATCATATAATAATAATAATAATAATGATGAGATAAATTCTACACAAATTCAGCTGATTTTAGTATAAAATTCAGTCATACCAACCATTGAATCCAATAAATGTTTGTAGTAACTACATTTAATTATGCATCACAAGTTAAGTATCGACCCGATGACTTACTGAGATGTTATTGTTTGTTTGTTTGTTCAGGAGAACTTATGTTGGCGCGATGCCAGGGAAGCTCATCCAGTGCCTGAAGAAAACCAAGACTGAGAACCCTCTGGTGCTCATAGACGAGGTCAGTGTGGTGATCAGTATTTATCAAAAAAGGTATAATTCACACACCAAATGTATTAATTGCATTTGAAATAGTCTAGAATAGAAAAAAGTAAATTGACTTCTGGACACATTTATGAGGGTCTGGAGATGCTGGAGACTCATGAAGGTTTTGCAGGCATGAGGACAATCAAAAAGCCTCCTGGAGGTCGACTGTAAACCAAACAGGAAGTTGGCCATTTTGAATTTCCTAGTGAGAACATGTGGCTTTAAATATCTTTAATGTCTTTAAAGGTGAAAGTTCTTGATCCTTGTGTACTGCGTATATTATTTCTATATGGATATTGTAGTGGACATTACTGGTGATGTCTCTCTGTCTCACCTTTAAAGGTGGATAAGATAGGTCGTGGTTACCAGGGCGATCCATCCTCTGCACTGCTGGAGCTTCTGGATCCTGAACAGAACGCCAACTTCCTGGACCACTACCTGGATGTTCCTGTAGATCTGTCAAAGGTGGGACAGTCAGTGCTATACAGACACTAGCAACAAAGTTCTTTTACATTCATCCAAGAGAAAAATGACAGTTCCACTTTCTCTCTTCCTGCTTCCTGATTAAAGGTTTTGTTTATTTGCACGGCCAACGTGCTTGACACCATCCCAGAGCCTCTCAGAGACCGGATGGAGATGATCAGTGTCTCTGGATATGTGGCCCAGGAGAAACTGGCTATTGCTGAGGTGTGTGTATATTTATTTATATTTATTATATATAGTCCTCCTGACTGACCTGTCACCTGTCATTATATATGTGTGTGTATATATATATGTATATATGTATATGTATATGTAGAAATGCTGGAAGTCTTAACATACACTTATGCTCCATGTGATGTGTCCGTCTGTGTGTGCAGCATTACCTGGTGCCTCAGCTCCGCTCTCGATGTGGTCTGACGGAGGAGAAAGCCTCCATCTCATCTGACGCCCTCAGGCTGCTCATCAGGCAGTACTGCAGGGAGTCAGGAGTCAGGAACCTGCAGAAACAAGTCGAGAAGGTGAAATAGTGTCAAACGCTGATCCTCCTTGATCGTGAAAAAAAATCTGTCCCGCTGGGGGTGCATGACAGAAAATAATTGAGAACCACTGAATTAGACTAACAGGGCTTGCTAGTGTGCAGTGCAACAGGAAGTCACCTTTTAAATCAACCTTAAAGTCACTTCTATTCATTCAGAAGCCAGTGACTCTGCAGGTGGACAAGACAAAAACAACATTATTTATCATTCTAGTGCCAAGTGGACACACATCCTCCTCCAGTGTTTCCTCTCTCTGTGTATTCACTTTTTCATGTGTCTGTCAGGTTTTCAGGAAGGTGGCATTCTGTATTGTCAGCGGCGAACAATCCACGGTGACCGTTACCCCCGACAACCTGCAGCTCTATGTGGGTAAACCTCTTTTCACAGTGGATCGAATGTACGACGTCACTCCACCAGGAGTCGTTATGGGGCTGGCATGGACCGCCATGGGTGAGACACACACACACACACACACACACACACACACACACACCAGCAGCAGTAAAAGATGCTGAAGGTCTGCCTGCTTGCTGTCCTGCAGGAGGGTCCACGTTGTTTATTGAGACTTCACTGCGCCGTCCTCCTGGAGGAGCAGACTCTAAAGGAGAGGGATCCCTGGAGGTGACAGGTCAGTCAGGGTGGAGGCTCATCAAACCGCACAGTGTCCAGACGCTCATCTTAGAGCTGCTGGTGTCTCCCTTCAGGTCAGCTCGGTGATGTCATGAAGGAGAGTGCAAAGATCGCTTCAACCTTCGCCAGAGCCTTTCTGATGACCCAGGAACCAGAGAATCACTTCCTGGTCAACTCTCACCTGCACCTGCATGTCCCTGAGGTAACCATGGTGATACAGTAGTGTGTCTAAATGACTTGGTGTTTGGTGTTGCTGAGTCTGTTCATTCGTTTCACTTATTCTCTTTGAGCAAGTAAATCAGTCCCTCCAGGAAGTCACAGTGTTACGATCGCAATAATTAATGCTAATTCATCCAATCGCTGCAATATTTGTTGTGATTTGCAATTAATTGAAATTCCAGACATTTCCTCGCATTATTTGGAAAAAATGGAAATGACACAGTCGCAACAGTCACCAATGAGACACAACATGGTATTGCCCATTGAGATCAAGGATGAAGAGAGGCACTTTCTAACAAAAAATAACAGCAAAAGACTGTAGAACAGTTTGCTGATGTTTTACAGGAAGTGGGGGGAAAACTTTTTCCAACGTGCAACACCATGAGGGAGCTTCACTAAACAGCAACACCATAAATTTATATATATATGTAAATGTGTGTGTGTGTGTGTGTGTATGTATGTATATATATATATATATATATATATATATATATACATACATACACACACACACACATATATACACATATACACATACATATATATGTACATACTGTATATATATGTACATACACACACATACATATACATTTCCCATCTGTATGTTGTTTCTAGGGGGCGACTCCCAAGGACGGACCAAGCGCTGGCTGCACCATTGTTACTGCGCTGTTGTCCCTGGCAACCAACCGGCCGGTGCGTCAGAACGTAGCCATGACTGGTGAAGTGTCGCTGACCGGCAAAATACTGCCGGTAGGAGGAATCAAAGAGAAAACTATCGCTGTAAGTGACACACACACCAGTCTTATACTGTGGTCAAAGTAAAATAAAGATTTTTGTTGGTTTTTTTTTCAAACTGATTACACATTACATGAAATTATATTGACTTCTGTTGCCCCGTCAGGCTCGTCGTGCTGGTGTGACCTGCCTCATCCTGCCAGAAGAGAACAGGAAGGACTTCTCCGACCTGCCTGACTACATCCGTGAAGGTCTTGAGGTCCACTTTGTGGATCACTACAGCCACATCTACCCCATCGTCTTCCCACAGGACCTGTCTTAACTGCTTTTAACTACAGCACTAACCCGAGGCAGCATGGACCAAGACTCCTTGTGATGGCACATGAGAACACTGATAATCTTTCTGTTCTTGTTGTTCTAAAGAAGCAGTTCAGACTCTGAGGTTCTCCTGTTCTGTTGAACAGGATGGTGGACAGGAGTGGAGAGCTTTGAGCTGTGAGCCATCATCAGATTATTATGACTTACAGCTAAAACGTTGTCTTTATCCTCATCCAGAGGAGCAGCTGGCACTGAATGTAGGACTACTGTCAGTGAACTGAAAGCATGCAGTGACACAGTGACCAGTGGCTGGTCGTCACTGGATATGATGGAGGTAACCTTCCTGTCAGGCAGCCTCTTTGCCCACAGCTGTCATGACACAGGACTGTGGATGAACTCTTTCACATATTTCATATTTCTATTATATTTTATATTATATTATTATTGGCCAGATTTGATGATGTTGTTGAAATAAATCATCAAAGCAACTCTGCCGGCTGCTGTTATATTTACTCATCGACATGTGAACCTGTGAATGAATTTTTATTGAGCCAGTCGATATTTCACTCACCATGCTCTGGCTACCACCCTCTAAAGGAGCTCAGCTCTCAAGGAATTATTATTATTATTAGTATTTATGAAACATAGTGCAGATGTAAAAACACATGATAATGGGGACAATAGTTTAAAAGTGCCCATTAAGAGCTTTAACAAGATCAAAAACTGTTTTTGAAAAAAAAAATATGGATTTCAAGGTTGTGCAACCCATTTCCTTTTTCTGACATTTCAAAGTATGAGGTACTGCAATAATATGGCTTTGATTTTCTCCTGGAATTATAATGCCTTAATTGAGCATAATGAAGTGTGGCCTTCTGATGATGTTTTTGACATTTGAGATTTTTGAAATCTTTTAAAATTTTTCGTGTCAATTTAAAAAAAAAAATGTCTCCATGAATAATCAGAAGCCAAATCAAAGTTTAATTTGTTGAGTAAAAGTAATCAAATAGCCATGATTTAGGATTTAGGAAAAAAGCCATCCAAAGGTCTTATTATTGCATAATGAATGAAGTGGCAGTATAATTTCTTGAAAAAAGGTGTAAAAAAAAAAGTCATCAAATGGCCTGCTGTTTTTCTCCTCTGTAAACACTATAAATATGAGTTTGTGGTCTGAGTGCTTAGTTTAAATAATGTTTCAATACATCAGGATGTTCATTTACAGATTGATGGTCTAATATATGGTGAAATAACACATAAAGCTTTGGGGCGTGGCTACAGTGTGATTGACAGGTCTCTGCTGTCATTACATCCTGAAGAGGAGCAGCACTGATGGTTTCCTTCATCTGAGGAGTCACTGGCACCGTTTACTGCTAAGTAACGTCAGGTTGAGTCACAAATAACATTCCAGTTAATATCACTGTTCATTTATCTCTAAACACGCTAACTTGCTAGTGCTAGCATTAGCTGATAACATAGCGGTTGACCTTGTCATAGCATAGTCAAAAAAGTCACAACAGATCAAAATTTAATAGCTCAAACAGGTCATGTAAAGGTCATTTAAAAGCATGTTTTTTGTTGAAAAAGCTGTCAAAACGCCAAATTTTGTCAATTCAAAAAGTTGAAAAAATATAGTATGATGAATAAAGTAAAAAATAATGTCAAATTTCAAAATGTCATAATAAGTGATTTAAAAGCTATTTTGATTTCAATGAAATCATTGTATAATTTGTTGAAAAAATAATGAAAATCAATATCAGAATTTCAAAAAAGTTGGAAAAAAGTCATCGTATAATGTCGTAGAATAAAATATTCTAAAAGCCCTTTGAAAGCGTTTTCAATGAAATAATCATTTATATCATCAGATATCAATTTGTTGAAAAAAAATTTAGAATTTAAAAAAAGTTGAAGAAAGTTTTTATTGTAAATTCAATTCAATTCATTCAACAAATTTAATGCACAATCCATAGTGGAATTTGGCTAAAATCAAACACGGACAAACTGAAAAGCCATTTGGAATAACAAAAAGTGAGCTACTTTCGCTGATAATAGAAACAAAATCAGATTATAAACTACAGAAGACTGGCGTGGAGTGGTGAGTTTTCAGATTAAACCACTTCGTCGTGTGGGCAGCCCAGCGTTTCTGACTCATATCCGTGAGTGTCAATTAATGTAAAAATTTAAGTTTATTTAAATTTAAATTGTAAAAAATAAGTTAAAAAAACACAAATTTTAGAAAATATTTGTAATTATAACAATAATAATTAATATTTTAAAATTTCAAAAAGTTGAAAAATATCATAGTATAGTATGTCAAAGAAAGTCATAAAACAACCACTAGAATTCATTTTTAATGTGATCATAGTAAAATTTGTTGAAAAAAGTAATGAAAAAGGCATGTTGTAAAAAAAGTCAAAAAATTACAAGTTTCATAGTGTCATAGAAAGTTATTAAAAAAACACTAGAAAGCATTTTCAATGTGATCATAGTCTATTTTGCTGAGAAAATCAATCAATAATCCATATTTTAGAATTTCAAAAAAGTTGAAAAAATGTCATAGTATAGTATGTCGAAAAAATCAAAAAATGACAAATTTCAAACTGTCAAACAGTCATTAAAAGTCCATTAGAAAGCATATTCAATGAGATAATAGCATACTTTGTCGAGAAAAGTAATCAATAAGCCATATTTTAGAGTGTCAAAAAAGTTGAAAAAATGTCATGGTATAGTTTGTCGAAAAAAACAAAAAATGATAAGTTGGAAAATGTCAAAGAAAGTCATTAAAAGGCCATTAGAAAGCATCTTCAATGAGATAATAGCATACTTTGTCGAGAAAAGTACTCAATAAGCCATATTTTAGAATTTCAAAAAAGTTGAAAAAATGTCATAGTATAGTATGTCGAAAAAAATCAAAAAATGACAAATTTCAAACTGTCAAGCAATGTCATTAAAAGTCCATTATAAAGCATTTTACAAGTGATCATAGTATAATTTATTGAAAAAAATAAGTCATATTTTAGAATTTCAAAGAATTTGAAAAAATGTCATAGTATAGTATGTCGAAACATTTTTTTTTAAAAAAATGACAAATTTCAAAATGTCAAAGTCATTAAAAGACCATTAGAAAGCATATTCAATGAGATAATAGCATACTTTGTCGAGAAAAGTAATCAATAAGCCATATTTTAGAATTTCAAAAAAGTTGAAAAATGTCATAGTATAGTATGTCGAAAAAAAAAAAAAAGACAAATTTCAAAATGTCAAGCAATGAAATTAAAAGTCCATTATAAAGCATTTTACAAATGATCATAGTATAATTTATTGAAAAAACTAATAAGTCATATTTTAGAATTTCAAAAAATTAAAAAAAATGTCATAGTATAGTATGTCGAAAAAATCAAAAACTCAAAAATTTCAAACTATCAAAGAAAGTCTTTAAAAGGCCATTAGAAAGCATATTCAATGAGATAATAGCATACTTTGTCGAGAAAAGTAATCAATAATCCATATTTTAGAATTTCAAAAAAGTTGAAAAAATGTCATAGTATAGTATGTCTAAAAAATCAAAAAATGACAAATTTCAAAATGTCAAAGAAAGTCATTAAAAGACCATTAGAAAGCATCTTCATTGTAATCATACTATAATTTGTTAAAAAAAATGATCAATAAGTCATATTTTAGAATTTCAAAAAAGTTGAAAAAATGTCATAGTATAGTATGTCGAAAAAATTAAAAAATGACAAATTTCAAAATGTCAAAGAAAGTCATAAAAAGGCCATTAGAAAGCATTTTCAATGTAATCATACTATAATTTGTTAAAAAAATGATCAATAAGTCATATTTTAGAATTTCAAAAAAGTTGAAAAAAATGTAGTATAGTATGTCGAAAAAAACAAAAAATGACAAATTTCATAATGTCAAGCAAAGTCATTAAAAGTCCATTATAAAGCATTTTACAAATGATCATAGTATAATTTATTGAAAAAACTAATAAGTCATATTTTAGAATTTCAAAAAATTTAAAAAAATGTCATAGTATAGTATGTCGAAAAAATCAAAAACTCAAAAATTTCAAACTATCAAAGAAAGTCTTTAAAAGGCCATTAGAAAGCATATTCAATGAGATAATAGCATACTTTGTCGAGAAAAGTAATCAATAATCCATATTTTAGAATTTCAAAAAAGTTGAAAAAATGTCATAGTATAGTATGTCGAAAAAAACAAAAAATGACAAATTTAAAACTGTCAAAGAAAGTCATAAAAAGACCATTATAAAGCATTTTACAAGTGATCATAGTATAATTTGTTTGAAAAAATAATCAATAAGCCATATTTTAGAATTTCAAAAAAGTTGAAAAAATGTCGTAGTATAGTATGTTGAAAAAAAATGAAAAAAATGACAAGTTTGAAACTGTCAAGCAATGTCATTAAAAGTCCATTATAAAGCATTTTCAATGTAATCATAGTATAATTTATTGAAAAAAATAATAAATAAGTCATATTTTAGAATTTCAAAAAAGTTGAAAAAATGTCATAGTATAGTATGTCGAAAAATCAAAAATGACAAATTTCAAACTGTCAAAGAAATTCATTAAAAGTCCATTAGAAAGCATTTTCAAAATGATCAGTGTAATTTGTTGAGAAAAGTAATCAATAAGCCATATCTTGAATTTCAAAAATTTAAAAATGTCATAGTATAGTATGTCGAAGACGTCAAAAAATTACAAATTTCAAAATGTCAAAGAAAGTCATTAAAGGTCCATTAGAAAGCATCTTCAATGAGATAATAGCATACTTTGGTGAGAAAAATAATCAATAAGTAATATTTTAGAAGTTCAAAAAAGTTGAAAAAATGTCATAGTATAGTATGTCGAAAAAATTTAAAAAATGACAAATTTCAAAATGTCAAAAGAAAGTCATAAAAAGGCCATCAGAAAGCATTTTACAAATGATCATAGCATAATTTATTGAAAAAAGTAATCAATAAGCCATATTTTAGAATTTCAAAAAATTTGAAAATGTCATAGTATAGTATGTCGAAAAAAAATCAAAAATGATAAGTTTAAAACTGTCAAGGAAAGTCATAAAAAGGCCATTAGAAAGCATCTTCAATGAGATAATAGCATACTTTGTTGAGAAAAGTACTCAATAATTCATATTTTAGAATTTCAAAAAAGTTGAAAAAATGTCATAGTATAGTATGTCTAAAAAATCAAAAAATGACAAATTTCAAACTGTCAAAGAAATTCATTAAAAGTCCATTAGAAAGCATTTTCAAAATGATCAGTGTAATTTGTTGAGAAAAGTAATCAATAAGCCATATCTTCGAATTTCAAAAAATTTAAAAAATGTCATAGTATAGTATGTCGAAGACGTCAAAAAATTACAAATTTCAAAATGTCAAAGAAAGTCATTAAAGGTCCATTAGAAAGCATCTTCAATGAGATAATAGCATACTTTGGTGAGAAAAATAATCAATAAGTAATATTTTAGAAGTTCAAAAAAGTTGAAAAAATGTCATAGTATAGTATGTCGAAAAAAAATCAAAAATGATAAGTTTAAAACTAACAAACAAAGTCATAAAAAGGCCATTAGAAAGCATCTTCAATGAGATAATAGCATACTTTGTTGAGAAAAGTACTCAATAATTCATATTTTAGAATTTCAAAAAAGTTGAAAAAATGTCGTAGTATAGTATGTCGAAAAAATCAAAAAATGACAAATTTCAAAATGTCAAGCAATGTCATTAAAAGGCCATTATAAAGCATTTTACAAGTGATCATAGTATAATTTATTGAAAAAAGTAAACAATAAGCCATGTTTTAGAATTTCAAAAAGTTGAAAAAATGTCACAGTATAGTTTGTCGAATATAAAAATTTAAAAATGACAATTTTCAAACTGTCAAAGACATTCATTATAAGTCCATTAGAAAGCATTTTCAAAATGATCAGTGTAATTTGTTGAGAAAAGTAATCAATAAGCCATATCTTCGAATTTCAAAAAATTTGAAAAATGTCATAGTATAGTATGTCGAAGACGTCAAAAAATTACAAATTTCAAAATGTCAAAGAAATTCATTAAAAGTCCATTAGAAAGCATTTTCAATGTAATCATAGTATAATTTGTTGAGAAAAGTAATCAATAAGCCATATTTTAGAATTTCAAAAAAGTTGAAAAAAATGTCATAGTATAGTATGTCGAAAAAACCAAAAAATGAAAAATTTCAAACTATCAAAGAAAGTCATTAAAAGGCCATTAGAAAGCATCTTCAATGAGATAATACCATACTTTGGTGAGAAAAGTACTCAATAGGCCATATTTTAGAATTTCAAAAAAGTAAAAAAAAATGTCATAGTATAGTATGTCGAAAAAACCCCAAAAATTACAATTTTAAAACTGTCAAAGAAAGTCATTAAAAGGCCATTAGAAAACATCTTCAATGAGATAATAGCATACTTTGGTGAGAAAAATAATCAATAAGTAATATTTTAGAATTTCAAAAAAGTTGAAAAAATGTCATAGTATAGTATGTCAAAAAAATCAAAAACTGAAAAATTTCAAACTGGCAAACAAAGTCATTAAATGTCCATTAGAAAGCATCTTCAATGAGATAATAGCATACTTTGTTGAGAAAAATAATCAATAAGTAATATTTTAGAATTTCAAAAAAGTTGAAAAAATGTCATAGTATAGTATGTCGAAAAAACCCAAAAAATTACAAATTCAAAACTGTCAAAGAAAGTCATTAAAAGGCCATTAGAAAACATCTTCAATGAGATAATAGCATACTTTGGTGAGAAAAATAATCAATAAGTAATATTTTAGAATTTCAAAAAGTTGAAAAAATGTCATAGTATAGTATGTCTAAAAATCAAAACTGAAAAATTTCAAACTGGCAAACAAAGTCATTAAATGTCCATTAGAAAGCATCTTCAATGAGATAATAGCATACTTTGTTGAGAAAAATAATCAGTAAGTCATATTTTAGAATTTCAAAAAAGTTGAAAAAATGTCATAGTATAGTATGTCGAAAAAATCAAAAACTGAAAAATTTCAAACTGGCAAACAAAGTCATTAAATGTCCATTAGAAAGCATCTTCAATGAGATAATAGCATACTTTGGTGAGAAAAATAATCAATAAGTAATATTTTAGAATTTCAAAAAAGTTGAAAAAAATGTCATAATATAGTATGTCGAAAAAATCAAAAAATGACAAATTTCAAAATGTCAAGCAATGTCATTAAAAGGCCATTATAAAGCATTTTACAAGTGATCATAGTATAATTTATTGAAAAAAATAATAAGTCATATTTTAGAATTTCAAAGAATTTAAAAAAATGTCATAGTATAGTATGTCGAAAAAATTTTTTTAAAAAAATGACAAATTTCAAAATGTCAAAGTCATTAAAAGACCATTAGAAAGCATATTCAATGAGATAATAGCATACTTTGTCGAAAAAAGTAATCAATAAGCCATATTTTAGAATTTCAAAAAAGTTGAAAAAATGTCATAGTATAGTATGTCGAAAAAAAAAAAAGACAAATTTCAAAATGTCAAGCAATGTCATTAAAAGGCCATTATAAAGCATTTTACAAGTGATCATAGTATAATTTATTGAAAAAAATAATGAGTCATATTTTAGAATTTCAAAGAATTTAAAAAAATGTCATAGTATAGTATGTCGAAAAATTTTTTTTAAAAAAATGACAAATTTCAAAATGTCAAAGTCATTAAAAGACCATTAGAAAGCATATTCAATGAGATAATAGCATACTTTGTCGAGAAAAGTAATCAATAAGCCATATTTTAGAATTTCAAAAAAGTTGAAAAAAATGTCATAGTATAGTATGTCAAAAAAATCAAAAAATGACAAATTTAAAACTGTCAAAGAAAGTCATAAAAAGGCCATTAGAAAGCATTTTCAATATAATCATAGTATAATTTGTTTGAAAAAATAATCAATAAGCCATATTTTAGAATTTCAAAAAAGTTGAAAAAATGTCATAGTATAGTATGTCGAAAAAAAATGAAAAAAATGACAAGTTTGAAACTGTCAAGCAATGTCATTAAAAGTCCATTATAAAGCATTTTACAAGTGATCATAGTGTAATGTATTGAAAAAAATAATCAATAAGCCATGTTTTAGAATTTCAAAAAAGTTGAAAAAATGTCATAGTATAGTATGTCGAAAAAATCAAAAAATGACAAATTTCAAACTGTCAAAGAAAGTCATTAAAAGTCCATTAGAAAGCATTTTCAATGTAATCATAGTATAATTTAATGAAAAAAATAATAAGTCATATTTTAGAATTTCAAAAAAGTTGAAAAAATGTCACAGTATAGTATGTCGAAAAAATAAAAAAATGACAAATTTAAAACTGTCAAAGAAATTCATTAAAAGGCCATTAGAAAGCATTTTACAAGTGATCATAGTATAATTTGTTTGAAAAAATAATCAATAAGCCATATTTTAGAATTTCAAAAAAGTTGAAAAAAATGTCGTAGTATAGTATGTCGAAAAAATCAAAAAATGACAAATTTAAAACTATCAAAGAAAGTCATTAAAGGTCCATTAGAAAGCATCTTCAATGAGATAATAGCATACTTTGTTGAGAAAAGTACTCAATAATCCATATTTTAGAATTTCAAAAAAGTTGAAAAATGTCATAGTATAGTATGTCGAAAAAATCAAAAACTGAAAAATTTCAAACTATCAAAGAAAGTCTTTAAAAGGCCATTAGAAAGCATATTCAATGAGATAATAGCATACTTTGTCGAGAAAAGTAATCAATAATCCATATTTTAGAATTTCAAAAAAGTTGAAAAAAATGTCGTAGTATAGTATGTCGAAAAAAACAAAAAATGACAAATTTCATAATGTCAAGCAATGTCATTAAAAGTCCATTATAAAGCATTTTACAAGTGATCATAGTATAATTTGTTTGAAAAAATAATCAATAAGCCATATTTTAGAATTTCAAAAAAGTTGAAAAAATGTCGTAGTATAGTATGTTGAAAAAAAATGAAAAAAATGACAAGTTTGAAACTGTCAAGCAATGTCATTAAAAGTCCATTATAAAGCATTTTCAATGTAATCATAGTATAATTTATTGAAAAAAATAATAAATAAGTCATATTTTAGAATTTCAAAAAAGTTGAAAAAATGTCATAGTATAGTATGTCGAAAAAATCAAAAAATGACAAATTTCAAACTGTCAAAGAAATTCATTAAAAGTCCATTAGAAAGCATTTTCAAAATGATCAGTGTAATTTGTTGAGAAAAGTAATCAATAAGCCATATCTTCGAATTTCAAAAAATTTAAAAAATGTCATAGTATAGTATGTCGAAGACGTCAAAAAATTACAAATTTCAAAATGTCAAAGAAAGTCATTAAAGGTCCATTAGAAAGCATCTTCAATGAGATAATAGCATACTTTGGTGAGAAAAATAATCAATAAGTAATATTTTAGAAGTTCAAAAAAGTTGAAAAAATGTCATAGTATAGTATGTCGAAAAAATTTAAAAAATGACAAATTTCAAAATGTCAAAAGAAAGTCATAAAAAGGCCATCAGAAAGCATTTTACAAATGATCATAGCATAATTTATTGAAAAAAGTAATCAATAAGCCATATTTTAGAATTTCAAAAAATTTGAAAATGTCATAGTATAGTATGTCGAAAAAAAATCAAAAATGATAAGTTTAAAACTGTCAAGGAAAGTCATAAAAAGGCCATTAGAAAGCATCTTCAATGAGATAATAGCATACTTTGTTGAGAAAAGTACTCAATAATTCATATTTTAGAATTTCAAAAAAGTTGAAAAAATGTCATAGTATAGTATGTCAAAAAAATCAAAAAATGACAAATTTCAAAATGTCAAGCAATGTCATTAAAAGGCGATTATAAAGCATTTTACAAGTGATCATAGTATAATTTGTTTGAAAAAATAATCAATAAGCCATATTTTAGAATTTCAAAAAAGTTGAAAAAATGTCGTAGTATAGTATGTTGAAAAAAAATGAAAAAAATGACAAGTTTGAAACTGTCAAGCAATGTCATTAAAAGTCCATTATAAAGCATTTTCAATGTAATCATAGTATAATTTATTGAAAAAAATAATAAATAAGTCATATTTTAGAATTTCAAAAAAGTTGAAAAAATGTCATAGTATAGTATGTCGAAAAAATCAAAAAATGACAAATTTCAAACTGTCAAAGAAATTCATTAAAAGTCCATTAGAAAGCATTTTCAAAATGATCAGTGTAATTTGTTGAGAAAAGTAATCAATAAGCCATATCTTCAATTTCAAAAATTTAAAAATGTCATAGTATAGTATGTCGAAGACGTCAAAAAATTACAAATTTCAAAATGTCAAAGAAAGTCATTAAAGGTCCATTAGAAAGCATCTTCAATGAGATAATAGCATACTTTGGTGAGAAAAATAATCAATAAGTAATATTTTAGAAGTTCAAAAAAGTTGAAAAAATGTCATAGTATAGTATGTCGAAAAAATTTAAAAAATGACAAATTTCAAAATGTCAAAAGAAAGTCATAAAAAGGCCATCAGAAAGCATTTTACAAATGATCATAGCATAATTTATTGAAAAAAGTAATCAATAAGCCATATTTTAGAATTTCAAAAAATTTGAAAATGTCATAGTATAGTATGTCGAAAAAAAATCAAAAATGATAAGTTTAAAACTGTCAAGGAAAGTCATAAAAAGGCCATTAGAAAGCATCTTCAATGAGATAATAGCATACTTTGTTGAGAAAAGTACTCAATAATTCATATTTTAGAATTTCAAAAAAGTTGAAAAAATGTCATAGTATAGTATGTCAAAAAAATCAAAAAATGACAAATTTCAAAATGTCAAGCAATGTCATTAAAAGGCCATTATAAAGCATTTTACAAGTGATCATAGTATAATTTATTGAAAAAAGTAAACAATAAGCCATGTTTTAGAATTTCAAAAAGTTGAAAAATGTCATAGTATAGTATGTTGAAAAAAAATCAAAAAATGACAAATTTCAAACTGTCAAAGAAATTCATTAAAAGTCCATTAGAAAGCATTTTCAAAATGATCAGTGTAATTTGTTGAGAAAAGTAATCAATAAGCCATATCTTCGAATTTCAAAAAATTTGAAAAATGTCATAGTATAGTGTCGAAGACGTCAAAAAATTACAAATTTCAAAATGTCAAAGAAATTCATTAAAAGTCCATTAGAAAGCATTTTCAATGTAATCATAGTATAATTTGTTGAGAAAAGTAATCAATAAGCCATATTTTAGAATTTCAAAAAAGTTGAAAAAAATGTCATAGTATAGTATGTCGAAAAAACCAAAAAATGAAAAATTTCAAACTATCAAAGAAAGTCATTAAAAGGCCATTAGAAAGCATCTTCAATGAGATAATACCATACTTTGGTGAGAAAAGTACTCAATAGGCCATATTTTAGAATTTCAAAAAAGTAAAAAAAAATGTCATAGTATAGTATGTCGAAAAAACCCCAAAATTACAATTTTAAAACTGTCAAAGAAAGTCATTAAAAGGCCATTAGAAAACATCTTCAATGAGATAATAGCATACTTTGGTGAGAAAAATAATCAGTAAGTAATATTTTAGAATTTCAAAAAAGTTGAAAAAATGTCATAGTATAGTATGTCAAAAAAATCAAAAACTGAAAAATTTCAAACTGGCAAACAAAGTCATTAAATGTCCATTAGAAAGCATCTTCAATGAGATAATAGCATACTTTGTTGAGAAAAATAATCAATAAGTAATATTTTAGAATTTCAAAAAAGTTGAAAAAATGTCATAGTATAGTATGTCGAAAAAACCCAAAAAATTACAAATTCAAAACTGTCAAAGAAAGTCATTAAAAGGCCATTAGAAAACATCTTCAATGAGATAATAGCATACTTTGGTGAGAAAAATAATCAATAAGTAATATTTTAGAATTTCAAAAAAGTTGAAAAAATGTCATAGTATAGTATGTCGAAAAAATCAAAAACTGAAAAATTTCAAACTGGCAAACAAAGTCATTAAATGTCCATTAGAAAGCATCTTCAATGAGATAATAGCATACTTTGTTGAGAAAAATAATCAATAAGTCATATTTTAGAATTTCAAAAAAGTTGAAAAAATGTCGTAGTATAGTATGTCGAAAAAATCAAAAAATGACAAATTTCAAAATGTCAAGCAATGTCATTAAAAGGCCATTATAAAGCATTTTACAAGTGATTATAGTATAATTTATTGAAAAAAATAATAAGTCATATTTTAGAATTTCAAAGAATTTAAAAAAATGTCATAGTATAGTATGTCGAAAAAATTTTTTTAAAAAAATGACAAATTTCAAAATGTCAAAGTCATTAAAAGACCATTAGAAAGCATATTCAATGAGATAATAGCATACTTTGTCGAAAAAAGTAATCAATAAGCCATATTTTAGAATTTCAAAAAAGTTGAAAAATGTCATAGTATAGTATGTCGAAAAAAAAAAAAGACAAATTTCAAAATGTCAAGCAATGAAATTAAAAGTCCATTATAAAGCATTTTACAAATGATCATAGTATAATTTATTGAAAAAACTAATAAGTCATATTTTAGAATTTCAGAAAATTTAAAAAAATGTCATAGTATAGTATGTCGAAAAAATCAAAAACTCAAAAATTTCAAACTATCAAAGAAAGTCTTTAAAAGGCCATTAGAAAGCATATTCAATGAGATAATAGCATACTTTGTCGAGAAAAGTAATCAATAATCCATATTTTAGAATTTCAAAAAAGTTGAAAAAATGTCATAGTATAGTATGTCGAAAAAATCAAAAAATGACAAATTTCAAAATGTCAAAGAAAGTCATAAAAAGGCCATTAGAAAGCATTTTCAATGTAATCATACTATAATTTGTTAAAAAAATGATCAATAAGTCATATTTTAGAATTTCAAAAAAGTTGAAAAAATGTCATAGTATAGTATGTCGAAAAAATTAAAAAATGACAAATTTCAAAATGTCAAAGAAAGTCATAAAAAGGCCATTAGAAAGCATTTTCAATATAATCATAGTATAATTTGTTTGAAAAAATAATCAATAAGCCATATTTTAGAATTTCAAAAAAGTTGAAAAATGTCATAGTATAGTATGTCGAAAAAAAATGAAAAAAATGACAAGTTTGAAACTGTCAAGCAATGTCATTAAAAGTCCATTATAAAGCATTTTACAAGTGATCATAGTGTAATGTATTGAAAAAAATAATCAATAAGCCATGTTTTAGAATTTCAAAAAAATTGAAAAAATGTCATAGTATAGTATGTCGAAAAAATCAAAAACTGAAAAATTTCAAAATATCAAAGAAAGTCATTAAAAGTCCATTAGAAAGCATTTTCAATGTAATCATAGTATAATTTATTGAAAAAAATAATCAATAAGCCATGTTTTAGAATTTTAAAAAAATTGAAAAATGTCATAGTATAGTATGTTGAAAAAAAAATGAAAAAATGACAAATTTAAAACTGTCAAAGAAATTCATTAAAAGTCCATTAGAAAGCATCTTCAATGAGATAATAGCATACTTTGTTGAGAAAAGTACTCAATAGGCCATATTTTAGAATTTCAAAAAAGTAAAAAAAAATGTCATAGTATAGTATGTCAAAAAAACCCAAAAAATTACAAATTTAAAACTGTCAAAGAAAGTCATTAAAAGGCCATTAGAAAACATCTTCAATGAGATAATAGCATACTTTGGTGAGAAAAATAATCAATAAGTAATATTTTAGAATTTCAAAAAAGTTGAAAAAAATGTCATAGTATAGTATGTCGAAAAAATCAAAAAATGACAAATTTCAAAATGTCAAGCAATGTCATTAAAAGTCCATTATAAAGCATTTTACAAGTGATTATAGTATAATTTATTGAAAAAAATAAGTCATATTTTAGAATTTCAAAGAATTTAAAAAAATGTCATAGTATAGTATGTCGAAACATTTTTTTAAAAATGACAAATTTCAAAATGTCAAAGTCATTAAAAGACCATTAGAAAGCATATTCAATGAGATAATAGCATACTTTGTCGAAAAGTAATCAATAAGCCATATTTTAGAATTTCAAAAAGTTGAAAAATGTCATAATATAGTATGTCGAAAAAAAAAGACAAATTTCAAAATGTCAAGCAATGTCATTAAAAGTCCATTATAAAGCATTTTACAAATGATCATAGTATAATTTATTGAAAAACTAATAAGTCATATTTTAGAATTTCAAAAATTTAAAAAATGTCATAGTATAATATGTCGAAAAAATCAAAAACTCAAAAATTTCAAACTATCAAAGAAAGTCTTTAAAAGGCCATTAGAAAGCATATTCAATGAGATAATAGCATACTTTGTCGAGAAAAGTAATCAATAATCCATATTTTAGAATTTCAAAAAAGTTGAAAAAATGTCATAGTATAGTATGTCGAAAAAATTAAAAAATGACAAATTTCAAAATGTCAAAGAAAGTCATAAAAGACCATTAGAAAGCATTTTCAATGTAATCATACTATAATTTGTTAAAAAAAATGATCAATAAGTCATATTTTAGAATTTCAAAAAAGTTGAAAAAAATGTCATAGTATAGTATGTCAAAAAAATCAAAAAATGACAAATTTAAAACTGTCAAAGAAAGTCATAAAAAGGCCATTAGAAAGCATTTTCAATATAATCATAGTATAATTTGTTTGAAAAAATAATCAATAAGCCATATTTTAGAATTTCAAAAAAGTTGAAAAAATGTCATAGTATAGTATGTCGAAAAAAAATGAAAAAAATGACAAGTTTGAAACTGTCAAGCAATGTCATTAAAAGTCCATTATAAAGCATTTTACAAGTGATCATAGTGTAATGTATTGAAAAAAATAATCAATAAGCCATGTTTTAGAATTTCAAAAAAATTGAAAAATGTCATAGTATAGTATGTCGAAAAAATCAAAAAATGACAAATTTCAAACTGTCAAAGAAAGTCATTAAAAGTCCATTAGAAAGCATTTTCAATGTAATCATAGTATAATTTAATGAAAAAAATAATAAGTCATATTTTAGAATTTCAAAAAAGTTGAAAAAATGTCACAGTATAGTATGTCGAAAAAATAAAAAAATGACAAATTTAAAACTGTCAAAGAAATTCATTAAAAGGCCATTAGAAAGCATTTTACAAGTGATCATAGTATAATTTGTTTGAAAAAATAATCAATAAGCCATATTTTAGAATTTCAAAAAAGTTGAAAAAAATGTCGTAGTATAGTATGTCGAAAAAATCAAAAAATGACAAATTTAAAACTATCAAAGAAAGTCATTAAAGGTCCATTAGAAAGCATATTCAATGAGATAATAGCATACTTTGTCGAGAAAAGTAATCAATAATCCATATTTTAGAATTTCAAAAAAGTTGAAAAAAATGTCGTAGTATAGTATGTCGAAAAAAACAAAAAATGACAAATTTCATAATGTCAAGCAATGTCATTAAAAGTCCATTATAAAGCATTTTACAAGTGATCATAGTATAATTTGTTTGAAAAAATAATCAATAAGCCATATTTTAGAATTTCAAAAAAGTTGAAAAAATGTCGTAGTATAGTATGTTGAAAAAAAATGAAAAAAATGACAAGTTTGAAACTGTCAAGCAATGTCATTAAAAGTCCATTATAAAGCATTTTACAAGTGATCATAATATAATTTGTTTGAAAAAATAATCAATAAGCCATATTTTAGAATTTCAAAAAAGTTGAAAAAATGTCATAGTATAGTATGTTGAAAAAAAATTAAAAAATGACAAATTTCAAACTGTCAAAGAAATTCATTAAAAGTCCATTAGAAAGCATTTTCAATGTAATCATAGTATAATTTGTTGAGAAAAGTAATCAATAAGCCATATTTTAGAATTTCAAAAAAGTTGAAAAAAATGTCATAGTATAGTATGTCGAAAAAACCCAAAAAATTACAAATTTAAAAATGTCAAAGAAAGTCATTAAAAGGCCATTAGAAAACATCTTCAATGAGATAATAGCATACTTTGGTGAGAAAAATAATCAATAAGTAATATTTTAGAATTTCAAAAAAGTTGAAAAAAATGTCATAGTATAGTATGTCGAAAAAATCAAAAAATGACAAATTTCAAAATGTCAAGCAATGTCATTAAAAGTCCATTATAAAGCATTTTACAAGTGATCATAGTATAATTTATTGAAAAAAATAAGTCATATTTTAGAATTTCAAAGAATTTAAAAAAATGTCATAGTATAGTATGTCGAAACATTTTTTTAAAAAAAATGACAAATTTCAAAATGTCAAAGTCATTAAAAGACCATTAGAAAGCATATTCAATGAGATAATAGCATACTTTGTCGAAAAAAGTAATCAATAAGCCATATTTTAGAATTTCAAAAAAGTTGAAAAATGTCATAGTATAGTATGTCGAAAAAAAAAAAAAGACAAATTTCAAAATGTCAAGCAATGTCATTAAAAGTCCATTATAAAGCATTTTACAAATGATCATAGTATAATTTATTGAAAAAACTAATAAGTCATATTTTAGAATTTCAAAAAATTTAAAAAAAATGTCATAGTATAGTATGTCGAAAAAATCAAAAACTCAAAAATTTCAAACTATCAAAGAAAGTCTTTAAAAGGCCATTAGAAAGCATATTCAATGAGATAATAGCATACTTTGTCGAGAAAAGTAACCAATAATCCATATTTTAGAATTTTAAAAAAGTTGAAAAAATGTCATAGTATAGTATGTCGAAAAAATCAAAAACTCAAAAATTTCAAACTATCAAAGAAAGTCTTTAAAAGGCCATTAGAAAGCATATTCAATGAGATAATAGCATACTTTGTCGAGAAAAGTAATCAATAATCCATATTTTAGAATTTCAAAAAAGTTGAAAAAATGTCATAGTATAGTATGTCGAAAAAATTAAAAAATGACAAATTTCAAAATGTCAAAGAAAGTCATAAAAAGACCATTAGAAAGCATTTTCAATGTAATCATACTATAATTTGTTAAAAAAAATGATCAATAAGTCATATTTTAGAATTTCAAAAAAGTTGAAAAAAATGTCATAGTATAGTATGTCAAAAAAATCAAAAAATGACAAATTTAAAACTGTCAAAGAAAGTCATAAAAAGGCCATTAGAAAGCATTTTCAATATAATCATAGTATAATTTGTTTGAAAAAATAATCAATAAGCCATATTTTAGAATTTCAAAAAAGTTGAAAAAATGTCATAGTATAGTATGTCGAAAAAAAATGAAAAAAATGACAAGTTTGAAACTGTCAAGCAATGTCATTAAAAGTCCATTATAAAGCATTTTACAAGTGATCATAGTGTAATGTATTGAAAAAAATAATCAATAAGCCATGTTTTAGAATTTCAAAAAAGTTGAAAAAATGTCACAGTATAGTATGTCGAAAAAATCAAAAAATGACAAATTTCAAACTGTCAAAGAAAGTCATTAAAAGTCCATTAGAAAGCATTTTCAATGTAATCATAGTATAATTTAATGAAAAAAATAATAAGTCATATTTTAGAATTTCAAAAAAGTTGAAAAAATGTCACAGTATAGTATGTCGAAAAAATAAAAAAATGACAAATTTAAAACTGTCAAAGAAATTCATTAAAAGGCCATTAGAAAGCATTTTACAAGTGATCATAGTATAATTTGTTTGAAAAAATAATCAATAAGCCATATTTTAGAATTTCAAAAAAGTTGAAAAAAATGTCGTAGTATAGTATGTCGAAAAAATCAAAAAATGACAAATTTAAAACTATCAAAGAAAGTCATTAAAGGTCCATTAGAAAGCATCTTCAATGAGATAATAGCATACTTTGTTGAGAAAAGTACTCAATAATCCATATTTTAGAATTTCAAAAAAGTTGAAAAATGTCATAGTATAGTATGTCGAAAAAATAAAAAAATGACAAATTTCAAACTATCAAAGAAAGTCTTTAAAAGGCCATTAGAAAGCATATTCAATGAGATAATAGCATACTTTGTCGAGAAAAGTAATCAATAATCCATATTTTAGAATTTCAAAAAAGTTGAAAAAATGTCATAGTATAGTATGTCGAAAAAATCAAAAACTGAAAAATTTCAAACTATCAAAGAAAGTCTTTAAAAGGCCATTAGAAAGCATATTCAATGAGATAATAGCATACTTTGTCGAGAAAAGTAATCAATAATCCATATTTTAGAATTTCAAAAAAGTTGAAAAAAATGTCGTAGTATAGTATGTCGAAAAAAACAAAAAATGACAAATTTCATAATGTCAAGCAATGTCATTAAAAGTCCATTATAAAGCATTTTACAAGTGATCATAGTATAATTTGTTTGAAAAAATAATCAATAAGCCATATTTTAGAATTTCAAAAAAGTTGAAAAAATGTCGTAGTATAGTATGTTGAAAAAAAATGAAAAAAATGACAAGTTTGAAACTGTCAAGCAATGTCATTAAAAGTCCATTATAAAGCATTTTCAATGTAATCATAGTATAATTTATTGAAAAAAATAATAAATAAGTCATATTTTAGAATTTCAAAAAAGTTGAAAAAATGTCATAGTATAGTATGTCGAAAAAATCAAAAAATGACAAATTTCAAACTGTCAAAGAAATTCATTAAAAGTCCATTAGAAAGCATTTTCAAAATGATCAGTGTAATTTGTTGAGAAAAGTAATCAATAAGCCATATCTTCAATTTCAAAAATTTAAAAATGTCATAGTATAGTATGTCGAAGACGTCAAAAAATTACAAATTTCAAAATGTCAAAGAAAGTCATTAAAGGTCCATTAGAAAGCATCTTCAATGAGATAATAGCATACTTTGGTGAGAAAAATAATCAATAAGTAATATTTTAGAAGTTCAAAAAAGTTGAAAAAATGTCATAGTATAGTATGTCGAAAAAATTTAAAAAATGACAAATTTCAAAATGTCAAAAGAAAGTCATAAAAAGGCCATCAGAAAGCATTTTACAAATGATCATAGCATAATTTATTGAAAAAAGTAATCAATAAGCCATATTTTAGAATTTCAAAATTTGAAAATGTCATAGTATAGTATGTCGAAAAAATCAAAATGATAAGTTTAAAACTGTCAAGGAAAGTCATAAAAAGGCCATTAGAAAGCATCTTCAATGAGATAATAGCATACTTTGTTGAGAAAAGTACTCAATAATTCATATTTTAGAATTTCAAAAAGTTGAAAAAATGTCATAGTATAGTATGTTGAAAAAAAATTAAAAAATGACAAATTTCAAACTGTCAAAGAAATTCATTAAAAGTCCATTAGAAAGCATTTTCAAAATGATCAGTGTAATTTGTTGAGAAAAGTAATCAATAAGCCATATCTTCAATTTCAAAAATTTAAAAATGTCATAGTATAGTATGTCGAAGACGTCAAAAATTACAAATTTCAAAATGTCAAAGAAAGTCATTAAAGGTCCATTAGAAAGCATCTTCAATGAGATAATAGCATACTTTGGTGAGAAAATAATCAATAAGTAATATTTTAGAAGTTCAAAAAAGTTGAAAATGTCATAGTATAGTATGTCGAAAAAAATCAAAAATGATAAGTTTAAAACTAACAAACAAAGTCATAAAAAGGCCATTAGAAAGCATCTTCAATGAGATAATAGCATACTTTGTTGAGAAAAGTACTCAATAATTCATATTTTAGAATTTCAAAAAAGTTGAAAAAATGTCGTAGTATAGTATGTCGAAAAAATCAAAAAATGACAAATTTCAAAATGTCAAGCAATGTCATTAAAAGGCCATTATAAAGCATTTTACAAGTGATCATAGTATAATTTATTGAAAAAAGTAAACAATAAGCCATGTTTTAGAATTTCAAAAAGTTGAAAAAATGTCACAGTATAGTATGTCGAAAAAAAAAATTAAAAAATGACAAATTTCAAACTGTCAAAGAAATTCATTAAAAGTCCATTAGAAAGCATTTTCAAAATGATCAGTGTAATTTGTTGAGAAAAGTAATCAATAAGCCATATCTTCGAATTTCAAAAAATTTGAAAAATGTCATAGTATAGTATGTCGAAGACGTCAAAAAATTACAAATTTCAAAATGTCAAAGAAATTCATTAAAAGTCCATTAGAAAGCATTTTCAATGTAATCATAGTATAATTTGTTGAGAAAAGTAATCAATAAGCCATATTTTAGAATTTCAAAAAAGTTGAAAAAAATGTCATAGTATAGTATGTCGAAAAAACCAAAAAATGAAAAATTTCAAACTATCAAAGAAAGTCATTAAAAGGCCATTAGAAAGCATCTTCAATGAGATAATACCATACTTTGGTGAGAAAAGTACTCAATAGGCCATATTTTAGAATTTCAAAAAAGTAAAAAAAAATGTCATAGTATAGTATGTCGAAAAACCCCAAAATTACAATTTTAAAACTGTCAAAGAAAGTCATTAAAAGGCCATTAGAAAACATCTTCAATGAGATAATAGCATACTTTGGTGAGAAAAATAATCAATAAGTAATATTTTAGAATTTCAAAAAAGTTGAAAAAATGTCATAGTATAGTATGTCAAAAATCAAAAACTGAAAATTTCAAACTGGCAAACAAAGTCATTAAATGTCCATTAGAAAGCATCTTCAATGAGATAATAGCATACTTTGTTGAGAAAAATAATCAATAAGTAATATTTTAGAATTTCAAAAAAGTTGAAAAAATGTCATAGTATAGTATGTCGAAAAAATCAAAAACTGAAAAATTTCAAACTGGCAAACAAAGTCATTAAATGTCCATTAGAAAGCATCTTCAATGAGATAATAGCATACTTTGTTGAGAAAAATAATCAATAAGTAATATTTTAGAATTTCAAAAAAGTTGAAAAAATGTCATAGTATAGTATGTCGAAAAAACCCAAAAAATTACAAATTCAAAACTGTCAAAGAAAGTCATTAAAAGGCCATTAGAAAACATCTTCAATGAGATAATAGCATACTTTGGTGAGAAAAATAATCAATAAGTAATATTTTAGAATTTCAAAAAAGTTGAAAAAATGTCATAGTATAGTATGTCGAAAAAATCAAAAACTGAAAAATTTCAAACTGGCAAACAAAGTCATTAAATGTCCATTAGAAAGCATCTTCAATGAGATAATAGCATACTTTGGTGAGAAAAGTACTCAATAGGCCATATTTTAGAATTTCAAAAAAGTAAAAAAAAATGTCATAGTATAGTATGTCGAAAAAACCAAAAAATGAAAAATTTCAAACTATCAAAGAAAGTCATTAAAAGGCCATTAGAAAGCATCTTCAATGAGATAATACCATACTTTGGTGAGAAAAGTACTCAATAGGCCATATTTTAGAATTTCAAAAAAGTAAAAAAAAATGTCATAGTATAGTATGTCGAAAAAACCCCAAAAATTACAATTTTAAAACTGTCAAAGAAAGTCATTAAAAGGCCATTAGAAAACATCTTCAATGAGATAATAGCATACTTTGGTGAGAAAAATAATCAATAAGTAATATTTTAGAATTTCAAAAAAGTTGAAAAAATGTCATAGTATAGTATGTCAAAAAAATCAAAAACTGAAAAATTTCAAACTGGCAAACAAAGTCATTAAATGTCCATTAGAAAGCATCTTCAATGAGATAATAGCATACTTTGTTGAGAAAAATAATCAATAAGTAATATTTTAGAATTTCAAAAAAGTTGAAAAAATGTCATAGTATAGTATGTCGAAAAAACCCAAAAATTACAAATTCAAAACTGTCAAAGAAAGTCATTAAAAGGCCATTAGAAAACATCTTCAATGAGATAATAGCATACTTTGGTGAGAAAAATAATCAATAAGTAATATTTTAGAATTTCAAAAAAGTTGAAAAAATGTCATAGTATAGTATGTCGAAAAAATCAAAAAATGACAAATTTCAAAATGTCAAGCAATGTCATTAAAAGGCCATTATAAAGCATTTTACAAGTGATCATAGTATAATTTATTGAAAAAAATAATAAGTCATATTTTAGAATTTCAAAGAATTTAAAAAAATGTCATAGTATAGTATGTCGAAAAATTTTTTTTAAAAAAATGACAAATTTCAAAATGTCAAAGTCATTAAAAGACCATTAGAAAGCATATTCAATGAGATAATAGCATACTTTGTCGAAAAAAGTAATCAATAAGCCATATTTTAGAATTTCAAAAAAGTTGAAAAATGTCATAGTATAGTATGTCGAAAAAAAAAAAAGACAAATTTCAAAATGTCAAGCAATGTCATTAAAAGGCCATTATAAAGCATTTTACAAGTGATCATAGTATAATTTATTGAAAAAAATAATAAGTCATATTTTAGAATTTCAAAGAATTTAAAAAAATGTCATAGTATAGTATGTCGAAAAAAATTTTTTAAAAAAATGACAAATTTCAAAATGTCAAAGTCATTAAAAGACCATTAGAAAGCATATTCAATGAGATAATAGCATACTTTGTCGAAAAAAGTAATCAATAAGCCATATTTTAGAATTTCAAAAAAGTTGAAAAATGTCATAGTATAGTATGTCGAAAAAAAAAAAAGACAAATTTCAAAATGTCAAGCAATGAAATTAAAAGTCCATTAGAAAGCATTTTCAATGTAATCATAGTATAATTTATTGAAAAAAATAATCAATAAGCCATGTTTTAGAATTTTAAAAAAATTGAAAAATGTCATAGTATAGTATGTTGAAAAAAAAATGAAAAAATGACAAATTTAAAACTGTCAAAGAAATTCATTAAAAGTCCATTAGAAAGCATCTTCAATGAGATAATAGCATACTTTGTTGAGAAAAGTACTCAATAGGCCATATTTTAGAATTTCAAAAAAGTAAAAAAATGTCATAGTATAGTATGTCAAAACCCAAAAATTACACATTTAAAACTGTCAAAGAAATTCATTAAAAGGCCATTAGAAAGCATCTTCAATGAGATAATAGCATACTTTGTTGAGAAATATAATCAATAAGTAATATTTTAGAATTTCAAAAAAGTTGAAAAAAATGTCATAGTATAGTATGTCGAAAAAATCAAAAAATGACAAATTTCAAAATGTCAAGCAATGTCATTAAAAGTCCATTATAAAGCATTTTACAAGTGATTATAGTATAATTTATTGAAAAAAATAAGTCATATTTTAGAATTTCAAAGAATTTAAAAAAATGTCATAGTATAGTATGTCGAAACATTTTTTTAAAAAAAATGACAAATTTCAAAATGTCAAAGTCATTAAAAGACCATTAGAAAGCATATTCAATGAGATAATAGCATACTTTGTCGAGAAAAGTAATCAATAAGCCATATTTTAGAATTTCAAAAAAGTTGAAAAATGTCATAATATAGTATGTCGAAAAAAAAAAAAAGACAAATTTCAAAATGTCAAGCAATGTCATTAAAAGTCCATTATAAAGCATTTTACAAATGATCATAGTATAATTTATTGAAAAAACTAATAAGTCATATTTTAGAATTTCAAAAAATTTAAAAAAATGTCATAGTATAATATGTCGAAAAAATCAAAAACTCAAAAATTTCAAACTATCAAAGAAAGTCTTTAAAAGGCCATTAGAAAGCATATTCAATGAGATAATAGCATACTTTGTCGAGAAAAGTAACCAATAATCCATAATTGAGAATTTTAAAAAAGTTGAAAAAATGTCATAGTATAGTATGTCGAAAAAATCAAAAAATGACAAATTTCAAAATGTCAAAGAAAGTCATAAAAAGGCCATTAGAAAGCATTTTCAATGTAATCATACTATAATTTGTTAAAAAAATGATCAATAAGTCATATTTTAGAATTTCAAAAAGTTGAAAATGTCATAGTATAGTATGTCGAAAAAATTAAAAATGACAAATTTCAAAATGTCAAAGAAAGTCATAAAAGGCCATTAGAAAGCATTTTCAATATAATCATAGTATAATTTGTTTGAAAAATAATCAATAAGCCATATTTTAGAATTTCAAAAAGTTGAAAAATGTCATAGTATAGTATGTCGAAAAAATGAAAAAATGACAAGTTTGAAACTGTCAAGCAATGTCATTAAAAGTCCATTATAAAGCATTTTACAAGTGATCATAGTGTAATATATTGAAAAAATAATCAATAAGCCATGTTTTAGAATTTCAAAAAATTGAAAATGTCATAGTATAGTATGTCGAAAAATCAAAAACTGAAAAATTTCAAAATATCAAAGAAAGTCATTAAAAGTCCATTAGAAAGCATTTTCAATGTAATCATAGTATAATTTATTGAAAAAATAATCAATAAGCCATGTTTTAGAATTTTAAAAAAATTGAAAAATGTCATAGTATAGTATGTTGAAAAAAAAATGAAAAAATGACAAATTTAAAACTGTCAAAGAAATTCATTAAAAGTCCATTAGAAAGCATCTTCAATGAGATAATAGCATACTTTGTTGAGAAAAGTACTCAATAGGCCATATTTTAGAATTTCAAAAAGTAAAAAAATGTCATAGTATAGTATGTCAAAAACCCAAAATTACAAATTTAAAACTGTCAAAGAAAGTCATTAAAAGGCCATTAGAAAACATCTTCAATGAGATAATAGCATACTTTGGTGAGAAAAATAATCAATAAGTAATATTTTAGAATTTCAAAAAGTTGAAAAAATGTCATAGTATAGTATGTCGAAAAATCAAAAATGACAAATTTCAAAATGTCAAGCAATGTCATTAAAAGTCCATTATAAAGCATTTTACAAGTGATTATAGTATAATTTATTGAAAAAAATAAGTCATATTTTAGAATTTCAAAGAATTTAAAAAAATGTCATAGTATAGTATGTCGAAACATTTTTTTAAAAAAAATGACAAATTTCAAAATGTCAAAGTCATTAAAAGACCATTAGAAAGCATATTCAATGAGATAATAGCATACTTTGTCGAGAAAAGTAATCAATAAGCCATATTTTAGAATTTCAAAAAAGTTGAAAAATGTCATAATATAGTATGTCGAAAAAAAAAAAAAGACAAATTTCAAAATGTCAAGCAATGTCATTAAAAGTCCATTATAAAGCATTTTACAAATGATCATAGTATAATTTATTGAAAAAACTAATAAGTCATATTTTAGAATTTCAAAAAATTTAAAAAAAATGTCATAGTATAGTATGTCGAAAAAATCAAAAACTCAAAAATTTCAAACTATCAAAGAAAGTCTTTAAAAGGCCATTAGAAAGCATATTCAATGAGATAATAGCATACTTTGTCGAGAAAAGTAACCAATAATCCATATTTTAGAATTTTAAAAAAGTTGAAAAAATGTCATAGTATAGTATGTCGAAAAAATCAAAAACTCAAAAATTTCAAACTATCAAAGAAAGTCTTTAAAAGGCCATTAGAAAGCATATTCAATGAGATAATAGCATACTTTGTCGAGAAAAGTAATCAATAATCCATATTTTAGAATTTCAAAAAAGTAAAAAAAAATGTCATAGTATAGTATGTCGAAAAAACCCAAAAAATTACAAATTTAAAACTGTCAAAGAAAGTCATTAAAAGGCCATTAGAAAACATCTTCAATGAGATAATAGCATACTTTGGTGAGAAAAATAATCAATAAGTAATATTTTAGAATTTCAAAAAGTTGAAAAAATGTCATAGTATAGTATGTCGAAAAAATCAAAATGACAAATTTCAAAATGTCAAGCAATGTCATTAAAAGTCCATTATAAAGCATTTTACAAGTGATTATAGTATAATTTATTGAAAAAAATAAGTCATATTTTAGAATTTCAAAGAATTTAAAAAAATGTCATAGTATAGTATGTCGAAACATTTTTTTAAAAAAAATGACAAATTTCAAAATGTCAAAGTCATTAAAAGACCATTAGAAAGCATATTCAATGAGATAATAGCATACTTTGTCGAGAAAAGTAATCAATAAGCCATATTTTAGAATTTCAAAAAGTTGAAAATGTCATAATATAGTATGTCGAAAAAAAAAAAAAAAGACAAATTTCAAAATGTCAAGCAATGTCATTAAAAGTCCATTATAAAGCATTTTACAAATGATCATAGTATAATTTATTGAAAAAACTAATAAGTCATATTTTAGAATTTCAAAAATTTAAAAAATGTCATAGTATAGTATGTCGAAAAATTCAAAAACTCAAAATTTCAAACTATCAAAGAAAGTCTTTAAAAGGCCATTAGAAAGCATATTCAATGAGATAATAGCATACTTTGTCGAGAAAAGTAACCAATAATCCATATTTTAGAATTTTAAAAAGTTGAAAAAATGTCATAGTATAGTATGTCGAAAAATCAAAACTCAAAATTTCAAACTATCAAAGAAAGTCTTTAAAAGGCCATTAGAAAGCATATTCAATGAGATAATAGCATACTTTGTCGAGAAAAGTAATCAATAATCCATATTTTAGAATTTCAAAAAGTTGAAAAAATGTCATAGTATAGTATGTCGAAAAATTAAAAATGACAAATTTCAAAATGTCAAAGAAAGTCATAAAAGACCATTAGAAAGCATTTTCAATGTAATCATACTATAATTTGTTAAAAAAAAATGATCAATAAGTCATATTTTAGAATTTCAAAAAGTTGAAAAAATGTCATAGTATAGTATGTCAAAAAATCAAAAATGACAAATTTAAAACTGTCAAAGAAAGTCATAAAAGGCCATTAGAAAGCATTTTCAATATAATCATAGTATAATTTGTTTGAAAAAATAATCAATAAGCCATATTTTAGAATTTCAAAAAGTTGAAAAAATGTCATAGTATAGTATGTCGAAAAATGAAAAAATGACAAGTTTGAAACTGTCAAGCAATGTCATTAAAAGTCCATTATAAAGCATTTTACAAGTGATCATAGTGTAATGTATTGAAAAAATAATCAATAAGCCATGTTTTAGAATTTCAAAAAGTTGAAAAAATGTCATAGTATAGTATGTCGAAAAAATCAAAAATGACAAATTTCAAACTGTCAAAGAAAGTCATTAAAAGTCCATTAGAAAGCATTTTCAATGTAATCATAGTATAATTTAATGAAAAAATAATAAGTCATATTTTAGAATTTCAAAAAGTTGAAAAAATGTCATAGTATAGTATGTCGAAAAATAAAAATGACAAATTTAAAACTGTCAAAGAAATTCATTAAAAGGCCATTAGAAAGCATTTTACAAGTGATCATAGTATAATTTGTTTGAAAAAATAATCAATAAGCCATATTTTAGAATTTCAAAAAGTTGAAAAAATGTCGTAGTATAGTATGTCGAAAAATCAAAAATGACAAATTTAAAACTATCAAAGAAAGTCATTAAAGGTCCATTAGAAAGCATCTTCAATGAGATAATAGCATACTTTGTTGAGAAAAGTACTCAATAATCCATATTTTAGAATTTCAAAAAGTTGAAAAATGTCATAGTATAGTATGTCAAAAATCAAAAACTGAAAAATTTCAAACTATCAAAGAAAGTCTTTAAAAGGCCATTAGAAAGCATATTCAATGAGATAATAGCATACTTTGTCGAAAAGTAATCAATAATCCATATTTTAGAATTTCAAAAAGTTGAAAAAATGTCGTAGTATAGTATGTCGAAAAAAACAAAAATGACAAATTTCATAATGTCAAGCAATGTCATTAAAAGTCCATTATAAAGCATTTTACAAGTGATCATAGTATAATTTGTTTGAAAAAATAATCAATAAGCCATATTTTAGAATTTCAAAAAAGTTGAAAAAATGTCGTAGTATAGTATGTTGAAAAAAAATGAAAAAAATGACAAGTTTGAAACTGTCAAGCAATGTCATTAAAAGTCCATTATAAAGCATTTTCAATGTAATCATAGTATAATTTATTGAAAAAATAATAAATAAGTCATATTTTAGAATTTCAAAAAAGTTGAAAAATGTCATAGTATAGTATGTCGAAAAAATCAAAAAGACAAATTTCAAACTGTCAAAGAAATTCATTAAAAGTCCATTAGAAAGCATTTTCAAAATGATCAGTGTAATTTGTTGAGAAAAGTAATCAATAAGCCATATCTTCAATTTCAAAAAATTTAAAAATGTCATAGTATAGTATGTCGAAGACGTCAAAAAATTACAAATTTCAAAATGTCAAAGAAAGTCATTAAAGGTCCATTAGAAAGCATCTTCAATGAGATAATAGCATACTTTGGTGAGAAAAATAATCAATAAGTAATATTTTAGAAGTTCAAAAAAGTTGAAAAAATGTCATAGTATAGTATGTCGAAAAATTTAAAAATGACAAATTTCAAAATGTCAAAAGAAAGTCATAAAAAGGCCATCAGAAAGCATTTTACAAATGATCATGGCATAATTTATTGAAAAAAGTAATCAATAAGCCATATTTTAGAATTTCAAAAAATTTGAAAATGTCATAGTATAGTATGTCGAAAAAAAATCAAAAATGATAAGTTTAAAACTGTCAAGGAAAGTCATAAAAAGGCCATTAGAAAGCATCTTCAATGAGATAATAGCATACTTTGTTGAGAAAAGTACTCAATAATTCATATTTTAGAATTTCAAAAAAGTTGAAAAAATGTCATAGTATAGTATGTCAAAAAATCAAAATGACAAATTTCAAAATGTCAAGCAATGTCATTAAAAGGCGATTATAAAGCATTTTACAAGTGATCATAGTATAATTTGTTTGAAAAAATAATCAATAAGCCATATTTTAGAATTTCAAAAAAGTTGAAAAAATGTCGTAGTATAGTATGTTGAAAAAAAATGAAAAAAATGACAAGTTTGAAACTGTCAAGCAATGTCATTAAAAGTCCATTATAAAGCATTTTCAATGTAATCATAGTATAATTTATTGAAAAAATAATAAATAAGTCATATTTTAGAATTTCAAAAAAGTTGAAAAAATGTCATAGTATAGTATGTCGAAAAAATCAAAAAATGACAAATTTCAAACTGTCAAAGAAATTCATTAAAAGTCCATTAGAAAGCATTTTCAAAATGATCAGTGTAATTTGTTGAGAAAAGTAATCAATAAGCCATATCTTCAATTTCAAAAATTTAAAAATGTCATAGTATAGTATGTCGAAGACGTCAAAAAATTACAAATTTCAAAATGTCAAAGAAAGTCATTAAAGGTCCATTAGAAAGCATCTTCAATGAGATAATAGCATACTTTGGTGAGAAAAATAATCAATAAGTAATATTTTAGAAGTTCAAAAAAGTTGAAAAAATGTCATAGTATAGTATGTCGAAAAAATTTAAAAAATGACAAATTTCAAAATGTCAAAAGAAAGTCATAAAAAGGCCATCAGAAAGCATTTTACAAATGATCATAGCATAATTTATTGAAAAAAGTAATCAATAAGCCATATTTTAGAATTTCAAAAAATTTGAAAATGTCATAGTATAGTATGTCGAAAAAAAATCAAAAATGATAAGTTTAAAACTGTCAAGGAAAGTCATAAAAAGGCCATTAGAAAGCATCTTCAATGAGATAATAGCATACTTTGTTGAGAAAAGTACTCAATAATTCATATTTTAGAATTTCAAAAAGTTGAAAAAATGTCATAGTATAGTATGTCAAAAATCAAAATGACAAATTTCAAAATGTCAAGCAATGTCATTAAAAGGCCATTATAAAGCATTTTACAAGTGATCATAGTATAATTTATTGAAAAAAGTAAACAATAAGCCATGTTTTAGAATTTCAAAAAGTTGAAAAATGTCATAGTATAGTATGTTGAAAAAATCAAAATGACAAATTTCAAACTGTCAAAGAAATTCATTAAAAGTCCATTAGAAAGCATTTTCAAAATGATCAGTGTAATTTGTTGAGAAAAGTAATCAATAAGCCATATCTTCGAATTTCAAAAAATTTGAAAAATGTCATAGTATAGTGTCAAGACGCCAAAAATTACAAATTTCAAAATGTCAAAGAAATTCATTAAAAGTCCATTAGAAAGCATTTTCAATGTAATCATAGTATAATTTGTTGAGAAAAGTAATCAATAAGCCATATTTTAGAATTTCAAAAAGTTGAAAAAATGTCATAGTATAGTATGTCGAAAAACCAAAAATGAAAAATTTCAAACTATCAAAGAAAGTCATTAAAAGGCCATTAGAAAGCATCTTCAATGAGATAATACCATACTTTGGTGAGAAAAGTACTCAATAGGCCATATTTTAGAATTTCAAAAAGTAAAAAAATGTCATAGTATAGTATGTCGAAAAAACCCCAAAAATTACAATTTTAAAACTGTCAAAGAAAGTCATTAAAAGGCCATTAGAAAACATCTTCAATGAGATAATAGCATACTTTGGTGAGAAAATAATCAGTAAGTAATATTTTAGAATTTCAAAAAGTTGAAAAATGTCATAGTATAGTATGTCAAAAAAAATCAAAAACTGAAAAATTTCAAACTGGCAAACAAAGTCATTAAATGTCCATTAGAAAGCATCTTCAATGAGATAATAGCATACTTTGTTGAGAAAAATAATCAATAAGTAATATTTTAGAATTTCAAAAAGTTGAAAAAATGTCATAGTATAGTATGTCGAAAAAACCCAAAAAATTACAAATTCAAAACTGTCAAAGAAAGTCATTAAAAGGCCATTAGAAAACATCTTCAATGAGATAATAGCATACTTTGGTGAGAAAAATAATCAATAAGTAATATTTTAGAATTTCAAAAAAGTTGAAAAATGTCATAGTATAGTATGTCGAAAAATCAAAAACTGAAAAATTTCAAACTGGCAAACAAAGTCATTAAATGTCCATTAGAAAGCATCTTCAATGAGATAATAGCATACTTTGTTGAGAAAAATAATCAATAAGTCATATTTTAGAATTTCAAAAAAGTTGAAAAAATGTCGTAGTATAGTATGTCGAAAAAATCAAAAAATGACAAATTTCAAAATGTCAAGCAATGTCATTAAAAGGCCATTATAAAGCATTTTACAAGTGATTATAGTATAATTTATTGAAAAAATAATAAGTCATATTTTAGAATTTCAAAGAATTTAAAAATGTCATAGTATAGTATGTCGAAAAAATTTTTTTAAAAAAATGACAAATTTCAAAATGTCAAAGTCATTAAAAGACCATTAGAAAGCATATTCAATGAGATAATAGCATACTTTGTCGAAAAAAGTAATCAATAAGCCATATTTTAGAATTTCAAAAAAGTTGAAAAATGTCATAGTATAGTATGTCGAAAAAAAAAAAGACAAATTTCAAAATGTCAAGCAATGTCATTAAAAGGCCATTATAAAGCATTTTACAAGTGATCATAGTATGATTTATTGAAAAAAATAATAAGTCATATTTTAGAATTTCAAAGAATTTAAAAAAATGTCATAGTATAGTATGTCGAAAAAATTTTTTTAAAAAAATGACAAATTTCAAAATGTCAAAGTCATTAAAAGACCATTAGAAAGCATATTCAATGAGATAATAGCATACTTTGTCGAAAAAAGTAATCAATAAGCCATATTTTAGAATTTCAAAAAAGTTGAAAAATGTCATAGTATAGTATGTCGAAAAAATTAAAAAATGACAAATTTCAAAATGTCAAAGAAAGTCATAAAAAGGCCATTAGAAAGCATTTTCAATGTAATCATACTATAATTTGTTAAAAAAATGATCAATAAGTCATATTTTAGAATTTCAAAAAAGTTGAAAAAATGTCATAGTATAGTATGTCGAAAAAATTAAAAAATGACAAATTTCAAAATGTCAAAGAAAGTCATAAAAAGGCCATTAGAAAGCATTTTCAATATAATCATAGTATAATTTGTTTGAAAAAATAATCAATAAGCCATATTTTAGAATTTCAAAAAAGTTGAAAAATGTCATAGTATAGTATGTCGAAAAAAAATGAAAAAAATGACAAGTTTGAAACTGTCAAGCAATGTCATTAAAAGTCCATTATAAAGCATTTTACAAGTGATCATAGTGTAATGTATTGAAAAAAATAATCAATAAGCCATGTTTTAGAATTTCAAAAAATTGAAAAATGTCATAGTATAGTATGTCTAAAAATCAAAAACTGAAAAATTTCAAAATATCAAAGAAAGTCATTAAAAGTCCATGAGAAAGCATTTTCAATGTAATCATAGTATAATTTATTGAAAAAAATAATCAATAAGCCATGTTTTAGAATTTTAAAAAAATTGAAAAATGTCAGAGTATAGTATGTTGAAAAAAAAATGAAAAAATGACAAATTTAAAACTGTCAAAGAAATTCATTAAAAGTCCATTAGAAAGCATCTTCAATGAGATAATAGCATACTTTGTTGAGAAAAGTACTCAATAGGCCATATTTTAGAATTTCAAAAAAGTAAAAAAAAATGTCATAGTATAGTATGTCAAAAAAACCCAAAAAATTACAAATTTAAAACTGTCAAAGAAAGTCATTAAAAGGCCATTAGAAAACATCTTCAATGAGATAATAGCATACTTTGGTGAGAAAAATAATCAATAAGTAATATTTTAGAATTTCAAAAAAGTTGAAAAAATGTCGTAGTATAGTATGTCGAAAAAATCAAAAAATGACAAATTTCAAAATGTCAAGCAATGTCATTAAAAGTCCATTATAAAGCATTTTACAAGTGATTATAGTATAATTTATTGAAAAAAATAAGTCATATTTTAGAATTTCAAACAATTTAAAAAAATGTCATAGTATAGTATGTCGAAACATTTTTTTAAAAAAAATGACAAATTTCAAAATGTCAAAGTCATTAAAAGACCATTAGAAAGCATATTCAATGAGATAATAGCATACTTTGTCGAGAAAAGTAATCAATAAGCCATATTTTAGAATTTCAAAAAGTTGAAAAATGTCATAATATAGTATGTCGAAAAAAAAGACAAATTTCAAAATGTCAAGCAATGTCATTAAAAGTCCATTATAAAGCATTTTACAAATGATCATAGTATAATTTATTGAAAAACTAATAAGTCATATTTTAGAATTTCAAAAAATTTAAAAAATGTCATAGTATAATATGTCGAAAAAATCAAAACTCAAAATTTCAAACTATCAAAGAAAGTCTTTAAAAGGCCATTAGAAAGCATATTCAATGAGATAATAGCATACTTTGTCGAGAAAAGTAACCAATAATCCATATTTTAGAATTTCAAAAAAGTTGAAAAAATGTCATAGTATAGTATGTCGAAAAAATTAAAAAATGACAAATTTCAAAATGTCAAAGAAAGTCATAAAAGGCCATTAGAAAGCATTTTCAATGTAATCATACTATAATTTGTTAAAAAAAATGATCAATAAGTCATATTTTAGAATTTCAAAAAAGTTGAAAAAAATGTCATAGTATAGTATGTCAAAAAAATCAAAAAATGACAAATTTAAAACTGTCAAAGAAAGTCATAAAAAGGCCATTAGAAAGCATTTTCAATATAATCATAGTATAATTTGTTTGAAAAAATAATCAATAAGCCATATTTTAGAATTTCAAAAAGTTGAAAAATGTCATAGTATAGTATGTCGAAAAAAAATGAAAAAAATGACAAGTTTGAAACTGTCAAGCAATGTCATTAAAAGTCCATTATAAAGCATTTTACAAGTGATCATAGTGTAATGTATTGAAAAAAATAATCAATAAGCCATGTTTTAGAATTTCAAAAAAATTGAAAAATGTCATAGTATAGTATGTCAAAAAAATCAAAAAATGACAAATTTCAAACTGTCAAAGAAAGTCATAAAAAGACCATTAGAAAGCATTTTCAATGTAATCATAGTATAATTTAATGAAAAAAATAATAAGTCATATTTTAGAATTTCAAAAAAGTTGAAAAAATGTCACAGTATAGTATGTCGAAAAAATAAAAAAATGACAAATTTAAAACTGTCAAAGAAATTCATTAAAAGGCCATTAGAAAGCATTTTACAAGTGATCATAGTATAATTTGTTTGAAAAAATAATCAATAAGCCATATTTTAGAATTTCAAAAAAGTTGAAAAAAATGTCATAGTATAGTATGTCGAAAAAATCAAAAAATGACAAATTTAAAACTATCAAAGAAAGTCATTAAAGGTCCATTAGAAAGCATCTTCAATGAGATAATAGCATACTTTGTTGAGAAAAGTACTCAATAAGTCATATTTTAGAATTTCAAAAAAGTTGAAAAATGTCATAGTATAGTATGTCGAAAAAATAAAAAAATGACAAATTTCAAAATGTCAAAGAAAGTCATTAAAGGTCCATTAGAAAGCATCTTCAATGAGATAATAGCATACTTTGGTGAGAAAAATAATCAATAAGTAATATTTTAGAAGTTCAAAAAAGTTGAAAAAATGTCATAGTATAGTATGTCGAAAAAATTTAAAAAATGACAAATTTCAAAATGTCAAAAGAAAGTCATTAAAAGACCATTAGAAAGCATTTTACAAATGATCATAGCATAATTTATTGAAAAAAGTAATCGATAAGCCATATTTTAGAATTTCAAAAAAGTTGAAAAATGTCATAGTATAGTATGTCAAAAAATCAAAAACTGAAAAATTTCAAACTGACAAACAAAGTCATTAAAAGGCCATTAGAAAGCATCTTCAATGTAATCATAGTATAATTTATTGAAAAAAATAATCAATAAGCCATGTTTTAGAATTTTAAAAAATTTGAAAAATGTCATAGTATAGTATGTCGAAAAAATTAAAAAAATGACAAATTTCAAAATGTCAAAAGAAAGTCATTAAAAGGCCATTAGAAAGCATTTTACAAATGATCATAGCATAATTTGTTTGAAAAAATAATCAATAAGCCATATTTTAGAATTTAAAAAAAAAATGTCATAGTATAGTATGTCGAAAAAAAATCAAAAAAATGACAAATTTGAAACTGTCAAGCAATGTCATTAAAAGTCCATTATAAAGCATTTTACAAGTGATCATAGTATAATGTATTGAAAAAAATAATCAATAAGCCATGTTTTAGAATTTCAAAAAAATTGAAAAATGTCAAAGTATAGTATGTTGAAAAAAATTAAAAATGACAAATTTCAAACTGTCAAAGAAAGTCATAAAAAGACCATTAGAAAGCATTTTCAATGTAATCATACTATAATTTGTTGAAAAAATAATCAATAAGCCATATTTTAGAATTTCAAAAAAGTTGAAAAAAATGTCATAGTATAGTATGTCAAAAAAAAAACAAAAAATGACAAATTTAAAACTGTCAAAGAAAGTCATTAAAGGTCCATTAGAAAGCATTTTCAATGAGATAATAGGATACTTTGTTGAGAAAAGTAATCAATAAGTCATATTTTAGAATTTCAAAAAAGTTGAAAAAATGTCATAGTATAGTATGTTGAAAAAAAATTAAAAAATGACAAATTTAAAACTGTCAAAGAAAGTCATAAAAAGGCCATTAGAAAGCATTTTCAATGTAATCATACTATAATTTGTTGAAAAAATAATCAATAAGCCATATTTTAGAATTTCAAAAAAGTTGAAAAAATGTCATAGTATAGTATGTCGAAAAAAAAATAAAAAAATGACAAATTTAAAACTGTCAAAGAAAGTCATTAAAAGGCCATTAGAAAGCATTTTCAATGTAATCATACTATAATTTGTTGAAAAAATAATCAATAAGCCATATTTTAGAATTTCAAAAAAGTTGAAAAAATGTCATAGTATAGTATGTCGAAAAAAATAAAAATGACAAATTTAAAACTGTCAAAGAAAGTCATTAAAAGGCCATTAGAAAGCATTTTCAATGTAATCATACTATAATTTATTGAAAAAAAATAATCAATAAGTCATATTTTAGAATTTCAAAAAAGTTGAAAAAATGTCATAGTATAGTATGTCGAAAAAATAAAAAAATGACAAATTTAAAACTGTCAAAGAAAGTCATTAAAGGTCCATTAGAAAGCATTTTCAATGAGATAATAGGATACTTTGTTGAGAAAAGTAATCAATAAGCCATATTTTAGAATTTCAAAAAAGTTGAAAAAATGTCATAGTATAGTATGTCGAAAAAAAAATAAAAAAATGACAAATTTAAAACTGTCAAAGAAAGTCATTAAAAGGCCATTAGAAAGCATTTTCAATGTAATCATACTATAATTTATTGAAAAAAAATAATCAATAAGTCATATTTTAGAATTTCAAAAAAGTTGAAAAAATGTCATAGTATAGTATGTCGAAAAAATCAAAAACTGAAAAAAAACTGTCACAGTCGACCAAAGCTTGGTTTCAGAAGAAGGAACAGAATATTCTTGAGAGGCCGTCACATTCGCCTGACTTGAACCTGAGAGAAAATCTGGTCCCGTATTTGAAGAATTCCTTCCAGGTGTTCCTGAGATGTTACACTCTTACAGAGACACTATGACATTTTTTATGTATTTTATCACCTCAAATCATTGTCTTCATTCATAAATACAGTCATGGAAAAAATTATTAGACCACCCTTGTTTTCTTCAATTTCTTGTTCATTCTAATATCTGGTACCACTAAACGTATAATACAATGAACACAACAAAAAATGCAGCTGGTCACATAATACTTTATGTCCTATTTGACATTCTTAAGCTTAATTGATTCCCAGGGTATATAAGAGGCCATTTCATGTCACAAGCAGCACTGCACATGCAAAGGCCTAGAGTGGTTTCCTGCTTACATTCAAGCCGTAGCACAACTCAGAAGTTGTCAGCTCTCACATAATGCCTAAAACAAAAGAATTGTGTGAAGCAACAAAGGCAGCCATCTTGGCACTGCTGGAAATTGGCATGAGTGAGAGACAGGTAGCGAAAAAACTGAAGATCTCCAAGACAGCCGTTCATTCCAACAAAAAAAAACAAGCTGAACATGGCACTACCAAATTGCTACCTGGCCGTGGCAGGAAACGTCTTTCTACCCCACGAGATGACCGTGCACTCATCCGTTCCTGTGTCAGGAATCGTCGTCAGACCTCCAGGGACCTTAAAAATGAGTGGGCACTGTCGAGAAATGTGACTTGCTCGGCAAGGACAGTTCGAAACCGACTTGTTGAAGCTGGTTTGAAGTCACACAGAGCACGCAAGAAGCCCTTCATCAATGAAAGGCAGAGGAAGGCCCGGTTACTCTTTGCTCGAGACCACAAGGATTGGACTGTTGATGATTGGGCTAAGGTTCTCTTCAGTGATGAATCCAATTTTGAATTGATGCCCACTCCAGCCAACTTACTGGTTAGGAGGAAGCCTGGAGAAGCTTACAACCCAGACTGTCTTGCCCCTACAGTAAAACATGGGGGTGGATCAGTCATGATCTGGGGTTGTTTCAGTCTGAGTGGAACAGGGCAAATGCAATTGTGTGAAGGCCGAATAACCAGGTCAAGTACAGGACTACCCTTGAAAACAGTCTTCTTCCATCAGCTGGAAAACTCTTTCCTGCCTCGAATGACTGGATTTTCCAACAAGACAATGCCCCTTGCCACACGGCAAGGTCAGTTAAAGCCTGGATGGAGAACCACAACATTCGCACCATGCCTTGGCCTGCTCAATCACCAGATCTTAATCCAATTGAAAACCTGTGGAAAATCATCAAACTCAAAATGGAGAACCACAAGCCCAAAAACAAAGAAAATTTGTTTGAATTTGTCCAACAGGAGTGGGCTGCTGTGACAGCAGAACAATGTCAGAAGCTGGTGGAGAGCATGCCAAGACGCATGGCTGCAGTCATCAAAAACAATGGTTATGCAATCAAGTATTAACTCTTGTGTGTATCATGTGTTTAAAGCAAACAGAAAAGAAAACATGGAATGCTTAAAAGTAGTGTTTTTGGCGGTACAATGCCATAGCTATTGATGTAAGAATTTAAGTAATTTTGGTTATTATCAAGAAAACCATGGAAAATGAATAATCCTTAGTTCTTAAATTAAACTCTCATGAGCTATTTTTGTTGTTATCATTATAATTGTCCAAACAAATGTACCTTTAGTTGAGCCAGGCATTAAAATTAACAAGAAATTGAAGAAAACAAGGGTGGTCTAATAATTTTTTCCATGACTGTAGATCCCCGTTGGTGTAAAATAAACTATGCCAACAATCTGATTTATCCTCCTGGGCGAAGAATCAGTCATCTGTCTTTACATAGAGCGGGTCGCTCATACGGAGGCTTCCATGTCTTTCTGCTCTACAAAAAACTAAGTACTGCTGAGAGGGACATAAAGCTTTACCTGCTAGTACCCGTAGGACAAAACACGTTTTCAAGGTTCATTTTTCATGGAGAAGCAGCGTGAAGGAAACATTATTACCTACCTGGCACTAAACTAAAACCTGCACTGCACTTTTGGTCATAATACAAGACCAGAGTTATGCCGCGGCGAAGGAGAAGGACTCCTCATCACCAAAAAAGCGAAAAAGGGAATTTAAAAGACAACGGGACCGGCGAATTAACAAAACAAGGGTAAACATCGGGGTCGCCTTTCCCAGGTGGAAAGCACTGATGACTGAGAAAGATTTCCAAAGGGCTGCTGAACATGCCTGCTTTCTTCTCCACAGGTAAATCAATGTTACTGTGTAAATTAAAATGTCTCACTGCTTGGTTGTGTCATTCATTACGTTGGCGGCATCACAGTGGATCACGTAAAGCATAAACCTGGTTGGTGGATGTAACGTTAGCATATGTTTGACTGAGTAAGCTAAGGCCTACTACCTGCTCACACAGATGATTCTATGCAGTTTGAAATAACGTACCTCATCACCCCAACGAAAAGTCGGTGAATTGGTGTTTGAAAACAGGTTGTTGTCAACAGCCTCTTGAATCTCGATTTTCGACCCATTCCGCCTACCGTAGTTCCACCCATGATGCAATGCACAGTAAAAAAAAACGCCTGGCGCTAGAGAGCGAATGTAATATCAAATTTAACCACTAGATGGGAGAAAAAAAAATACATAGAGTCCGTTTAAGACTTACAAGACTTACTTTGGGGGCGGCAGTAGCTCAGTCTGTAGTGACTTGGGCTGGGAATCGGTGGGTCGCCAGTTCAAGTCCAGGTCGGACCGAAATGTGGAGAGTGGACTGGTAGCTGGAGAGGTGCCAGCTCCTCCTCCTGGGCACTGCCGAGCAAGGCACCGAACCCCCAACTGCTCGGGGCGCTTGGATAAGGGGCAGCCCCCTCACTCTGACACCTCTCCTCTAATGCATGTGCATGTGTTTGTTTCATAACTTCTGTGTGATGTGCAACTGAGAAATATTAACAGAGTGAAAAAATGTAATTTCCCCATTGAGGGATCAATAAAGTAAGTCGTCTTCTTCTTCTTCTTCTTCTTTAAGAACAAGAAGTTCAAGGCCGAGTGTGTGACCTTTGACCACACCTGGCCTCACACCTGAGTGTGACATTATGAAGCTGTGGTCAGTCAGTGGGCGTTAAACCTGACAGGAAACGTCAGCAAAAAACGTCTTTGGAAAATGATACAGATTGAAAACAAGCTATAGAATGATACAGCTCAGACTTTAAGCACATTAATAGTCGCTGAATCAACTTTGGGTCTTTGGACGAGTCAATCAAATCACTTTGTCAGAAATTAGGGAAACATGTTGCACATTTTATGTTTTATTACAAATTAATTCAAGCTTTTGCACATAAAGGATTTATAACAATTCATCTTGCATTTAATGTTATATAACATTTTGTTTGTCTGATAAGGCATTGTTAAAAAAACCAAAAAAACAGGGGGGGCCTCTGCAGGTAACAGTACAACTGAATGACTACCATCACCAGCACAACTCAGTTCAAGGTCATAGCAAGTGCTGAAGGTCACAGGTCAAGTCACAAAAATGCACAATAATAATAATCAGTGCTCAAAGTCTGTGAGGTGAAGACTCACTTATCAGTATCAGTGAACATCGGACAGATCTATATTTGGCTCTTAGAGTTTATGCAGCATCACTGCATAATGAACATGAGCACTTTTTTTTTTTTTTTTTTAGAGTGGCATCGTAACGACTGAGAGTGACGCTGTCAAACCAGTCTCTCCTAGTTTTCATCAAACACAAAGTGCCTTCATTAATCCACAACCTACCATATAATAGTTAGACCAGTGTCAATGCATTCACTGCATTCCTCTGCAGTAAACTCGCTGTAACTTACTTTCACACATAAAGACTACACAGATTTATATACAGGTGCACATCACATGCTAAACAGGAAATCTGTCCATATTGTCTCTCCCTGTCTTTTCCCAAAGCTTCACACTCCTCTACTGATCTGTGGTGTGGCTGTGACCTATGTCAAGAACTCTGAGTGTGTTTTAGTGGAAGTGGCCCAGCAGAAGACTCTGGAGTCTCTTCATCAGCTTTATGGGAAAGACTAGGGAGAGGTTTTCACAGTAAAAGAAGGCTGAGCCCAGAGAGGGCCGTGGACCAGCACACAGTGCAGACAGACCCAGGCCACATGCATTACCAAAATAAAAGCACGACTCGCACATATAGTAAACACATTCAGCACCCCTTAGTACTGAAACATTCACAGCTGTGTACTGTAGTTGGACGAGTGCATTCGTTTGGCAACACTTCAAATTAAAACGGAATTAAGTTTAAGAGATTTTTTTAGGAAGCATCCGCTGATTTTAGTCTCGTGTGTAGAATAAAAATACACATGAAATTCTTAACTTTTGTTTTAAATGCTGCACTGTTCAGCTCATGTATTTTTCACCTTGGGCTGTATTTTCCTACATTTCTGTGTCTTTCTGAAATTAATCCAGTCCTGAGAGAGAACGCTGCAGACATAAAACAAGCTGCATTAACGTTCTTTTTTTGCTGCTGACAGGCTCAGATTATTACTAAAAATGTCTGACAACATTATGGATTATTACAGGGAAATAAAATGCTGTCTTACCTTTCTCTTGATGTGGTCGGTTCCTCATGGTCCACAGGAACCAGCACCAGCTCCTGAGCTTCAAGGCCTCACAGCAGCTGGATCATCCTCCTCTGTTTTTTCCCATAATGCTGTCAGACACTTAAAAAAAAAACAACCTGAGCCTGTCCTGACAACAACATGTTAACAACAAACCGCCCTGATTTCGCTGCAGGCAGTGAGCAGCTGCCGTCTGCAGCACCGAGCCTCAACAATGAACCGACATCAGAAAGGATTCTGATGATTAGTCTGGTAGAGCCAGGCTGAAAAATACAGAAGTTACCAATCAAACATGAGGATGGAACTATGCAATGTGTTACAGCAAAACAACTGAAAAATAATCCTAAATGTTAAGTATTTTGCTTACATAAATGATGGGGTGAGGATTAGGGGCCACTGCAGACTCATGTTTTAACTTCATGCTTCATATTTCTACAACATTTCATGAGTCACAATGTGTTGTGAAAGGAGGATGAGATTCATATCATTACCATCATTACTCTTATCATGTTATACTTGGTATCAGATGTTGTCATACTAGTGATTGTCTATCTAGAGTAGGTCGTCACATTTCTCCTTCGCTGCATGAAGCTCAGTCAGGATAAAATCAGTCATCCACTTGGTTCAGATCAGTCTGTCTCTGGTCAGCTTAAACATTCAGCCACTAGATGTCACACCTTCACATTTCTTCCACAGAGATCAACAAAAGATTCATTTTGGACCCACCAAAAAGATGTTTTAGGATTCATAATCATATTTTTAGTACAACCTCTGTGGATGTTTCATTATTATTAAATAACTTATGCATAAAATGTTATCAATAATACCTTTAATTTTGCTTTAGATTTCTGCCCCCTGGTGGTCAAAATGACTTAATGCTATTTTTAATTTATCTGTTTTGATTAATTTTGTTTCTGAATCTTGCAGAGAAATGTCTTTTGTAAAAGTATCCAACACTGATCCACCCCCTGTACACACTACAGAACAGATGTCCTTCATTCTGGCAACCAGAACGCCACATGCAACATTTGTTATGCTGAGTTAAATGATCTGCTCCAGCGTGAGGAGAACCAGCAGCAGTCGGTTGCTTATGGTTTTGTGTCCTGCTGTCACTTCACCTCATTGATGAAAGGTTAGTGCAAATTTCAACAGCGCTGGCTCTAGCATTGCATTAGTCCACTGAGCAGACAGTTTGAGTGTTTCTGTCGAGAGGCTGGTGATACCACAACAGTGATACTAGATGATCAGGCGGTGAGTGGAGGTTAGGGCTTCTGCTGGGGGTAGTGAGAGACACGTTTACTTCTCATGTCCACCGCTGACACTAGAAGAGCTGGTATTAATGATGTCCTCATACTGTGGAGGCGGCTCCGTCTCTATTTGGACGTCTGTGTGGCCCACTGCCTCCTCGTAAGACGGCGGCGGGTCTCCAGCACTTCCTCTACCTGATGTGAGCTCTGAGCCAGGATAGGCCGGGCTGCTGTGTGCGCTGAGTTCTGATTGGTCACCATGGTGGTAATCCCTCCCCCAATGGTCCATAGAGACCACTGACAGGACGTGGTCATGATGCGAGTGTCCCAGGCTGGGGCTGCGCTGCGAGCGCTTGCGGGAGTGGCAGCGCCACACGGTGATGGCGACGGCGCCAATGATGAGCACGACCAGCAGCAACGGCACGATCAGGTAGAGAGAGTGGACGCCTCCCACCACCGTCTCCAGCCCTCCAGACGGACTGCTCTCCCGCACATATTCCTCCCAGAACCGCCTCTGCAGACAATCAGAAGACAGACACACATTGTTGCTAAAAATCAATACGAGATCAAAACATTTCCGTCAGGATTAAGACTGGGCTACATTCACACAGTGAGTAAACACAGGCCTGCCGCTGAGCTCTTTCTATCTGGATCACTGCAAAACAAAGGCAGCAGTCCAGATAACAACAGCCAAACAAAGAGCGACCGCATGATTGTGCACGTCCATGAGCGTGGCTTTGCTCTCTAGCCTCTCACAATAGTTTAACAAACCTGCCTCCCTCTCCTGCGTGGACAGGGCTGTTCTTCCTGCTGATAATCATCACTTCCTGAAAAAACAGCCACATTCCACAGACTACCACTGTCTGTGTGCCATTTCATTACTGGACACATGAACCCAACAAAACAGCACCTTAAAAGGGATATTTAAGATTCTTCTACACAGGACAGCTAGTGTCAGTCACTCAGGAGTAGTAATGTAATGTGGTCACAGTTTTCCATCCATCCAGATGCGGGTCAAGGATATGAAGATGTTTCTGTATTATCTTTGTGTGTCTTTACTGCAGATTTTTGTTTAATGGCCTCAAGAGGTGTGGTAGGTTTTTGTGTGACCAGTCACCACCGGCTGTCTGGAGATCTGAGAACAAATGACTGCTGGACCTAATATCCCTGTAGAGGTTATGACCTGATGCTAAAACAAGAAAAAAAATCCCTTAATGTGGTTTGAGCCATGTGGCCATACGCTGCAAGTGTCCTACTTCCTGTTCTACTTCCTGTCCTACTCTTCCTGTGTTTTTATGAAGAAAGAGCCCTGGTGATCTCTAGTCCCCTCACCGTCTTCTCGTCGTTCTCAAAAGCTTCCCGGGCCTCCTCGTAGGTGCAGATCTCCTCGCGGCACTCCCTCTGGATGTTACCCTGCTTCATCTCCTCCAGCAGGAAGTTGGCCCTGCGCAGCCGGTGCAGCACCGAGTGGGCCGCGTCCGCCGGCAGGAACACTGAATGGCGAAGAGACAAAGACGAGGACGGAGAGGACGAAAGGTGTGTGAGAAGAATCAAAAGGACAAGCAGAGACAGGAAAACAAGAGACAAAGAGAGGAAAGTCCAGTAAGCAGAAGAGCGTGGAGGAAGTGAAGAGGATAATTTAAGCAAAGAGAGGACTGAAAGAGAGGAGTGAAGCAGAGGAAGGGAAGAGGAAAAAGAGGAGAGGGAGCGAGGTGACTGAAACAAAGGCAGCAGAGCTGAGCTGAGCTGCCCAGTGCCCACATTTCTGCATAAAAACAAAAGCTCCTTTGATTTAGGCATCCTTCCCTAGGCTACGTAAGAAAAACCCCAGACAGAGCAGGCCTCTGTTCAACACATCCAGCTAAAGAACACAAACTGGATGCAGGACGACCCAGCATGCCCTGGGAGCATCTGATGTGCTGCCCAATTAGCTGACAGACTCAACCCGGCTAATTAAATACCATCTCTGTGACTCATACGTTCAGGGATGTGATCAGCTCAGTACTGGAAAAGCAGAAGCAAACAACCAGATCCCAAAGGAAATAATGGGAACTGTTTGCTAAAAACAACAGAAAAAAGCCTGAAGAGTCACATTCCTGCTAGCAGCTAATGTTTGACAAACACAAATGTTGAATACTGACACAACAGAAAAGACAAAAAAAAACAAGAAAGTGGGGAAGCTTGAGATGAAAATAGAGAATAATCCAGTTTCACACAGTTTCAGTCCACTCACCAGTCCCCATGGTTCCTGCAGCTCTGTTTGGTGATTTTATCTGCAGATAAACAAACATATTTTAATATGCAGCTCTGGACAAGTCAGAAAATAATTAACCAAAACTGCCCCTCAATAAAATAATCCATTACTTATTCTTATCATTTAAACAACTCTACACCAACACATTTTCAAAAGCTGTGACCATAATACACAAAGAAAGAATGTTTGATTTTAACTTGCCCTCTTCATCTCCTCCACACAGAGAAAGACTTTACCTTCATCTTCATCTACTGCGTACCTGCACACTGTTCTTCTATGTGTACTATTTTTAGTATACATTGTTCCTCTGGATTAACAAAGTATATCTATCTCCAGCTATTTATCACTTCAGGAAAATGAGAAAAAGGACAGCAGCTCCATCCTTTAGCCATCATTTCCTCCAGTGTGTGAGGTAATGAGTCACTATTAGGACTGACTGGGTGGTGAAGCAGATCACAGACAGCCGTTATGAGGTGGGAGGGTGACACATCCCTGACCAGCGTGACAGTGACCGATGGCGGCTGCCGGACAGCGTTACGGGAATCCTGCTGGTAGCTTCCCGAAATAGATCACCAGCAGTGGGCACAAACAAAGAGCCGACCCGTTAAACGAATTACGAGCGAGCGAGAGAGAGAGAGAGAGCACAACCGATAGGGACTACACAAACCATGTTAGCTAAAGCTTCATGTTAGCAGCTGTTAGCTCTCCTTGTATTGACCAGCAGGGATGATTTGTAGGATGCGATTTAACGAGCGGCACAGGATTGAAACGGAAACCGAGCTCAGGAGAAGGAGCTCGGCTGCACTAAACAGGCTTTATCTTCAGGTATAATACACATGATGTTTTAGAAATTAACTTTATTACCTCAGCTCGCCTCTTTTCGTCCCAGAAAATGCGCAAAAACGGTCCGTCGCCTCCTCTGCTGCCCTACTGTGTTGCTATGCACGGTGCGCATGCGCACATCAGCGGTCCCATGAGCTGCCCCTTCCTCAGAGTTAAAGGGAAACAGACCATAATAACCTCTGTCATTACAGCTCATATAGTACTAAACATAAAGTACTTTATGGAAGTATTATCTAAACAGACCATAATAACCTCTGTCATTACAGCTCATGTAGTACTAAACATAAAGTACTTTATGGAAGTATTATCTAAACAGACCATAATAACCTCTGTCATTACAGCTCATGTAGAACTAAACATAAAGTACTTTATGGAAGTATTATCCAAACAGACCATAATAACCTCTGTCATTACAGCTCATATAGTACTAAACATAAAGTACTTTATGGAAGTATTATCTAAACAGACCATAATAACCTCTGTCATTACAGCTCATGTAGAACTAAACATAAAGTACTTTATGGAAGTATTATCTAAACAGACCATAATAACCTCTGTCATTACAGCTCATGTAGAACTAAACATAAAGTACTTTATGGAAGTATTATCTAAACAGACCATAATAACCTCTGTCATTACAGCTCATGTAGAACTAAACATAAAGTACTTTATGGAAGTATTATCTAAACAGACCATAATAACCTCTGTCATTACAGCTCATATAGAACTAAACATAAAGTACTTTATGGAAGTATTATCTAAACAGACCATAATAACCTCTGTCATTACAGCTCATGTAGAACTAAACATAAAGTACTTTATGGAAGTATTATCTAAACAGACCATAATAACCTCTGTCATTACAGCACATATAGAACTAAACATAAAGTACTTTATGGAAGTATTATCTAAACAGACCATAATAACCTCTGTCATTACAGCTCATATAGAACTAAACATAAAGTACTTTATGGAAGTATTATCTAAACAGACCATAATAACCTCTGTCATTACATCTCATGTAGAACTAAACATAAAGTACTTTATGGAAGTATTATCTAAACAGACCATAATAACCTCTGTCATTACAGCTCATGTAGAACTAAACATAAAGTACTTTATGGAAGTATTATCTAAACAGACCATAATAACCTCTGTCATTACAGCTCATATAGAACTAAACATAAAGTACTTTATGGAAGTATTATCTAAACTGACCATAATAACCTCTGTCATTACAGCACATGTAGAACTAAACATAAAGTACTTTATGGAAGTATTATCTAAACAGACCATAATAACCTCTGTCATTACAGCTCATGTAGAACTAAACATAAAGTACTTTATGGAAGTATTATCCAAACAGACCATAATAACCTCTGTCATTACAGCACATATAGTACTAAACATAAAGTACTTTATGGAAGTATTATCCAAACAGACCATAATAACCTCTGTCATTACAGCACATATAGTACTAAACATAAAGTACTTTATGGAAGTATTATCTAAACAGACCATAATAACCTCTGTCATTACAGCTCATGTAGAACTAAACATAAAGTACTTTATGGAAGTATTATCTAAACAGACCATAATAACCTCTGTCATTACAGCTCATATAGAACTAAACATAAAGTACTTTATGGAAGTATTATCCAAACAGACCATAATAACCTCTGTCATCACAGCACATATAGAACTAAACATAAAGTACTTTATGGAAGTATTATCCAAACAGACCATAATAACCTCTGTCATCACAGCACATATAGAACTAAACATAAAGTACTTTATGGAAGTATTATCTAAACAGACCATAATAACCTCTGTCATCACAGCACATGTAGAACTAAACATAAAGTACTTTATGGAAGTATTATCCAAACAGACCATAATAACCTCTGTCATTACAGCTCATGTAGAACTAAACATAAAGTACTTTATGGAAGTATTATCTAAACAGACCATAATAACCTCTGTCATCACAGCTCATGTAGAACTAAACATAAAGTACTTTATGGAAGTATTATCTAAACAGACCATAATAACCTCTGTCATTACAGCTCATATAGTACTAAACATAAAGTACTTTATGGAAGTATTATCCAAACAGACCATAATAACCTCTGTCATTACAGCTCATATAGTACTAAACATAAAGTACTTTATGGAAGTATTATCTAAACAGACCATAATAACCTCTGTCATTACAGCACATGTAGAACTAAACATAAAGTACTTTATGGAAGTATTATCTAAACAGACCATAATAACCTCTGTCATTACAGCACATATAGAACTAAACATAAAGTACTTTATGGAAGTATTATCTAAACAGACCATAATAACCTCTGTCATTACAGCTCATATAGAACTAAACATAAAGTACTTTATGGAAGTATTATCTAAACAGACCATAATAACCTCTGTCATTACAGCTCATGTAGAACTAAACATAAAGTACTTTATGGAAGTATTATCTAAACAGACCATAATAACCTCTGTCATTACAGCTCATGTAGAACTAAACATAAAGTACTTTATGGAAGTATTATCTAAACAGACCATAATAACCTCTGTCATTACAGCTCATATAGAACTAAACATAAAGTACTTTATGGAAGTATTATCTAAACAGACCATAATAACCTCTGTCATTACAGCTCATGTAGAACTAAACATAAAGTACTTTATGGAAGTATTATCTAAACAGACCATAATAACCTCTGTCATTACAGCACATATAGAACTAAACATAAAGTACTTTATGGAAGTATTATCCAAACAGACCATAATAACCTCTGTCATCACAGCTCATGTAGAACTAAACATAAAGTACTTTATGGAAGTATTATCTAAACAGACCATAATAACCTCTGTCATCACAGCACATATAGAACTAAACATAAAGTACTTTATGGAAGTATTATCTAAACAGACCATAATAACCTCTGTCATCACAGCACATGTAGAACTAAACATAAAGTACTTTATGGAAGTATTATCTAAACAGACCATAATAACCTCTGTCATTACAGCTCATGTAGAACTAAACATAAAGTACTTTATGGAAGTATTATCTAAACAGACCATAATAACCTCTGTCATTACAGCTCATGTAGAACTAAACATAAAGTACTTTATGGAAGTATTATCTAAACAGACCATAATAACCTCTGTCATTACAGCTCATGTAGAACTAAACATAAAGTACTTTATGGAAGTATTATCTAAACAGACCATAATAACCTCTGTCATTACAGCACATATAGAACTAAACATAAAGTACTTTATGGAAGTATTATCTAAACAGACCATAATAACCTCTGTCATTACAGCACATGTAGAACTAAACATAAAGTACTTTATGGAAGTATTATCTAAACAGACCATAATAACCTCTGTCATTACAGCTCATATAGAACTAAACATAAAGTACTTTATGGAAGTATTATCTAAACAGACCATAATAACCTCTGTCATTACAGCTCATGTAGAACTAAACATAAAGTACTTTATGGAAGTATTATCTAAACAGACCATAATAACCTCTGTCATCACAGCACATATAGAACTAAACATAAAGTACTTTATGGAAGTATTATCTAAACAGACCATAATAACCTCTGTCATCACAGCACATATAGAACTAAACATAAAGTACTTTATGGAAGTATTATCTAAACAGACCATAATAACCTCTGTCATTACAGCTCATGTAGAACTAAACATAAAGTACTTTATGGAAGTATTATCTAAACAGACCATAATAACCTCTGTCATTACAGCTCATGTAGAACTAAACATAAAGTACTTTATGGAAGTATTATCTAAACAGACCATAATAACCTCTGTCATTACAGCTCATGTAGAACTAAACATAAAGTACTTTATGGAAGTATTATCTAAACAGACCATAATAACCTCTGTCATTACAGCTCATATAGAACTAAACATAAAGTACTTTATGGAAGTATTATCCAAACAGACCATAATAACCTCTGTCATTACAGCTCATGTAGAACTAAACATAAAGTACTTTATGGAAGTATTATCCAAACAGACCATAATAACCTCTGTCATTACAGCTCATGTAGAACTAAACATAAAGTACTTTATGGAAGTATTATCCAAACAGACCATAATAACCTCTGTCATTACAGCTCATGTAGAACTAAACATAAAGTACTTTATGGAAGTATTATCTAAACAGACCATAATAACCTCTGTCATTACAGCTCATGTAGAACTAAACATAAAGTACTTTATGGAAGTATTATCTAAACAGACCATAATAACCTCTGTCATTACAGCACATATAGTACTAAACATAAAGTACTTTATGGAAGTATTATCTAAACAGACCATAATAACCTCTGTCATTACAGCACATATAGTACTAAACATAAAGTACTTTATGGAAGTATTATCTAAACAGACCATAATAACCTCTGTCATTACAGCTCATATAGAACTAAACATAAAGTACTTTATGGAAGTATTATCTAAACAGACCATAATAACCTCTGTCATTACAGCTCATATAGAACTAAACATAAAGTACTTTATGGAAGTATTATCTAAACAGACCATAATAACCTCTGTCATTACAGCTCATGTAGAACTAAACATAAAGTACTTTATGGAAGTATTATCTAAACAGACCATAATAACCTCTGTCATTACAGCTCATGTAGAACTAAACATAAAGTACTTTATGGAAGTATTATCTAAACAGACCATAATAACCTCTGTCATTACAGCACATATAGAACTAAACATAAAGTACTTTATGGAAGTATTATCTAAACAGACCATAATAACCTCTGTCATTACAGCTCATGTAGAACTAAACATAAAGTACTTTATGGAAGTATTATCTAAACAGACCATAATAACCTCTGTCATTACAGCACATGTAGAACTAAACATAAAGTACTTTATGGAAGTATTATCTAAACAGACCATAATAACCTCTGTCATTACAGCTCATGTAGAACTAAACATAAAGTACTTTATGGAAGTATTATCTAAACAGACCATAATAACCTCTGTCATTACAGCTCATGTAGAACTAAACATAAAGTACTTTATGGAAGTATTATCTAAACAGACCATAATAACCTCTGTCATTACAGCTCATGTAGAACTAAACATAAAGTACTTTATGGAAGTATTATCCAAACAGACCATAATAACCTCTGTCATTACAGCTCATGTAGAACTAAACATAAAGTACTTTATGGAAGTATTATCTAAACAGACCATAATAACCTCTGTCATTACAGCACATATAGAACTAAACATAAAGTACTTTATGGAAGTATTATCTAAACAGACCATAATAACCTCTGTCATTACAGCACATATAGAACTAAACATAAAGTACTTTATGGAAGTATTATCTAAACAGACCATAATAACCTCTGTCATTACAGCTCATGTAGAACTAAACATAAAGTACTTTATGGAAGTATTATCTAAACAGACCATAATAACCTCTGTCATTACAGCTCATGTAGAACTAAACATAAAGTACTTTATGGAAGTATTATCTAAACAGACCATAATAACCTCTGTCATTACAGCTCATGTAGAACTAAACATAAAGTACTTTATGGAAGTATTATCTAAACAGACCATAATAACCTCTGTCATTACAGCTCATGTAGAACTAAACATAAAGTACTTTATGGAAGTATTATCTAAACAGACCATAATAACCTCTGTCATTACAGCTCATGTAGAACTAAACATAAAGTACTTTATGGAAGTATTATCTAAACAGACCATAATAACCTCTGTCATTACAGCTCATGTAGAACTAAACATAAAGTACTTTATGGAAGTATTATCTAAACAGACCATAATAACCTCTGTCATTACAGCTCATGTAGAACTAAACATAAAGTACTTTATGGAAGTATTATCTAAACAGACCATAATAACCTCTGTCATTACAGCTCATGTAGAACTAAACATAAAGTACTTTATGGAAGTATTATCTAAACAGACCATAATAACCTCTGTCATTACAGCTCATGTAGAACTAAACATAAAGTACTTTATGGAAGTATTATCTAAACAGACCATAATAACCTCTGTCATTACAGCACATATAGAACTAAACATAAAGTACTTTATGGAAGTATTATCCAAACAGACCATAATAACCTCTGTCATTACAGCTCATGTAGAACTAAACATAAAGTACTTTATGGAAGTATTATCTAAACAGACCATAATAACCTCTGTCATTACAGCACATGTAGAACTAAACATAAAGTACTTTATGGAAGTATTATCTAAACAGACCATAATAACCTCTGTCATTACAGCTCATGTAGAACTAAACATAAAGTACTTTATGGAAGTATTATCCAAACAGACCATAATAACCTCTGTCATTACAGCTCATATAGAACTAAACATAAAGTACTTTATGGAAGTATTATCTAAACAGACCATAATAACCTCTGTCATTACAGCTCATGTAGAACTAAACATAAAGTACTTTATGGAAGTATTATCCAAACAGACCATAATAACCTCTGTCATTACAGCTCATGTAGAACTAAACATAAAGTACTTTATGGAAGTATTATCTAAACAGACCATAATAACCTCTGTCATTACAGCTCATGTAGAACTAAACATAAAGTACTTTATGGAAGTATTATCTAAACAGACCATAATAACCTCTGTCATCACAGCACATGTAGAACTAAACATAAAGTACTTTATGGAAGTATTATCCAAACAGACCATAATAACCTCTGTCATTACAGCACATATAGAACTAAACATAAAGTACTTTATGGAAGTATTATCTAAACAGACCATAATAACCTCTGTCATTACAGCTCATGTAGAACTAAACATAAAGTACTTTATGGAAGTATTATCTAAACAGACCATAATAACCTCTGTCATCACAGCTCATGTAGAACTAAACATAAAGTACTTTATGGAAGTATTATCTAAACAGACCATAATAACCTCTGTCATCACAGCACATGTAGAACTAAACATAAAGTACTTTATGGAAGTATTATCTAAACAGACCATAATAACCTCTGTCATTACAGCTCATGTAGAACTAAACATAAAGTACTTTATGGAAGTATTATCTAAACAGACCATAATAACCTCTGTCATTACAGCTCATGTAGAACTAAACATAAAGTACTTTATGGAAGTATTATCTAAACAGACCATAATAACCTCTGTCATTACAGCTCATGTAGAACTAAACATAAAGTACTTTATGGAAGTATTATCTAAACAGACCATAATAACCTCTGTCATTACAGCACATGTAGAACTAAACATAAAGTACTTTATGGAAGTATTATCCAAACAGACCATAATAACCTCTGTCATTACAGCACATGTAGAACTAAACATAAAGTACTTTATGGAAGTATTATCTAAACAGACCATAATAACCTCTGTCATTACAGCACATGTAGAACTAAACATAAAGTACTTTATGGAAGTATTATCCAAACAGACCATAATAACCTCTGTCATTACAGCTCATGTAGAACTAAACATAAAGTACTTTATGGAAGTATTATCTAAACAGACCATAATAACCTCTGTCATTACAGCACATGTAGAACTAAACATAAAGTACTTTATGGAAGTATTATCTAAACAGACCATAATAACCTCTGTCATCACAGCACATGTAGTACTAAACATAAAGTACTTTATGGAAGTATTATCTAAACAGACCATAATAACCTCTGTCATTACAGCACATGTAGAACTAAACATAAAGTACTTTATGGAAGTATTATCTAAACAGACCATAATAACCTCTGTCATCACAGCACATATAGTACTAAACATAAAGTACTTTATGGAAGTATTATCTAAACAGACCATAATAACCTCTGTCATCACAGCTCATGTAGAACTAAACATAAAGTACTTTATGGAAGTATTATCTAAACAGACCATAATAACCTCTGTCATTACAGCACATGTAGAACTAAACATAAAGTACTTTATGGAAGTATTATCTAAACAGACCATAATAACCTCTGTCATTACAGCTCATGTAGAACTAAACATAAAGTACTTTATGGAAGTATTATCTAAACAGACCATAATAACCTCTGTCATTACAGCTCATGTAGAACTAAACATAAAGTACTTTATGGAAGTATTATCTAAACAGACCATAATAACCTCTGTCATTACAGCTCATGTAGAACTAAACATAAAGTACTTTATGGAAGTATTATCTAAACAGACCATAATAACCTCTGTCATTACAGCTCATGTAGAACTAAACATAAAGTACTTTATGGAAGTATTATCTAAACAGACCATAATAACCTCTGTCATTACAGCTCATGTAGAACTAAACATAAAGTACTTTATGGAAGTATTATCTAAACAGACCATAATAACCTCTGTCATTACAGCTCATGTAGAACTAAACATAAAGTACTTTATGGAAGTATTATCTAAACAGACCATAATAACCTCTGTCATTACAGCTCATGTAGAACTAAACATAAAGTACTTTATGGAAGTATTATCTAAACAGACCATAATAACCTCTGTCATTACAGCTCATATAGAACTAAACATAAAGTACTTTATGGAAGTATTATCTAAACAGACCATAATAACCTCTGTCATTACAGCTCATGTAGAACTAAACATAAAGTACTTTATGGAAGTATTATCTAAACAGACCATAATAACCTCTGTCATTACAGCTCATGTAGAACTAAACATAAAGTACTTTATGGAAGTATTATCTAAACAGACCATAATAACCTCTGTCATTACAGCTCATGTAGAACTAAACATAAAGTACTTTATGGAAGTATTATCTAAACAGACCATAATAACCTCTGTCATTACAGCTCATGTAGAACTAAACATAAAGTACTTTATGGAAGTATTATCCAAACAGACCATAATAACCTCTGTCATTACAGCTCATGTAGAACTAAACATAAAGTACTTTATGGAAGTATTATCTAAACAGACCATAATAACCTCTGTCATTACAGCTCATATAGAACTAAACATAAAGTACTTTATGGAAGTATTATCTAAACAGACCATAATAACCTCTGTCATTACAGCTCATGTAGAACTAAACATAAAGTACTTTATGGAAGTATTATCTAAACAGACCATAATAACCTCTGTCATTACAGCTCATGTAGAACTAAACATAAAGTACTTTATGGAAGTATTATCTAAACAGACCATAATAACCTCTGTCATTACAGCACATATAGAACTAAACATAAAGTACTTTATGGAAGTATTATCTAAAATATGGGACCATTTTAAGGGTACATCAGCGGTCCCAAAAAAAAGCCCTGCTGCTCTTGAAGGGCAGCTTTGAAAAGTAATTATTTATTAGTTATTATCAGTAAACAATATACATATTGGTAGCAGAGCCAGAAACAAACGTTTTCAATTTGTTTCAATGCAGTTTGACTTTTTCTTAATGTTCTGTCAGTCGATTAAAAGAAAAAGGATCTTATGTGGCACAGCATTATTTTTTCTATATTAACGTTGCTGTTTTCCCTCACCAACTCTACTGATCAGTCTGTATCCTCAGTAATGAAGGAACAGCTGATCTGCTGCAACACAAAGACACACAACATGAAATCTGCTGCCTGAAAAAGACAATTTACCACTCTTAATGTAAACGTAATATTCATTATAGATGACTATAACTATTACAGCAAAGAGCCAGTAACCTTTACTTCAACTCACAGTTCACAGAGAGAATCAATATGAATTAATTCCCTCAGGATAAAGGATCAGCAAAGTTCATTTAGGTCAGACCAGAACCAGAGACCATGTAGTGTCCAGAAGGACCCAGATCAGACCAGAACCATAGACCCTCGAGACTAGAGGGATCCAGGTCAGACTGGAACCAGAGACCCTCTAGACTAGACTCTAGCTGTGAGGCAACACACTCACACAGTGTGATATATATTACACTGCATACTGTACTGTAGGTTATAATAAACTTTAGAAACAAGAATTACAAAAAATGCTAATTGTGATAAATGACAGATCATAATTGCATCCATAGATCCACAGATTTATATTAGATATTTATGACAGAAAAAATGCATTCTTTGATAAATGTGGGTCAGTTTGTGAAGTCCAGCACATGTCAGCAGAGGTCACCTTCCCTCTGCTCTTAATTCATCCAGAACAAAAACAATGAACAACAAACACTGTAGGCCACAGGCTACAGGCCTAGAAGTTAAATATATATATAGGTATCTGTATGTATATTATGTTCTGATGTTGTGGAATCCGTATTTTTATAGATGGTGACTATAAAACATTTCTACAACCCGTCACAATACCAACCTTCATCCCCCTGAACAAAAACTCTCCAAACTGTGTGTTGCTCTTCCTCAGGTTTCCACCATTTCTTTTTCCCTGTGAAGAGTTTTTCCTCAGTGATGTGAAGGTCGTTTGTAAAGGACAGAGAGAGAGAGAGAGAGAGAGAGAGAGAGAATGGGTCGTTCAGGGCACTAGGACCCAGCAGGTGCAGCAGCTCAGTGGTATTTCAGAGCAGCGACTATTCATAGAGCAGAGCAGCTCTGGTCCTCAGTCTGGACTCTGGTCCTCAGTCTGGACTCTGGTCCTCATCAGCTCTGGTCCTCAGTCTGGACTCTGGTCCTCAGTCTGGACTCTGGTCCTCATCAGCTCTGGTCCTCAGTCTGGACTCTGGTCCTCATCAACTCTGGTCCTCAGTCTGGACTCTGGTCCTCATCAGCTCTGGTCCTCAGTCTGGACTCTGGTCCTCATCAACTCTGGTCCTCAGCAGCAGCTCTGGTCCTCATCAGGTCTTACCCTCATCAGATCTGGTCCTCAGCAGCAGCTCTGGTCCTCAGTCTGGACTCTGGCCCTCAGTCTGGACTCGGGATGCATTGATCAGAGTTTCTCCATCCTGATACCCTCACACGGACACGGACGGCGGAGACAAGAAGAAGGCAGAGCTTGTTTTAAAGGAGAGAGCTTCTGCAGAGATGGCTTCATCCCTGAGCGGCACAGAGGAGGTCCGGGTGTCTGCGCTGACCCCCCTGAAGCTGGTGGGACTGGTGTGTGTCTTTCTAGCGCTGTGCCTGGACGTCGGGGCCGTGCTGAGCCCATCGTGGGTCACGGCAGAGGACCAGTACTACCTGTCCATGTGGTGGTCCTGCTGGAAGCCCGTCAGCTCTGAGCAGTACTCCTGCAGCAGCACGCTGAGCACCGGTGAGTCCAGGAGGTCCAGCTCAGGGTTTCAGGGTGAGACCCCCAGCTCAGGGTTTCAGGGTGAGACCCCCAGAGACCCCCAGCTCAGGGTTTCAGGGTGAGACCCCCAGAGACCCCCAGCTCAGGGTTTCAGGGTGAGACCCCCCAGCTCAGGGACCAAAGGGTCCCAGCAGACACAGCACTGCTGAGCCAATCTGCTCTGTGGCTGATAAATAGAAAATCTCACCCCAGAGGTGCAAAATGATAATTACTTTATAATTATACAACCTGGTTAATTTAAACTGCAGAAATGTTTCTACATGAAATCAGATACAAACAATTGATGCTTTCCAAGTGGGAAATAAAAGTGTAGAGGAAAGTTAACACTAATAATGTGTGTGGTGAATATGAAGACCTGTTTCTGTCTGGGTTAGTAAACTTTTCTGCTGAATGATGTGGGAATCTCACCCCACCAGGAGCGGTCCAGCTGGGGTTTCATCTGGCCTTTTGTTGCTCACAGAATGAGCCTTTGTGTTGGTTCCTTCAGCGGCTAAGGAGCACAACTCCCCAGAGATCCAGATGCCTGCAGATTAGTAACCAGGGAAACAAGTGCAGGACTAAAGAAATGCTGATTTTCCTCCTTTAAGGAAACTTTTCTGAGTCCCCATGAAGGTTTTTTTTTTTCATATTTCCATCCCAGTCATTCAGGAATAAAGAGGTGGAGCAGAAGCTTAATGCCCTGCTGTCACTCAGCTATATAATCTGCACTTTAAAACAATTTGGACTTTTTGATGAGATGAATTTAAATTTTTACACAAACATTTCAAAGATGCTTATATAGGAAATTTGTGCTGTAGGGATTTTTATATTTTTGGAAAAAATAAAATGTATATATATTATTTATTTGTTTTGTAGGTGTTGTAGTACCCCACACTCCTGACTACAGCCTCCTTTGTTTGCTCAGTGTGTGCTCCCATATAAAAAGTGAAATATAGAAACATATATCTGTATTTCTTTTTTTCACTTTCTGCAGTGTCTGACCTCCTTCTGTGTGCTGAACTGTGTTTTGTTAATCTGACAAAATGTTTTCTTTCAGTCTGAGAGATGACGAGCTGTGGGTCACGCTGGCCCAGATTCTCCCTTGTCAGCGCAGACAAAGTGCACTTTGGTGCCATATAAAGACATGCCGTCTCCGTGTCAGCAGCAGCAGCATACCACAGTAAATGCACACAGCAAACTGCCCATTTCCTCAGGCGTGTGCTTGGCTGGGTTTATTGATTTGAATCCCAGTAATCAGTTTGGCCCCCCCTCACCAGCCCCCCAATATTTCCTCAGTGTCATGCTCTGGGCATTAAATAAATCCTGTTAGTTTCAAACACCAGCTGGATGCTCAGATGTTTTGAGCTTTCTCTGTAAGGCCTGTGTGTCCAAGAGAATAACATGCAGAGTGAATTAGAAAGCAGACTCCTTGTTGCACGCTCACCAAGTGTTGAAAATAAACAGATAGTAACTCCTCCTCTCGAGCTTGGGCTGAAGGTCGGAGGTCAAGTGTAAAGGATCAGACTGCAGGCCAGGAATGTGGGGCGTATGTCAGGACGGTGCGAGGTGAAGTGACAAATGTGGAGCCAGTGTGCGAGCAAAGCCCGTCAGACGCAGTGATGCCAAAGCATATTAATAATGTATTTTGTTATCATGTTGTCTTTGGGAGGTCACAGCACAGTGCTGGACACTGTGGAGGCTCTGGGTCCTGATCATCACAGATCTTAAACTTCACCGTCCTGCTGAAACTCTTGAGGCTCTTCGGTGACACAGATCTTCTTCGTCTCAGACAAAAAAGCAGAATTTGGGCCCTGCAGGATCTTTTTGATGGACACTTTAGCAGCGCCTGACACAAACACATGGGCCATAATTAATGCTCAGATTGGATCTTAGTCGTACTGTATCTGCTCCTCCATCTGTCATCGTGCAGCGCTCAGATTAATAGTTTGGCACTCCCTGCTCATCGGAGCCTTCAAGCACTGCTTGCTGGCTGTGCTTCTTGCTCAGAGTACAGCATCTGTTCCAAATCTGAGATGAGATGACTCTCTGCATCCTGCTGTTTTCACCAGCGCACTGATAAGGCTGGCTGGGCTGAAGGCACCGAGCTGACGGAGACAAGATATCCCACCAAAGACAGGCTCTGACACCTGCAGGTCAGTCACTGTGGCCCTTCGCTGGGAGGAAACCAGCGAGGCCGAGGCAGGGAAGGCAAGGGGTCAGTGTTGAGGAGGTTGTGCAATCTGGAGGCTGGAGGGAGCTGCTCTGCTTTTTGTGGGCTTTTTCCAACATCCTGTGGTGACAGGACCCATTTTTAAACTCCAAATCCTGAACCATATTTGGTCAGAAGTGGCTGATGTTTGTTTATATTTCAGCTGCTTGGCCCCTGGAATAAAGTTCCCCTCCAACAAGAGGGAACTGTACTTTAAGCTGCTTACGTCCCGTCACTGTTTCTCCCTGCTGGTTTATGTTTTAATGATTTTCTGCCTCAACAGAGAGGGAAGTATTCCTGGCATCGGCTTTATTTCTGGGCTCCATCAGAGACAATACCATGCATACTTATAAAAACAGAGGAAACATCCTCTGAACTGTGGACGTACGCAGAGCCCAGACCCCTTTAAGCTTTGATCTTATTGTTCTCCACCCATTGCACTTTAATTGATTTCCTGCAGTGTAATCAAATGTCTCATCATAATATCCTCTGCCTGTTTACAGATGGACCTCCATATAACACAGCACTTCTCAGAAGTCTCTAAATAACCGTTTTTCTTGAATGCATTCTCCTGCTGAAGTGTGTCTTTTTTTCTGCACAAAGCAAACACAAATCTCTACTATAATGTTTTCCTTCTTTCCAGCAAGGACAGGAAAGCGAGACGGAGACGGCAGTTATTTCCAGCTGAGTGTTTTTGGAGTAAATGTGAATGAAATGCTGAGAATGCTGCTGAGCTGGCCTCAGGAGGGAGGGATCCTCATTATCTGAGTCGCCTCTCAGAAGCCTTTCTGCTGCATCGGGATCCATTACTGATCCCACAGAAATGTGTGTGTAGCCGCCCGTGTGTGTGTGTGTGTTTGCTTCTTGTCAGTCAGAAAGTGCTGCGCTTGGCTCGAGGGTTATTCACCGCACGGTTCACATTCCTCCTCCACTGGCTCACATCAAAACACCATGAGCATCAGCAGCTTCTCAGAAGACACACGAGGAGTTTTCTCAGCCTCCGAACCACAAATACTTTGTGTTTACAGAGTTTCGACTCACTTCTCTCTTGTGTAACATTGGCGGTCACTAATATGACCTATGACCTCTGTCTGTATGTCCACTGTCTCTACTCCTGTCAGCAGCACAGACTCCATGTGGCCACCTACAGTATATCTCTCTCTATCTCAGTGTGATTTCATGCCTCTGCTCTCTGTCTCAGACTGGCAGATCGCCACGCTGGCCTTGCTGTTGGGGGGGGCGGCGCTCACCTTGATCTCCTTCCTCGTGGCGCTCTTCTCCCTGTGCTCAGGCTCCAGGAGTCGCTGCTACAAGCCGGTGGCTGTCATGCTGTTCTCTGCAGGTACGTCAGAGAAAAGCCAAGAAGACAGAGCTGAAGGACGTCCGGAAGTACAGAACAACGACTGTCTACATCCATTTTATATATGCATGTATTTACCGTGTGTCATTGTCCTCTGCAGTGGTGCTCCAGGTGTGCAGCTTGGTCCTGTTCCCCATCAAGTTCATAGAGACGGTCAGTCTGAGGGTGTACCATGAGTTTAACTGGGGCTACGGCCTGGCCTGGGGATCCACCATCTTCTCTTTTGGAGGCGCCATCCTCTATTGCCTCAACCCCAAGAACTATGAAGACTACTACTAAAACATGAGGCGAGAGGAGCCATGGAGACTCACCTTTCGTTCTCTCATTAATAGGAACTTCTCAGTCCATCACAGACTAGAAATACAGGATACAAACACTTATTGTTAGTTTCAGGATCGGAAACGAGCGCTTCCTTTTGACACTGTGAATGTGTTCGTCTCAAAGACTAATCTCTGTCACTGGACTGAAGCCTGGAGCTGTCAGAAGGTCTGGCAGCAAACCGGCTGTGAAAAACAAATCCAACCCGGACAGTTTCATCAGGGAGAGATGTGAGCACTCAGATAACTGTGTCCTTTCATTGGAACTCCAGGAGGTCTTAATCTGGTGGGAACAGATGGATTCACAGACCCTAAACCAGGGCAAACTGCTGGATTAATTATCCAATCAGAGCAGAGAGTGATCGGGGTCGTAACGGACCCAAAGAGGAAGAGAAAGTGAGGAGGACAGGGCACACCTGAGGAAAGGGATGAAGAGACTGTGACTGGACCTGGAATGGCCGTCTTCATCCTGTAGAGTCATAGATTAGTGAAAGTCATGATAAAGATGAAGATCCTGTCCTCTTTAAAAGTGTCAGGGATACTGACTATAAACAGAAGCTACCTTGCACGGTGGAAACATTCCTCAGCCAGCCTCCAACGATAACACCCTGGTGAGAGGAACATGAACTGGTTAATGAGGAGCATGGTCACATGTAAACAGGGCTAAAACCTTTGGCCTCTAATGTAAACCTGCAGCATCACACAAGTTATTCCTGCTTTTTGTTGTATTACTATATGTGTGAATATGCACAGCAGTAAAGTGATATTCATTAGAGGAAGCATCCACCAGCATGTGCTCACACACCTCCTCATGTGACACCTCCTCGTCTCCTCCCCTCTCAGCAGAGGAAGCACCCTATAGGACTCGTTTCCAACAGGGAGAGGCTGTAGCGTTAAGTCGATAAGAATATGTAGTTTGAGTCCACAGTGAAATGTGCTGTGCATGAGTCGAGTTATGAGGGTCAACCCAGCAGAAACTGTTTCCTGAAGGAGGACAGTGTGACCAGGACACCTGCACTGCTAATGACCTCATTCAACATGGTTAGAAACTTCTCCTCAGTGGAAATGTGCATGCCACTACCAGTTTTACTTACATAATAAACATGTACTTGGAAAAACTGTGTGTTGATTCATGAGGAAAAAGGAGCTCCTGTGGGGGGGGGTGAAAAAAAAAAAAAAAAAAACTATGCAGACATGCCAGCTGTGCGTGGTCAAGTCACATAGAATCAGCTCCTTTATTAAGTACAGCAAGTTGAGGCATTTGCACAAGAAATCAACATCTTCTGAACACATAATACAGGGTGGCATAAAGTACCAGGAATATACTCATATGCAAATGTCTTTAGTGTTCTTCTTTCAGTGAAATGAGCTCTAACACAGAGCCAGATACAGTGTACAGTCTACGTTTCGCATTAGTCACAATGTTTCTACCATTGCTCTCCTTGTTCCACTGTCACAGAGGAGGATTACAGTAGGTTACAGCCCTACAGTGACATGGAAGTTCCTCCGTTTTGAGTTCAGGAATGGGTTCAGTTGTGTAAACAGGGCAGTCTCTCTTTCTGCGTGGAATGTTCTCTAGGTAAACCACAGCTCCTCCTCCTCCTCCTCCATCCTCTATCTTTCACCTTTCTGAAGCCCCGACCCACCGAGACACGGCCATCTTTTTAACATGTGAAGAGTCTCCAACTGTCCTGAAGAGGAATCATCATCCTCTACTGGAAAAAGGGTCAAAGTGCACAGGAGTAGTAGATGGGAGCAGGACGAGTGGGCAGAGAGGGACGGTGGCTCTTCCTCAGCAGGTAAGAGGGGTTTATAAGTTGATTGACAGGCGAAGACCTCTAGACAGATTCTGCAGATTTTGGAGGGGTGGGGCTTATACTATCCAAGGACGAGCAGGGGTCGGAGGTGGGGATACAGCGCAGGGCTAAGCTCAGGTGTAGCGTGGCATCTCGCACTGTTCACAGCGGTTGAGGGCAGGGTGGTTGAGGAAGGTGCAGCTTTCACAGTTCCACTGGGCGCCTTCGAAGTCCTCGTCCCTCTGGGGCCCCAGCACCGGCTTGGGGCCCTGATCTCCTTCTGACAAACAGAGAGAGACCATGTGATGAAGTGCATAACCCAACCACTCAGTGTGGATGCTGGTAGATTTCACTGAGCAGGTTCCTCATCTAGTTTCCATGCCAACACACTAATGGAGGCCAAGTTGACCAATAGACCGTAGTCAGATCATAATCTGTATCTTGGCAACAGTACCAGTTTATGATTATTACCTACACAAACTCATCCTTTCTCTGCACTTTTATGTTCTGGAAAAATCCTCACCTTTCTTCCCAGGTTTGGGCGGCACAACCGGGCCGGGCTGAATGTTGTCATAGAAGTTGTTCATTGCTTTTGGATCAAACTTCCCTGTGGGGGAGAGCAGAGACCAGATTTAGGAGTTTGTCAAAGAGCCTTCTTTTTGCTTCTGCTGGAGCCCCTGGACTGTGCTCAGATCAGGTCTGAAGAAACATCATTTAACTCCACAGGCATTCCTGCTAGACTGACTTATACCAGGACCAGCACGACTCCACGGTTTACTTCAGGATCGGTAGAGTGACTGCTGCTGGAATAAGCACTACAACGCATTGCCACACTCTGTGATAGGAGGCACATCGAGGCTTAATCAACCAGGATCACGTACCAGCCGAGCGCTGCACATGTGCCCAAAGAGGGTCAACCTGGGACCGGGTCCTGTCACGGACCAGTTGTTCATTTCACAACACCGCCTCTGTGTGCCTCATCCATCACTTTGGACCCAACTGTGTCTGCTTCTGGGCTCGACTCTTTCAAGATCAACGCTTTCAAATAAATCAGAGACACACTTCAAAGGTTTATCTGTAGGAATGAGCATCTGTGTGTGTGAGAGTACCTCTAGACTGCAGCAGATCTGTCTCCTTCAGGGTACAGTCGATATCAATCTGAAGCTGTCTGTTCAGACTTCGCAATCGGGTCATCTCTTCAGGCTGCAGCGGCACGAACACAAACACTGGTTAGATTAGACACCCAAATATTCCCTGGTCCTCCGTCAAAACTTCATCTTGCTGGTAAGAAAATGATTTAAACATCACCTTGTGTGACAAAACAGATCAATTTGTCTTATTATTGCTGCATTTTAGCTGCATCTGGAACACTTAGTTAAGTAAAATTTGACTGTTTGATTCCTAATAATAATTTCCCAGCCTATTGTTGCATGTGAAAGAAGCTGTGTGATGCTCATGGTCAGTCCTTACTCTGGGTATAAGACTGGTGGAGTTGACCCGTCGAAAGCGTCTCTGAAGGGCGTCATACTCCATGTTGTTGACGTCGGCCTTCAGGTGCTCTAGTTTCTGCTTCTCCAGCAGCAGCTCCTTCATCAGACGCTCCATCCTGGCCCGCTGGTGGAGCAGGAGAGCTGCAGGGAAACACACCAAACACAAACTGCTGAGAATCAAACAATCAACACTGAGATCAAGGAAGAGGCAGAACTGACTAATTATCACAACACATGAAAAAAAAAAACAGTAGAAAGACACAAACAGAGCCAAACTGAGAGAGGAGGGCAGACTTTCAAACTAGTCTAACCATCACCAACCACATAATCTAACAACAACTCACAACTGACAACTAGGTCACAGCTAACAGCACAAAATGATGGTCAATTATTGGGAATGTCCAGAATATTCCATAAGATTTCAAGGGAAATAACAGGAATAATATGAGAACACAGGAGCTGGTCGTTCAGGCGGTATTTCTCATGTCATATGGAGACAGAAACAAACATTTAACAAAAAAAACATGCAGATATAATCCATTAAATCTGCCACCATAAAGCCAATGATTTGCAGCGCTCTGGCATTGGCTGTACATGTGGTGCTAGAATGAATCATGCACTCAGAGGATTGTAATTTTACTGAATTCCTGTTTAATGGGAGTTTGGCAAATTATCTGCACATGTGATGACAGTTTGGTGCATGGTTACAATTCAATTAAATGGTCTAAAACATGTCATAAGACCAAGTGTCTTATGACACCAAGCGTCTAATGTGTATTTGCTCCCTTCAGTAAGTCCACTATCGTTGTCATGGTTACAAAGAATATGAATTTTAAGAACAACAACGGGTGAGGTTTAGTGCCAATTACAAGAAGTACACCTTCTATCCACAGAGAGCACAAAGACACAGTATGTGAATACTGAATAAGATGTTTCCCACTGTCTATCAGTAATGTGGGGTTCCTGAATATTTGCAAATATATGTATGAAAGCGTAAGACTTCAGTTTACAGTGTTCCAGTAAATCGGTTAAGGTGAACATTTGATGTGTCTTTTTGGTATGTTATGAGAGATGGTACAGATACAAGCAAAGACAGAGAGAGAAACACACCCAGCTGGAGTCAAACCAGGGACACTGTGGTCATATGGTCCACGTCTCAAACACCACTACACACTACAGTTCTCAAATTTGAAGATGATATGCAGATATGAAATCTGCTCAACGGTGGTTTCTAAGATGAAGTCAGCTATTGTCAGGCTAAGGGTTCTGGTCACGCCTTGATTTTAGAAAACACAGCCCAAACTCTCCTCCAATGTCGACTCAAACAGGGAAACACCAGTGACAGAACATCAGAGACATGCAGAGCAACACACAGAGAAACATGAATCCCTACCTTGTGTGTAGGCATAGTCATCAGAGCCTGAGCTCGATCGTCGGGGCATGTGCTGAAACTGACTGACAACGTTCCCTGGCAGGGCGGAGATGGGCAGGATGGGAGCAGGTGCAGCGTTGTGCTCCCCCTGGTCTACGATGTTGAGAAGAGACTCTGCTTCGGCCACAGGAGGCGAGCTGAGAGGCCTCTGGGCCTGGCCCCCAGGGGACACTTTGATTTTGAAGGTGTACGCTGACTGGCCCGGCTGAGGAGAGGAGGCAGGTCGAGGTCTCGCAGGGCCCTGATGCTGCAGGTACATCCCAGGGTGGAAGGACGCCGGGCCTGAAGGTCCGGTCATGGTGATGCCCCTCGAAGGGGAGCTGGGCGAGGGGCTAGTGGCCATGTAGAGAGCTCCCTGTGGGTGGGGCGTGTGCACAGGTGAGTTGCTGCGAGGTCGCGGCCCCTCTAGGGTAATCTCGATCTGGTTCTTGAGGGAGCTTTTTGTGTGGTAGGGCCTGTAAACAGGCGGCTGTTGCTGGGGTTGCTGCTGGTGATGATAGGGCATGCTGGGAAGGGTTGGGGAGCTAATAGGGAGGAAGACGTATTGCTGGTGCTGGGGCTGTGGCTGGGGTTGGGGCTGGACCTGATGCTGCGGGGAGCTGTAAGGGGAGCCGTACGTGGGCGTACTGTAGGGGGACTGCTGATGCTGATACACAGGGGCCCCTGAGGAGGACCAGGGTGCTGGCTGTGGGCTCTGGGAGGGTGAGGGTCGAATATACAAGGTGGTGTTGGTGCTGTTAGCGTAGTGCCCAGGGGGGATCTGCAGAGCCTGTGGGACACTGGGTATATTACTTTGCGAAAGTGTGACTGTTATAGGGTTCATAGTGTAACGTGGGACAGGGGAGTATGTGGGGGACATGCCTTGCATTGTGGGTGGAGGAGTGGGAGTGCTAGCTGAGCGGCTCTGATCGTTCATGAAGAAAGGATTGTAACCCGGGGAGGGGGCCATGTTGGCGGGAGCCGACAGTGGCTCAGGGTAGCTGGGCCGCTGGGGTTCGATGTGACTGTCACTGGTGCTGTGGACAAGGGAGCGCCCCACTCCCGCTGCTGCTCCTCCATTTGCCTTGCTCGCCTCCGAGCCCGGGTACAGGCTGATGTGCAGCATGTGGTTTCGGCTCAGCCTGCCCTCCTCCGGGCTGTGGTGGAACTCGCCATACAGGTATCTGTTACTCTCCTGAGCCAGCAGGTGGCAGCAAAGATCCAGGTTATTGTTGTTCTGAAACAGCAACAGAAGGGTGTCCGCCATGCAAGGTGGAGGAGGCACAGGGACACAACATGAGGGACAAAACTAGAGGACAAATCAACCTTCTTCTATCCAACTGAACATCCAATCATTTTCCAACATCCTCCTAACAACTTTTCTAATCATATGCAGTGTGTGTGTGTGTGTATACCTGCAGAAGGCACTGTGACACCACCCCCTCAGGGATCTCTGGGAAACGCTGCTTGAGGTCCTGCAGGATGTGGTAGTCCAGCTGAGAGCCTCCCTGCGCCATCCTGAGCCAGCAGAGACTCAACGAGCCCAAAGCAGCAGATGCTGAAATAGCCGCCCTCGTCTCATCCCCTGAAGAGCAAACTCAAATATCACGGGAGTGCTCGCAATAATCGTATTAGCACAGTTGGCCTGCCAAATGTCTGTCACACCCAGTGTGTCAGCAGTAATCATTACAGAGGACGCATCAATTAAATAGTGTTTGTGCAGGTCGTCAACCTGAGGTGTTCCGGAGCGCATGATTTATCCACCGAGAGAGGCGACACAGCCGGATCATAACACAGAGGAAACATGCCAGGGTTACTAGTCATCAGTCACATTAGCACACGAGTGGCTGTCAGTGTGTTGTTGTTTGTTTAGCCACACTGTTGCACCAAGCAACGACGACATACCACTGCTAGCTAGCAGGTTAGCTATCAGCATCTGTTAGCCGACGCACGTCACTCAAACAAACAAATAACCAACACCGGTGAACTGTGTGGCCCCGACTGGAGGCTGTCCGCTACTAAAACAGACAAACAAGCTCCTAAAATAGTCACCCGTTCAAACGAGATTAACCCAATTATTCAACTGCCTGCCAGCTGGCTTTGCTAATGCTAACATTAGCTTAGCTGATCAGCTGTCACAACCCTGGGTGTTGATAGATTAGCCGCTAACTATGCTAACGGCAGCAAGCGTTAGCCACCAACACCTTTAAGCTCTTACCGTACGGTGAGAGTCTCCCTCATGTCTCGGACCGGAGCGGAGGCCCGAGGACAGCTGTGATGTCTCTGAAATGGTCCGCTCGGGTTCGTCAGTGATTTGTTTTGATTAAGATAACTCGTAGTTTCACATTCCAGCGCCAGCCAGGCCCCTGCCGCTGAGCTGCACACGAACAGGCTGTCGCGATAATGTCAGATTTTCCCGGACCAGGAAGTTGTTCAAATCGGCTGCAACGACGCTGCCCTTAGTGCGCATGTCCGTGTGCTGTGCCTGTGCTCTGTGACAAAACTCCATTCACTTTTTATTCACTTCTACCGAAACACCGCAGGTGTCCCCCTAGAATAGGCTAGTTTCTATTAAATACAGAGTTTATTCAACAAACCGAAGCTCTTAGATCTATTCAGCCTGTACCACTACCAACATATATTATAAAAATATATTCAGATTTTAACATAATTAATATTAGTTAACCAGTTGTACATGCTTCACTTTCAACACAAAAATTTGAATGATATTACTAATATTAATTCATAGATCACTTTTGTTGTGTAATGCTTCACGAAAGACAGGAAATGAAAATCCACAAATTTTGAAATTGTTGGATTTTAATAACACAGATAGCATGTCTGTGTAGGTTCTCAGCTATCCAGGTTAAGGTAAATCAAAAAGAGAAAAAGAGAGTCAACTGGACTGCTTGAAGTTTGTTGAAAGTGCTTCACATCTTCTCATCCAAGAGGCCTCTTGAAGGCACTGAAGACAAATTTCTTTTTGAATATGTCTCAGGCCCTGAAGACGCCTCTTGGATGATGAGAAGTGAAATGTCTTCAACAAACCTCAAGCAAGTCCAGCTGACTCTTTTGCTGTTTTTGAACCCAAATAAAAGTGTTAGGAATGAACACTTTGTCCTTCAGTTCAAACATAAAAAATATGGTTTATGTGGTTTTGATTGAAGGATCCAAACATTTTAATGCCAGAAGAAGAAAAGCTGACTGGAGTGATAAGCTCTGAAACTTCCTTTTTTCTTTATGTACATTGTTCAAGCTCATCTCTCATCCACATCTTGCTGCGTTTGTCTTCAGTGATATCTCATGTCATATTTAACATGATGGTGTGGCTCTACAGTCTGCATGCGAAGAGATCAGTGACCCGACCTAAATTCATTTTGCATGATTTGATAATTGGTTCTGGTGCACTAACATGAGCTGACAATCACACTGCAAATAAATGTGAAAATATACAGAGAAAAATATATGATGGAAGAAGTTTATGGTGCTCAAATTATATTTGTTCTTCAGACTATGAACAGCCTTCAAACAATACAGAAATCTACATTTTTTAAAACACATTGAGGTGGAAGATTCACTGATTTTGGGTGTCATTAAAAGGACTCAACAGCTCATAAAGTTAAAACCTGTCACTGCAAAGTGAGGATCTGTGACTGAGTGTTTTCACCAGGGGGCAGTGAGAGAGCCATGCAATCTGCACAAGCACTCATCAGCTTAATAACAGGAAGTAACGTGGTCTGTTGACAAGAAAATGTACATTATAGTTTAACTAGTTTAAAATACATGCACCAACCTGCACGAATCATTGGTAATGCAGCGGTTGGTGTTGATAAAGGGTTGTGGTCGTCGTGGCACCACTGTTAACTGTCTCTGTGACAACAAGCCAGTAATGTAGAGGTATGAGATTATAGACGACATCTGTGGACTGCTGTATTAGTTGTGTATTGTAGGAATATATTTAAAATCAAATTGAAATTTCCAGTAATTCACTTTTGAGAAACATTATTTCCTGTCACTTAGAAAGGTCAGCTGTGGTCTGCAGGTCCTGCTCTGTGCTGGAGAAGCATTCAGCAGTTATGACGTGCTGCTTTCACTGAGTTAAAGAGAGTAACAGCTTAATTATATTTGACACTGGTACTTTATGATTATGATTGTATTTGTGACACGGTGGTTCAGTGGATGATTGGTTGATGTTTTGTGCTGTGATCGGGACACTTATTGTTCACAGACTGAGCTGCCTAACGTCTGATATTTACTGTGACTCTGCTCAGTGGAGGCGAGGACAGCTGGCATCAAGGTGTCCGTCCACCAGCACCTGATACCAGAGACCTCATCCAGCTCTGACCTGCTGAGCCAGTCCACTGGGGCCTCAGCAGGGGTGCATGTGGGTTGAACCACCACAAAGTCTCCACAGGGGTGTCAGGGCTGAGCAGCAGCTGCAGAGGCAGAAGCCCAGTCTGACTCAGACTAGCTGTCCTTACAGAGCTGATAAGTTACCACAACTGTGGCGCTATTTAAAGCAGTCCACTTGTTGTCCCTGATTCCCTGCAGGACAGAGGACAGAGGAGGACGGAGCCCCGTTGCCCTGAGAGTTCACAGAATAGACCTTTAATCTGAGCAGGAAGTGAAAGAATGACAGGATAAAAAAGATCCTGACCAGTCTGTGAGGTGCAGATTTAGTCAGAACTTCATGTTAGCTCACAAAATACAGACCTGTCAGCTTCCAGGAAGTCCACTGAGCTCATAGTCTATAGGTCTTATATTACCACCAGCCTTGTGTTGTTCTGCACCAGTACTTTTTCCAAACAACACCTTCCAGTGGTCTTCGTCGTTCTTTCCAGTACTTTCTCTTCCAGGGATGCCGTGGCTCTCAGATTGCACTCCTCAGTACAGTAGTGTCATGCTGGGGGTTTCCCAGAGCCTCAAATGGACACAGTGGACTTTGCTGAAAGGATGCAGCTCTGACTCTTTGTCCTCAGATTTACCTTTAACCTGTAAAGTAGCAGTGCATCCTATAATAGTGTGCCAAACCAAATGATTATTGATAGGCTGACAGAAAGATCAATAGAGAAGCATGGCAGCTGTCCTGGGATAGGGAGACTTCGCTTGGTGGGTTTTGTGCCTGCAGCCTGTTTGGTCAGTGCGTCAGCAGCTGTGTGTGAAGCCATTAGACTAAATGTGTCTGCTGCACAGTTTCTATTTACATCCACAGTGAGAGAAACACATTCTCATCTGAAGCAGGGCTGTACAGACTTATACTGTATATTTCCTTAATAAGATGGGTGACGGTCTCTACTACTGAATATCTGCTTTAGTCCAGCTCTCGGCATGATGACGAGATGAGAGCCAACCGTCACTGCATAGCAGAGCCATGGCAGTATCTAGGTTAGGGGGAACAAAAGGTGAGCTGGTGTGTCTCTGAGCTGATAAACTGAGAGTCTTGGCTCTATTACAGGCCAACAAGCAGATAAAGATAACGTCTGTCTGCATTTAGACTGTAGTCCTCCCAGACAGGCATGACCAGGAGTGAGTCCAGTTTCTATCACAGACAAATCAACTGTTATTGTCTGAGTAGTCCCTGGTAAAAATAATGTTTTACCTCAACTTGTTTCTGCACAAAACTGCATAAATTAGAGGATTAGAGGATGTACACCAATTAGTCCTCCAACAGCTGGACAACAACAAATGATCTTGGAGGAATTTCATAGTCATATTATGGTTTAATTTTCATTCATGATTTGCAATATAGCTAAATTCCTCCTGTATACACACTATATTATTATTTAATAATATTATTTTATAATAATATGAATATTATTTTATATATAGATATAGATAGATAGATAACTCACTGATGACCTATCATAATTTAGGCTAAATTATAACAGAAGTATCACTGAGGTCATTAAAAACCTCTTTATTTAAGCTGATGTTAGAATCAATCTGTGTTAAAACATGTGAAAATGAACCATCAAACTGATGAAATGATATTAATGATGACCTGAACACTTATTGTCTGTTTGTGCAGCTGCCGGATGAGACTTGGGGGGTTGGGTGCGCGCGCGCGCACGAGGCAACAGCTGAACCTGCGGCAGGCGCGTGCGGAATGCAGTATCCGGTAGAAAGTAACGGTACTTTTATGGAAACGGTTCACCGACAAGCAGCCAGCAGCAGGTTGAGTTGGTCACAGCTTGTCCTGCAGTTAAAGCGAGCAGAGGATTTAAAAAAGAAGAGAGAGGAGGAGAACAGGAAAAAGAGGTAAACTCACCTTTTTATTCATATACAGGTCTGATAAATAGTCTGCTCCGCATTATGTGGCAAGCTCAAAGAGATGAAGTTCCCTTTAGCAGGCTGGAAGTCAACAGGTAGCTAGTATCTGATAATAATAAGACAGTAAGACATTAAACTGTCATGTTTATGATGCTCACTGTCAGGACATGCTGAGTGCAGGAAAGGACATTAAAGAGAGAACTAGAAGGTTCAGTGTTGGTCACTTCTGACACCACAGTTCAGATCAGGAGATTTAAGAGATTTAATATCATTTCAAGTAGGAAGTCAACATGGATTAAGACACAAAGAGCCTACAGTGACAGCTTACACTGCTGTTTGCAGGCTGAGGATGTTTGTGTTGTGTGGTCTGGATCAATAAGCAACCGATCATAATTGACAAAATAATAACAAGTCTGAGGATTTTTCTGCAGTTATTCTGATTCCAAAAACAAGCACAGTGTTAATAAATACACTCCTTCCTTGTTTCTGTTCTTTTAAAGCTGCTTAGAAAACATCTGAGTCTCTGAATGAGGAGGACATATTGACCACTGAAATATAAGTAACACTGGCAGGTAAATCTGTGTTTCTGTTCCACTGAACACTTACAGGCTCGTCCTCTGTGACCCTCTTCATGACTAAATGTAAAGGGTTTCTAGTGTTGTGTGACTAACAGGTGATCCAGCCAGGCGTCGAGCTCTTTGTCTGGACATTTGGTCCAGAGGTCTGCAGGAGACATGTGGGTGCCGACCTGAGCGCTGTCCAACTGCCGATCACTCCTCAGAAATAGCCATGATCACATGTCCTGGACCACCAGGGGCTATAAATAGAGGGCTTCCAGTGCACTCTTCCTTAACATACTGGGAAGTGGAGCAGCTTTCCTTACCCCAACCCTGCTGTCAATATAGAAAATATATAGAAGAGTCTGCTGCACATTTACATCCCAGCACCAGGGCTAGGGAAGTAAGGAGGAGTTACAGAATCACACATTAATCAGGAAAAGTAAAGAATATGACTGTAAATTAAAAATAAGAAAATGAAACAAAATTTCAAAATGCTTCAACAATAAAAAGTTTGCAAAAAACAAGTGAGTCTCAGCTGCAAAAGGTGCATAAATGCACTGACCACAAATTCAATCCTGCAGTGAAAAAATGAACACAGATCAGCCTGGTTGATTTATTTAAAATATCTGTTAATCACTTTTGCAAGATGTAGAACTGCTATATTTAAAAAAATGTTTAAACGTGATAATTGAGTGAAAATGTGACTGACAGCTACATTAACATCCTTCATTCATCCTTCATCCAGGTGATATTTGAACAGAGCCTGATTGTCAACTTGTCATCGTGGTGCAAGCATGACTGAGGTGGTGCAGGGAGCGGCGGTCGTCGCCCACGACATGGACGACGTTACGAAAGAAAGAAAGCACAGCGTGAGCAACGTGGTAAACAAGAAAGAGAATACGACAAAGGAGGAGAAAAGCGAGGAGTCGTTGCACATAAAAGACAAAAAGCCTCGCCGCATGGATGATGATAAAGAAGGTGACAAGGCTGACAAGATGCATGTTAACGGTGTGAAAAAGACTCACAAAGAAAAAGACAGAGCAGGAAGCTCGAAAGCTGTTAACGGCCTGAAACAGGACCCAGAGACAAAGGAGGAAGCAAATGAAGACCAGAGTGTTTCTGATGTGTCACTGAAGAAAGAGGTGAGTGAGGAATAAAAGATCAAATACACACAAAAAAATCTATTAGAGTACTTCCTGTTCACTCACTGAGAAGGAAAGAGTCCCAGTTAAATGTGTTCAGCTCTGCACACATCATCGCTCTCACTCTTCAACCACAGAGACTCCTCCGCTCCAGAAAACCGGTGACCAGAAGCTACGTACCGAAGCTGGGCAAAGACAAAGGAGACGTGACGGGAAAGTTTGAGTCCATGCAGAAGGCCAGAGAGGAGCGAAGCCGACAGAGGAACAAGGAGGAGCAGCAGAAGAGGAAGGAGCAGTACATCAAGGAGAGGGAGTGGAACCGCAGGAAGCAGCAGGTCAAAGACCGATAACCCACTAACCTCCAGCTGTGACCTGCATGGCATGATGGGAAATGATGGGGTGACGGGCCGCCAGCCGGAGTGAGACTTCACTGTCTACGACACACCTCAGTGTTTTATAGCATTAACCAAATATTAACCAGCAGTCCAGGTAATATTCACCTCTGGTCATGTTTTAATGAGATGATCATTTTAATCCTAATAATGAGCACAAAAAAACACAGATTTTATCTCACTGAACTTCAGATTGTAGATCAGATTTTCCATGTTACATCATATAGTGAATGGAAACTAGTGCTGAGTCGATTAATCAAGCAGCAGAAGGAGAGGAGATTAAAGGAGAAGCCACTGAACTCACACTTTCACTCCATAAAAAGGTAAATCTGGTTGGCTCTCAAACACGATGATTCATATTGATATATTCATATTTTCTATCACTGCAAATAGTCATGGCATGTTTCATCTTCTGGCACTTTCTGGACTAATTGAGTCATCAAAAAAAGACATATTAATCAATAACAATAACAACTAGCTGCGGCTGTGAATGATGCACATGGGGTCTGTATTTTTCTTCACTTTATGTAATATTAAGCCATAAAATAATGTCTTTTGTCAGAAGAAATGACAGACAGAATAACTGTTTGTAAACTACTGACATGCAGAGTGGAGGAAATATCTGAGTGACTGGACGTCAGAGGCCGACTGTGGTGAAATAAACAGTGATACGCTGTTATGTGAGCGGATTATCAGTGATACTCAGAGACAACAACCGCAGAAGGGCATATGATCATCTGCCGTCTGTGTGCCACACCTCCACCCAATCGGAGGTCCACCTGCAGGTCACATGACTGGGCTATTAGCAGGGATTAAGCCCTTGTTCTTGGGACCAGCATGGCTCCTGAGTGTCAGAGGAGATGATCTCAGTGAAACTGTCACCTCACCAGCTCTCCATCTGATCCACCACAGATAAAAGAACTGCTTGCTTCCAGTGATGAAGAAGAAGAGGTGAAGCCAGCGAAGGTTGAGAAGTCCTATGTCCCCAAAATCACAGGTAAGACGCTCAGGAGGGATGCAAAGGAGATGTGTGAGGAGGAAGAGGAGGAGGCTGAAGGCCTGCGTTGTTCTCTGTGAACTCCTCAGGAAGTGTGAAGGGGAAGTTTGCAGAAATGGAAAAGCAAAGACAAGAGGGGGAAAGAAAGAAGATGGAGGGAGAGAGGAAGAAGAGGGAAGCCCAGGACAACATGGAGAAAGCCAAAATAAAGAAAGAGCTGGCTCAGAAAGCAGCTGAGGTGAGTGAAGCTCCACCCTGAACCATCCAGGTAATCCTCAGATGAGGCATTTTAAGTGGCTCTAGAGATCCAAACAGTTGGCAGAGGCTGGATGTAGGTCTGAGAGCACCAGTGACACTGATGACATTATGTTTTTTCTATCTGTGGTCAACATGTGATGATCTGTATGAAAGTGACATTTCTACTACAGTCCAGAACAGAGAGAAGAGCCTGTTAGACCTCCAGACAGTCTGACGATGGTTACATAAGGCCTCTAGTGCCAGATTACCTGGGACGTCTTTGGCCCAGTTCTGCTCTGATAGACATGAACAAACATCTTTAACAGGATGCTGCTATTATAGCTGGTTAACAGCTGGACTACAGCTGGACTGTGTTTTTGGGGGAGAGTTTCAGGATTTTAGCATCCCAGCATTTATTAGTATTTCCATATCTGTTAATATCTGTTTAAATCATTTTGAGAAATAAAACTGCAGTGTCTAACTTTAGTGTCCTTGGGCATTATATAATAATTAATAGTAAAAACAGGTTTTTAGTTTTTAAAGTGTGGATTTTCCTCATTTCAGTAACTTTATGTGAAAAAATAATACGTATATATATATATGTATATATATATGTATATATATATATATATATATATATATATATATATAAGGAACCAGTGAAACAACTGGACCAGCACAGTTTCAGCGCTGCCAGGTGTAGACAGCACATGCCTGGCAACTGTTTCCCACACCTCCCAGTGCCTAAATTAGCTCTAGTCCTCTGTCCTGTGACTGAATTAGGCTCTGCTATCTCAGACTGACTCTGATACCCTGACCTCCTGCAAATGGCGACGTTAGCCCCATCCTCACCCACCACATGCTCTTCTTCTCAGTCGAGGTTGACCTGAATTAGTTCAGTTGAAGTATTTGAGCTGTGCAGTAGAGTATCCATAGTCAGTGTTTTACTACAGTAGGTCTGAAGAAACAGAACACAGGATACCAACACTGCAGCAAACCTAGAACAATCCATGTCAGTTTAAGTGTACGCTATATTCAGAATATTTGTTGTGCTCCTGCAGGACAGGAGGCCATAAAAATAAAAGAACCTTATGTGTTCAATGAAGTGCCGCCAGCACCCAAATCCAGCTTTAGCACCTCTGATAATCCTCCGTTATCAAACACCTTCTAGGAAGGAGACGACACCATCCTGGTTCGGGTCGTTCCAGCGAAGTCGTCTCGACCTCCAGGCAGAATCAAGGTGAACTTTGAAGACATGGAGAAGAGCCGGGAGGAGGAAGTGAAGAAGAAGGCAGAAGAAGAGAAGCAGAAACGCTACGACGAGAACAGACGCTCCTTCAGGGAAGCCAAGCGACGCTCGGTCGCTGAGCAGGTGGGAACATGAAGACAGAAACTTTCCTGTGATAACGTCTTGTTCCGTGGATCAGGTTTTAAACTCTCTGGTCTGGACTCAGGATGAAGAGGAGAAGCCTCCAGAAAGAGCACAAGTGACTCCTGGAAAGCTGAAGATGACGTTTGAGGAGCTGGAGAAGGAGAGGCAAGAGCACAGGAGGAAGCAGGCCGAGGAGGAGGCCAAGCGACGCCTGATGGAGGAGAAGAAAGCCTTCGAGGAGGCCAGGCTGGGAATGGTAGCATCATTACAATATCCTTTTAAATCACTTCATCTTTCCTTCTGCCGTGATCATTTTCCATCAGTACAGTCAGTAGGGTCTCATGAGACTTTGGTGCCTCATCAGGGAGAAGACGAGGAGGACGCTCAGCCAGCTCAGGAGGACAAGGAGGAGGTCCGGCCTGGAAGGCTGAGGTTGAGCTTTGAGGAGCTGGAGAGGCAGAGAGTGGAAGAGGAGCGCAAGAAAGCAGAGGAGGAGTACAAGAGACGAATGGAGGAGGAGAGAAGAGCCTTCGCTGAGGCCAGGAAGAGCATGGTCAGTGTGTTTCCATCAACAATATAAGAGAAGCTTATACCGTTATAATTCAAAAAGACCTTCTGATGATTACACAACGCTCCACTGTCAGATGACTGTACGCTTTTTTACCAGGTAAGGTAAAAAAAAAATCCACCTGCTAACACCTATAAACCTCACTAAGAGTACAACTGTGTTAAAAAACAACGACTCAACATTTTTTTATGTCCCGGATGCAACTGATCAGAGTCCAAAAATAGCCTGTCTCATATCAACTCCTTGTAAAACACTTCTCTTTCATTTTTATGACTTTTTTTTAAACCATGTCGGACATTTATCCAGCCCTTTCCGACATTTATTTTGTACATCGTTCTGACTTTTTTCACATTTATGTTGGATATTTGTCTGATGATCTTTTCTACAGGTTAAATAAACACAATGTGAGTGTGTCTTTGTGCTAAGCAATGCTAATCAGATCAGTATGCTAATCAGCGTGAATACAACGATTCAAGTCTGCCAGAATAAGTATATTTTTCACAATGTTGAACTATTCCTTTAAGGTCATTTTCAGCAGAACGGTCCTAGATTTTGAAATGTGACATGAAACTGGCCGCAGAGCCTCTTCTTATCTGCACCAGTCAAAGAGAACCGACCTTGGTGCTTCTTCCTCAGCTCGTAGATGAGGATGACGAGGTGCTGATGGCCTTACTGAACCTGGAGGGCAGCAAACCCGGGAAGATTTGCGCCAGTTTTGAGGAGCTGGAAAGGCAGAGGAGAGAGGAGGAGCAGAAGAAGGCGGAGGAGGAGGCCAAGAGGAGGCTGGAGGAGGAGAAGAGGCTGTTTGCTGAGGCCAGGAAGAGCATGGTGAGCCTGCAATATGTGGAGCAGAACATGGCTGTCTTTGCTGCTCAGGCTTTGACTTCATGCATGGATGTAAATGTCAGTCATGAGCAAAGACATTTTGGTCTACATCAACTAACTTTTCACACTGGCTCTGTCTAAATGTGTTTTATTACTGGAGGAGGATTAATGTGCTGCATATTCTGTACTGCTGTTCCCTTGTCCAAATTATTTCTTTAAGAGCCCTGGCCTGGATCAGGAAAAGTCTGCATATGGAGATGAAACAGTAAGATTTTTTCAATTTCAGATGTAGAACTGAGGAATAAGAGGAAACAACATCCAATATTCAAGGGCACAAAGGTCTACAGATGATGATGGGGATGGGATGCATGCTGTTTTAAAAGCAACAACAGGAATGGCTCCTGCTTAGTGCTCACTGGTTTTATGACATCAGAATGTTGGGTAAGTAGTCTGGTTTGCTGCTTTAAAACTTGATGCAGACAGTGTTTCTGCCTTGTACAGGTGCAGGATGAGGAAGGGGATTTGGTGAAGAGTGACTCTCAGGAAGCGCTGCACCCCAGAAAACTGGAGATGAACTTTGAAGAGCTCCTGAAAGAGAAGGAGGAAGCTGAGAGGAGGCGCAAGGCAGAGGAGCGCAGGAAGAAGATGGAGCAGGAGAAGCAGGAGTTTGAACAACTCAGACAGGAGATGGGCGAGGTCAGTTTGGAGCAGGTGGGCATATTTTCTTCATGCCATCATTTCCAGAGTATGCAAACATAAATAGATGAGTTGACTTTATCTCACAGGATGAAGTGAATGAAAGCCCAGATGTTTTAAGCAAAGAGTATGAAGAGCTGACCAAGCTGAAGAGGACTGGCTCCATCCAGGCCAAGAACCTCAAATCCAAATTTGAGAAGATCAAGCAGCTGACTGAAGAGGAAATTCAGAAAAAGATTGATATGGAGAGAGCACGGAGGAAGGCCATTGATGACGAAATCAAAGAGCGAGAAGCTGAGAGGTTCCAGGAGGTGAATTCGAGATGCTGCAACTACTAAAAGAAGTTGTATTTCTGACATCAATGGAGGATCGTCTCATACTACAATTGCTGTTTTTCAGGAGGATGAGGAAAGACAAACGACTCCAGCGAAGGCAGAGGAGTCACCGTTCAAACAGAAGGTGGATATGAAAGCCCGATTTCAACAAATGGCCAAAGCCAGAGAGGACGAGGAGAAGAGGAGGATAGAGGAGCAGAAGCTGCAGAGGATGCAGTTTGAGCAGCAGGAGATTGATGCTGCCCTCCAAAAAGTAAACCTTCTCTTCATGCATGAACATTCCTGCATGTGTGTTTGTCTTTTTGTTTTTGTGATGTTCTGTGCCATCTGTTTGCAGAAGAAGGAGGACGATGTGGAGGATGAGGGCAGCATCATCAACGGCTCTGCAGCTTATGACGATGAGGAGGATCACGCCAGATCAGGAGCTCCGTGGTTCAAGAAGCCCCTTAAAAACCAGTCGGTGGTGGACTCAGAGCCAGTCCGGTTCACCGTGAAGATCACTGGGGAGCCCAAGCCGGAGGTGACCTGGTGGTTTGAGGGCGAAATGCTCCAGGACTGTGAGGACTATCAGTATATAGAGAGAGGGGAGACGTACTGCCTCTACCTGCCGGAGACCTTCCCAGAGGACGAGGGGGAGTACATGTGCAAAGCTGTGAACAGCAGAGGCACAGCAGCAAGCACCTGCATCCTCACAATAGAAAGTAAGACCACCTTGGTGTGATTGCATGCCTGCATGATGCCTCCTATCTGGATTTCCTCCTCTCTCTGTGAAGTGGATGGCATGCTCCTCTTCCTGGCCGACCCCTCTGGATAACCGCTCCTCTGTTTCTTTCTTGCAGCTTATGACTACTGATGCCCTTTCCACGTTCTGGAAACTTTCCCCGTTTGTCTCTCACTCCTTTTGTAAAAGTTGGTCCCTCGTGGTGTGGTCAAAGAGCAGAGGGGAGACAAGAGCAGTATGCTTGGCATTCCTAAGGGAGGGAAACACAACACACCCAAAAACAAAAGGCGACATGTTGTTTACGTCCGTGAAGCTGCGCTCCGGTAGATTAGGACGATATTTGTGCCAAAAACAGACACCGTTCATGTTCCCAGGGCCCTCACCTGTGATCCCAGCAGTTTTAAAGTACTCTAGTACTGTATTGTAAATATCACACCTTACCACATAGACATGCTGGACGTATGTGAAAATAATTTCAGAGAACATGGTAGGAGAACATCAGTAAAACATCTGGCTTCGATATTCTACTACAGTTTTCTTTGCCATGCTAGTAGATGGTATTATGATACTCGCCTGGTATTAAACGGAGGAGGAACATCACTAGATCATCACTCAGTTGTGTCTGTTGATGACGATAATGTAGGAACAAACAATTTGATCTCATCCTGATCTTAGATTGACTTTTTTTAAACTGCAGCATTGTGTTGATTTTTCATGCACCAACCCCCCTTTTGTCTTTTGGAGTTAAATGTAATGTTGTCATAATTCAGGTGTGCTGGACAGTAGGTAAGAGTTTTATGATTTGATCATGAAAAATAAACATAGGTTAGCCTGAATCTTTGTCATATATTATAAATGAAAATGTTTTAATAAAACAAAGAAAGATAACAGATTTTGTGTGTTTTTTTTTTTAATTGTTGCATGAAACTAGCTGTTGTCTGATGTGTTGTACGTTTTGCTTCTGGGAGAACTGTTTCTTTAAGGAGTGAAGTGACTATAACCATCATGGACGGAGACGAGCCCCAGGACTGCAGGTATGAGGAGATTTTATCAAATGGTGCGCTGGGAGTCATTCATTCACCCAGAAAACAATGGAACATTATACATCACAACTGTTGAAACACCTCAGTGTGGAGGGGTTGAAAAAGATGATGTTAGTCAATAAAGAATGTGGAGAAGGAAGCGATACTCGGCCCAACAAAGGAACCTGGGAAGGATGCCAGTAATCCAACAAGCTGGACACCTATTGTCTTGACATCACATGGCTGCTGATGTATTTTCTGGAGGAAAAAGAAGTATAGAGGCTCCATAACAAAGTGGCTCCAGGGATCCAGTGAGAAGCTAATGATGACGAAAGATAAATACAGAGGAGATGTTGTGAAGAGAGTCACCCATCCTGGTTAAAACAGAGGCAGAACTGTCAAGCAAACATGATGCAGAGAGTGGAACAATGCAGTAATAAATGATAGACATGAAGATCACTGTCTGCAGATGACAGGACTCCACGGAGAAGAGAGAACAATGTGAAACATATCAAATGAAATGATATGGATCTATAAAGACTCAAGAAAAATCCAGCTAGCAGAACAAACTCTAAAAGCTCCAAAATTTAGAGAGAAAACCACCAAGTTGTCCCAAAATGCTCGTTATTATGAAGGGCTGATATTGCATCAACGAACATCAGATGAAGGTCCGACTATAGAGGTGAGCTGTGAGGCTCACAGGGCTGAATGTAATCCAGACTGTGAGGAACAGCTGCTTTGTTAGTGCAAACCAGGAATGACTTCAAAATAAAACGAGAAATATAATCTGGTGAGTTTTATGGAAACCAGGAATTTAAGTATAAAGACTAAACAGATTTCTACAGATGGATCAAAGGTGACATACGCAGGTATGTAGGCTGCTGTTGACCTCTACACCATTTTGATGGCTTCAGAATGACATAACAAACCATAGTGACAGTGACTCGTCTGGATTTACTTCACGAAATAAAGTCAATACATGTAAGAATAAGGAAACAAGATACTGTCATCATATTTCTCCTCATACAGGCATTCTGGGTAATGAACGAGTGGACAAACATGCTGGTAATAAAGCAACAACACAGACACGCCTGTCAGTCCAGTGTACTGTGCAGCAGCGCTGGGATCAGCAGAGAGACATCAGAGTTGGTGATGTGAGAAATACTGGAGGAGAAGAGGATAAAACTATGACTGGTTTAACATTAATGGTGGACAACACTTTAGCGTGAAGCATCTACCAAATCTGCCAGCTACCTGAACTGTAGTAGACACACTGAATCCAGAATAACAAACAACCACTAAAACACATTTTTTCTGCTCAGGAATGACAGGAAATAACTCAATCAAATAATAATAATAATACGATTCAATACTTTTGGAAAACAGTAAATTTTAAAATTCCTAGATAACAACCATAATTACCCATCCAACCATCTTCTCCCTCTTATCCTCTCATAGGGTCAGGGGGGCTGGAGTCTATCCCAGCTGTCTTAGGGTGAAAGACAGGGTACACCCTGGACAAGTGTCCAGTTCATCACAGGACACATAGAGACAGACAACCACTCACACTCACATTCACACCTACGGTCAATTTAAATTAACCAGTTAACCTAATCCCCATGCATGTTTTTGGATGGTGGGAGGAAGCCACTCACATAAAATAGAAAAAAGTAAATATAAAAATATACATAAGAACAGACATTTGTATGTATTTAGCATTACATACACTGAATATATCACAAGTATTTAATAGTCCACATGTACGCATGTATTGCACATGTGGGGAATTTTTCATGTATTAAAAATTGCAGAGCTTACCTGGATCCAGAAGATGGCGCTGCAGCTTTACGGACGGAAGCTGCTGTTCCACCCAGAGCAGAAGAAGCAGCAGTGTCATCACCATGGCAACTTCAAACTTTTTTTTTTTTTTTTTTTTTAATGTAGCTGATATATGAAAGGTTTAGTGACAATTGTTAGCTAACAGCTAGTAGCTAACGGTTAGCTGGAAGGTTAGCTGGACAGTTAGCTGGGTTAGCTGCGCTAGCTGCGCTAACAACGGCTACTGTTAGCGTAGCTTCCTGTTCATTATTAGCGTTAGAAGAAGGTCAGCACAGCTGGACACGAGCTCCTCACGATGTCCGTTTCAGTTGAAGAGGTGTCTTCGTCCGTAGTCCGGGAATATCTGAGCCGAAAGGTAAGTTAGCTGACACTAGGTGGTGAACGGGCTCCATGCTAACCGCTAGCGTTATTAGAGCTAACAAGCTAGTCAGATAAACTGATCAGCCGGGGCTTGTGCTAGCTAGCTAGTTATTTTAGCTTGTCCAGGTGTTTCTCAGGAATCTGTCATTCGTCACATTCTGTGAGATTCACCTGTTTACCTGTCGCAACCGACACAACATGTGACGTTGTTAATGAAGGATGGTGGTCACATTTTGTCAGACCTGTCACTATTGATAAGAGCCACTGTGAACCTGTGTCCATGCGCAGGGACTCAGGAGGACCATCGCCTGTATGGATGAGGAGCATCCCCGCACTGAAGCCAGCATTAACAACAGATCACTCCTGAGGCAGATCCTCAACATGGAGGCTCTCTACAGAGAGAACAAAGTAGGTGTTGAAGCTGAAGGTTGGCTGATGTGCAGGAGATGGCATTAAAAAGTCTGCTGCTCACCTCTCTGTCGTTGTAGGTGCAGCACTCCCCCTTAAAGACATTACTGGAGATTATTGTGAAGCATCACATGGAGGGCCTGACCAGCAGTGAAAGTGATCGTCTGCCTCAAACAATGAGCCTGGCAGCTAAATCTGCTGCAGTGACCCCAACAACGATGAATGAGGACAGTGAGGACACAGCTGCATTTGTTATTAGCAAACACATCAAATTAAGGTATTTCTCAAGTGTCATTTTGATCCATTATTTCATGCTGTTTTGACTTTTGGTTTGAATATTTTTTGGTTTTATCTCTCTCACAGGTCAAATACAGGAGAAATCTGCCCTTGTCAGGCTGTGTATACAACATCGCCTGAGACAGAAAGACTGTTCAGTCAAAATCCTCCAGGTTTCTGGACTGATGACTCAGAAAACCAAAAAGACCAGCCAGCGATTGCTTCCCTCCAGGACAAAGAGATCATCAGAAGAGAACCAGAAAAAAAGTCCTCCATCACCGAGAGCACCCAAAAGAGCAGAACTAATCGGATTCGTCGTGGCATGATGGCTCGACCGATAGCTAGCACACCCCAAGTACTGGCCTACTGATGACATGGATCAGACACTCAGCATATTGCTCACATCCATCATATCCTCCTCTGTCACTGATTGTCTTTTTTTCTTCAAGGAATCAAACAAAAAAAGGCCAAATCGCAAAGTGGAAGTGCCTCAGCCACTGCTCGGAAAAGAAGAAGAGAACAGGCGGTGCAGGGATGGATGTGCAGTGACCGGCGTTCATCAGAAAACTGAAACGAGCCGTGGAGGGCAGCGAGAGCTGTGGAGCGCTCCAGCCAGACTGGGGAGGGAAACCAGCTCTGAAACAGACATCCTGAACACGACAAAGTAAACAGCTTGAACCTGCTCATAGTGCCGTGTCATCGTTTACACTGTTGAAATTATTTTCCCTGATTAACCTGCCATCTGTCTCTTAGAGTGAAGTCTCTGAGCCGGCTGAATGTGGCTGAGATGGTTTTAGGTGAGTTCTGTGGATGTAGAGAAGAACATGCATCTGTTTGATTTGTTGTCTTGTGTTTGGCAAAGCTGACGGCGTGTTGATCACCTTCCAGATGACGTCGATGATGACGACGATCTGCAGGAGCTTTCCAAAGTGTCCTTTCAGAGGACCACAGCAGAGCACAGCTACGCCGGCCGCCCGATGGACCAACACAGCTCCACGGTCGCTGATTTACTCCAGTGATTTATTAGAAATGCTGAGGACAGTGTGAGCGGTTGCTTTCATGTGTTTTCTGTTTTTGTTTTTCTCCAGGATTTGAAAGTGCTTCTGCTCGGCTCTGGCCTGAACTGCTTCAGTGTTGAGTGGAGGAATCAGGGTTTGACATTCTCAGAAACACACGACCTGAGATACGGGATAGTGCAGAGAAAGGTTGTCTCCACGGTATACCTGCTGAAGTTCAGTCACACAGAAAAGTCATTGTGTTGTTATACTGTGTGTCTTTTATTTTGTAGGGTGGTCCCTGTGGAGTTCTGGCGTCCGTCCAAGCATTCGTCCTAAAGAAACTGCTGTTTGACACCAGTGAAAGCTCCAACACAGACCTTCAGTACGATAGCCTTCTGATCGGAGCTCTGAGCCATGATGCTAACCTCTGAGCGCCCTGCGCTAATCACTTGGATGCTTTTTACAGCCATTAATTCACATCAAGGCATGCTTTGTAGCCAGTGTTACGGACTGATCTGTGTATTTGGTATTAGCTGCATTATTTCACCACACGACCAGCTTTCCACTCAAGTGCCACTTTGTTCTCAGGAGGTTAAGACCTTCGAACACCACCAGGAGAAAGTGTCTGGTTCTAGCAGTGGCTGAAATACTGTGGAGGGCTGGAGACGAAAAACGAGCCACAGTTGCAACGTAAGATCCTCTCCACAGAACCTCATTACTGGTATTTAACTGGGCTGAATCCATCAGATTAGCTTAGATGCTGGTCACAGAAACACCTGATGCATCTGCAGTTGAGGTTTTTGTTTTATCTTTTTTAAAACAGATATTCAGGGAGGAATCATTTCACCCCGATTGGACTCTACAAATCTGAAGGAGTGCTTGAGAAGGTAAAGAGGTGCTGCTGACATAGCACAGCTGTAGTAATTAACAGAATAAAAGTGTAATAAATTGTGTAGCCTTGGCTAAAAACATTCACATATTACTAGAAGACTCACCACCACCTTCTGCTGCAGATAACGTGCTTCACTGTGGACAACATCCAGGACCTGCAGCTGCTTCTGGAGCACAATATCGATCAGGTGAGAAACTCACTGTTGACCTCCTCAGTTTCATTTTGCCTCTCAAATGTACCAAAGATTTCCAGCCTTTCTACTTTAATCTCTTTCCTCTCCACAGTTTGAGGCCGGGCCGCTGGGATGTATCCTGCTCACCATATCTGCTGTTCTCTCTCGATCAGTTGAAAAGTAAAAGTTTTTTTTTTTTTTTTTTTTTTTAGCTGTGGCTGGTTGAAAATCACCGTTAGCTTGATGATGAAACGTCACTCTTGTTGTACTCTGTCTTCGTCCTTCCTGTAGAGTGAGAGACGACATGGACATTCCCACCAACACACTGATTGGAGCCCACGGCTACTGCACTCAGGTCAGACTGGAAACCAGAGGCTGCACAAGAAATGACATGAACTCTAGTGTGTAAAACACAAAATCAGACAGGAAGCAGTACCACGCACTGGAGCTGCTGTATACTCTAAATGCATTGTGGGTACTGAGGCTGTCTCTGTGTTCACCAGGAGCTGGTCAGCCTGTTGCTCTGTGGCAGAGCGGTTTCTAACGTCTTCGACAATGACGTGGAGTTGGACTCTGGCAACGGCAACGTGACCCTACTGAAGGGGGTCAAAGGTCACTGTGAGGTCGGCCTGCTGTCCTTGTTTGAGCACTATAACATCTGCAAGGTGAGAAAACTGTCGGCACTCTGGATGAACAACAACAAAGTCAGTGAGCTTAACGCAGAGTGTCTGTCATCACACAGAACCAGGTTGTCCAGACTGGTCCTGCAGAGTTTCCTCCCATCAGACAGACTCTTCAGAGTCCTTTCAAAATACCAAACAGATGACACTGAGCATGTAAAATATTACACTTCCCACGGCACCTCGCCTCTGATGGACCGGTCGCTCACATTCATGTGAAGACCCAGGACCTCAGGGGACATTCTTCACTGTGATTATGGGAACATGTGCCGCCCATAATTACAGCCAACAATCCCCCTAGACTAGAGGGATTTACTGTATGTGATGATCAAAAACACATACACAGATTACGTCACATCCCTGTGCAGGACTCTGAAGGTCTCAGTGTCGTCTTGGAACCAACTGCATTTTAATTCAGTGTAGTCTGAAATAAAGAGGGTTTATTTCAGGGCCTCTGCATTGTCTGGTGTGTTTGTGATGCTCTTTCTGGCAGAAAGCCTGAAGGCGAACTTGTGGCTCTTTAATGTGTGCTTACAGTGTGAAGCACCTGGTTTATAGAGGCTGACGTGTGGAGAGGGTCAGGTGTAATTAATGCTTTCAGTCTGGATGAGTCCTGCTCAGTGTGCCTTTCATTTCAGACACGGATGAAATGCAAAATATCCTTTCATGTTTTTCTTCACATTTTTGTGTTTGAGGCATTTCAAAACTTTTTTTGATACGTTCAAAATAAAATTGTCGACGGCTGCTTTGGTTCCAGGGTTGTGGTTTTAACAGAAGTCACTCTGCTCTGAGGTGTTCGTCTTTCTTCTGTCTAAGGTGGGAGCGTACCTGAAGACCCCTCGTTTCCCCATCTGGGTGGTTTGCAGTGAGAGCCACTTCAGCGTGCTGTTCGGCCTGCAGAGGGAGCTGTTGACCAATCAGGACAAAAGCCTGGAGTTTAACCTCTATTATTACGATGGACTGGCCAATCAGCAGGAGGAGATCCGCCTCACTGTGTGTACGTACCATCTCTCAGGCCTGGCAGAGGGTCGTCATTCTGCTGCTGCACTAATTGTTCATCTCAACTGTTGTCTCAGCCGCAGGCGAATCGTCCCTGAGCTGTCAAGACGTCGACGCTGATCTCATCCCTCCGCTGGAGCTCTGTATCCGAACGAGGTGAGGGTCCGAGCACATCCTGTCAATGACCAGAAATGCTCTCTGATGCAGACTGAACCCGGATCAGCCCTAAACGGTTTGTCTCGTTTCAGGTGGAAAGATGCTGTTGTCTGCTGGAACGACACAGAGCCTATCCTGTGACTGATCCCAGGCCAGCATCACCAGTTCAGACTCAAACCAGCGCCTTGTGGAGCTGTCTTGGTTTATTTGGTATTGACCCTTTTATTTTAGCTTTACTGTTATTTTGTTTACATGACGTGGAGCTGGGAGGGTGAAGTATCCATAAAGCATCATGCAAAGTTAGATTTGAATCATGCAATTATTTTATGAAAAGGTTTATAGACGATAAGAAGAAGGTGACTTTGAATGTAAAAGTTTGGAGAGAAACTGTCCAATAAAAACCTTGGTGGCCTTTTACTCTTTACCTGTACTCTCTGATGTAAACACATAGCAGACTGTTTATATTTGACACTAAATATATATGTATGAATGAAATGAATGTGATGTTTGAACTGAGAACATTGTTGTAAAATGACTTAATTTCACTTCATGTCTCAACTTATTTTGGTTTGCTTTCAATGTGGTCCAAAAATCTTGTTGCCTGAGGTCTTTTCATTCTTCAATTATAGTTCTGATGTGTTGACAGATTTGATTAAAAAATAAATCCAGACTGCTGCTGCGTGTTTGTCAGACAGAGAATGTTGTGTCATATATAATTGCTTATAATCATCTTGATGAAATGATTTATTTATGTTGTGTCGGCTCATGACAGATGTCATATTTTGGAGCAGGTCCTCTTTAATTTAGAGTGAAATGAAACTGTGTCTCCTCAGTGAAGCTTCTCTGGTTCATTTTGTACCTTTTGTTTTATGAAGCTACTGAACAATTTAAAGGCTGAGTCCATTTTTGGTTGATTGATTTGTTTTCTGGTACATTCTGGCATGTTTTAGCTCTTCAAGCCACCATGTGACCTGATAGTGCACATCCTTATGGTTAGAGTATCACATACAGTAACTTTTAGATGACATTAAATCAGATCAGATGTAGTTTTACTGTTTATAGTTGGGTGTGGACTGGAAATCCTCTACATTAACAGAGCATGTAATTTTACCAAGAAATGTGAGCATTTCTGCAATCACTGACATTTTCATTTGGCCCAAACTAACACTGTGTCTATCTGAGAGGAAATATAATCCTGAATGAATAAATACAACTTGTAGAAAACGCTGTATTCTTACCATGTGTACCGCTGAACACATCGCAGGGCTCTGGTAGGAGGGTGGTTGTGGTTTTTGTAAGATGATCGGGATGAAAGCAGTAGAGATGATGGAGGACGGACAGGCGGCTAATGATCCACTGAGGGTGAAACCACAATCTGGCTGATATACTGCAAGCTGATGAGAGGCATGTGAGGGTGACGAGATGCTGAAAATTACAGCAGAGCCAGGAGAACGAGGACAGAGACAAAGCTTGGATGGACAGACACCCAGTGAGACAACACTGTAACTGTAGCTCGTGTAATGTTCAGCAAAGAGATGGAAACATCATCAGTTAACATGGATTTAAATAAAAGAGTACATTTATGTAACCCTCACATCTCCAGATAAAGACAAAAAACTGGAGGCTGATTGTGAAATGAACTCTAAACTATGTCAGAAGAAGGAAGAAGGCTCATGGTTAACGGTGTGTTTAGTCTTTTAGCCATGGCGAGCGCACACACACACACACACACACAGTAACATGCAGAGTGGGTGGCATGGTGACCTGTGCCAACACCTCCAGCTCACAGGATCAAAGATGCTGGCGCTCTCAGAGCTGCACAAACTCACTTTCCATCAAACTGTTTTGTGCCACGTTGGTCCAAAGTCCACAGAAATGTGTTGTTGCAGGAAACGTCCAGAACTTTTGCAATGAAACAAAAGAGGCTGTTTTCTTTATTAAATCTGTCCAAGTCAATCATATCTGTGATATTTCTATTTCGGTGCGATGGAAATGTTGGAGAAGGCAATTCATTCATCCTTCAGCTGTCAGATTCCTAATGGAGGCTGTGTTATCTGAACGTGTATTATTGGTGACTCATGTAGGGATTCATGCATTCGACAAAAGGCAAAGGAAGAGCCATGAATTAATCATGAGACATGGAGCGAATCAATGAGCCCTCTACAACCATCACACTGCAATCACTATAAATAAGGTGGCTTTATCCCATGAGGCTTTGGGGTCTAAGAAATTGGATTAAAGTGTTTTTACTTTTGCCACAAAATTCTCCCGCGGATGAGGGGAGTCTGATATACGTCATACAGAGCCTTGATAAGGTTTGGGTGATATGGTAGTCATAATCTTCTCTGAATAGTTGGCTCTTGAAATATTTCAGTAATCAAATTTGTGTGTAATTTATAACTTGATTAAAGCAAGGAGCAGCAGTGATGCATTTACCTTTTTTTTATTTTTTTTTTTTAAAAAAAGGGCCAAAGTCAGCAGGAAGAACAAAGTTACTGTCAGCTTAAATCTTCTTTGTCTTTCAGAATAAAAGATTTGAAAAGCTAGCTGCACAGTTGCAGGATGGAGGTGTGTCCTCTCTGGGCTTTAGTCCATCCTCTGCAGCCTGACAGCCTTTGGTCTCTATTTACTGTTTATCGCAGCAGCATTTCTCAGAGGTATCGGAGGAGGGATTTGGTGCTGGTGTGTAATTGTGTTAAAGTCCTCCCACATGCTGTCCCCAGTGTGTCTTCTGTCTCCTCTCCTAATCTCTGCTGTTTGTCTCCAGATAAGTGATATCCTCCTCAGATTAGGATCTGGTGTCCCTGCCCTGCCCACCTGGAGGGACAGGGATCCCCAGTGCGTCCCTGGGTGCTGCAAGCTGTATTTTTAGCTTCCTAATCCTTTTATAGCTCACGCAGAAATCAAAACCGGCTTCCATTAATTGCCCGAGGTAATCATGATACCGAGTGCTGGAGAGGAAGTCCTCGTTTTTGCAGGTTTGACAGTATTATCCAATGGAGCACAAGATGGACTCCTCTGGTCCTGAGGCAGTCGTCCTCCCTGCAGAACAAGATGCCAGATCTAAAGAATCTGTTCTTTTAGTTGAAAACATTTCACCTCCTCTGCATGAGCCCACAAGACGCCAAACTTTGCTGGATAATGCAGGGTCTGTTGTGAGCCGGTCCCTGTTGGGTCTGCACAGACACGCTGGCGTGAGATCTGAGCTGATCTTTGGCTTAGCCCATGTTTCCTTTAGAGTCCATCAGCCTCCAGATTTCACTGTTACTGTTCCCAGGGGCAGATCTCAGCAATGAGACGACACGACATGACAAGAAGAAGAATGTTGGATCCTGTTTGTTAGTGAGGACTTTAAATCTCTCAGTCAGTGTCACAGTGATCAAACTGCAGCTCTGCTGCCTTCGTGTTTGTTTTAATCTGTTTTAAACACAGTTTGCTGATGCTTTATTTGCTGCACATCACATTTCCTCAAACACATCTGAGGCTCTGCTGTAGCAGACACGCTTCATCTATTGGATTATGATGCTCTTAACGTGCACCCATGCCCTCAAAAAGAGGAGAAACGGTGATCGTCAACCTGCACTGAAATGCAGCAGCACAATCTAATCTCAGCAGAAAAGTACAAATGTTTAAAATGCCTTGCACATGAGATTACTTAAGGAGTTTGTTAAGCTTCTGCTGATCTTATTCAAAGTACTGTACAGTATATTTGGTTCTATTGAGTGTGAATTGCTCAACTTCTTGACCAGAGTCCAAGATATGTGACAGCTGTGATCGACTAGCAGAGCGAATGCAGGACTCCTAACAGAGCAGCAATGGAAAGACTGAGAGGAGGAAGGTGCCGGAAAGAGGAAAGCAAGACCTTAAAGAAGTCCAGTCCTGTTCATTGTTTTCTATAAACTGATTTGACTTGAGAGTCTGGGGCCGAAAGGTTGGATCATCATGAAAATTCCATGCATATATTCATTCCCCTCATCTCCAAGAATAGCAAAATATGCTGTGCTTCAATATTCTTTATTGTTCAGTACTGCAGTGCATAAATACCACAATCATCATTCCATATGTTCTCATTGTCAGCAATCACTCAAGTGCCAAATAAAATGTAATGAAGACAACGAAGTGGCAAATGTGTCAGACCTGGTTCAGAATGTAATATCAGCATAACGCTGGAAAATAACACACACACACACACACACACACACACACACACACACACACACACACACATCTATAGGAGGAGAAAAAAAGAAGACTTTTATAAACAAAATCATCTGATTTAGAATGATGGTGAAATTATTATATACATAGCCTTTCAATAAATAGGTGCATTTAATATTAAATTAATGTTTCATACATGGTACATTAAAATAAAAAGCACATCCGTTCAGAAACCAACAATGTCCATCAACAAGAACAACAAAAATAGAAACAAAAATAGAAACGCTAGAAACACAACAACGTTCATACGACTGCTGTGGGTTTGAAGGCACTTCCTTGGCAACACATTGATCCCTCTTCCAATATTTTGGGACCTGAAATGAAAAAAATAATCTGGTTGGAGTGAAAAATGCTGAATATTTTAGAGAAAAGAACCTGAACATCTGAGGAAGTCGTGTTTCTCCTAATGAGAGTCATTACCGTCCTGCCATTACTGACATTCCTGGATGTGGAAGCTGGGTCAGAAACGATCAGCGTGACTAAATAATGAAATAATGAATCACTTAGTGCACTTCAACACCCTCAATTGTGATCAGATTTCTCAGAAGCGCACGGACAGGATCTTATTATGTGATTCAGTTGAGAAACTGAATACCTGAGGATGTGTCAGCCTCTACAGTTTCTATAATCACCAGTCCTATACCACGAAAAAACTCAAATTAAGCCAAATGGCCACTTGTGTGGATGAACTCTCTCACATCAATCATTCACCAGCCAGACCTAATTGCTCCTCTGAGAGCACAACGTTTTATTGAAGAGCAGATGAACAGCGAACGCATCAGACCTGCTGTCATCGGAGAACACCCGAACAAAAGGGATGACTGTGTCCGACGGTACGACGGCACTGACGACAGCCCGAATCCTGCCTTCACCTTTGTCTAGACAACGGCTATGTTTAGGTCTAGAGCGTTTCATGGTGGTGGAAGAAGCACGTCAAGGTGATTCACAGAAAACCTCTCCTGATCTGTTCCTGTTCATCCACTTGTACTTCTCCTACCACAGTGCATCAGAACTTTATTTTAATCACGCAAAGTTTGACTTCAAATCCACCCACAGAGCCTCAGTAAACACGTCTTTAAGGTTGGTTAGGTTTAGGAAAAAACAACATGGTTGGACTTTTGTCTACACAGAGAAAGAAATGTATCATTTAATATTTTTATAAGAAGCCATGAAATAGATCTTTTTATTCATGACCGTCGTTCCAATGTGAGGTTGCATATCATTATAAACTGAACATATTTTGGTTTTGAGCTGCTGAGGATCTGATATTTGACCACCACAATGTTATGATAAACTGAACGGGTGTGTTTTCAGAGAAATCAGTGAGTGGAGTCTATGGGTTTCTTCCTGCCTCTCTCTTTCTCCAGATTTGTGAGCAGCTTCAGCCAAAGAACCCAGAAAAAATGACTTAGATTTGACAGGAGAGTGATTCAATGTGCTCGTTTCGAAACAGAAACTCCATATTCTGACACAGATGCTGGACAGATGCACCAAACATGTTTCAGTCAGTTGCACAATAAGACTTTTCAGATTTCCTCCACATCCCGCAGAGAGAAAATAATACAAACGTTAACATGACTAAATGTCAACATAATTTACCACTTTACTTTACAACCAAGAGAAAAACACTTTCACTTACATGCAACATCTACGACTGCATGCAGAGTGGACTCATCGCTAACCGTGTTAGCAACCTTGCACATCTTTTGTAATCTGAAAAAAAAAAAACATGAATATGTTAACATCATAGCCACAGGTCCAAAATATATATATAGAACTTATACTTTATAGTAATATATAGCCTAATTGAATAGTGGAAGAAAACTTGTAAAGATAAAGATCCTGCATGTTTACGGTACTGCGTGAGCTCAGTAATGTTAAACAGACACATCTGTGTGAAAATGACAGAGCAATGTTCAAAGAAGATGAAAGTGATGCTAACAGAGCAGCTCTGCATGTAAAGTACACCATCATTCAGGCCTCCTCATATTCTCATCAGCACCATCAGCATGAGGGATGAAGCACCGACAATACTCTGCGTCATCCCAATCCAGCAGACAGAACAATTAATCCCGATTGTCCACCATGTCTCCCTGTCTGGTTCAAACTAAACCTCCTATTTATGACAGGAGGTCTGATGTTTACTTCCTGTAGCACAGAGGCGTTCACTCCGCCCACAATAAAGACAATAAATATAACATCTGTGACAAGGAAGCATTGTCTGCAATTATTCTCCAATGTCTGCTTGACATCATCGCCTTAATTTCAGAGTGCACATATTCCAGGAGGATTGCTCCATCAGTTGAAAACTGTGGTTACATCACTGCAGCAAACTGTGGTTCAGAACCCAACAGGGGTCACAAGGTAAATCTGAGGGTCCACGAGGCAAATAAACACATTCTGGTAGAGAAATTATGTTTACTTTTTTTTTAGATTTGCTTTTTTTGTTATGAAATAGAGGATTGTTCTTCATATTTATGATTGGATCTGTGAGGGGAACATCACTTTTTGGCCAAACTGCTTGCAAATCACAGAAATATGCAAAAACCTGCAGAGCACTGCAGCGTTGCAGCTCTGCATGCTCACATTCACCAGAGCTGCATATATAACATATATAATGCAGAGCATTAATCATGATGGACAAGTTTTTCATGGCTAACTATCCAATAAGCAAAGTTGAGGATTATAAGAAAAAAATATCCAGTCCTCCAACTTTCACTATTGTCTGATTCACACATTGAAATAAATCCTTATTGGTGCATAGAAATAGTAGAAGCAGAACCTTCCCAGCTCAGTAGAAAACCAATCAAATGAATGTTGCATCATGTTTTTACTGCAGACACTGAGCACATCCTTATCATTAAAAGAGACATGAGGGGAAGGAGGTATACGTACAGGCTGGTCTGGAACAATCCCTGGTGTTGTGATAAAGTCTATGAAATCGAGTTCTGCACTCCGGCGAGAACTTGACTGGTCCTGCTTAATAGAAAAGACACATTTCAGTTCTTATTTCCTTTTTATCTACATTTCTAGCGCTGTACAACTTCTATAATACAACATTAGGGTATAAGAAAAACAGCATCACTAGAAATGGATCTAATCTCAGTTTTTATCAAAAAGACCATAAATAACATGGATGCTGTGGTTCATGGTTTTCATTGGCAGAGGCCACCAATGAGTTAACTATGGGGACAGAAATCCAAGTTCAACTTATAAATTATTAATCTGATATTGATGAGTCTACCATGAAGCTGCTGCAAAGCTCAGACACAGACACAGGTGAGCAGATACCCACATGCATGAATATTAGTTATGGAGGGTCAGACCCAAAATTATAATAATAATAATGACATATATATAGAGAGCGTCAAAATATTGTGGACAACACCAGTATCTGTTCTGGAGAGAAACGGGAAAAGTTGTTGGAGACGAGTGACTCAAAATAATGGACTGACTATTTCTGCACAAGTTATGATGAGAGCGACATGTGTTATTCACTCCTCTCAACAGACCTAATTACTGTGTGCAAATATACAAATAAAATCAACTTCACTGTGGTGCTAAATGTGCAGAAGTACACTCCACTCATGATGTTTTAATAAAGAGCCGTGAGGACAGTAAACATGTCAGACTTCACCACCACACCCCGTATTTGGATCTGATGATGTGACGTTCATGGACTTGGTGGAATTTATCTGCAAAAATATGTGTAAAGCAAGAAATAAAAAAACTCTCTGGTAATATAAAAAGCTGAGGATGTTTATAATCTGTAATAACACACTGGGAGCAGCATGTGTGCAGTAAATCAATATGTGGGGTGAATTAATGAAACTGATTATCTGAGGAACAATTCAACAAAATGTTTTTTTTTAAGATTTTTGAGAGGTTTGGTTTGAGGAAGGGGCTTGTTGACACTCGTTGATGATCAAGTTATTTTCTCTGTAGGATTTTTGTCAGCAAAAAAATCAGCTGGTCTGCAAATTTTGTTTTGTGTCAAATGTTCGTCTTTTCTGGGCTTCTGTAGAAACATGGCGGCCGGCTCCATATGCAGATATAAGCGGCTCATTATTTTCATTTCTGCCAATAGATCCCCCTAAAAGCTCCACACTTTTCCTTTAATTTTAGATAAGCTGACTGCTCATGTGTCTGTATGACATACATGAAGCTTTGAAACATTTATTTATTTATGTTGAATTTGCTGCATACGAATGTTTACTGTTGATTTTAATACGTCTTTTTAAAATGACCCTGATATCTCAGCCTGCAAAGACTTTGTCGGTGAACAACATGAAAAGGAGGAAAAGTGAGCGGTACAGCATCACAGACAGGGATCAGGATCAGGATCAGAGTCCAGCTGGACTTCAGCTCTAATCACCTCTGAGAGTTTCTGCAGCAGCTTTTAAAACTTCCAGATTTTCACACCAATAATGAAGTCTACTCACAGTCCTGAGACAAATAATCAGCTTAACCTTGTACTGCCTTCAACTTAACTCTGTCAGCTTTAGACCATGTGCTGTTTCTCGGCTCTACTGCCCTCCAGCTAAGCTGGGCGACCCTCCTCTGACCCCAGGGTCCACGTCCACCACCACCACTCAAACTGTACGCTGCTTTACAGAAAAAACTGAGGGTTTCAGCCAAACAGTGGCGCTCAAACAGACGCCCATCATGGTGATTTTCTTACCTGTGAAATGCTGAATGAATTTGCCTTTCATGTTTACATCTCTCGGAGCAATTTCTGGAAAAGAAAAGCACTGTTAGAAAATTGTAATATATATTAGATATTAGAGATATTAGATCAGCTCAACATGTGGCTGCAGCATTATTATTAACATCCTTGGTGATTTGGAGCATTCACATTATTTTGCAGCAGTCTTGCTGTATATAAACATGATTTTTTATTGAACATGAGCTGCGGGTGGAGTATTTATTTAATGAATCTCCACCTTGACATTTTCCTCTGTGGGGGGTTTCATGAGGTCTGGATGGAGGTAAGTGCATCACAAAATCCCCTTTCTACTCAGTGTCCATGCAGGCAACACATGGAGGTGTCTGATAACACATCGGCCACACTAACAGGCTAAAGAGATTATCAGAGGAAATCCATACAAGTAGTTAGCAGGCTAACTACATTAGCCTCCACATTTAAACACCCCGTCCATAAACACAACTATATATTTTACCTCTGTACATAAATAGACGCATATAGACGTCAAGCCTGAACCCAGATGTGGAGACTTGGAGTGACAGCAGCCTGGATTAAACCACACCAGCTAATGCAGGTTAAGGCACCAGATTTATAGCATTAATAGGAATGTCTTGTGTCGTCCTGATGAAAAGAAGCCCTGTGGCTGATAAAACCTCTAAAAGTTCGTCTGCTTCACTGCATAAACAAAGACACATAACTGGGTTTCCAGATGTTTCTCCTTCCTCCTCATTGTGTTCAAAACATCCATCCTTGCGTGACCACAGCTCTTTGGGTCGTGTCACACGCACCATTTGCTAATATGCTGCTTTTATATCCTCAAACGATGAATTCCATCCAGTCAGTGGTCTGAGAAAGGTACTTTTCCAATTGCATAAGCTGAAACTTTGAGCCTCACGATGCCAAAGCATCGCAGCAGATCTGCAGTATGACCTGACTGACACACATGGAAGAGAAGCAGCACGTTGGCTCTGAACAAACTCACACCAGTGAGGCTCAATCCCAGACGGAAACCTGAGATAACTGAACAGCAGAGGAATCAAAGGTTTACTTAAATGGCTTCATTCCAGGGTGAACATAAGGCTTCACTGAGGCCAGTAAAGGCAGAGCTGCAGCAGGACATCCCAGACAGCTCGGCAACCTTTGAGTATCAGGAGAAAAGAAGTGAGAGGAGCACTGAGGGTCACTTTGTTGATGCTCATATCAGTAACCTGGACTGCTGCTCACAGTCTCATCCCATAATTACCGTCAGCAGGAGTTCAGTGACATTAACTCACTGAATGCAGCTCAGCGCTGCCTGGTGTGTTCTGCACAGATGCTTGTGATTGGAGATGCTCTCTGATACGTCACAGTGTGTCTGTGTGCGTGAGGTGGTCATCATTCATGTTTGAGATTCCACAATGAATCACACTGAATGAATCATTCACAAGTTTGGCACAACCATCGCTCCTCCTGCATGAGTTCCCAGCACCTCTCCACGTCTCCGTCCATCAGTCTGAGTGAGGGAGGCATCAGTCTCTCAGAAATAACAACCCCAAACACACCAGATGTGACACAGCCCTTTTCTCCTGCACACATGAAGCACACCTTCATTATAAAACCCGTATCCAGTCTTTACAACATATTCATGTCAGGTACCACTTACAATCACACAGACCTTTTATTTTCCTTTCCATACACCTTGAATCAACACTGATAATAACCAGGCTCCTAAATAAGGAGGACAGACCAGAACAATGACAGCTGTCTCCCACAGTAAAATGGGGATTATGCTTTCATCAGGACCTAAAAATAAATCTTATCAGCTTACCTATGAGTCTGCTGTTATCCTGCCTAGGAACATAGAAAGGCTTTTCACGGGAGGAGAACTTCATGTCTTGGGCTGAGCTGAGGAGTCCACTGCTACAGCGCCTGGAGACGCCTCTGTCCCGCTGCTGGCTGTCTCTGATAACCTGCAAGATTAGATCCAACAGGGTCCTTCTTTCTTTCTGCTTCATGTCCTTGCTGTCCATGCACTGGCCCGAGGTGATGAGCAGGAAGAAGATGGTCAACAGAATGTGCCATTTCCTCTCCACCTGCATGACTTCTCTGTCTGGAAACAAATTCACAAACTGTTACAAATGGTTTCTATTAAACTCTAACAACCAAAAACAACAGCTGTGCACATTGCATCCAGCTGAACACCATTTCAAACCAAAAATGACTCCATGTCAGAGGTAACAGCCTCTAAAAGTGGAATCAATCACGAGCATGCACTTTACTCAGCAGCCACATGATGTCCAGAGTGATAAAAGAGTAACATCCTGAAGTCAGGGTAACTTTAGACTTACTAGTTTGGGAGTTAAAGATGCTTATGTCCTGGAGAGTTCTTCCAGTCGTTGTCTGCGGTCCGGACAGGAGAGAGAGAGAGGGAGAGAGAGGAAGAGAGAGAGCACAGCCAGCAGATTGTGCTCACCACCGTCTTTCCTCAAATAATGCGTCCCTTTTTATACGAGGAGCAACCTTCAAAGTAATACAATCGATCTGGTGTGGGTGGTTGAGCTCTGTTGACATCTTTGGTGCAGTTTCTTCCAGTGGCGCTCGCTCACTTTGGCACGCGCCCCTCCTTTACGCACCAAAACATCTCCGGTTGTAGTTTCACGGGACTTTTCAGCTCCAGATAAAAAAAAACACCTCCTCCACAAACAGAAACGCTATAAGGTCTAAAATAAGAGCCCCACTGAAATCTGCATTTCAACAGTAAAGCAGAAGGACCGAGGCGCACAGAGAAGCTCTTTTCCAGCTGGAGCAGGAAACCTGTTGGACGCTGGATGCGGAGCAGAGAAGAGCCTGAGGGCCTGTAAGCTCCTGACCTGACAGCCTGCCGATGTTTTTACCCACCGAGGTCCAGGTCTTGTGACCGCCTAAGATCTGCAGAGGAAGCGGCTCCAGGAGCAGCCAACCATCAGCCTCCACCTGCAGGAGGCTGTGGAGATGACCAAACACCTGGTGCGTCTCCAAACACACCTGAGAGTCCAGAGAGTCAGAGGACTTGACTGATGGCTCATGTTAAAAATAACTAAAGACATTCTAACATTCAGCTTTAATGTGAATGAATAACTGCATGAAGTCTGCAAACTGCTTCATATTTCCATCTGACCTTTATAGGGGGAAGTTTTAGGCTCCAGCTGCTTTTATAGCTGCCAACATGTCATCTGGCACCGGCAGCTTTTAGACCAAAAACTTCCTTTACTGACACTTTGGAGAGAATCCAGAGGAAGGACGCCACCTAGTGGTGCTTCACTGCTGCTGGCCTCACGAGAACACTGAACAATATGTGCACATATATGAGAAAAACTATTAGAATTATTTTAGTTAAGTACCTTTATTTAAAACAATAAAATAAACCATAGAAAATGTATCACTTCTACATACCATGGAGGACAAATAATACTTTTATTCTTAAAACAGATAGCTCAAAATAATCCTAAATTATTGTATAATTTATTAAAACTCGCTACCACACATATTTCCATATAATAGGAATGACACCAGACAGGATCACTGCACACAAATGATCAAATCTAGATGATAGATTTTCTTTTTCTTGATTTTTACAAAGCTTGCCATGTGGCAACGTGGTTTTGTTTTCATAATTGGAGAGAATTTAAATGACATGTTTTAATCAGGACACTCAGTCACTTTACGAGGTGCTATACTGTACTTTCTGTTGTTTTATATTTAATACAGATATAATACACCACATTAAACATAATACACGGCTGCCTCTGTTCTTATTTGGAACAGGAAAAAGTAATTACTCAGATTCAAAGCATCTGCTTTACAACTGAATTCATCTGACAATAAGAGTGATTTATTACTTTTACATGGCTGCCATCTTCTGGCAGAACATGGTACACCCAGTGAAACTACAGTCAAATACTCTGCTGTGCATATTTTAAAGGACTAACTGAAACTGAGGACACTGAACTGAATGAATGAATGCACGTCTAAACAGAAATCTCTTTCTCTTTTTGATCACATTCATTTGAATTCATTTAGCTTACTCTTCCCATGGTAAAGACCATCAACAAGTTAGTTTATTTTGACAACATTTGGAAAATAAACTGTCATCATTTCAAGAAAATAACCATGGTAAAAAAATCAGCTCATCAAATGGTTAAGACCATTTCTGGGAAATAATGATCTGTTGATCATGTCATGTATAAAAACTACTCACAATAAGTTAAGGATATTGTTATTTACATGAGTGCTTTTTCTAATTGGTCTGAATTTTAATGAAATAAGGAATAGTTCCCTTTGACATTAATGAACAAGAAGAAACACTATTACATTAGTTCAATATTTATTACCCCAACAATTTAGACAATAACAAAGATAGCCCTAAATAACCAAAATGGATAAAGTCAGCAGCGATTGTTTCCAACATTTGCTTCACTGACAGCAGAGTGAATATTTATTTGATATCACTTGTCAAAACCACACACTAGTTCACCAGTGAGCTGCAAAAACTCTGACATGTTAACTAGTCTGCCTCTATTCAAGGTCACTAGTTAACTAGTCAAATGAAAAAAATGATCTCAGTAGTTAAGTAGTGCAGCAGCCCTGTGGCAATTTAACTGTGCAGGAGACTTCATGTGGGCCTCTTATTGGCTCTCCAGCAAGGATCCCTACTGAGTGCTGTGCAGAATTAGGTGCTATGACAAATCTGTCTAAAACAGCATTATTTCTTCTGTCTGCCTCCATGAATCCATCTATGCAAACTGAACAGACAAGTTTTCTGCTTTTTGGAGTGCAGTTAAATTTTTTTGTTTTGGATTTTGCACTACTTTTTTTTTAAACAATTGCAGTCATAAGGAGATAGGTTTAAGGAGATACCTATAATAGTCTGAAAGGGTAGAATGGTAAATATTATATATTATGATTAGTTTATCACTTTCTTATGCAAAATGGAGTAAAAGTAAGAATAAGAAAAGGAATTCTATACTAGTAAATGAGTTAACTAGTGTGTGTGATGCTCTCAGGGTGTGAAGGGTATCATGTGTCTCTGTTTAAATAAATGTGAAAGCATATTCATGGTAATACTGTGACATTAAACTTACACATGGACTGTCAATCCTAAAAAAATACAACAGCATTTCCAAAGATCTACATTAGTTTCTCTTATTTGTTCTCACTTACCTGCTGCCCACTCCATGACATCCACAACCCACTGAGACGTCATTCCGTCAGAGCTACGGTGTTCTGCTTTCAATACATCAAGACTGGCCGTTTCATCAACGAGTCTCTGGCAGGTCTGATAAAAAGCATTATTCAATGATGAGCAAAGTTTGCATGTTTCATAAGAGGCCATATGCACACAAGGAAAGACACACGATCCATGAACAGGACAATCACCTTTGTGGATCTTGAGGAAAGTGATGATAAAAAAGAGGATAGTAAACACTTCAACTGTTTTTGACATGAATTTTGTTGTCAGGGCACATCTGGAAAGGAAGCTGTTGACCTGCTCCCTCCTGATTTCTGCCGCTTTATTTGATCTGTTTGAAATGGAGTGAAGATTGATATTGAATTAACTACAGATATGACATTTAGCTTGGTTTGATATTTATAGTGTGCTTGTAACATCAACAAAGTTCACATTATAGCACCATATTAAATATACCTCACACTTCGGAGCATGAGCACGAGCGTGCATGATGCTCAGAAAGGGTTTGATCCTTGTTAGCTCCTGGAGAGCTGAGATTACACCTGCCACCTTTTCCAGATATGACCAGTATTTATGAGATGCATCCATCACAAAGAAGAGTGCAACAGATCTTTTTGAAAGTACACAGGGTAGGCATTTATCTCCCCCTTGTACATGTTGAGTGCTTTCAGCAGAAACCTGTGACGACACACAGCATCCTCCATTCCCTCTTCATCCAGTTTGGTAGCTCTTCTTGAGGTCTCCTTTGCTGCTGACCACTGGAAGTCCCCACATGTTCCTCTTCCTTCAGTCTAGGACACACAAAACAAAAACTACACATTCCCTCAATGGTCTGAAATTAGTTTGAGGAGCATTTTTCACTGCTTCTTGTTAGATGTCTAGTCTCCAAATGTAGACACCTCGCTGTCTTCAGCCACAAAATCTCCTTCAAAAAAAAGGCAGTGTCATCAGACCTGTTACAGATCATATTAATGATTAATATAAAATATAATGAAACTAAGATTTCTCTGGATTTCTGTTGAAACGATACAGCTTTCTGTTCCCATCTGCAGATATGGCCAACATCTCTGGTGTCCAGGCTGGGCAGGTGAAATGGTCACCACAGCAGAGTTCGTCCACCTCAAATACAGCGAATGAAAATTGCAGGAAGCTCCGCTGCAGAGCATCACTGCTCACCTGTCCACTCTACAACAAACATGGAAGGCAATGTTTTTACTTTTTCTGCCTGTGGAAATAACCTGTGTTATGGTGATGGAACAAAGCACTGACTCTTCCTCCACACTGAGTGTGATACTGCAGCAGTTCAGCAAAGGTCTGTCTGGAGAAGCCTGGTGAGATCACTTTTAGCTCCTGGAATGACCTAAAGAGATCCACTGTGTACACTGTGGATGTGCTGACAGAAGCTGGTCAATATCCACTCAAAACAAGTGTGTCAGGAGTCCACTGCTGATTGGATGCATCACATGAATATAGTGGATAATTCAACTAAATAATATTACTAAATTATATTATTTTCAATAATATGAAGTTCCCATCACTGCACAGGAGAAGGCGTGTTAATATTAATTTGATCTGACCTTATAACTGCAGGCTTGTAGTAGAGGAAACACAAAGAATGACCATCAGCCTCCTCTGTTTGTTCCAAAAACCAGGAGGACGCTGCATTTTTGTAGCCAATATTGAAAATAGATTATCTTAAACCCAAAGCTTACTGGGGGATAAATCTCAGCTACCCAATGCAACCAGATGTGACTTTTCAGTAATGAAGCTTTAAGACATTTGAAGGCACCAGAACTTCCTCAGGGGAAAGAACAGGTCTGTGCAATGACTGAAACAGCATCCAATGAATGTGTGCTTATGAGATGAAGTGATGGCAGGTGGAAGGGGATGACCTCTTGGAACAGGTTTTGGGATTACATGAAGGAGGACAATGATACCCTTCCAGGACTCTGGTTTTATTTTCTTTTATTTTATTGCGAGTATGTTTGCAAGGATGTTTTGGGGCATGTATGGGTGTACTGGTCTACAGATTATTGTACATATTATTTGATATTATTATGAAAAAATGTTGAGTCTGTCACTACAGTTACTTAGCTATAACACAACCTGTTTCTGTGTGTATAAACATTTTCCATCTACCAAGCCTGTGAAAAAAAATGAAAACTTGAATTAAAAAAAATACTGTTTTGTACTGTAATGACAGATGTGTGTTCTATGAATTTCATTCATCACTGATTTACTTAAAATTACTTAAAATGTCATCACTCTTAATTCCCAAATTCATTTTGAGGATTTAATGGGGCAGATGGCACATCAGAAACCTCCACACTGGGTGACAGAGAGGTTGAAAAAAAAACAGTAGGCTACATATATATATATATATATATATATATATATATATATATATATATATATATATATATATATATATATATATATATATATATATATATATATATATATATATATATATATATATATATATATATATATGTAGCCTACTGTTTTTTTTCAACCTCTCTGTCACCCAGTGTGGAGGTTTCTGATGTGCCATCTGCCTAAATATATGAAGTCAGCTATAGACTATAAAACACGCAGGCAGCTTGTTGAGGTCGGTGCCGTATCCATGCGTAAATACGCAGCGCACCAGGCACTGCAGCTGAGGGACAAATTACACCAGACTGCCCTCAGGATGTTAGATAAACTATCTCATATGGACATGCAGATGTGGAATATGCGGACAAATTATGATAAATGATAGTCGCGATTATTCACACTTATTCGTTATTCCTCCTAACGTCACTTATTTTTTATTATTGTTATTTTTCTTCTGTCAGATTTCAGTGCTTCACTTGTGCCACAGCTTTGAGCCCACAGAGCCTTCATAAAACATAAATTAAAGATTCAAAGTGTTTATTGTCATATGCAACCCTGAAGAATAAAATTCATTCTATTCTGTCACCAATTAAAACTAAATAAGATAAATCTGAAGTATAACACAGATCAAAATATGTATATATTTTAATTACTCCCTGCTTATTGTAATATTAATTTGACTGTCACGGCTGGATCTGTGAGTAGGTCACTACGAAGACTGTCACGAGTGGGTCAGCTCGATCGTAGCGTTCCTCCTCAGTGAAAGAGCGTTTTAGCGCTACGAGCCTTAATCTGGGAAACGCGGCCAATGTCCGATAGAATAATAAATAAAACAAAAAGTAAAAAAAGAATAGATCTGACACTCAAAGATCAAAATGTCTTAATTTATTCGTTACATCACTGATACACAGCTGTCTTGAAAAACATTCCATAGCGACTGCGCATGTCATGACGTAATTTCATAAATTATGCAGAACACAATGATGTAAGAGTTTAAAAAGAATGATGTAAGAGGTTGAGCTCCTGCAGACCAAAGGCACAGCTCTACATCAGGACTGACTTCAGAGCGATCCCAGCAGAGGAACAGACCACAGCTTGATATTTTGTGCCATATTTTGGAAACAGCACTTTGTTATTTGGTGAAGACATCAAAATATCATCAACAGAAAAGTGATGGAAGGAGAACGTCGTCGCTATGTGCAACAGGTGCCTAGTGGACTTTCACAGTGCCGTCCTGAGTGTGTGGAGCTAAAATCTGAGCTCAGGAAACTCAGGGAAGCACAGCGGCACTCCCAGACAAGACTTCAGGATTACCATGAAAGGCAGAGGGAGACCGAAAAAGAGAGCCAGTTGCTTAAATTGGAGTTAGATAAAGTCATGAGGGAAAAGGAAATTCACGCGAGAAACCTGGAAAATAGCGCTTTTGAGGTGGCCACTCTTAAAAACATACATCACACAAGCCGAGCAGAGATTGAACATCTGAGAGAAGCATGTGCCCAAGAGAAAAGACTAAGTCAGCAAGAAAAAGATGAGGAGGTGGCCCAACTTCAACATGAGAAAAAGATGCTTGACATCAGTCACAAAACTCTATGGTCAGAATTGCAAAAGAGTATGGAGAGAGAGAAACTTCAGAGGAAGAAAAATGAAACCCTTAGAGATGAATTAGCCCTGATGACCAGTGAGTCAGCAAAAAAACAGATGAAGATTGAATTAATGGAGATAAAAAATTATCATGTGGAGCAAAATGAAACAGAGTTGAGGCTAGCTCTACATGAAGTTCAGAAAAATCATTCCTTCCTGTGTGAGCAGTATAGGTGCATCACCACTGATCTAACTCAACTTAAGTCTCAGAAAGCTCAACTAGAGGAGGAGAACGACAGCCTGAAGACAGCTGTGCAAGATATCCAGAAAGAAGTAAGAGTAGGTCAGAAAGCTCTCACGGAAAAAGATAAAGAATTACAGAAGTGGACCCAAGCTAAAACACAGTTGGGGCTAACACTACGTGAACTTCAGGAAAAGCAAAACACTCTGTGTGAGCTGAATACAAGCGTCACCAGTGAGCTGACTCAACTTAAGTCTCAGAAATCTCAACTAGAGGAGGAGAATAACAGCCTGAAGACAGCTGTGCAAGATCTTCAGAAAGAAGTAAGAGTAGGTCAGAAAGCTCTCATGGAAAAAGATGAAGAATTACAGAAGTGGACCCAAGCTAAAACACAGTTGGGGCTAACACTACGTAAACTTCAGGAAAAGCAAAACACTCTGTGTGAGCTGAATACAAGCGTCACCAGTGAGCTGACTCAACTTAAGTCTCAGAAATCTCAACTAGAGGAGGAGAATAACAGCCTGAAGACAGCTGTGCAAGATCTTCAGAAAGAAGTAAGAGTAGGCCAGAAAGCTCTCATGGAAAAAGATAAGGGAGTACAGAAGTGGACCCAAACTGAAACACAGTTGAGGCTAGAACTACATGAAGTTCAAAAAAAGGAAGCCTTGCTGCGTGAGCAGTATAGGAGTGCCACCAGTGAGCTGATTCAACTTAAGTCTCAGAAAGCTCAACAAAAGGAGGACATTAACAACCTGAAGACAGCTGTGCAAGATCTTCAGGAACAAGTAAGAGTAGGTCAGGAAGCTCTCATGGAAAAAGATAAGGGAGTACAGAAGTGGACCCAAACTGAAACACAGTTGAGGCTAGAACTACATGAAGTTCAAAAAAAGGAAGCCTTGCTGCGTGAGCAGTATAGGAGTGCCACCAGTGAGCTGATTCATCTTAAGTATGAGAAAGCTCAACAAAAGGAGGACATTAACAACCTGAAGACAGCTGTGCAAGAGCTTCAGGAACGGGTGAGTGAGGCGAATGAACTAATCTGGAAAAAGAATGCAAAGATAAGAGCAAACCAAGGGAATTGTCTTTCATCAGTATGAGATTACAACAGAGAATCAGGGGTATGAGACTACCACTGAGGATGAGGGGTATGAGACTACAACTGAGGGGGATGAGACTACAACCGAGGATAAGGGGTACAAGACTAGAACTGATCCTCCCAGAGGCTCCGGCTGCTGTTGGACGCAAGACATTTCTTGCGATGCTGTGGTAATGTTCTACGGCAAGCAGCTATGCATGTTGGTTTCAGTGCTCTGAATTTATGCTTTTACCACAACCCACCAGACTTTGTCAACAGACCGCTTCAGGCCTGCTATGACTGCTGTGACTAATTCATTTTACCTAAACCTTTCTGAACTGGACTACCTACTATCTATCGGTCAATCTACCTCCTGTGATGGGACAATCTACTTCCTGTGATGTGAAAATATATCTCCTGTGATGGGACAATCTATGTGATGGGATAGTCGACCTGCACATTTTTCAACACAGGTCGGGCCACAAGGTGGGGTGCGTTATGTAATGTTAGATATTATTCACTCATACTCGGTAGCTCATACTGCATTGGTTACAGTATGAGCTAGTCCATGAGTGTAAATAGAGTTCTTCTAAAATAATTAATATGACAAAGTAAATAAAAAATAAAGTAAAAAATAATAAGTTGAGTTGAGTTGATTTTAAAGTTGCACCACACAATCCATTAAAAAGCTGGGTTTTATAGAGGAACTGCTGTCTGGCATCAACCTCCTCCTGGAATGTAGTGAGGCTTGCTTATCAACAAGCCTTATTATAACAGTGCATAAGACAAGATAATCCTTTGTTAGTTCACAAACGGGGAATTTTTCATCATTGTGTAGTGTATGAAAAATATTGATGCCAGTGTTTTATACATGTGCTTTTTTATTCTAGTGTTTTCTATGTAGCATTTTATTCTATAACTGAACAGATTTCAGATTCTTATCATCTTTAAATGTCTTTTCTTCACATCATATAAGGAGGAATAAACACAAACTCAACACACTTTGGTCTGGATAGTAATTTCATTATTTTACCCACACTGTGTTAGAAAACTGTAAGTGCCTGGAAAGTTATTTGGTGGTCAACCCTCAACACTGAGCAGCCCCTCGAGGACTTAGAAAGCAAAGCCTAACTGCTGTAACCTAACATTTGTTTGGCAAATCATGTGTAGTTTGTATCACTACTCTGCAGTGCTGAAGCTTTGAGGAAACAGCGTTGAGTTTCAGACAGTTGATCTCCAGGTGTCCTACCTGAACAGCAGCATCAGAGCAACTGGAATGGCTCTGTCACCCATTCCGGGACATCCAGCTGGTCCAGGTCCCTGAAATGGATCTCCGAGTCCGCTTTCACATCTCTCAAGTGGCTGGTGTAACAAATCACATTGTTGTCTGTCAGCTCATCCATCACCTGAATGTAAGAATAAAAATTAGCCTATTCCAAAATAATACTAAAACTAATGCTACTACTACTACTACTACTACTAATAATAATAATAATAATTATAATAATAATAAGCTACCTTGGTCAAGTGATGAAAATTACTTAGCTGACGCCGGCCCAAATTATTTCTGTAGAGATCCAGCTTGGCAAGGAAACTGCGGACTGTGGTCTTTGAATGAACCAGTGTCACGACTTCTCCTTGAAGCTTCAGTGAGACCTCATTCATTTTCCTAAAGAAGTCAGCAAGGTAATGGATGTCGGTACGACAAGACCATAGCTTGACCTTTAGATCGGCATTGACACTGTTTAGGAACTCCAGGACTGTCTGAAAGAATTCGCACAGCCTCGCTAGACAGTTGCCTTTGGAGAGCCAGCGTACCTCGGTGTGCAACAATACTGTAGATGCTCAAAGGACTCATCGTTCGCCCCACACAGCTGCCTGAAGAGCCTGTCATTAAGAACATGGGCTTTGATTTTATTTATTGTGTTTAGAGCGGCAGTTCTCAATTATTTTCTGTCATGCCCACCCAAGGGGACAGAAAATTTAGGATGGAAAATTCAGTGGTCTACAGTATAAATGAACAGTATAAATGAACATTTGAAACATGTTGAGACTGAAAAACTGAAACATTAAAAAAAAATTGCACATAGAAAACTATTAAATTAAATTATTGCCCAGTGAGAGAGTTGTAACTCACCACTGTAGAAGTTGTTGGCACCAGCATTCTGCATAGTTTTCAGTGAAAAAAGTCCAGTAGCTTATTGACATAATTGGGGAGTAAAGGCTAGTTCATACTCTGGCAGTCCGTTCGGGACGCGGCATGGACTGCGTGAAGGTTTGCGCGTACTCAAAGCGGATGTCCGCAAGGTCCATGTATGGTCCATGGGCACTCCGCACTGGTGTCACACAAAACAATGCTCCGCATGTATTTTTCACATCGACCCGCATGAAGCTCTGAGCAGAGTGGACATTCTGCGTGGATTCTGGTCTGCTAACAGTCAGCCAGAGAATGAACTGGCCTCTAATGAAAGTTCCCCCCCGACACCTCACTGCGCCCCCCCCAGGGGGGCACGCCCAACCATTTGAGAAGTACTGGTTTAGAGACTAGTGGAGAGATGGACTGATGGCTTTGGATGCCAGGTTATGTTGGTGCAGCACGCAGTGCACAGTCAACACTTGTGGAACACGCTCCTTTAGGAAAGTGGCGAATCCAAGGGAGTTTGGAAACATTCTAATTTGCACTGTGTATGTACCCTGAGTGCCAACGCAGGGAGCGCTGCAGCTTAGGAGAGATACCGCCGCTCCTTCCTGCATGCTGCTGTCAGACTCTACAACACCTCACTCAGTTCCCGTTAACACACACATACTGTATGTTGATTGCACCGTATCCCTGTCTCTGAGTTGTGCGTTTGGGCTCTCCTGCAGCATGGAGCCCTCACAACGCCACTCCATATGCTGTGTTAAGTAATTTTTGTCTACTCATTTTAGTCACTTATGTTGTAGATATTACATGCCTAGTTATTCACTTATTGTTATTTCCTTATTGTATATATGATGCTATTTTTTTCTACTTGGTGGTTTTCTACTGTTGTTATTATTCTTATTTTTTTATATGCCCTACTTGTAATGTTGCACTATCCACTTTGCTGCTGTAACGATGCAAATTTCCCCACCTGTGGGACGAATAAAGGATTATCTTATTTTATCTTATGTCTCCCATATGCAAACACACCTCTGTGTATAAGCAGGAGGTAAACTACTTTGTACAGTGGTGTGGTGTGAGGACCACCACCTCACTGTAAAAAAAAGAAGAAATGTTTTTTGACCCAGGTCATGTGGGGGACCACACTGTTACTCATTCATAATGTTAATATTGCTCAGGTTGATTCATACAAATGCATGGGTGTGCATATTGACAGCAATCTATCCTGGATGTTAATAGTGTGTGTGCTAAGATCCAGCAGTGACTTCACTTTCTGTGTGGGCTCAGGGTGTTTTTTTACCGTGCTGTGATTGAGAGCATATTTCACTATGCAATATCTGTTTGGTTTGGTATTTCACTCTGAAGATAAAGTCCCAAATCAACAGACTAGTTCACACTGCAGTGATGGGGGTGAGGGTGAACCCCACTCTCCAAGCAGTATTTGAGGAGACTGTACTTAGACAAGCTAAGAAAATATTTGAGGATGCCTCTCATGTCTTGAATTCAGAATATGAACTCTGGAAAACATTACAGAGTCCCACTAAAAAACATAAGAAAAGATTTTTGAACAGCAGGGCTCCAAGCACGAAGAGGAAGCGGTCACTGTCCAGAAGTCAATCTCAACTTTGGACAGAGAGAAAGAAACTATGCAAGACGAGGTGGATCAAAAGAGTGAAGAACTGGTTGTTCTCCAGGAGGAGCTGTCTTAAAAGGTACCATAACCAAGAAACTTCATCAAGATTATAAGATTCACATTGACATACGCTCACATGCCCACATGTTGAGTGGTCTGAAGCAATGTGCAGTAAGTTATCTTCAGCTTCAGTGCAGCTGATAGAATGTCATCAGAAACAGCCCAGTCACTATTTTACAACGGAGGATTAGGGCCACTTTGAGGGAAAAAAAATTAAGACTTCAAGAAAAAAGTCATTATTTACGAGACTTACGTTGCAAATTTACGAGATTAAAGTCATTATTTACTAGAAAAAACTCGTAATATTCTGACCAGTTTTAGAGGAGGAGTTAAAATGAAGGCCATGGAGCGTTTCGTGGAACTGTATTTCAATATAGGTTTTACAAACAAGGAGATACTTAATCTTTTGGCACGTCAGCATCACACTGTCATAAGTATCAGGACTTTAAAAGGAATATGCAATAAAATGCATCTTTTCTGCAGAAAGAACCAGGCAGATTTGGATGAAATCGCTGCATTTGTGGAGGGGAAAATGGCTGCAAGTGGTTGAATATAGGGTTATCAGTGATGCATCAATGGGCCAAGAAACATTACGACTGATAATCAAGATTTTGGATCCAGAGGGAGTCGAGCTCCTGCGCTGGCAGCACACCTGCAAAGGCCCATCTGCTGGAAGTGCAGACCGATGATTTCCTCCTACTCTTAAAATCCCATCCTGCATGACAGGATCCAGCTTGTTGATGTGACTGCTTCTTTTCAGCTTGTCACCTTTCTGAATGGTCATCAGTTCATCGCTGAAGCCTTGCATTTGACACAGTTTGATAATTTCAATCTCTCGCAGTGCAATATCTTCAGTAGTGAGTAAAGATCCACTGATAGCTGTTTTTAGCCTTTGCATCTGATTTGCAACAATCTCAGTTTTTCTTTCATGACTCAATCTCTCACTCGCTTGTGATGTGAGCAATTTGTGATGCACGCTCAGTTTGTGGAGCAGTTGTTTCAACTTCATCATCCAGGAAACTGCTCTTATCAATCTGTGCCATTCTGAATAATGACAAATGAGCTTGTTAAGTGTATTCTCATATGCATTTGTAGCATTCACACTCACTGCAGCTTTAACTTCAACATCATTTTTCTGGATCTCTTTGATATTAGGTGAAACTGGCCAATGTTCCTTTTTTTTCTTCTTCAAAAAATCTGGCCCACCAGTCCAGTCCCGACACTTTATGAGTGAGTCCACATTCATTCCTCTAGACGCATGGTCAGCTGGATTCAGCTCAGAGTTCACATACATCCACTGACTTGGCTTGGTGTTGTCTCTGTTCACTCTGTTGGCAACGAAGGTTTTAAATCTAGCATTCCCACTAGCAATATATCTCAGCACAGTGGTAATGTCTGACCAAAACATGGACTCTTCCAGTGGCATTTGCAGCTCTTTTGTCATAAGCCTGTCCATTTTTACAGCGACAGCAGCAGCTGTTAATCTGAATCTTGGAATCGTTGTCTGTTTCAATGGAGACACTCTGGACTTCCTGATGATAAATGAAGAGTGAACTGAACCCTTTTCATTTTTAATGCAAAGGTAGGTGACAACGCCATAACCTTTCTCACTCACGTCCGCGAAGTGATGCATTCTTGTGGATGTGACTTTTCCAAACCCAGTTGGTCAAAACTGTTGAGAGAAACATCTGTCTACTGTGAAACCATGAAGTTTTTGAAGATCCAAAATCCACCTTTGTGATCTTTGAGCCAAGTCAGCAGGGATATCTTCATTCCAGGACACTTTCCTGCCACACAGCTCCTGCAGGATTATTTTTAGCTGTCAGGATGACAGGTGACAAGAACCCATACGGGTCATATACAGCACTTACAAATGACAGAATGCCACATCTTGTTTGTGGTGTATTCTCTTGTTTGCATTGATTCTGACCTTGAATACATCTAACTAACGCTATGTCTGAAATTAAGGTAATGTGGTCATGTCTGAATCTTGATAACACTCCTATCAGTGTATTAAATCTAGTCCTTGTAAAAGCTCTGCATTCAGTGACTTGCCCTGAAATGATGCTACACAGTCAAAAACTATGCGAAGTTTTTTTGGGGGTGATATACCCCGTGATGAGGTATGTACCACACTCTATCATTTCCAGACAGTCTCTTCTGGTACTTCCACTGCATACTCTTCACTGATCAGATCAGACATGAATCTCTGATACTCCTTATGAAAGTCTTTGTTTTTGACAAGTTTCTTTTTCAAGTATTCTGCTCTCTGAAGGACTACACTGTAGTTGTTAGGCATCTTGACAGCTTTGTTTCTGAAGGGAAGACCTATGCTATAGTGTCCATCAACCTTTGTCATTGTCTCATTAACAGAGTCCATAAACTGTATGTCTTCTCGTGACATTTCCTGTTTTTCTTCACTGGCTCTCTTTGGAAAATCATAGTTGAACTGTTGCACAAGCAAGTTCTCCACACTGGCAATGGAGATGTGATTGACAGAAACAATTTGTCCACTTTCAGATGGAGTGATACAACCATTACTCCTGAGGGGACCACTGATGACCCATCCGAGTATTGTTTGAACTGCATATGGACAGTTGTCCTCACTGTGGATGATTTCCCATGGTTCCATCAAGGCCTTGTAAACGTCGCAGCCTATCAACAGTCCAATATCTGCATCTGTTTGTGGCAGCTCGATACCATGAAGGTGTGGCCACTTTCCCAAATCTTCCTGCACAGGAATGTTCTCTTTGGAAACAGGAATGTCTTTATGTGAATAAATCTCAGGTAAATCAATGTAGATGTTCTCTTTCAAACCACAAATCTCTAGACCTGACAGATGGTAGCTTGGCGCTAACTTTTCTTGGCCCATTGTTCGAAGCAATATTTGCGTTTTCTTGCCTTCTATGCCAAGCTCTTTCATTAACTTTTCAGTACAGAAAGTGCCTTGACTTCCATTATCCATGAATGCATAAGTCTATCACCTTGCTGCTTTTCTTTAGCTTGACACACACAGGCACAATTGCCAAGACACAACTTTCCTTTCCGGCCCCGGTGGCACAACAAGGTACACTAGAGTTGTGTGTTGTTTCACATGTTGTCATGTTTTCTGGAGGGTCTTTCTTGCTGCTCTTAACAGTTTCATTGTCATCTTCCCTTGTGACATGAAGCAAACTTGGATGTTTCTTAGAGCAGTGTTCACATGAAGCTCTCCGTTTACAATCTTTGCTCAAATGACCCTGAGTCAAACATGAAAAACACAGCCCTTTTCCTTTAAAAAACTCTAGTCTTCCTTTGTAGGGCTGTTTTCTGATTTTGAGACATTCTGCCAATGTATGTTGTTTTTCACAGAATATACATGGCTTCTGAAAGGCATTAACAACTTGACAAGAGGAGCCTTTACTCTTTTCAGGTGAGTTCTGATTTGCAGCTTGTGCTACACTTGTAGCAAATGTACTCCCCTTTGGCCTGCTTGCTCTGTCTGTTTTTGCATGATGTTTCCCCTTATCTTCAGTATCCTTTATGTCACCAAAAAGAGGATCTGCAGCTATTTTAGCTTGCCTGTTTATAAATTTGACCAGATCTGCAAATCTTGGTCTCTTTCCACTTGCTTCTTGAATATCTAAGGCGGAAACTTGGAAACAATGACTCTAAGATTAGTGGGATTCTCTATTTCTTGCAGCTGATCAAGGTCTTTCATTGCATTGTTACACCCAGTTAAGAACAGAGAGTAACTATGGAGAGCCTTAGCATCATCTTGTTTGATTTATGGCCAACTGAGAGCCCTATTCATGTAGGCAGGTAAGATTTTCAGCTCATTGCCATAGTCACTAGTTAGCAATGGTCTTGCTTTACTGTAGCCTTGATATGGACTCATATGATGGCAACTTCTGACCAAGTCTCTCGGCTCACCTCCAGTGAACTGTTCAAGGTAGCATAACCTGTCATTGTCATTATCAGTTTTGTCATGAATGGTATGGTCAAACGCCCTAATGAAGGGGGTCACCACTGAAAACAGGTATGTCTCTTTGGGGCAAATGGGTCAACTTCTGTTATTTGACTAACATCTCGGTGATGTCATTTTGTTTCAGGATCACTTCACACAGGTTGACAGCATCACTTCTGACGTTTGTGTGCTGTGTCTCATTTTCTTGTTTCACTTTGTTATTCACCCTTGACCTTTCAGTGTGTTCATACTGTACTGCTGACTCTTGTCTCAATATCAGATTGTCCACTGATTTTGTCTCAAAATGAGCAGTTACATGTTGTTGGTTCTCATACTCATAATTCTCCAGCACTTTTATTTTTGCTGAAGATGCAGCAATTGCTGTCTCAATCTCAAGCTGATCTTTCTTTGCTTTTAACTTGCACTCTTCAAGTTCTAATGCCTCTCTCTGTTTCAGAGATGCTGCTCGTGCAAGTAGGGCGGCATGTTCTGCTAGATCATCCTGATGACCTGGATGATCTAGAAAATCTGGACAGTCTCGAAGAACGGACAGTCGCTGGGCTTTGTGCCACATGGAGCACAGATTCATCCTCCACTGGTGCAGCAACAGCAGATGCGTTGTCATCTGGACTCACTTCTTCTTGATACTGTTGCCATGATGAATAGATCCATTCTTCAGTTTTATTAATAAATTTGTTGAATTGTTCATTTCTTGGTTCAAACCAAAATGTTTGATTTGCATTCTTTATGTCATCAGGCAACAGTCTGAGTACACCATCATTTGCATGTCCAAATTCTCTCAACAGTTTTGAGCATTCAGTCAAATGTTCATCAGCAATGTCTGGACTCTCACAATCTTTCATTAGTATTCATTTTTGATGTTAACTGTGATAGTTTCGATCTTCTTGTATTTATAAACCTGTAAAGTAGCTCTTCTAGCCCCCTTCGGTGGGCTTTGGCGCCCTCTTGTGGTCGGTCCTGCTGCCGCAGCCCTGTGTTCTTGGTCTCGTCGTCGACACGCCGTCGTCTGCCATGATGATTTTACACAACGTCTAGTTCAACAAGCGTTCATGACATGAACACAAAGCGCTTTATGGCTTTCTCTGTGTCATCTTCTGAAGACCTAACATGCTTGTTGTCTCATTTTCGTCTTCCATATTCGCTTTCTTTCACTTCTGGGATCTATTCTTGTCTCGTTGTGTTCGGCTCTGAGACATCATGGCGACGGGCCGTCGTGTTGCTGAGCAGAGTCGTTTACTTATGTAGTGGCTATCTCTCGTTCTATTCTTCATTCTTACTTCATCTCTCACTTTAACCACTCTTGAAGGATGACGTCAGACCGTTTTACTCGTTGAGTTGGCTATGTGCCAACACAGATGGTAAACGACTGTGTTGCTCCGCCATAGCCTCGTTTTATTCAGGACGCTCATAACACAACAACTTCCTGCTTTTTTACCCAGAATGCATAACTTAACGATGGCAACACAGATAGCTCAAAATACAAGCAAACTCAAACTTATTTCTTCAGTAAAACATCATCATAAATCAATGCAAACCATTAAACAATAATAAAGGGCGCTTATAAATAGTCTGACCTGTGAAACGGTGGTGATTTAATGCTCTTGCAGATGTCGCTTTCAGTTTTTTGACTCATTGGCTTCCAACATCCACGTTGTCCACCACAGAAACTGGAAAAGCTTCATCATGGTGGCTGAAGATATACTGAGCTTTCAACAGCCCTTCAAAAGCAGCTGCTGATGTCAGAGCATCACATGGGGAAGGTTTCTGGTCCAGAAATCCATTTGGATTTTCTTCTTTTGCTCACAGATGAAGAGGAGCTGCTGTCTGGCATCAACCTCCTCCTGGACTGTAGGGAGGCTTGCTGTAGTGAATTAAATCACACACACACACACACACACACACACACACACACACACACACACACACACACACACAGTATACTTAGTGAAACTTTAGTCACATTTTCCTCCTATAACAACTGACCTATCACACTTCTTTACATATACAAGGGTTGTGAAATGTAAACGAAAAACATCAACAGGCCTTATTATAAGAAACTGATTGATTTTATGGCATAATATGTTGAATAAATTTGGAAAAAAAAATATGTCATGTTGAATTGTTGTTGTAAAAATGTCATAGTATAGTATGGCAAAAAAATTACATATTTTGAAATGTAATTTAAACTATTATTACAGTAAGGTGACTGATTTCACGGTGTAATATGTTTAATCATTTTGTTTCTTTTGTTTAATAATTGAAAAAAGCCAAATTATAGCTTTCTCAAAATTGTAATTATGTCATGATGCGGTATGTTTAAAAAGTCAAATAATGTCTGGTTGTGAAATGCAAAAAAAAATCATAAAACAGATCTTATTATGGTATGTTGATTTTATAATAGTATAATATTTTGAATAAACTGGGAAAAATCCAAATTATATCATTTTGAAAGGTATTTTAATTGTCATAATATAGTATTTTGAAAAAGAAAACATGTCACGTCATAAAATGCCTCAAAAAGTCGTGATTATAGTATGCTGAATTATTTCAAGGTGTAATATTTTGGATAAAGTTGTAAAAAACATATATAGAACAACATTAATAATAGAGCATCGTCTGATCTTTTCTTTCTGTAGTGCAGCTTATGAAAAACATTATTCGTGATGTTTTCAGAGCGATGCTTTTGTCTCTAATATGCTTGAATGTTAAACAACGTCACTTCACCAGGCGACTTACTTCCGGGATCACTGTTACCATGGAGACGGGCCAAGCACTTCTTAGCGGAAGCTAATCTGAAGTGTGAAGCAGTGCAGCTAAAGCTGTTTTTTACGGAGCCCCTATAGACCCCGAAGAGATTTTTTTTATCTCGAGGAGCTCCGTAGTTTTTTACTGTTTGACATTTTTATATTTTTCCTCAGGAGGCGCAGACATGTCGCAGAGGTAAACCTCCCAGCAGTCACTGCGGTTAGCAGCTAAACCACCTCAGCTTGCTCTTCAAAGCTAACGTTAGCTAGCTGCTGTCATGCTAACAGCTAAAGAGCTGCTGGCTTAATGTCTGTTTGATTGTTGGACTTACAGCAGTTTGTCCTCAAGCTTTGTTACCCTGTTTGTAACTATATGACCTTTAATGAAAGTAATGTCACACAAGTTATGTGTTTATTGTTATTGTTATAAAAATGTGTAACCTGCTTAAACTATGACGTAAATGTCAATGGGCTGTACCACTTTCTACATGTCACATTCACTTATACATACTGATGGTGGGAGACAACCATCAAGCTTCACACATTCACACACCAGTGGTGAACTGGGAGCAGTTCTGGGTCAGGTGTCTTGCTCAAGGACACCTCAGCACATGACTGCTGGAGGCCAGAATCTGACCACAGTCTGCTCCACCACACCTGGGTATAATCCAGATACTGTTTTACCAGCCTCAGCTCATCAGACTGTCTCCACTGTTCCAGGACATACAACCAGATGTGGGCAGATGCTCAGTTGGAGCTGAGCCGTCTGCTCACTGAGGAGCTTCCTGCTGAGCCCCACCGCCCAGAGAAGGACAGGGTGGTGTTCTTCCAGCGTCTGGCCATGCTTTATGTGCGCTACATCCAGATCCTCAGGCAGCTTGAGAAGGTCTATGACCAGGTGATCCACCCTCAGAAGAGGAGAGTTCTCCGGACCATTCTTGATGGCGTGATGGGGAGGGTGCTGGAGCTGAAGAATGAGATGGTGGAGAAGGAGTTTTCAGAGTACCACTACATGGATGATGTCCTTCAGGATTTGAAGCTTAAACCTGCGAGTTAAATTTTTACGAGCAAGTCTATTGAAATATGGGAAGTTGCCTGAACAGTCATTTGTCATTGACTTATATTGATATTTTCTTTTCACTCCAGGCAGACCTTGAGATCCCGATCCCTCGCTATTTCCTCAGTGATCGCAGCAAAGAACTCCAGCAGCGAAAGACAGATATTCTCAAGATAGTAGAGACTGTTGAAAGCCCAGAGGTGAGCTGAAAAGTAGCCTCCTCTTAGTTCAAGCCTGCATGTGTAGGATTTGATATCCTTTGACTTCAGCTATTCATTTCATATTCAATAGGAAGTTTAGCACGTAGGCTCTGGGATGAATCATTTATAAGCATAAAAATGTTTCATTTATTCTGTCCCTACAGTCTCTAATGACCAAGGACATGAGTCAAGAGGAGGCTGTTAAGATCATTCAGGTGGTGGAGAGGGCCCGCCAAGGACGTCTGAGGGCCGAGCTGAATGAAAGCAGGAATGTGAACAGGATGTATAGGACCAAGGACCCTGGGAGTGCCGCCACTGACTTGGCCACAGTTTGCATCCAGAAGGTCCTCACTCATCAGCACCATCCTGCAGGCCTTGTTCTCTGCTTCTATATTCTTCCATGCTAAAAGATTTGAATGTGATCTGCAGGTGTGGAGGGGCTACTTACAGAGGAAGAGGACAAAACTGGCTCGTGAGGAAGAAATGATTTTTCTGGGAATGGTGAGTAGAAATATGCCCACAACTTCTTCTTCAGTGGAGCTTGAACTCAAAGAGTTTCCCTGTATAACGTTTGGACGCTTCTTCCAGGCCGTGGATCCCAAACATCAGGTGCCCTGCCCTGCAGAGGTAACTGCCCAGGCCAATGAGGCCCGTCAGCGGACTAAACAGGAGGAGCATGAAGAGGACTATCAGAGGTCTGTTGTGACCATCACAAATCAACTACGAGAGGCAGAGGGTCACGACAGGAGCAAGACCATGAAGGACCAGATCCGCCAGTGGTTCATTGAATGCCGGTGAGGTGGAGCAGATCAGGGTTTCAGGGGAGTGTTTCTACCTTAAATAAATGAAATGTTTTCTTTCCTTTCTTAAACAGTGATGCCACAGGATCGTTCCCAGACTACCCAGATGAAGAGGACGGAGGCTCAGCCCTCATTTTTGCTGAAAAGAACCCTCAGCAGGTAAATCCACCCACAGAGTCCAGCTGCATCTTTTGTACAGTGGCTTTCAGAAGGAGACGGACGGTTGGTTTCAGTTAAAGGAAGAAATTGCTGCAAAGGAAGAGGAGGAGTCTGACAACAAACCAAAAGAAAAGGAGGAGAAGAAGAAGGGGAAAAAGGACAGGGGGAAGGATGATGAGGAAGTAAGCTGTCACAAGTCACAAGCTGTTTTAAATGGATTTATATTGAATATTTTATATATATATATATATATATATATATATATATATGTGTGTATAAGTGAGTCTTCACCGTCATGCTGCACAGGGGGCGGAGGCAGGGTTGAAGATGCTACCTTCAGCTTTCCTGGCAGACTTGGAAGTGGGAAACAAAATCTTTCAAGGTATGTTTGTATTTAATATATCAGATTATTTTGTGTAGACTAGCCCTTCAAATGAATGAAAGTCAGCTTACTAAGATGCTTAAAAAAAGGATGTTGCATACCAACAATACCACTCGTGACCAATGGGTGACCCGAGAAAGGCGCTTAGTTCCGGTGTGACCATAGGTCCGGTTCCTCTTCTTGTGTCCTGTTTGCATACCGCTGGATACAGCAGCATGAAGGAAAAAAGGAATGAGCCTATACGGCATCTTAGCGCCGTCGCTGGGAACCTTGTGACCGAGTACACTATATTACCAAAAGTATTCGCTCACCTGCCTTGACCTGCCTTGACTTTGCAGCTATAACAGCTTCAGCTCTTCTGGGAAGGCTGTCCACAAGGTTTAGGAGTGTGTTTATGGGAATTTTTGACCATTCTTCCAGAAGTGTATTTGTGAGGTCACACACTGATGTTGGATGAAAAGGCCTGGCTCTCAGTCTCTGCTCTAATTCATCCCAAAGCTGTTCTATCAGGTTGAGATCAGGACTCTGTGCAGGCCAGTCAAATTCATCCACACCAGACTCTGTCATCCATGTCTTTATGGACCTTGCTTTGTGCACTGGTGCACAGTCATGTTGGAAGAGGAAGGGGCCAGCTCCAAACTGTTCCCACAAAGTTGGGAGCATGGAATTGTCCAAAATGTCTGAAGGCCACATGAAGTTTGGAGGTCTGTAGTGACTGACTCTGCAGAAAGTTGGCGATCTCTTCACACCATGCGCATGCGCGAAGAGATCATTCGGTGCTTTCAGCACCACCTTCTGGCGATCATTTGGGGTTCATAGAACTGCAGTTACATTCGTAACTATAGAGCTGGTTGACTTTTTATCACATGGTTGATGGCTCCTTGTGTCTTTAATTGAGACTCTGAACCTTCAAGTTTCTGTAACTGCAGCTCCGCCACCGCACTGTGTGAATGAGAAGAAAATTATAAAGGCAGAGAGGTGCTATATAAGTACAGCCCATAGCAGTGCACTGCTCACATGAAGTCCGATCTGAATGTCTACAGATTTTTGGCAAAACCGTGACGAGTCCAGCAACTTTAGCCAGAGACATGAGGTGGAGCTGATCAAGGAGGAGAAGAGGAAAGTCTTGGAGGCAGAGCTTCGAGTGCAGGTGATGCTGACCTCAAGACATTTTAAATACCAAACAACATCAGTTGGGAATCTAACAACCAGGAAATTCCTCTGTTCTGCTTTTATCAGGTAGATGAGCAGATGAGACAAGAGCTGGCTGAATGGAAGCTAGCTGTGGATAAAGACAAGGGTGGTAAAACTAAAGGAAACACCAAGGTAGTAAGTGAGACAATCATCCACACATCCACACATCCTATCCACCATATCCACCATCCATCTTATACACAGGGGCTGGACAATGAAACTGAAACATTGGCCAATTTAGTGTTGGAGTTTTCATGGTCTAAATGTGAGCAGCCTGGTGGTCAAATTTCATTGATTGCACATTGCACCAGTAAGAGCAGAGTGTGAAGGTTCAATTAGCAGAATAATAGCACAGTTTTGCTTAAAATATTGCAATGCACACAACATTATGGGTGACATATCAGAGTTCAAAAGAGGACAAATTGTTGGTGCACATCTGTGACTAAGACAGCAAGTCTTTGTGATGTATCAAAAGCCACGGTATCCAGGGTGATGTCAGCATACCACCAAGAAGGACAAACCACATCCAACAGGAGGAACTGTGGATGCAAGAGGAAGCTGTCTGAAAGGGATGTATCCAAAAAACATAAAACCACAGCTGCCCAACTCACTGCAGAATTAAATGTGCACCTCAACTCTCCGGTTTCCACCAAAACTGTCCGTCTGGAGCTCCACAGGGTCAGTATCCATGGCCGGGCTGCTATAGCCAAACCTTCAATGCCAAACGTCAGTTTCAGTGGTGCCAGCAGTGAAAATCTTGGGCTGTGGACAATGTGAAACATGTCTTGTTCTCTGATGAGTCCACCTTTACTGTCTTTCCCACATTCTGGAGAGTTCTGGTGTGGAGAAGCCCCAAAGAAGCGTACCACCCAGACTGTTGCATGTCTAGAGTGAAGCATGGGGGTGGATCAGTGATGGTTTGGGCTGCAATATCATGGCATTCCCTCGGCCCAGTACTTGTGCTAGATGGACACGTCACTGCAAAGGACTACCGAACCATTCTGGAGGACCATGTGCACCCAGTGGTTCAAACATTGTATCCTGAAGGTGGTGCCGTGTATCAGGATGATAATGCACCAAAACACACAGCAAGACTGGTGACAGAGTGGTTTGATGAACATGAAAGTGAAGTTGAACATCTCCTATGGCCTGCACAGTCACCACATCTAAATATTATTGAGACACTTTGGGCTGTTTAATGGCACTTTTCCACAGACGCGGTACGGCACGGCACGGCTCTACACGGTTGTGGCGCTTTTCCACTAGTACCTGGTACCTGGTACTAGGTACTTTTTTCGTACCTCCTCAGCCCTGGTTCCAAGCGAGCCGAAGCGATACTAAAACGTGTGTCGTCCCTGGAAGCGTCATTGGATGCGGGACGTCCGATCGGACTGTAAAAGCCAAAAACAACTTGACTCCGCCATTTTTAAAACCAGCAATTGCTTCGCTATTTTTACAGTCCCTGAAGTCTTCTCTGTCTCTCTTCTTTCACTTTGTGCGTGACAAAAAGTCACAGAGAGAGCAACAAATACATGATCGCTTCTGTGACCTCCATTGTTTGTGTTGATGTTCTTCTTCTTCTTCACGGTTTTCTGTGTTGCATGCAAATGAAATTATGGCAGTTTCACGCTGCCGTATGATGACCCCGCCCACACCGAGGAGGTACTCAGTTGTAATGGAAAAGCAACAAAACTGGGCCGTACCGTGCCGTTACTGTGTAGTGGAAAAGAGCCATTAGAGGAGTGAGTCAAGAAACATTTTCCTCCACCAGCATCCCGTAGTGACCTGGACACTATTCTGCAAGAAGAATGGCTCAGAATCCCTCTGGCCACTGTGCAGGACTTGTATCTGTCATTCCCAAGATGAATTGATGCTGTATTGGCTGCAGAAGGAGGCCCTACACCATACTAATGAATTATTGTGGTCTAAAACCAGGCGTTTCAGTTTGTCCAACCCCTGTATATACAGTATAGATGTGTTCTGATGATGAGAATTATTTCTCTCCATAGAAAAAGAAAGGATCCAAGAGTGGGAAGAAGAAAAAGAAGGAGAAAGATCTGACAGCGGACAGGTGAGGTCAAACAGAGGCTGACCATGTGAAGCATCTTTGTAGAATAAAGTAGATGAATTGCTGTAGAAACTGATGGCATGGTTTCTTCCTGTTTGCCAGGACTCTGGAGTCTCTGGTTCAGGAGCTGGTGGAACAGGGATTGTTGAAACAGGCAAATAATGTGAGGCTGCAGGATTTCCTTGGTAAGACTGTTGAACTGCTGTTCCATCTTTCACAACTCTCTGTGTGGTCCGATGATCATAACTGTGTGTGAGCTTTTAATATGATTACAGGTCATGCAGAGTACAGAGCTCTACTGAGTGAAACAGTCAGGTCACTATGTAGCATTTAGTGGTGCAGCACTGCCCTCTTCTGGTTTGTTGTTGCCAAAACACAATGATTATGATGGAGAATTTCTAATCTGCACATTAATCTTTGTAGTTACAGTTTTCTTAGTGAGTCACAGTGATTAGTAATATTAATAAGAGGAGTTATAACCAGCACTTTTCCCCTGTTGCTCCAAGGTGACTACAGCTACCTTGGGACCACACTGAGGCAGAACGACATTGAGCCCATGCCGTCACTGTCGGATGTACGGCAGGTCTTATCTCTGTATGCAGTTTTACCGTTAGGTATGGAAGTTATTCAAACAGTATTTTAATTAAATGTAATTGAATTTGTGGTGTCTGGTTGGACTATAAGAGGTGTGATGTTGCAGGCTCTCAGGTGGTTCATGAGAAGGCTCCTCTGGTAAAGGCCGTCCTCCTGGCAGGGCCGGCAGGTGTTGGGAAGAAGATGCTGGTCCATGCAGTCTGCCAGGAGACCGGCAGCAACCTGTTGGACCTGTCTCCCCTGAACACAGCAGGAAAGTACCCAGGAAAGAGCGGTCTCGCCATGATGCTTCACATTGTGTTTAAGGTAACCCCGTTACTCCAAAGTCTGAATCCTCACCTGCAAAACTGAAGCATAAACATAGTCCAAGAAACACAGAGCTGAACATACATATCAGAGCATCAAAGATCCTCCAGCATCATCTCCTTCATTTAAACTTTACCTCTTTCTTCCTCACTGAGTTCACTGCTCTTCACCATGTTGAACAGGAAGTGAGGAATTTAAACTGAATTCACCTTTTTAGACCAAATTTGATCCAGAACACTGGAATTCACTGAGAAGTCAGAAATGAATCCAGAATAACAAACAACCACTAAAAGACATTTTTCTGTTCAGCAAATAACTGAAGAATTTAACATCTCAGTGAAAATAATAATAATAACGGGCTTTGATATTTTTTTCTGGATAACAGTAATACCTATATTTTATCATTAAAGATATCATTTTGATTAAAGATATTGCACATACTGGTGGATTAACCATTACAGAAACGTTGAAAATGTTTTCGTAATCAGTAATAATGACAATTTAGGACAGTGGTGGTAAACACCCGACACTGGGTGGAGGATAATAAACTTATGACCTACAGTTTGTCACGATCATCTTCACACAGGTTGCCAGACTGCTGCAGCCTTCAGTAATATGGATTGAAGACGCAGAAAAAATGTTCTACAAGAAAGTTCCCAAAGAAGAAAAAGAGGTATTTCTGGCAGCAGCAGCATCCTTGTTGTCATTTTAAATGGATTTGCATGTCAACTGAAACATTTTGTACGTGCCCTCAGTTGGATCCCAAACGTCTGAAGAAAGACTTGCCCAAGTTTCTCAAGTTGATCAAAGGGGAGGATCGAGTTCTGATAGTAGGAACCACCAAAGACCCCCAGAGTGCCGACATCAAGTCACTGTGCAAAATATACAGTAAGATCCTCCTCATCCCAAGGCCTGACTACGGATCAAGATACAGTAAGAGCTCACCTCTGACCCTCTGAACACTTTCACTTTGGTTTGTTGGCATGAAGAATGACCTTTGACCCTGTGTACCTTTAGTCTTGTGGAACCAGCTGATCAGAAAGCAGGGAGGTGATGTAACCAGGGAGCTAGACCTCAGCTCTCTTGCCAAGATTTCTGATGGCTACACACCAGGTCACATGGTCCAGGTGATCCAGAGCGTGGTCACCAAGCGCCGCGTCCTGCAGCAGACGAAGCGCCCGCTGACTGCTGCAGAGTTTGTTTCTCCTTTAGCCAAGATCGACCCTGTGTTTCAGGAAGAAGAAGAGGCTCTTAAAGTACAGTGGACCCCTGCTGTTTTCTTTGCATTCTCATTCTCATTCCTGTTGCTTTGTTGTTTTCCTGTAGTGTTTTTCTGTCTTGTGTATCACCACCAGAACTGGTACGCAAAGACGCCGCTGGGAAAGAAGAGGATTAAAGCTGCCACAGGAAAGGAGGAAGAGGAGGCTCCAGTTAAAGGGAAAGACACAAAGAAGAAGGGGAAGAAATAAGATCTGTCATCAAGTCAGCTTCAAATAAATATAAGAATTAAAAGAAAAATAATCTTGCTTTTGGTGGTTTTTGCTTTGACAGAAGTACTTCGATCTTTATCTGAGTAAAAGTAGTAATACCATAGTGAAGAAATACTCTGTTACAAGTAAAAGTCACACATTCACATCTTCTGAATGAATGGCCCATTATCTGTAGAAAATATGCTTTATATCACTGAATGTATCATATCAGTAGAAGATGTAAAATTAAAATACTCAGGTGGAAGTAAAAACAGTGTTCCAGTAGATGTACTTGTTGTATAGTTACCTCTCTACAACTGTCTGATCTGAGAAAGAACAACAGGACGTCATGATGAAGGTTCGTGGATCAGATATTCAGACTTGGTTAAAGTTCCTTGCCTCAAACAGGATGTAACGTACAGTCTATACAGTAACTCCTGTCATCATGTTCAAAGATATGATCATTTTGTCCAAAGATAGCACACATAATCCTTCTGTTTTCTGCTCTTTCAGATAAAGCTTTCAGTTGTATAAAATGAAAAAGATTAGTACATTATGATGGGTTGTGTGACGTGAAGTAGTGGAGGTCTATTACACCTGGAGTGTGTCAGGAAAATTAAAGGGGAATTAAAGCCTATTTCTAATGTAGTCCATGAATGGCCTCTACATATTCTCCAAGGTCACCCCCAAATGTGTTTTATGTTTATTTTAACCTTGTGATCCCTGCTTCGACATCTGATTGTGTCTTAATCCTTCAAATATTTACCTCTAACATAACCACAGACTACAACCACACTACATGCTCCACATGAATTTGACCTGGAATAAATTCAGCATGCTGCATGTCCCCTATCAGACTCAAGGCTATGCTGTGGTTAGACATACCAAGACTGCTTTTTCACTTCCTTCAGTCAAGGGCATCCAATGTCACTCTGCTGGCTGACTCTTTGACACATGGTTATGAATACTAGTGACAGAAATAACACTGAGCTAACATCACGGGGTCACAAACAACATCTGGGTTGTTAGTCTGGGCTCAGATGTGAATGTTTCGGTATTTGTCCATTGTGAACGCTGTAAGATAAAAAAGGGTCTGGACCAGAGGAAATGTGAGCCAGGAGGTGGGGAGGCTTAGGTGGAGCGTTCAGCTGTTTTGTCAAGTTCTAAAATCACTCAACACATCCTCACATAGCCTTGGTTCCTTTAACATTACTCTATTTTTAGCCCATGAGCGTCATCAGTAGGATGTGATATCAATTTGATCTGCGTCTTCACTGATTTGGGGCCTTTTCTCACTTCTAGAAGTTTACATCAAAATTAAATTAAAAGCCTCAATTTGAAATCCAGTGAATGTCCTGCTGGGGACAAACAAGCCATTCTTTATGCTTCCCTCTAATATATCAGATGTCTAAGAAAGCTGTTAAAAGCTCTGAGGCCTGCTGCAGATCAGTAAAATGAGACTGGTTTGCTTCGGTGAGCCATCGTTCTCCTCTCAGTGACGACAAGTTGTTTTTTTGTGCCCCAAGAGATTATCCTGTCCAGTTCCAGCGGCACATGGAGCTGTCCATCAAACTGAGGCCAACACAATGCTGAGCAGGGCTCGCTTTGTTCGGTCTGTGTGTGTGAAGGAGGCCTGCAGAGTTTAACCTTGTTGTTTTAAAGCTGCACATCATGGCTGCTGCGTCTCCCTCTCTCTGTGTACTTTTAGCATCCAGAGCTTCATGGTTAGTAAAGATCTTATCACTTACTCCTTTCCCTTAAATTGGAAAGCCAATCAGGTGCTATTTAAGACAGGATGTGTGCATCTTCATGTCCTTTAATCTGTTGTGACATTTTAAATGCTGCCGAGGTGGAAACTCCCTGTGGCGGTCCGTGGACTGTGATGTGTCCAACGGCTCGTTTTGGTGGAAACATCTTGTCCATTAAGTGGACCATTCATTGGCAATAAGCTGGTGTGTCTCTCCCTCATACACAGCAGAAAACCATCAAACTCACTAAGCCTGTTGTAAACATCCTGACTGGTTGTGGTGGCTCCATCGATGCTGGACATGATTTGCCTCACACCATTGAAGCCAAAGCTATCTTTGCCCTCATACTGACAGAAGGCTATTTTGGAGGTTAGTATGTGGGGAGAGATATGTCAGCTGTTCAGCACTATGCTCCATCAAAGCAGGGAAAAAAGAGAAAGCGCTATAGGCTGCCTGCTCTGGGGACGGTGTGCAGCGTACAAACCTGGACATGCTTTCCTTTGGCTAAACGTTTGTTGTTAATCTTAAAGGCTTTGTGTGAAACAAGCCAAGACCGGGGCTGATCTGCTGCCATGCTGGATGTTTTCATCCTCTTTGTGAAGGTGTTTAGTTTTTTGTCACCGCTGCGACAAGAGGACATGTAAGGATCTCCTGTTTCTAGAAAAGGCCTGTCTAAGCTGAAGGTAGGTGATGTGAAGTGAAGTGAAGGTGACACTTTGCTGTTTGTTTTCATACTTTGATAGAACCAAAGGAAGAAATGTTAAATCACATCATGCACTGTTGTATTACGACACTGTCTGGTCCATGAAAGGTCAAAGATATTCAGCTGTTTTGAGTTTTCATTTCAAAGAAGTTGTTTTGTTTGGTATCATCTTAAATATCACCTCAGTGGCTCCAGAGGTGATCTAGATAAAGGTTGATAGATCTGCTGTGACGCATCATGAAATGTAATTCTGGCTGGTAGGAAATGAGAAACACTGGTCCTAATGAGAGAAGGAGGAGCCGGCCTCAGAGAAGTACGTCATGGTCTCATCAGTCAGTTCAGTTTAGTGACTCCAGTTTGTTTCCTGAAGCTTCCTCTCAGCTCGCTGCTCTCACCACAGCTGAGTCTATATCAGTGGTGCTGAGCTCAGCCCAGAGAGGTGACAGAGATTACTCTGCTCCTCTTCACCGAGGACGACCAGCATGCCATCACAGGAGTCGACCATTTCACAAGGATGAGGCCAAGTGCGTCCATTTTGATGGGCCAAGTGATGGTTCATGTCATTATTAGCCTGAGAGAACAAACCAGACATATCAAGAAAGAAATATCTATAGAGAACCTGACAGAAGCTGAACTGAACATCCTTTAGAACAATAACACTGATCATTACTTTCCTTCTGAGTGATGACTGATACATATATATTTTCATCATATTATAGCTGTAGCCCTCTTGTGATAAAAAAAAAGCAAACAAGATTCCCCAAACACTGAGAGAAGAGCAGGAGTCATGGCTGACAGTATACCTGGAGGAATAGTAGCTGCTGCCAGTAAGTTCCCCTCATAAACACCATGTGGTAGATTTCAGAGCAGCAGTGAACGGCCTCTTGAATGTCTAAGTGTGTCTGTGCGCCAGAGAACCGTCTGCAGGTGGTGAAGGGCTTAGAGGACGTGGAGGTGTCTGAGTGTGAGAGCTGCTCGTTCGAAGTGACCCTCAACCTGGCCTATATCGAGGGTGTGTGGACCAGAGACGGCATGCAGATCAAGTCCAAGCCCAACTGGCGTATCAGCACACATGGGAAGAAGCACTCCCTGCTCCTGAACAGGGTGGCTCTGGGAGACACCGGCCTGTTCTCCTTCCAGGCAGGCGACATTCAGACCTCAGGGAGACTCCATGTCACAGGTAAGACTTTATATAGACTGTGCTTCTTCCATAGACAGGAGACATGACAGGTCAAAGCTATTAAAAAAAGAAGATATATTCTATAAAAGCGTCACTATATCCTGACAGTAGTGCATGTTACAGAGTACAGCTTTAAGCGTTCATATGAAGGGATAAATTTATTAATACATGAGTACTAATAAGAGGTTAGTCAGAAAAGAGATGACCATATCCACTGTAGAATGATATTTTTAAATGTTTCAGCCAGGTTACCTGTCAGCTTATGTCCACACTGAAACACGTCAACGGCTGCAGGACGTGTCCTTGTGACTTTGGTGGCTTTGGTGCCTTTTCCTGCTTTCAGCGCCATGATAGCTTGACATGCTCAGTTTGTGCTGAAATGTCTCAGCAGCTGTTTGGATGAATTGCTGTGACATTCAGAGACTCATCACTTTTATGAATGAACTAATAACAGTCCCAGTCTCAGGCACTACGAGCCATGCGACATCTCTGAAGTTGTGTTTGCTCCAGCACCATTTGCAGCCACAGTTTGGTTCCCCTCTGCCAGCTAGGGACATCCACATAGTGAAGGAGCTGGAGGACGTGGACACCATGGAGCGCCAACCTGTCAACTTTGTGTGTGAGGTCAACCAGGTGGATTTGGATGGTCGGTGGTACAGAGATGACTGCCGAATTCGACCTGGAGACAACATCAAGATCAGACACCAGGGTGAGAAACATAAGGTTCCTAGGTGTAAACTTAAAAAAGACAATAGACAAACTGATGAGCAAGACATGACTCCAACACTTCAGCAAGAGATGGCAAATAAAATTAAGGAATTCTGTGAATTGTAGCCTATTCTTTGTTAAATTTTGGATATCTGCACCTTTTACCATGCATGGAGAGGGGGAAGGAAGGGAAGAAGGGGTTGTTTTAGTTCCTGTTGCATTGCCTTTTTTGTGTTTTTTTTACCTGCAACAAAATGTCAAAGAAAGGTTGATAAAAAAACTACAGTGCATGAAAATCATTTGATGTTATTGCAGGTAAAACACACATGCTGTCCTTCAAGTCGGTGAGGCCGGAGCATGCTGGAGAGATCCGATTCACTGCAGAGCGTGTCTCATCCTATGCAACCCTCTCAGTGGAAGGTGAGTCTCTCTGTTTAGGTCACAGTTAAACACAGGTGGATGGAGGAAAGGATTTGATCACTTCACAGCCAGTTCCTCCCTCCTCAGAGCTCCCAGTCCAAATAGTTCGTCCTCTGAGGGTCAAGATAGCCATGTATCGCCACCGGGGTCTACTGGAGTGCCAGGTGTCCCGGCCCAACGCCCAGGTCAGGTGGTACAAGAACAGGAAGGAGCTCCTGCCCAGTAAGAAGTACCAGCTGATCAGCCAAGATGTCTACAGGCAGCTGACCATCGACAACATCTGCTCTTCAGATGAGGACACCTACACCTGTGATGCAGGAGACGACACCACCTCTTGTCAGCTTCTGGTGGAGGGTGAGACGCCTCCTCGTGTATCCACACAAAATACATGCAAAGTATGACACCAAGAGTGTGTTTGTAATGTTGTGGTGGTCGGCAGTGCTGATGTGTATTATGACTGTGAATGCAGAGCAGGCCATCAGGATAGTGAAGGGGATGAGCTCAGTGGAGGTGATGGAGCCGGAGCCGGTGTTGTTCCAGGTGGAGACCAGCCTGAAGTCAGGGAGGCCTCCCCGCTGGACCCTGAACAACGAGGTGCTGGAGCATGGAGCAGCAGTGAGCATCGACAGGGAGGGCACCCTCCACAGCCTCCGCCTTGCCTCCACCGACAGCTCCATGTCCGGCCCTGTGGTCTTTGTGGCTGGAAAGAGTCGCTGCACGGCTCAGCTGACCGTCAAAGGTGAGGCGGCTATATGTTCGTGATGGAGACACTGAAGAACACTGGTGTGAAAGCAGAGTTCTTCATGTGATGATTTATTATTGTTCAGTAATGATGTAAAGGTCCGTAGGAACCATACAGACTGCAGTCTGGGCTGCAGCTGTTACTATGGCAACACGTTACTTTATAAGCAGCATATAAACATGTCATGGTTTATGATAATTGATAATGGTTTATAACACACTATAATGTAGAGCAGCAATCATTGTATTGATTATCTGAGTTATAGTTTTCCATACATCGATAAGCCCTCACAGCTACTAACAGTCATAAACATTCACTGTACTGCTTGTAGTGTTGTTCTCATTGATCCCAGAAGAAATGTCACGTGTCATGCTGCTGGACAAACACATTCATCACACATCATCACAAAAAAAAAATCACCTTTCAACCTCTTCTTGTTAAAATGTCATTGGAAAGTGACCTTGGGTTCCCAGAAAGGCACTTTATAAACCATTATTATTATTATTATTATTATTATTATTATTATTATTATTAATAAATGACATCTCACTGACAAACTGTTGGAGTCTGTAAGCACCCTGGGAGGATTTGAATTCTGGACTATCTTCAATGCATACATATCTAAGCATGTTTATAGTTATTTGTTCTGTAATGTCTGCCTCATTAACCATCTCCCCCCTCCAGAGCGTCCTCTCCAGGTCAGCCAGCACTTGGACGATGCCGAGGCGAAGGAGAACAGCTCGGTGACTCTGAGCTGTGCGTTTGCGCCGTCTCCCAGGGTGGTGAGGTGGTTTAAAGGTCGCACGGCGCTCAAGTCCTCCAACAAGTACAGCATGAAGAGGGAAGGGAAACGAGCCCAGCTGACCATTCACGGCCTGACGGGGATGGATGCAGGACAGTACCGCTGCATGGCGGGGGGTTCGCAGAGCGCAGCACACCTTAAGGTAGAAGGTAGGTGGAACAGGGTTTGATATTCAGTATTTTCACACACTTCCTGCTACAGATCAGATGTTTCCCTCTTTCTTTGCAGTGCGGATGCTGAAGTTAGTTAAACACCTCGAGCCGGTGGAAGTCGAGGAGGACGGCGCCGCTTCGTTCTCATGTGAGCTCAACTACGTGGTCGCCAACGTGGAGTGGCTCGTCAACAACAGTCGGCTCTACTGCAACGCCGTCAACAGGATCCAGCACATGGGCACCATGCACAGCCTCACTATTAAGAAGCTGCGGCCCCAGCAGAGCAGGGTCACCTTCAAAGCAGGGCTTCTGTCTGAGACGACCACCTTAAAGGTCAAAGGTCAGCGTGGGGACTAAAAGTGGAGTTTGCATTTCTGTTTATTTGAAAAAACATGCTCACTTATGTTCGATGATGTCGCCTCCAGAGCGCCCTGCTGTGTTCCTCAGGTCTCTGGAGGATGTAGCAGGAGAAGAACAAGGAGATGTCTGCCTGCAGTGTGAGATCTCCAAAGAGAAAGTGACCCCTGTGTGGAGGAAGGATGGCACAGTCCTGACTGCTGACGACAAACATGAGTTACTGCAGTTTGGGAAGTCCATGGCACTAATTGTCCATTCCCTGAGCAAGGAGGACGCTGGACAGTACACCTGTGACCTGGGCACCAGCCAGACCAAGGCCAGGCTTACCGTACACGGTGAGTATCAGTACGATTATTAATAAGATGCTGCTGGTTATTTGGGAAGAGCTCACAGGGGGTGTAGTTATGTTTTCAGGTCATCCCCCAACACAACAACACAATATTTCAGAGTCACCTCAATGTCTGTCCCTTTGTTTTGTCTGATTGTTTTATCTGGTACAAACATCCACTTGGACTCAAGACTTTCCTCTTGGTTTTGCCATAATTAAGGATAAAATGATGAAGAGGTGACATTTTGGACAGTGGACCTCAAATGACATATCTCTGAAAACTGACACTCAGGTATTATAAGATAGAGACAGTTGACAAAGTCACAAAGACGTTTACTGACTTCCTTAGTTTCACAGTATATGTCTTTCCCTCTCTGTGTTGCTGCCCTCTAATTTCTCCTAATAAGGCTGCTTTGTGATCATTTGTCTGCAGACTTACACATCACTATTGCTCAGCGTCTGAAGACAACCTCTGTCCTTGAAGGTGAAAGATGCATTTTTGATTGTTTCCTGTCTCATAATGTCGATGACGAGCCCTCCTGGACCATCAATGGCCAGGCTGTGGTCACCAACAGCCGGATCCAGGTCCTCACCAACGGCCGCAGCTATAAGATGATCATTAGAGATGCTGCACTGACCGACGCTGGAGATGTGGTCTTCACAATAAAAGACCTGAGCTGCAGGACCATGCTCTTTGTTAAAGGTGAAGATTTAGAGGAATACTGTCTCTGTCTCGGTTTTATTTTGGATGCATTGATATTTCTATCAATAAGCCTGTATATGAGTGAATGCATTTCCCCTCCTGCAGAGAAGCCCGTGCACATCTTTAGGGAGCTGCTGAATGTAAAGGCCGTGCCGGGGGAGGACGCCGAGCTGAGCTGCGAGATCACCAAACCAGAGGTCACCATCCGCTGGCTGAAGAACGGCCACGCTCTCCGGCAAAGCCCCAAGTATGAGATGAGTGTGGAGAAGTACCTGGCCAGACTGGTGATCAGGAACAGCACCATCAGAGACTCTGGAGAGTACTGCTGTGAGGCTGATGGTGTTTCCTCACGTGCCAAGCTGGAGATCAGAGGTAGGTGAGGATTTCAGAATAAATGTCAGATGAGCATTAACTATATGTTGTGCTGCTGCCAAGTGTCATGTCCTCTTTTGAGACAAGCTGGACTCAATTTCCTGAAACTTGCTGATTCCTTTCAGAGCTCCAGCACACCTTTGCGAGAGAGTTAAGGGACATGCGAGCTGACGAAAAGAGTAAAGTTACCTTGGAGTGTGAGACCAGGCGGCTGGCCAAGCGGGTGACCTGGCTGAAGGGCATGGTGGAGCTGAGGTCCGGCAGGAAGTACGTCATCAGGCAGAAGGGTGTGGTGCTGTCTCTGACCATCGCCTCCCTGGAGAAATCAGACACAGATGTTTACACATGTGATGTGGGAACCATGCAGAGCCGGGCTCAGCTGACAGTGCAGGGTGAGTTCTGGTCCTGTCTGTGGGCCACATAGTATTAGATATTAAAGTACCAGCATAAAGGATCACATCAGTGTAAAACTCATGAGATGCCTCTCCAGAGCCACTGGGCTCCATGGAAGAGGACCAGCTCCCTGTAGTTGATTAAGGCTTCTAGTGTTTCCTGGACATCATATTTATGGGACTATCCATTTTTCTCTCAGATCAGAAGGTGTCGATCCTGGATGAACTGGAGGATGTTGAGTGTCTCGAGGGTGACACGGTCACATTCAGGTGTCGAATCTGTCCAAGTGACCACATTGGGGTCAAGTGGTATCTGGATGAGACTCTGCTGTACACCAACGAGCTCAACGAGATCCAGATGTTGGACGGAGGCTACCACACCCTCACGTTTAGGCAGCTTGCCCGAAAAGACACTGGCACCATCTCTTTTGCAGCAGGGGACCAAAGGTCATATGCCTCCCTGTTGGTTAGAGGTGAGGCTTTGATTTGTTTTTTTTTGTGTACTTTTACATCTCATTTTCTGACTAGGCTTTGTTTCGTTGTGTTTCCAGAGAGGCGTCCCACCATCATTAAAGCCCTGGAGGACTGCGAGGCTTTTGAAGGAGGCGGTCTGGTTTTGTCTTGTGTGACTTCCAAGCCATGTCACATCCTGTGGTACAAAGATGGCTGCCAGATGTGGAACTCCTCCAGGTATTTTGCCAGTCGCTCCGGCTGTGAGGCCCGGCTGATGATTCGGGAGGTCAGCAACAGTGACGCCGGCGTGTACGAGTGCAGTGCTGGATCAGTTACTACCAGAGCCGTTGTAACTGTCAAAGGTATGAAAGTGTTTTATTGACCTGTTAACTACTGCCCTACACTGAACACCAGATGGATGTGGAGTGAAATAATCATTTGTAATGACATTATCTTTTCTATGTACTGTTTTAAATTAGTATCCTGTTTGTCTTCTTTTTAGCCATCCCAGCAGAGTTCACCCAGGCTCTGAAGCCAGTGGAGGCCAAAGAGGGTGAGACCGTGACGTTGACCTGTGAATACTCTCTGCCGGGGGTCCAGTACCACTGGAGGAGAGGGTTTGAGAGCATCAGGCCTGGAGAGAGGTACCTGATGAAGCAGAGGAGGACACTCATTTCCCTCACCATAAAAGCCCTGAGATCTGAGGACTCAGGTGAATATACCTGTCAGTGCAGAGATCACCGCACCACAGCAAGCCTCAAAGTAGACGGTATGTCATCGACCTTTCCTTCCCTAATTTTTCTAATTCCTACCCATCGCTGCTGTGCTCTGCAGTGATACTGATCCCTGCCCATTAACTCAGTCTGAGATAGCTCAGTTGGTCCATGAACAGCAGTGTATGGAGCCACTTCACAATCTGAGAGAATTTTCTCTACAACCAGCACTGAAACAGACTGAAAACCTCCAAAATAGAATAAAACATTGTCACTATAATGGTTCTGCTTTGGAGGGTTAACTAAGGGAGTTTTACTGAGTGCTGTGGTTAGTTTGAACTCTGCTGACTAACTTCATCACATCTTCTCACCAGCACTGAGCACAGCTTCACCATTTTCACGTGGCTTCTGTGTTTATTTCCCAGCTATTCCCATCAGATTCACTCAGCACTTGAAGAACATACAAGCAGAGGAAGGAAGCAGTGTCCTGTTGCGATGTGAGCTGTCTAAACCTGGAGTAGCAGTGGAGTGGAGGAAGGGCCATGAGCTGCTGAAGAACGGAGTCAAACACCAGATCAGGAAAAGGGAGACCTCCCTGGAGCTCCTGATCTGGAAGCCTGTTCCTGAGGACAGTGGGCTCTACAGCTGTGAGTGTGCCGACCAGATGACATCTGCCACCGTCAAAATCACCGGTAGGACATCATCATAACGGATTTTTACTGATTTAGTGTGTTTAAACTGGGTTGAAATAATATTGATAATTATTCATCAACGGTCTCTCCTCGGTGACTCCTCAGCTCTCCCAGTCACCTTCAAGCAGAAGCTGAGGAACGTGGTGATCGAGGAAGGAAACACTGCGGTTCTACGCTGCGAGCTGTCGAAGAGCGGCCACACCGTGGAGTGGAGGAAGAGCGGGAATGAACTCATCAGAAGTGGAGAGAAATACCAGATGAGGCAGAGAGACATGCTGATTGAGCTGAAGATCTTCAATGTTACACCTGAGGACAGCAACATCTACACCTGCATCTGTGGGAGCATCGAGACCACGGCAACGCTTACCGTTAACGGTACATGAAGCAGAACACACAATCAAAAAAAAAAACACATAGAAATAAAAAACAGTGACCACTTACTGCAGCTTGTAATCACTCATTTCTTTCTTCCCTGACAGTTCTTCCTGTCACCTTCAAGCAAAAGCTGAAGAACTTGCAGGTGGTTGAAGGACAGAGCATCAGTCTGTACTGTGAGATCTCTAAAGCTGGCGTCCCAGTGGAGTGGAGGCTCGGCGGAGATCTGCTGGAGAACGGAGACAAGTACCAGATGAAGCAGAGGGGCTCAGCCCTGGAGATGATCATCAGAGACGCTGAACCAGAGGACAGTGGGGTCTACACCTGTGTGTGCAGAGAGCAGAGGACGAAGGCCACCGTCAAAGTCATCGGTATATTCCACATGCATGTCTTTATCTTTGATTATTCTGTGTTCTGATTCACACATATAAACTATGTCTCTATGTCGGGTTCAACAGCTGTTCCTGCCACATTCAAAGTGAGTCTGAAGAACCAGGAGGCTGAAGAAGGGAACAGTGTGACGTTACGCTGTGAGCTGTCAAAGAGGGGAGTCCCTGTGCAGTGGCAGAGAGACGCTCAGGTGCTGTCCGAGGAGATCTATCGAGGGAGGTATGAGATGAAGCTGGAGGGAAAGACAGCGCAGATGACCATCCTCAAAGTCCAACCAGAGGACGCAGGGAAGTACAGCTGCGTCACAGGAGATCAGAAAACCACAGCTGAAGTCAAAGTGAAGCGTGAGTCCAGAACCACGTCACTGTGATAGAAATATGTCTAAAAAGCTTGTATTATGGGTCCAGCTGTCTCACTGTGGCCTACTTACTTAGTGACACATAACTATAGATCCCAACAGATTACAAGTGTATGTGTACATTTTAAAATCACATTGTAAAATCCCAGATCCAATACTATGATATCAAATGTAAATGTTCTTTGTTTATACAGCCCTTTACAAAATCAATTAAGGGTTAGTTTGATTAAAAGGAAATGACAGGTTGTGAATCAATGCAGTCAGTGAATGAAGGACTTTCTAATATACCCATGACAGCACTTCCTGTGACCTTCAAACGAGACATCCAGCGCCTGCTGGTGAAGGAAGGGGAGAGTGGAGTTTTCTGCTGTGAGCTCTCCAAAGCTGGAGCTCCAGTGGAGTGGAGGAAAGGCAGGATGCTCCTGAAGCCTGGAGGCAAATATGAGATGAAGCAGGAAGGACCTTTCATCAAACTGGTGGTTAACAACGTAGAGGAGAGTGATGCTGGGAAATATACCTGCAAGACTGGAGACAGCCAGTCGACCGCTGAGCTCACTGTCCAAGGTGAGAGACGCTTCAGTAAAAACTGTTCATTATTCTTATTTAAGCACAGTCCTTCCTCTTTTTTAAATTTGCACCATGTGTTCAACAGAATCAGCTGAGCGCAGACGTCAAAGAGGTCAGCTCTAAAGTAGCACAATACAAAACAAACCAGACATCATCATTTCGCCCAATGTCACAGCTCTCAGTGTGACTGTACATTACTTCTCATGAGTTGGTAGCAGATTTGGAGTCACATCACCTGTAGATAGACACATCCCAAACAGTGATATTACATGTTTAATATGTAATATCACATCACATAGTGCATCCTAGAGTTACAGTAGCTTACGAGCATGACAGACTGTCTTGTGAACGTTTCTGCTGTGTTGTTTACATCACTGCCAAGATGTAACATCAGTTATTTATTGAATTTATTTCAGCAGAAATTAGCATGATCAGATGATACTGTGTTCCCTCTCATCAGCTCTCATCCATCCGTACATTATAAATGTACGTACATTCAAGTGATTTGTTCCCATTATCAGTAGGATGTTCTTGAAGTGTTTGACTCTGATCAACAGATTTACCACCAAGTTTTAAGATGCCGCTGGTCAACCAGGAGGCGACGGAGGGCAACAGTGTGGTTCTACGCTGTGAACTGAACAAACCTGCTGCACTGGTGGAGTGGAGGAGAGGAGAGCAGCTGCTGCCACATGGAGACAAATACCAGATGAGGAAGAAGGAGCTGCAGGTGGAGATGAAGATCAGCGACCTCAGCTTGGATGACACTGCAGATTATTCCTGTACATGTGGGAAGCAGAGCACCAAGGCTAGGATCACTGTGAACGGTAAGCACTGCACACACACACACACACACACACACACACACACAAAATACCAAATTGTGATTTGGATTATTTGGAATGATTATTGTACTTGATGCTGATGTTTCAGATGTTTATTCCAAAGAAAACACCAAACCTGATGGTCTGTGGTTGAGCTTACTTCACTTATCAGTCTGACTAGAGAACCATAAAACAGAGCTTCCTCCTCCACGTTTTCATTCATTTTGATGTCATTTCTCATGTTTTCTGCTCCAGAGCGACCCATCAAATTCCTTCAAGAACTGAGGAACATTCAGGTGCAGGAGGGCAACGCAGTGACACTCTGCTGTGAGCTGTCCAAACCCGGCGCTGCCGTGCAGTGGAGGAAGGGCGACCATGTGTTGACCACTGGAGAGAAATACCAGATAAAGCAGAGCGGCTGCAGCCTGGAGCTCCTGATCAGGAAGAGTCAGCCTGAGGACAGCGGCACATACAGCTGCCTCTGTGACAACATAAAAACTACAGCCACCATCATCATCACTGGTGAACGCCATTATACAATATGTCTGCAGAAAATATCATTGTGCTTTGGCAGTCTGGCAGCTGTCGTTTGTAAGGCTGGTGTACTACTAGGGAGCACTGCTTTTAACACTATTTTTACGTCCACTCCCCAGCGATCCCGATAACTTTCAAGCAAAAGTTGAGGAACCAGGAAGCGGTGGAGGAGGGCAGTGTGACACTGCGCTGTGAGCTCTCTAAAGCAGGAGTGCCAGTGGAGTGGAGGAAAGATGCTCAGCTTCTGAAGGAGGGAGAGAAATATCAGATGAAACAAGAAGGCCGGATGGCTGAGGTGCTGATCAGGAGTCTGACTCTGGCAGATCTGGGCGAGTACAGCTGCTGTGCTGGAGCTGCTGTGACCTCAGCTGACGTCAAAGTAAGAGGTAAGTTTCACTGCAGGTCATGGAAACACTCTGTTTCTTAACCGAGGTGAGACAAAGCCTTTAGTATTTCCTAGCGTGGATGTATTAAGATGTTCTTTTTTATCTCAGCAATTCCTGTAACATTTAAACAAGAGTTGGAGAGTTTGGAGGTGAAGGAAGGGGACAGTGGAGTTTTCTGCTGTGAACTCTCCAAACCTGGAGCTCCAGTGGACTGGAGGAAAGGCAGAGTCATCCTCAAACCTGGATACAAATATGAGATGAAGCAGGAGGGACGTCTGACTAAACTGATCATCAACAACACAGAGGAGAGTGATGCTGGGAAATATACCTGCAAGACTACAGACAGCCAGTCGACCGCTGATCTCACCGTCAAAGGTGATGTAGAAACATGAAATCTGAGCCTTTAGGTGTGCTTTCTATTTGACTGAATTAAAATCGGAAGAACTTCCGAAAATAATATGTAAAAGGATATGAACCAGTGAAAGATTTTTACAACTATTTACAAAGTAAAATGATGAGTAAGAGGCTCCTCATTAATCACTCCTTGGTTCTTCTACTTGCAGCTCCTCCCATCACCTTCAAGACAAAGTTAAGGAACCAGCAGGTGGAGGAGGAGAACAGCGTCACGCTGACCTGTGAGCTGTCTAAACCCGGCCTCGCTGTGGAGTGGAGGAAAGGTCAAGAGCTGCTGAAGAGTAATTTCAAGTACCAGATCAAAAATCGAAACAGCAGCATGGAGCTGACCATCAAAAATGCACAGCTGGAGGACAGCGGGCTTTACAGCTGCGTCTACGGCGATGTTAAGACCTCAGCCAACATCACCATCACACGTAAGGAAAGAGTGTAGATTGAAGGATGTTTGTGGGTTTTAACCTTTTCAGAAATGAAGAGAAAACCCATACATTTTAGATTTGTGATTAAGCAGCTTTTAAAGTGTGTGTTACGGTGTGAAGGGGAGTAAAAGAAGGTAATCCTGACTAATCCTCACTCCAACCTGTTCAAGAGTTTTCTTTATTTTATATCCAGTTTCTCTTTATTCATTTGTTTGTCTTCTAAGTGTTTTACCTGCTCTCAGAAATAAGGCTCACTGGTTTGACTTGATGCCAGAGACAAACAAAAACAATGCAACTTGTTCCCACAGCTATCCCCCTCACCTTTAAAATGGGCCTGAAGAACCAGGAGGCCCCTGAAGGAGGCAACGTGTCCCTCCTCTGTGAGCTGTCCAGGGCCGGGGTGCCTGTTCAGTGGTGGAAAGGGGAGGAGCAGATCCATCATGGGGGGAGGTACCAGATGAGGCTGAAGGGGAAGACAGCTGAGATGTGCATCAAAAACATCCAGCCCGAGGATGTTGGAGAGTACAGCTGCATCTTGGGAGACCAGAAGACAACGGCTGAAGTCAACGTGAGAGGTATTCAGCATGCTGCCATTTATTCTGCTGTAGTAGCACTAAAAACGTACGGCATTGAGCTGTGTCCGGTGTTATTTTAATGATCCATCTATTGCCTGTGCAGCTCAGCGCAGTAACAACATGTATCATTACATATGCATTCATTATTATTGGAGGTGTAAATCCAGATTTTCCTTCTGCTTCTAGCTGCAGCATCAGTGTTCTTTGAGAAGGAGCTGGAGAGCCAGGTGATGATGGAGGGGAAATCTGTGCTGCTGTCCTGTGAAGTGTCCAGTGCTAATGTCCCTGTCACCTGGAAGAAGGACAACACAGTGGTGGAAGAAGGAGGGCGATGCATCATAAAGAAGAAAGGCCCCACACACTCCCTGGAGATCAAGAAACTGCATCTGGAGGATGCTGGCGAGTACTGCTGCATCACCAGAGGCAAGAAGACCACTGCCAAGCTCATCGTGAGGGGTAGGTAGACACCGCTGAAGAATTTCACATCTGATGTAATTGACTAACTCATTTATCAGGAGTGGGGCGGCTGTAGCTTTAACCACAAGGTAGGCAGTTCGATCCCTGATTCCTCCTGTCTGCACGTCGAAGTGTCCTTTTCTCCTCAGGAGAGGTCAACTATGTGCCTGCATATGACAAAAATGAAAGTTGTCTCATCTAAGCTGTTGAACATATTTCCCATTCCATCTCTAAAAAGCCAGCTGTATATAGCTTCCTCTTCCTCCACAGAGCGCGTGCGGATCGTCACAGAGCTGCAGGGTATAACGGTGACGGCAGGCGAGGACGCTGTGTTTGAGTGTGAGCTGAGCCATGCAGACGTGACCGAGGGCGTCTGGTGGCTCGGCTCCAGCCCTCTGCAGAAGAACGAGATGAACCAGATGACGAGCCGGGGTCGGCAGCAGCGACTGGTCCTCACCATGACGACACCGGAGGAGACGGGCATCGTGGCATTTGTGGTTGGGGAGGAGAGGAGCTCTGCACGTCTGCTGGTTGTTCCTAAGGCCAAAGGTGAGAAGAAACATAAAGTACAGAGAGTGACATTAAAAATGTATATTCAGTAAAATACTCTGCTGTGAAGCAGACGTTCTCAAGACATTTGATTTCATATTCTAGTTTTATTTGAGGAGAAGCCTAAAGATGTTGTGATCATGGAAGGAGAGACCGCCACTCTGTCCTGCACAACCTCTGATTTTACCTCCCTGGTTACCTGGAGGCGTAATCACATCCCCCTCCAAAATGGTGATAAATACGAGATACGCAAGGAGGGAAAAGTCAACCTACTGCTCATCCATGATGTGGATCCCCTGGATACTGGAACATACTGCTGCGATACAGGAGATGTGCAGAGCAGTGCCAAACTGACTGTGACAGGTAATGAAAAAGAGGTAGATACTGTGTCCCTTTTACCTGTTAAACCTTACATTATTACACCACTTCTTCCTCTATATTCTCAGAGCTCCCTCCATTTTTCCAAGAAAAACTGCAGAGTGTGGACGTTGAGGAGGGAGGTTCAGCCTCTCTGTACTGTGAACTGTCTAAACTTGGAGTGCCGATTCAATGGACGAAGAACAGGCTGCCGCTAAGAGACGCAAGAAAGTATGAGATCAGACAAGATGGCTGCCTCCTCCAGCTGCACATAAAGGATCTCAGACCTGAGGACAGTGGCAGCTACTCATGTCAAGCAGGAAGTGCAGAGACCACTGCTACTGTATCAGTGAAAGGTTTGTGCATTTGGTTTGGTGAGCTCTAAAGCCCTGAAAACTACATGCAAACACTGCATGTACTGTTGTGTTAAAGTAACATGGAGAACTGGAGGATAATTCTGGTCTTCCCAACCTTTTTTTTCCTCAGAGCTTCCTCCGTTCTTCCAGAAGGAATTAAGAAGTGTGGAGGCTGAGGAGGGAGGATCAGCCTCTCTGTGCTGTGAGCTGTCTAAAGCTGGAGCATCAGTGCAATGGAAGAAGAACAAGCTGCCACTGAGAGCGAACAGGAAGTATGAAATGACCCAAGATGGCTGCCTTCTCCAGCTGCACATCAAGGATCTCAGACCTGAGGACAGTGGCAGCTACTCATGTCAAGCAGGAAGTGCAGAGACCGCTGCTACTGTATCAGTGAAAGGTTTGTGCATTTGCCAGTGGAGAGTTTAGTGTTTGCTCTGAATGCATTGAAGCACAACAAAACTAAATGTATTTTTCTGACATTATCTGAAGTTTTTGGAATGTGTAAAGTTGCTATGACTGTAATTCAGCCTTCTATATTCAACATTGTATGAAAAATGAATATCTGCATTATTGAACACGTTCTCCTATTTGTTAGGACTCAAGCATTCTCCAATTCCACTTAAGAGGTTTATTTATCATTTTTTAAATCCTTTCCTATTTCCTCAGAGCTTCCTCCATTCTTCCAGAAGGAATTAAGAAGTGTGGAGGCTGAGGAGGGAGGATCAGCCTCTCTGTGCTGTGAGCTGTCTAAAGCTGGAGCATCAGTGCAATGGAAGAAGAACAAGCTGCCACTGAGAGCAAACAGGAAGTATGAGATGACCCAAGATGGCTGCCTTCTCCAGCTGCACATCAAGGATCTCAGACCTGAGGACAGTGGCAGCTACTCATGTCAAGCAGGAAGTGCAGAGACCACTGCTACTGTATCAGTGAAAGGTTTGTGCATCTTTATATCTCACTGGCAACATTACAGAATTAGTGTTCTTTGTCTATCCAACCTCACCATCAATAAACTTATAGTCTAGTAACAACACCTTAAGAAAGAGTTGTTATCTCCTTAACAAGACACTGGCATGTCATTCATTCTTAAATATTTTATCATAGCATCACTGTTACTTAACTAGTCACTATAGTTGAAACAAAGCAGCATTTTTGTAATGTAAACATCAGATGACATACCTCTGTATTTGGTCTTCTCCTCCTCCTCTTTTCTCTTTTTCACCCTTGAAGGATTGGCTGTTTTAATTGCATGGAATTTGTAAATAAAATATATTTAACAGCATCTGCTTCAGCACAGCTGTCCATCAGCTGTGTTGACTGTGGCTCTCCATGTGCACAGGAGCCTGTTTTGCCCTCAGCATTTGTCTACAGGTTGCCTCACCTGCAGGATCTGTGCTGGCATGGGCTGAGGGCACAAATGGCAATGAAACTGTTTTTCTTTACTTTGTGGGTGCCCACTAGCTTTTTCTTTGAGTCCAACAAGCAACCCCCGCAGTAGGAGACGCCCTAGGTTTCCGCCTTTATGGCCCATGCCAAGACCCTGCCCTGGCTGGCAAGCTCTAAAGCATCAAAAACTACATGCAAACACTGCATGTACTGTTGTATTAAAGTAACATGGAGACCTGGAGGATAATTCTGGTCTTCCCAACCTTTTTTTTCCTCAGAGCTTCCTCCATTCTTCCAGAAGGAATTAAGAAGTGTGGAGGCCGAGGAGGGAGGATCAGCCTCTCTGTGCTGTGAGCTGTCTAAAGCTGGAGCATCAGTGCAATGGAAGAAGAACAAGCTGCCACTGAGAGCAAACAGGAAGTATGAGATGACCCAAGATGGCTGCCTTCTCCAGCTGCACATCAAGGATCTCAGACCTGAGGACAGTGGCAGCTACTCATGTCAAGCAGGAAGTGCAGAGACCACTGCTACTGTATCAGTGAAAGGTTTGTGCATTTGCCAGTGGAGAGTTTAGTGTTCTTTGTCTATCCAACCTCACCATCAATAAACTTATAGTCTAGTAACAACACCTTAAGAAAGAGTTGTTATCTCCTTAACAAGACACTGGCATGTCATTCATTCTTAAATATTTTATCATAGCATCACTGTTACTTAACTAGTCACTATAGTTGAAACAAAGCAGCATTTTTGTAATGTAAACATCAGATGACATACCTCTGTATTTGGTCTTCTCCTCCTCCTCTTTTCTCTTTTTCACCCTTGAAGGATTGGCTGTTTTAATTGCATGGAATTTGTAAATAAAATATATTTAACAGCATCTGCTTCAGCACAGCTGTCCATCAGCTGTGTTGACTGTGGCTCTCCATGTGCACAGGAGCCTGTTTTGCCCTCAGCATTTGTCTACAGGTTGCCTCACCTGCAGGATCTGTGCTGGCATGGGCTGAGGGCACAAATGGCAATGAAACTGTTTTTCTTTACTTTGTGGGTGCCCACTAGCTTTTTCTTTGAGTCCGACAAGCAACCCCCGCAGTAGGAGACGCCCTAGGTTTCCGCCTTTATGGCCCATGCCAAGACCCTGCCCTGGCTGGCAAGCTCTAAAGCATCAAAAACTACATGCAAACACTGCATGTACTGTTATATTAAAGTAACATGGAGACCTGGAGGATAATTCTGGTCTTCCCAACCTTTTTTTTCCTCAGAGCTTCCTCCATTCTTCCAGAAGGAATTAAGAAGTGTGGAGGCCGAGGAGGGAGGATCAGCCTCTCTGTGCTGTGAGCTGTCTAAAGCTGGAGCATCAGTGCAATGGAAGAAGAACAAGCTGCCACTGAGAGCAAACAGGAAGTATGAGATGACCCAAGATGGCTGCCTTCTCCAGCTGCACATCAAGGATCTCAGACCTGAGGACAGTGGCAGCTACTCATGTCAAACAGGAAGTGCAGAGACCACTGCTACTGTATCAGTGAAAGGTTTGTGCATTTGGTTTGGTGAACTCTAAAGCCCTGAAAACTACATGCAAACACTGCATGTACTGTTGTGTTAAAGTAACATGGAGAACTGGAGGATAATTCTGGTCTTCCCAACCTTTTTTTCCTCAGAGCTTCCTCCATTCTTCCAGAAGGAATTAAGAAGTGTGGAGGCCGAGGAGGGAGGATCAGCCTCTCTGTGCTGTGAGCTGTCTAAAGCTGGAGCATCAGTGCAATGGAAGAAGAACAAGCTGCCACTGAGAGCGAACAGGAAGTATGAAATGACCCAAGATGGCTGCCTTCTCCAGCTGCACATCAAGGATCTCAGACCTGAGGACAGTGGCAGCTACTCATGTCAAGCAGGAAGTGCAGAGACCACTGCTACTGTATCAGTGAAAGGTTTGTGCATCTTTATATCTCACTGGCAACATTACAGAATTAGTGTTCTTTGTCTATCCAACCTCACCATCAATAAACTTATAGTCTAGTAACAACACCTTAAGAAAGAGTTGTTATCTCCTTAACAAGACACTGGCATGTCATTCATTCTTAAATATTTTATCATAGCATCACTGTTACTTAACTAGTCACTATAGTTGAAACAAAGCAGCATTTTTGTAATGTAAACATCAGATGACATACCTCTGTATTTGGTCTTCTCCTCCTCCTCTTTTCTCTTTTTCACCCTTGAAGGATTGGCTGTTTTAATTGCATGGAATTTGTAAATAAAATATATTTAACAGCATCTGCTTCAGCACAGCTGTCCATCAGCTGTGTTGACTGTGGCTCTCCATGTGCACATGAGCCTGTTTTGCCCTCAGCATTTGTCTACAGGTTGCCTCACCTGCAGGATCTGTGCTGGCATGGGCTGAGGGCACAAATGGCAATGAAACGGTTTTTCTTTACTTTGTGGGTGCCCACTAGCTTTTTCTTTGAGTCCGACAAGCAACCCCCGCAGTAGGAGACGCCCTAGGTTTCCGCCTTTATGGCCCATGCCAAGACCCTGCCCTGGCTGGCAAGCTCTAAAGCATCAAAAACTACATGCAAACACTGCATGTACTGTTGTATTAAAGTAACATGGAGACCTGGAGGATAATTCTGGTCTTCCCAACCTTTTTTTTTCTCAGAACTTCCTCCGTTCTTCCAGAAGGAATTAAGAAGTGTGGAGGCCGAGGAGGGAGGATCAGCCTCTCTGTGCTGTGAGCTGTCTAAAGCTGGAGCATCAGTGCAATGGAAGAAGAACAAGCTGCCACTGAGAGCAAACAGGAAGTATGAGATGACCCAAGATGGCTGCCTTCTCCAGCTGCACATCAAGGATCTCAGACCTGAGGACAGTGGCAGCTACTCATGTCAAACAGGAAGTGCAGAGACCACTGCTACTGTATCAGTGAAAGGTTTGTGCATTTGGTTTGGCAAGCTCTAAAGCCCTGAAAACTACATGCAAACATTGCATGTACTGTTGTGTTAAAGTAACATGGAGAACTGGAGGATAATTCTGGTCTTCCCAACCTTTTTTTTCTCAGAGCTTCCTCCATTCTTCCAGAAGGAATTAAGAAGTGTGGAGGCCGAGGAGGGAGGATCAGCCTCTCTGTGCTGTGAGCTGTCTAAAGCTGGAGCATCAGTGCAATGGAAGAAGAACAAGCTGCCACTGAGAGCAAACAGGAAGTATGAAATGACCCAAGATGGCTGCCTTCTCCAGCTGCACATCAAGGATCTCAGACCTGAGGACAGTGGCAGCTACTCATGTCAAGCAGGAAGTGCAGAGACCACTGCTACTGTATCAGTGAAAGGTTTGTGCATCTTTATATCTCACTGGCAACATTACAGAATTAGTGTTCTTTGTCTATCCAACCTCATCATCAATAAACCAGTCAACTAAGTATGTTGTAATTCTCTTGTCTAGCACTAGAACCGACTCCAAAGGTAGAGTCTACAATGATACTTCCAAAAGTAAAGCCTCTAATTGTATCTCCAATGGAAGAGCCTCCAACGACAACTCCAAAGGTAGAGCCTCTAACAGTACCTCCAAGGGTTGAGCCTCCAACGACACCTCCAAAGGTAGAGCCTCTAACAGTACCTCCAAGGGTTGAGCCTCCAACGACACCTTCAAAGGTAGAGCCTCTAACAGTACCCCCAAGGATTGAGCCTCCAACGACACCTCCAAAGGTAGAGCCTCTAACAGTACCTCCAAGGATTGAGCCTCCAACGACACCTCCGAAAATAAAACCTCTAACAATACCTCCAAGGATTGAGCCTCCAACGACACCTCTGAAGCTAGAGCCTCTAACAGTACCTCCAAGGGTTGAGCCTCCAACGACACCTCCGAAGGTTGAGCCTCCAACGACACCTCCGAAGGTTGAGCCTCCAACGACACCTCCAAAGGTAGAGCCTCCAACAACACCTATAAAGGTAGATCGTCCAAAGGTGGAGCCTCCAACATTACCTCTGAAGGTAGAGCCTTCAAATGTAGAGCCTCCAAAGGTAGAGCCTCTTAAGGTGGAGCTTCCAAACGTAGAGCCTCCAAAGGTAGAACCTCCAACATTACCTCTGAAGGTAGAGCCTCAAAAGGTAGAGCCTCCAACATTACCTCTGATGGTAGAGCCTCAAAAGGTAGAGCCTCCGACATTACCTTTGAAGGTAGAGCCTCAAAAGGTAGAGCCTCCAACATTACCTCTGATGGTAGAGCCTCCAACATTACCTCTGATGGTAGAGCCTCAAAAGGTAGAGCCTCCGACATTACCTCTGAAGGTAGAGCCTCCAACATTACCTCTGAAGGTAGAGCCTCCAACATTACCTCTGAAGGTAGAGCCTCAAAAGGTAGAGCCTCCAACATTACCTCTGATGGTAGAGCCTCAAAAGGTAGAGCCTCCGACATTACCTCTGAAGGTAGAGCCTCCAACATTACCTCTGAAGGTAGAGCCTCAAAAGGTAGAGCCTCCGACATTACCTCTGAAGGTAGAGCCTCCAATGATAATGCCTCGGGCAAAGGGTGTTATTTCCAAACCAGTTCCTACACCAGAGAGTCAGAAGCCTGGACTCCCAGAGGTCAAACCTGTTGCCCCTGAGCCCAAAAAGAGAGCTAATAGGAAAGCATCTATTACCAGTTTAGAAAAAGCTGTGGAACCGATGCTTGGCATCCAGCCTGTAAGATCTGTGGAGAACGACTTTGCTGTTACACAGAACGTAGCACAGCTGGAGAGGCATGAGGAGAAAGACAGTGAGTTGTACAAGAAAGTTGGCGATACAATGGGACTACTGGAGCTGGATGATGGGGTTGACAGGAAGCTGGAGGAGCCAGAAAGGCCTTTGGAAACAAAGAAATATGTTTTTATGGAGAAGAGACAACCAGAAAGAAATTTAGATAAATTAGCCAAGGTTGATGATAATGCAAGTCAGTCAGACAAGGTTCAAAGAGAAACTGTGAACTTTGACGAAAAGAAAAAGGGAAATGAAGTTGTTAAACCATTAGAAAAGTTTATTGGTAATGAAATAATAGGTGAACAAGAACAGACCATAGTACAGGAGGGCAAGGTCGAGGAAGAGGAAACGTTTAAGGCATCAGTAAGGTCTAAAGGAAAGGTAAAAGAGGAAAAGGAACAGCTTCAATATGTTCCAAAGGAAACTGAGGAGATCATTGTCCAATCAGCAAAGCTTATAAATGGTTCTGAAGGTGACCATAAACAGAGAGACAACATGACACAACAAGTGTCCGTTCAGACAGAAAGAGAGGAAACACCACAGAGACTAGTACCTCCTGTAAATCAGATGGACAAACTCTCAGAAGCTCAACCAGTAAAGACTTTAGAGAGAGAAGCTGAATTCACTCCTCCAAAACCACCTGTGAGGATAAAAAGCAAAACCAAGGGTGGAGTGGAAAGACAATCATCAAGGGACACAGAGACAGATCAGGATGAACAGACAACACCGGATAATCAGCCAATCAAACAGTCAATAGAGTCTTTGAAAAAAGAGTCTGAACAAAAACCAACAATTGAGAGGAAACAATCAGTAACAACAGACCCTGAGATGGTTGAGAGAATGAAGCAACCTGTGAAAGCTGCAGAGGAGGACGCCAGCACCAAACAGCCAGCAATGATGAGGAAAGACTCGAAACTGGACCAGGAAGTGAAAGTGACAGTCGAGCCAATGAGAAAAGAGGAACAAACGATGACAGAAGACATTCCTCTCCTCTACATTTCTGAAGAAGAAACTTTCTCCGAGGCTTTAGCTGACATACCCACCAACTACGTCAATGTCCAGCCTCCTGGCTCTTTTGTTGAAAAGTCAAACCAACCTGCTACTCTTCCTGCAAACGAAGCTACGCCACAGACTGACATCAGCGTGGAGGATGAAACACAAATACAAGAGGCTGCAGTCAAGATTCAGGCGGCATTCAAGGGCTACAAAACCCGCAAAGACATGCGGCCTGTCTTCAAAGAGGTGTTTAAGAACCAGAGTGCAGATCTCCACGGCACACTCACTCTAGTTTGTACTATGGAGGGAAAACCCAGTGCAGCTCGCTGGCTGAGAAACGGCCAACAAATCATCAACGATCATCGATGCCGTAGTGAGATGACAGAGAGCGGCGTATGCACCCTGGTGATCAAAAACCTGACGCCCATTGACAGTGGAATCTATACATGTGAGGTGGTCAACAAGTTTGGTGTGTCGTCCTACAATGGGAACATTAGAGTAGTAGAGCCTCAGAAACCTGCTGCCACGGTCCAGAGGCCCGTCCATCCACCACTAGCAGCCATAACTCCTCTGCAGCTCGCCCCACCGAAGCCTGAGGCCCAGGAGGAAACACTGACTCAGGGTCTGCCTCAGACTGAAAGCACAGATGCTGCCAACTACGTAGAAAATGTGAGTGTGTCCCTGTGGGAAGCCTACACCCTGACAGAGCAGGACGCTCAGATGAGCCTCCAGGAGAGGAGAGGATCTTCAATCATTGCTGCCAGCTCCAGTGAGTTACTGTATTTACTGTAATCACAACAAATCTGGATTTAATAAGCCATATCTATACAGCATGATGTGATTTTCTGTTTCCAACAGTGTCAAGTCCTTCAGATTACGACACAGCTCCGGACATGATGGAGCCTGTTGAGACTGGCCCAGCCATACCAAGGTCAGGGGTCTTTTACCGCTCGTCTTTTATATTCTGCTCATAAAGATATGCAAAATATTTATGAATACTGTTACAGGGAAGAAACAAGAGCAGCAGGCCAAGTGCCTCCTAAAGATGACGAAGAGCAGATGACTCCACCGAAGAAACTACTGAAGGTCAAAGGTCAGCAGTGTTGATTTTTTTTTTAGCAGTTTTTAACTGTTTCTCTCCTCTGTACTGAGTGTCCTGTCAGGTATATTACAGCTATGGTCCTCTGTAATGTTTAGGGGAACATGAAGGTCGGATGAGGACACCGTCTCCCAAACACCTCCGTGCTCACACTCCCTTAACGAGCACTGTCTCTGGATCAGAGTCAGAAGGGGAAGAGGACAGACAAGAGGTAGTCCCTTATATGTTGTTGTGGACATATTTGTGCTCTGTATAAGATAAATCCACTGATGTTTTTCTTTTCTCACCTCAGACATTTGAAATGTACGTGGCCAGAGCTGACTGCAGTCCAAACAGCGGCAGTAAGGACAGCTTTGTTCTGAAGGAGGGCCAGTTTGTGGAGGTCCTGGACTCTGTCCATCCTGACCGCTGGCTGGTGAGGACCAAACCCACCAAGACCAACCCTGCTCGACAGGGATGGGTGTGTCCAGCCTACCTGGAGAAGAAGAGGAAGGTAGGCTCATAGACTGGAAGAAGCAGGCGTTTCTCCTCATAAATACACCAGCAGGACCGTACATCACAACATAACTTCAATTGAGTTTCCCAAATAAAAATACTAATTTTCACAATTCTCGTGTTTCCATGTAGCTCTTCATGCAGAAATGAAAATAAGATTTCTTGAGGATAAACTGCCGTGGTCTGCTGCTCACAGCTTTAACTGCCTTGTTGGTTGCACATGCTAACGTATAAGATTTTACACCACTGAACTTTAAGCTGAATATACATATAAAACATTTTCAGGAACACGTACTTGCTATACAGATTTAAACAAATAACTGATGTGACGTCACTTAAATTTACAAATGTCTATGAGTGAAACTAGCTTGTGCAGCTAGCAGTGATTTACACAATTACAACCTGGATAAAGCACAGCAAGGCATTTATTAACCTAACCAGGACAGGACAGGAAAGTGATAAAAAAAGTGTCCTTCTTTCTCCTTCCTAGAAAACTCTCATGACTTTATACCAAATTACATAAATGAGGCGAGAAATATATGCATGAAAACTTAAAAATACACATCAGTAAATGATTGCTAAGCATCACGTTTGCAAGGTGTCAATGTCACAAAGTAATGAGAGCTGAAAAGGCCTCTAATAATGCCTCATGTCTTTTGAACAGGAGACCTTCCCACAGCTGAGGACACCTCAGGAGGACATAGATGGAATTGGGTCGACAGGAGAAGAGTACAGGAGAGCTCTGAGGTCCGTTATTCTGCTATTATATACAGGCAGTTACAGGACACTACTGTTATTAGATGCATGTATTTGTAGTTATATTTGTTATAAATGATGTGTATGTTTATCATAATGTAACCTAGCTGCACTTATTCCTCACAGCATCTTGGTAACTTGATTTGTGATGATGATTTTAACAGTAAAAACATCTAACCAGCATTAACTTCCCTTTGTCTTTAGCCAACTGATCCAAGGCTTGATCGATGGAGAGGAGGAGTTTGTGAAGGAGATGAAGACGTTCACCTCTCAGCAGCTAAATTATTTGGACACCAGCCGCCACGTCCCCATTAACATCCTGAACCAAAAAGAGATCATCTTCAGGAACATCAAGGACATTGTATTTCTGCATGAGAGGTAATGTACGCACACAAAATGCATTGTAGTATAGTTCATAACTAACATCATTTGAATGTCCTTCTCGGCCGTCTGGTCTGATGTTGGCATTATCTCCTGTCCTGTCAGATCCATCCTTCCTGGGCTGAAGGAGTGCATCACCGATGACGACGTGGCCATGCATCTGATCAAGCACAGCGAGGACTTTGAGAAGTATCTTCACTACATGGTGGGACAAGCCCAAGCAGAGGCCTGCGTGTCTGACAAGGCCGTCCAGCAGTATTTCAAAGTATCCTCAAAATCTGTTTAATACTGAGGCAAAGGTGCTGAATAGCAACATTTTTACACTGGTGTGATGTTCGTTGTCACTCTACACTTCAGGAGCTGACAGAAAGTGGCCAGTCTGAGGCTCCTGTCATGGACGTCCTCACCTTCCTCCAGAGACCAGTGGAGAGGATTCAGACCTACCAGGCTTTACTGAAGGTGGGCATCTTAGTGTAACAGTGGTAATACCTGAGATATTTCATTTAACTCTTGCTGACCTGCTGGTGCACAGATTATCATAAAAATGTTCTCGACAGGAGCTGATCAAGAACAAAGCTAAAAGTGGCCAGAGCTGCTGTCTTCTGGAGGATTCCTTCTCCATGGTGTCCTGTCTCCCCTGGAGGTCTGACAACCTGCACCAGGTGTCCCTCATCGAGAACTACCCTGCCCCTCTGATCGCTCTGGGAGAGCCCAGGCGACAGGTAACGCTTTCATGACCAGGTTAAAGACTAGCAACAGCAGCCCACGTTAAAACCATTTAAAGTGAGGTTTTAGCAGTAACAAATAACGAGCATCAGTTTTTGTCCCAACTAGTGAAAATGCAGTGAGAAAAGTGAAGATTTAATTTGAGCTTAAATGAGTTTAAATTTGCCAAATTTACCAGAAAAAAATGTTAGCAAGGTTAACAAGGTGCAGTATCAGTTCAACTAATAACATTGTTCCACAATACTACCTAAATAGTACCTCATGTCACTGTAATTAGATGAGGGATTATCCTGATAAAGACAGTGTGACCCTCACTTGATGCCTCCAGGCAGTCTTCACAGTGTGGGAGGAATCTCCAGAGATGAAAACGGCCTCTAGAGGGCATCAGAGACAAGTGTTTCTCTTCAAGGAGTGCATCGTTCTGTGCAAACTGAAGAGAGACAGCAGCATGAACAGTGACACCTACACCTTCAAGAACAAGATGAAGGTAAGCTCTGCTTGTCTGCTTTACTGGACAATAAAGAAACTCTGATTCTTCCTCGCATCCTCACTTTTAAATCCGTCCTACAGCTGAACGATGTGGACATAAAGGAAGCTGTGGGTGGAGATGAAAAGTGTTGGGGGTTGTGGCACGAGCACAGGGGCTCAGTGAGGCGGTACACCCTGCAGGGCCGCTCCACCCTGGTGAAGCTCTCCTGGCTCAAAGACCTGAAGGAGCTGCAGCAGCGCTCCAGTCTGCCCACCAACAGTGAGTGTGACGACTAGTTTAAGTCCAGGTGCTCTGAAACTGAAAGAGGCGACTGAAGGATCACACTGACTGTGTGTCAGGTGACCTGAAGGTTTGGTCTCTTTGTTTCTTGTTGCTGAGTGTCAGACCTTTTATTGTTGTGGTGTGATATCTTCATTAAATGCTTCTGTGTCTGTCAACAGGTCCACCAGTGTTTGAGTCCCTGCTGTCTGACTGCACCACAAAGATGGGACAGACAATCAAACTGAGCTGTAAGGTCACAGGATCACCAAAACCAGTGGTCAGCTGGCTCAAAGGTCAGACATACCAGACATAGCACTGTGTGATTCGGCTTCACCGACGGTTTGACACTAAACATGTGACGTCCTCCTGTCAGACGGCCTTCCTTTAGAGGACGACCCCCGTCACATCATCACAGCAGACCGGTCAGGCTGCTGCAGCCTCATCCTGGACAGCCTGACAACAGAGGACTCTGGGCAGTACGCCTGCTACGCCTCCAGCCCCATGGGCTCTGCTGGAGCTCTGGCTAAGGTGGTGGTGCAAGGTGAGTGTGTGGACACTAGTGCTGCTGTGACTGGAAGTACAAGTGCCATTACTACTACAATGAAAGTTAATCAATAATATGTGGATAATAATATAATAATATTTTATGTGTTTTATGGACCTACAGTCAGAAATAAAATTCAGTTGAAATACTAATAATATTCTGCTACTACTAGTAAATTTCTAAGATTATAACTGTCATATTTGCTACTATTGGTGTTACTGGGTCCTTATACTAGTAGCCTATTACTTCTACATAAGCTGAGTACTACTGCTATCAGTACTGCTGCTAAAGTTACTTAAGTCACTTCTCCCACTGCTACTGCTAATATAACTGCTGACACCACTGCTGGTACTGGACGAATACTTATGGTTACCATAGCAGCCACTACTGGTCCATTCCCTCTCATTCATGTGTTTCTTCCTTCCTGCAGCTCCACCCAGATTTGTGTGTCGGCTGGAGAGCGCTTGTCTGATAGAAGGGGAGGACATTCAGTTCAGCTGCGCCACGCTCACCACTCCTTTACCACGAGTCAGGTACGGGAGCACAGAGCCAAAGTTCAAACAGGATGTAGTGATCAGGTCACCGTGTCAAACACATCCACCTCTGGGTTTAACAGGTGGTTGAAAGACGGCAGAGAGCTGACCGACCAGCAGAAATACTTCATCCTGAATGATGCTCGGAGTGGCATCTTGTGTCTGACGGTCGTCAGGGCAACAGAGGCAGATATAGGACAGTACGAGTGTGAGGTAGAAACCCCATAATGTCTGAAGATAGTCCTTGGTATCAGATATTTTCCTTTAAGATAGAGCACGTCACATGTTTTGTGTTGCTCAGCTTTGGAACGAGTTTGGATGCATCAGGTGCAGAGCAGGGCTGTGTCCAGCTTACATCCCACCGCTGGACGTGGAGGATAACCAGCCTCAGGATCTGCCTCCTAAAGGTAGGACAGCCAGGGCCGCTGAAGGTAAATGCCCTCCACACAGGATGGAAACCCATGACGGGGTTTTCATGTGGATGCTTCACACGTTCACCACTTCCTCTGTGTTAGAGAACGGATGAAGCACATGTCATTGTCCTCAGTTCACCACCTCTGATCACCCTTCATGTGGCATCTCTTCACTTTCCAACAAACTGCAACAATATGCATCAGTTTCCTCCTTCAACCACTACCACTCATCCATTTCATACACACTCACATCATACGTAGCTCCAACCAGGCGTCCCTTGATCCCCAGGTGTTATGGCATAGACTGCATCCTTTAACTCTAAAAAGCTCCTCATACCTGGGTTTACTTCTTACTTTCCAGGTTTATTAACTTATTAAGGCAGCATGTGATGGCTAATGCATCCTTCCTGTCAGCATGTCAGTGGCTACACCCCTACCCCCTTAAAACCACTACAGTGACCACATTAAACACCTCTAATCTAACACCTGTGCATGACAAACTTGAAACTTTCCTCCTGTTTCACCGCTCACTTCATCTGTTCCTCTGGCTACAGCACTTTCACTTCTGTTTGTGATTCATTTAAGAGTTGTTAAGCTCTAGAGAAAACTAACTATATACTCTTAATATATATCTAACAATAACAATTTCTAACAAGCTTCTATTGCCATAACCCAGTGGGATCCAGTGGCTGCAGGTCAACATCGACCCATACTGAACCTCCCAGCATCCTCATCCATGAAAAGACGTCATTTACTGGATGGATGTTTTTGTGTTTTTCATCATGTTTCCACAGAGAGCATGAGTCTGAGTTACAACAGGCTAAACTAGACTGGACTAGGATCAGTTGAGATCAGATGAACCTCCAGGTGCCAGACAGTATTCTGAATACAAAAAGAAGTACCACTATATCATGTAGTGCTGTTCTTCAACTGTGCCTTGCATTTATATTAATTTACCATGATTACTGTCACATAGGATCTGAAATAAAAACAGAAAGCATGTGTAAGAGTTTTTATCAGATATTTTTAGCTCTAAACTTCACTACATATTCACACATTTTGTGGATATTTTGCCGCCATGTTCTCCATGTTTGCCTCTCATTGTCCATAACCTACATGTTCTTCCATCTTCCCTCCACTATTCCTGAAGCAGGAAGTTCCTCACATGGGCCGTTCCATGTAAGTCATCATTGTCACGATAACAACAAATAACCGCTCAACATTCCCCTCTCTCCTCTCAACGCATGCCCAGCTAACTCTTCACTCCTACCAACACCAGGCGGTCATGTGCTGGCCAGGTGTTTCCTGTACAGGTGTGGGCAAACGCTCACGTCCTGCTGGTGTGTTGGTTTAGTGGGTTAAACCCTCACACACTGAGGTAAGACATGAGTTATTACTGTTCCTGCTGAGTGAGGTAATGTACCTTTCCACTTTTCCTTCTCCAATAATTCAGCACAGTGCAGTCAGTTCAACATATTTTATAATATTTACTGAAGTGTGTGAGCTTTAATTCCTGCTGTTGTGGTCTGAACAGATGCAGACTCAGAGGGCTGGTCCACTGCCTTTGTGAAGAAATGGCTGCAGACTGACTTCAGCCCCACGTCTATTGCTAAGATGCTCTTCCCTCCTGGACACCCTGAACAGTGAGTAAAGTGTCACCAACATCAAGCTCTGTCGGCCTGCTGGTTAAAAGGTTTATTTTGCCTGCAGTGTTTGATAATTCTGAGCTGATCTTTGTGTCCAGAGCTGAAGAGGCTGTTCCTGCCTCTGCCTCCATGGAGCAGGTGGAGCAGCAGCCTCCATCTTACCTGGAGGAGGAAGAGGAGATCTTCATCTCAGAGCAGATGCAGGAAATCACAGACGGTACGGCAGTCTCTGTAAAGGAATGACTTGAATCAAGCTTTGTGTGATTACTAACTGATGTCACCTCCTGCTCAGCTCCTCCCTCCATCCACGTTCCCACTGAGGACCTGAGTGTGGAGCCTGGCCAGCCTGCTGCCTTCACTGCCATCGTCACTGGAAGACCCACCCCCAGCGTACAGTGGTACAAGGTAGGAGCACCTCAAGGGTTACTGGCTTCAGATGGGATTTAATGATATCAGTATGTAAATTTCCAGCATCACTGCGGCAAAAGAGACAGAACTATATAAGAGCAGTGGAACAAGGCAAATATATAAAAACATCTAATAAAATAAAAATAAATGGTGAGGCTGTACAGATGGAAATATATATATTATTGATGAAAGGAAGTGAAATTAACTGTTTTGCTTGAATAGTGAATATTAATTTGTTTCTGTCTCTTTTTCTTCTCCTAAAATACTGAATTTCCACTCTTGATAGGTCAGAGGTCACAGGAGGGCATTATGTTGTTAAGTTTGACCAGGTTTTGTAGATCTGGATCTTTCTGTCAACTCATTGCTCTTTCTTTCTTCTGTGATTGGAGGATGGAGAGGCCCTTGCAGCCAATGAGAACGTGCAGATAGCACAACATGGCGCCCGCTGCTCAGTGATCATAGTGAGTCCAGAGGGCGAGGACAGCGGCATTTACACCTGCTTCGCCTACAACGACTCTGGCCACGCCTCGTGCCAGGCTGAGCTCACAGTGGAGGAAGGTGAGACCACAGCAATGCATCATCACATCAGTCATAAACTGTGGATATGGAGCCGATTCACTCACCACAAACAGGAGAGTTTAGGGAGAGAAAGGGGTAAACTGGACCGGTTTCGTTATCTCTGCAGGTCTTCTGGAGTGTCAGGACAGAGAGGTGGAGCTGGGCAAGAGGAGGAAGCTGTTCTCCGTTTATGAAGTCCACGAGGAAATCGGAAGGTGAGTCTGTGCTTCATATCCCTAAAATCCAAGCCCTGTTCAGATTGGATGTGATCTCCATCATGTCTCTGTTTTAGGGGAACCTTCGGGGTAGTGAAGCGTGTCGTCCACAGACGAACAGGTGAAGTGTTTGCTGCCAAGTTCCTGCCTCTGCGGAGCAGCACCAGGACCAGAGCCTTCCAGGAGAGGGACCTGCTGTCCCGCCTGGCTCACCCCAGGGTGGCCTGTCTGCTGGACTTCTTCTGCACCAGACGCACTCTGGTGTTGATCACAGAAATGTATCCTTTCTGATAAACACTGCAATATAATCCCCTTTTTCCCTCCTGTAGTTGTTCCTTAACTCCATTTCTAGCTGCTGCTCTCATGGACTTCTGGACCATTTATTACTGAAAGGATCCGTCTCAGAGAAAGAGGTGAAAGCTTGGCTTCATTCCCCACAAAACTACTTTTATCAGGCAAATATCCTGTCATGGCTCTTCACTGATATTCTGCACTTTATTACAGGTTCAGTCATACATCCAGCAAATACTGGAAGGAGTTGGTCACATTCACAGCATGAACATTCTGCACCTGGACATTAAAGTGAGACTCTGGGTCCAACATTATTGACTGTGTCATATTTTTCATATTTATGTGGTTCTTAACCCTGTTTTATTTATTTACACTCCCTGCAGCCTGATAACATCCTGATGGTGTATCCGCCCAGAGATGAGATCAAGATCTGTGACTTTGGCTTCTGCCAGGAAATAGATGCATCCAGACACCAGTACAGCCTGTTTGGGACGCCAGAATTTGTTGCCCCGGAGGTTGTTCACCAGGAGCCGGTCTCCGTGGCGACTGATATCTGGTGAGTTGGATCACTAATGCAGTCATCAGGACTTCTTGTATCAGAAAAATGATTATTTAACTGTGTATAACTTGAATATGTCTTCCTCTCTCTGCTAGGTCTGTAGGTGTTGTAGCCTATTTATGGTACGTGTCACTGCAACTCCTTTGATTACACTTTGAAAAAGTTGTGCTTGACTGGAGTTTCTCTTATTTACACCACACTTTGTCTCTGTCGCGGTAGTCTGGTGTGCCGATGCCCTTTCACGGCTGAGACGGACCGCGCTACGCTGCTGAGGGTGGGGGAGGGGAGCCTGAACTGGGACGCTCCTGATGTCACGGACAGGAGCGCCGAGGCCCAGAACTTCCTCCACATGCTCCTCCAGCCAGACCCAGAGTAGGCAACCTGTTTTATTACTGCAGACACATGGAGCAGAGATGTTTTAAACTGTATGCAAATGAAACATGAACCACTGACAGGATCTCCTGAAGTATAAAATAAATACTCACAGAACAAAATGACATCTGTTCACCACCTGCAGTGGTCAGTTCATGGTTCAACATAACACATCTGATCACTTGTCCTCTACTCAGGAAGCGACCGTCTGCCTTTGAGTGCTTGAGCCACGAATGGCTGCAGGTGAGTGGAAACTGTCTGTTTTAATCACTGGATTCAGTCTCATAACTCTGTAACACACAAATCTGTGTTGACAGGACGAACATGCAGGAGAAGACACAGATGAAATCAACACAAAGTCTCTGAAAAGCTTCATCTCAAAAAGGAAATGGCAGGTACAGGAAGTTCCCCTCCTTCATTGTAACCATGACCTCTGGGGACAAAAAGCATAGACTGGTTTCTGGTAATGATGATGGTCTTGAGTTGAATTCACAGTAGATCCCTCCGTCTGTCTCCCCAGCGCTCGTTGACCTGCATCGGCTCAGTTCTGACGCTGAGGCTGATCCCAGAGCTGCTGGATGCTCCTCTCAGAGACACGGCAGTGACGGTGCCTCGAGAGCCTCAGGAGCACAGCAGCACCTCCGTGAGCAGCGGCTCCTCATCCGAGTACGACGAAGCCGACTCCTGGGACTTCTTCCAGTACTGCAGCCCCACTGAGGAGGAGGAAGAGACCGAGGAGGACTATGATCCTTTAACAGAGAGAGCGCAGATCCCCGAGCCTTTTACCAAACTCCACCTGGAGGCGGAGGAGGAGGAGGTGACGTTAGGGGAGGAGGAGGATGGGGAGGTGGTAGGAAGGAGGAGTGTGCTAGAGAGGAGTATGAGCAGGCAGTCGGTGGCATCGTCAGACGTGTCGAGTCAACAGACGCCTCAGAGGGAGCGGCGCTTCAGCAGCAGTCAGTCTCTGAACCTGTCTGATGGAGACGAGGGTTCAGGGAGCGACGGAGGTCGGATCCCTCGCGGCAGCCTCATCCGGAGCACTTTCTACAGCACCTCCCATCAGCTGTCGCCCATGTCTGCCAGGCACATGACATTACGGGACAAATTCCAGGCCAAGAAGCAGGAGAGAGGCCGCAAACCGCTCCGGAGAAGCTTTTCAGGACGTCTCAACGAGCCTCTAATTGAATATGTGGAGGATGAGACGGAGACCAACCGTGGCCAGAGACGGGGATCAGTCCAGCCCACCATGCAGAAGTCCTGCTCCTTCGACAGTGGCGTAGGCCTCGCCCACACCAATCTGCCCCCTCACAGGAGGAGCCGGTCTCTTGACGAGTATTCTCGCCGATCGCCTGATCGCACCAAGTCAGGTGAAGAAGAGGGCTCTCAAAGTCTGAGGGAAGACTTGACGGACGATGAAGTGGCAGGGAGGAACTTGTTGACCATCCCGAGCCCACAGCGGCCCACAAGGAGAAGAGGCTCTGTCGCTCCAGTGCAGGCGGCTCGTACGCCGGGCGGATCATCTGCTCCTTCAGGCCTCCCTGCTGGAGACAGGATGAGCTCCAGGCTGGATCAGGACCAGGCGGCAGGCGACGCCTTCGCCAGCTCCCAGGGTTCTCTGTCTGAGTCATCTCCTTTGGAGCATGGAGGCTCTGAGTCCTCCAGTCGTCTGGGCTCCTACGAGGAGCTGAGTCAGGGTCATCTCAGAGGGAGCTACAGGTCAGGAGAGAGTGAGGGGTATGATGATCGAGGGGAGCCTCTGCTTTCGTCGTCGCCTTGCTCGTTCCAAGAGCTCAAACCGAGGAGCTTGTTTCCTCAGGCGCCGCCACGTAACCGCACACGCTCCAACCCCAACTTAGGTCCACCAGGGACCCCGCTGACAGCGAGTCCCAGTCCCAGCCTCTCCTCTCTGCAGGCCCCAGAGAGGCCTCCCAGAGCCAAGGACAAGAAGGAGGGCCGTGGCCTCCAAAGGCACGCCTCCGCTCCGGCCCTGGAAGCCCAGCCACCGACGGGAAAGTCGCCCAGACTGGGTCTGCTGAAGATCTTCCGCAGGCAGTCCTGGACCGGCCATTCTTACTCCCAGCTGGACAGCTCGGAGCTAGGACCCACACTAGGAGAGATCATGAAGCCTGATACTCCCACCATGTCTCTGAGGAAGAAAATGAGAGCGTCGGCCTCCAGCCTGACCAAGCTGTTCTCCAGGTCCTCTAGTAAGGAGGATGTGAGTAAAGGAGGTGAGCTGCTGCAAATTATGCTCATTTTAAAATTATCTTCAGCAACATAATTAAGGAAGAAGTTACAAATACAGCACATAGACGTTATTATTATTTATTTTAATTTAGCTGAGCCGAGTTGTGTTTTATTGATATCTGCACTGTTGTTTCATCATCTGTTTTGATCTTTTACATCAGGGCCAATAGTCAAAGAATCAGCTCCTGTCCCGCCTGAACGACACCGTGGTCCTGACAAAAAGAGGACCTCCAAACTCCTGCCTTCTTTTAAAATACCTGCATTCAAAAAGACCAAAGGTAGGAAACAAACTGTGTGTTTAACTTACTGTTTGTCACTGTTTTTGCTGTAAGCCTGGCTGTATAAAGTATGCTTGTTCTACTCCTTGATTTCCAGATCTGCTGGTGCGTCCCAGCAAGGCTGAAGTGCTCCAGCTGGATGGTGGTGGAGTCCTGCTGGTCTGGAAACCAGTCCAGTCCAGTGACCCCGTCACCTACTGTGTGCAGTACTGTACAGAGGGTGGGTTCAGATACAGAAACTCCTTTTGCATTGTAGAACACATTCAAACAGTCACAATTCGTCCTCTTATTTAGCAGGACACTGGTTTTGGTTTATGAACAGGATGGACTGATGTAGAAAATAAAACCCTCAATGATAATGATAATAATAATTAGTAAACGTTGTGTTCTTCTTTTTACTTTCACATTTACTCTGCATTGAAATGTGCAGGAGTGGATTTCAGAATAAAAGTGTCTTCCTCCTCAGGAGGGGAGTGGACGGTTCTGTCGGAGGAGGTGACTGAAAGCTGCTATGTGGTGAAGGACTTACCCACCGGAGCCTCCTATGTGTTCAGGACGGGCTGCATCACCAAGACAGGAGCAGGACCGTTCAGTGACGCTTCAGCTCCCGTTGTCATGGCGACTCACCCTGAAGGCAAGAAAAAAAACCTCAAGCCCCGATGCTGCATGTTTTAAAGCAGACACCGTGGTTTCACCTGTTTTTACTTTTCTGTACAGAGATCCACATTCCTCTGATCCAGACCGAGTCTCTGGGGTCAAAGGTCACCGGGTCAGAACAGACGACTCACAGGAACTTCAGTTTCCTCTCTGAGATCAACAGGTAGGCTTTTTTTAAATGTATTTATTTTTTGATGACTTTCAGCTTTCTGATATTTCTGAACTGAACCTGATATGTTTCTGCTTATATTCGATCTTTTCCTCCTTTTATCATGTAGACCTTCAGCCATTCCTTACCTGTTTGTTTAGTGTCTCGGGGGACCTGGACCAGACCCACAATGCATCAGTGTGGTTCCTACCACTTCCTCTCAGCTCCTCTCTTGTTTTCTCTCTCAGGGGGCGTTTCAGCGTCATCACCCTGTGCAGAGACGTCGAGACCAGCCAAGTGTTTGCTGCAAAGATCACCCCTTACCAGGCGGAGCAGAGGCAGCTGGTGCTGAGGGAGTACCAGCTGCTGAAGAGGCTGCACCACCCTCACCTGGTGCAGCTGCACGCTGCCTATCTCACCTGCTGCTACCTGGTGTTGGTGGAGGAGCTCTGCCCCGGCCAGGAGCTGCTCCACAGCCTGGCAGCAAGGTAAAGGAAGGCCAGCTCAGTGGTCAAAGAGCATGTAGGAGAGATAATAATCCAGGCTGAAGTGATCACTGTATAATTCCTAAATAATTTAATCAAAGAGGCAGGCAGGTTGAGGAGTGAAGATTCGAGTTGAGCAATAATTAATCTGAGAGGATGAGGAAAACTGGGGTTTGACACGGTCACAGAATAATCTGGCAGAGGAGAGTTTCTATTATTATATTCCACAAAAATCAAACTGAACACCAACTCCAATAAAATAATAATGCAATAACTGTGTCTGTATTATTATTATTAGTGTTACCATGTGTGATAAGCAGCCCTTCTGTCTGCTCCTTCCCTCTCAGAGATCTGTACTCAGAGACTCATGTCGGCGAGCTGCTGGTTCAGATCCTGAGTGCGGTGGACTACCTTCACAGCCGTCGAGTCGTCCACCTGGACCTGAAGTCGGACAACATGCTGGTGGACGACTGCAACCACGTGAAGATGGTGGACCTGGGCTCGGCTCAGTCCTTCACGCCTGGTCAGCCTCTCTATGTGGAGCACATCCAGGGCCTGTCAGAGAGCAAAGGTACTGATGACGTGTCTGTAGCTCATCTGTGACTGTAGACGGTGACGCTGTCGTAGTGAACTAACCCTCTGACTGTCATGGCCTCCAACAGACTGCCGCAGCAAAGGTACACTTTCTTTAACGGAGGACGAGTGGATGGATGGAAATAACTGAGGCTAACTCCTAGCTACCCTAGCCTAACAAACCCAAGTCCACTTCCTTATCATTTCCTTTCATTTCTGTTTTCAGTCATTTTGCTAATTCAGAAAATTCAGTGTGTGAGTGAAAGTGCCATTAACCGTTAACTCTTTATGAACACTCTCCTGTGTCTGTTTGTTTTGTCAGTTTATATTGTCCTTCCTAAAGCTCCAGAAATCCTGGAAGGTCAAGGTGTCGGTCCTGAAACTGACGTCTGGGCTGTCGGAGTCCTGTCCTTCATCATGTGAGTAAAGACATACAGGAGGAGCAGTTTAGGTTGAGGAGAGCAGTCAGCCATATTTGTACAACAATACAGTTTAAAAAAAATGTAAAATATTTATCACAATATCAGAATAAAGTCTGATATTTGTCCAAAGGATAGCAGGTACTTTTAGGATCGGATAAGAAAAGATACTATTTTATTTCTCCCACTAAAAGTTGAATTTCTAGCAGCGAAGAGAACAGAGCAGCGTTATAATAAGGACCCGTGTAAATAAATAAGAAGCAGTGGTGACACATAACATATCAACAATGCTAAAGATCAGAAGAAGAAGAATATTCAGATGATATTTTTACAAGTTTTAATTAATTATATTCACTAATATTGTTTGTATTGTTGTGTTTCGTCTCTAGGCTGAGTGCTGACAGTCCGTTTCATGCAGAGCACAGCTGGGAACAAGACAGAAACATCAGGAAAGGGAAGATCCAGTTTGGACGCTGCTACGCCGGCCTGTCAGAGGGAGCCCTGAACTTCATGAAGAGCAGCCTGAACAACAAATCCTGGTGAGAGTCTCTCCTAAAATGTAGTTTGCACCGGAGGGATTAGAGGAACATGTGGTCGGTCCTAACGTGATGAAACCCTCTGCAGGGGCCGACCTTCTGCGGCCGAGTGTCTGCAGAACCCGTGGCTGAGAGCCCACCGAGCGCCACACAAAGGACGACACTCCAAGGTGTGTTTCTCCACAGACAAGCTGAAAGATTACCTGAAGCAGAAGGAGGAGAAGCGGGAGCAGGTGTGCACTAAGCTCCAGGGGCCCTTCTTCCAGTGAGGAGGTGCCATGCAGCCCTTAGAGCAGCACATCTACGTCCAGCTGACCGTTTCTTTTTTCTGGCTCTGGTTTGAACATTTTGATCATGTGATGCGTCTTAATGAGTTTTCAGCGTATTTCTCCTTCAGCTGGTAGATGTCAGTGAGCTCTGGCTCGTATGGAAACACTTCAGACGTTCTGCTCCTGACGTTTGGCCTTAAAACTGTTTCCTGTGTCGATCTTCTTCACAGAGGACAGAAGTTTTTTTTGTCTGAGTGATATATTTCATTTGAAAATGTACACATGTTGCCTTAAAGCTATACTGTACAAATGGGAAATAGATTTATAGGTTCCTCTGGATGCTTCATAATACTTAAATGCTGTGAGTTGATGAATGAAGAGTTAATAAAAAGGCACAAATGCAGTTCCTCACATGTTTATTCAGTCTTATTTGTACACAAACATATAGTATGTGAGTCCTTTTTAAAGTAACATCAGTGTTAATGTACTGCACTATCATTGATTCAACAAAATGTGGTACTGACTGCTGTGTCCTCCAAAAGAATAAAAGCAGCTCTGAATCTGGCAGCTTTTCTTTTTTCTTAACATGCTGCTGCAGATGGATGTTCAGCATGTTCACACCTAGATATCAACCACTGGCTTCACTAAATCTAACTCAAACCTCCTCCTCCTTCTCTCAGTCCCGTTTTTTTCCGAGCATCAAGCTGAGGATCAAACCTCCGACCATGAAGACGAGGGTGAAGGAAAAACAGACTTTCCTCCAGGTGAAGGTGGAGTCATTCATGTTGGTTCTTTTCCTCCTTATCATTTAGCCTCCTGAACTTTTTGGATTTCCTGTTTAAAGACAAACCATACTTTTTTTTTAACTTTAACTGATGTGTCCTGAACATTAAACACTCTGCTGGCACATCATAGTTATCAGAGAGAGAAAGGCTGTTTAAAGGTTTGACTCACGTCGCTGAGGATGTCCTTCAGCTCGTCGTAGGCCCTCTCCAAGTCATCATTGATGATAACAAAGTCAAACACCCCGGGCTCGTTACCTGGAGAGGAGAGGTGGATCAGCTGCACTGCTTGTCTTTCTCTCAGCATCCTGACAGCCTGCAGACACAAACTTACTGAGCTCCATGTCGATGCGAGCGGCCTCCAGACGTTTCTGTAAACTCTCCTCTGTTTCCGTCTGTCTGTCCCGCAGACGTTTCTCCTGAGAAACAAAGAAACCAGAGAGACTCAGACTCATTTACCAATAATTTATTTGTCTTTGACAGCTTCATGATTACAATATGTGGCTGAAATATTTCACTATTTACCAGGATCTCCATGGAGGGAGGCTGGATGGAGATGTAGATGGGGTTCAGGTCTGTCTCTTTAATCCTCTTCACCCCCTGGATGTCCACGTCTAAGATGCAGATCTGGTTTTTGGCCAGCACGTCTTCTACAGCAGCTTTACTGCAGAACCAGAGCATCAGAAAATCACCCAGCAGGACCAGTGGATGATGTCCAGCCAGGTACTGAGTGGGTCATTTCATCACAACCAGTGAAGTAAGAGGATCACTGCAACCAGTGTGTGTGTTCTCTTCAGAATAAGAGGAAGAGATTAAACGTGACACACCCGGTGCTGAGCTGTGGCGTTGCTCTTTTTGACCTGAGGGGGGTTAAAGATCCACCATCTGCCACCAGCTATACACCCTCCTGATCCCTGAGGTCCAGCCTGAAGAAGCTTCCACTGCATTAAAGCTCAGCTGTGTTTGAACTCAGCTGAAACCACACAGATGATGCTCTTTTTAAGCTCAGGGTATATATATTGATCTTTACCTCGTTCCATACATGTTGCCGGAAAATTCTGCGTTCTCGATGAAGTCTCCGTTGTCAATCCCCTCCTGCATGACCTCTCTGGTTGTGAAGTGGTAGTCTGGAAGATGCAACGGTAACAATAATGAACAGAGGTATAGTTAGAGGTATATTTAGAGTTATAGTGACATGAAAACTTGCATGTAACATGCATAAATAATTAAAGACAGACGATGCAAATCAAATGAGCAGCTTTCAGTAAAAAACTAGTTCAGTTTCATCACATAAAAATAAAAAGAAGAAGGCTGGATGTGTGTTCACGGTCTGCTGGACAGTGTTTTAGCTCAGATGTTCCTCTCTGATCCAAAAGCTTAAATGTTCACAGCATGAAAACCTGTGTGGATCTAAAACAGCAGCGTTTCAGACACAAACACGTCACACTACACACAATAGCACACAATCATTAGCATGAGAACATGAGGAGTCAGGCTGGAGTGACAGTCTGAAGGAAACGCTGGGATGTGCTGAAAACATCCACAATAAGCCTCAGAAGAAGTGAAATGAGTGTCTGTGAGGTCTCAGTTTGAGCTAAATCCACATGTTTGATGAACCCTGCAGATCCCAGCATATATCTCTCCTCATGAATGTCAGAACTCAGATGCTAATGGTTGGTTGCTAATGGCTCCATCGGCCTCGGAGGGAAATGGGACAAAAAACAAACAAAAAAAAACATGTTGGGACTGGAAATGGGAATCTCTACTGAGGCGTCACAGGGGGCTATTTTCAAAAGCTTTTTACTCCAAAGTGTAAACTGTCTGATCCCGATTCCTCACAACATTTTATCTTTCTCTTTTCTCTTTTGGTTTTGTCACATGACCATACGAATCCAATGACAGCGTGCCAGGATGATGAAAGTAACCCCTCTGCCTTAACAACTGTGATCAGGAATCACACCGAGGTCACCTTTATCTGTGGTTTCTGATTCGTTTGGACTCGGAAATGAGGTTTGTTCTAAGTTTTCCGAGGAGAAGACGGCCGCTACGGGCAGTAACGTAGCCCCCAGAAGCATGGGGAGCTTGTTCAGCCCTATGGAGAAAGCAAAAAGGCACAGAAAGAGGTTTATCCCTTTATATAAGGGAGATATACAGGAGGACAAAACCATCTGTGTGGTTCACTTGGGAGTAAGAAGAGCTGTGGGTTCAGCTGGGGGGCTGGGAGACGAGACAAAAAGCTGTGAAATACACTTTTATCAGTGTGGTGAGCCCCAGAGCATGCTGGGAAAAACTGACCGTACCTTTGCCATCTTCCTCTCCTGGTCGAGGGTTTCTGGTTGTGTCTGTGAGGAGAAGATTTCATCATCAAAACCCAGGAAGCAGCTACAACATCACCAGGATCTTTCACAGTGAAACTGAGGCCTCAGCATTAAAACACAAACAGGATGATGTAACGCTGAAGCTATGGGCAGGTTCAGTGGTCAGACAGGTGACTCGTGTCCTACTTCCTCCGCAGACAGGATGTGAGGACGGACGCCAAGTGGCACTAAAACGTACGAGACACGCTGAATCCGAAGACGTTCTCATGATCCTTCATCAGCTTCTTCATCAGGGTGCTCTTCCCTGCTCCAGAGGGGCCGCTCAGCACCAGGGGCCTCGGTCCCGACATGGTCCTCCTGGGACAGAACAAATAAAATCAGATGTGACCTTCAGCATGAATCAGTTTATTCAGAAAACAGTTTGAGATGAATGATTTCTGTTCAGGCTCAACAGGTCAAAGAAGCAGTGAAGTTAATCCTTTTAGTCTGAGCTCTCCACATGCCGGCTTAAAAGCAGACCTTTGCTCTTCTATTTCTGTGGTTCTATCATTAAATGACACTTAACTGAAATATTTAAACCCATGAAGGCCCTGAGGTTGATGCTCAGAGCGCCTGTTAATGAAGTATGTCGGCAGGATTAATTCGATCTGGACCAGGTTCAGGACAGGTGACCCATTTCTACCTTCTAATCAGCTCATTTATTCAAGCACTGACACTAACATTCCTAATATGGTCAAGAATCAGCCTCCCTTCAGTTTTAGAACCGAACAAGAGATTTCGTTTCATGTTGTGCCTTTTTTTCCTATTCTAGACTCTGCATGCTATTTCCCTCCAAAAGTAATATAAATAATCTCCTCTTTACATTTTACACAGAGCATTTAAAATATTTAAGCAGCAAACAAACAAATAATGTACAAATATTTATTATCACTATATAACACAGATATAATGCTGCTTTTCACTTAGATTAGAACCTGAATTTAAACTCCTGTTACTAATTATTAATAAGAATCAGTCAGTTTATTGTGTAGTTTAAAGAATCCCTCCTACCTTTTGTCACTTTGTGTCGTCGAACCGTCCAGCAGATGATTCTCCTGCCAGGCTTCAACGGACGAAGACGAGTGTGTCTGATTCGCTGAAGCAGCTCACTGTCAGTGTGAATTACCTCCACCTCCCTTCAGACAAACCGGCCAATCACAGGTGAGCATGCAGCTTCTTTTTATCCACACTTTGAGCAGGTCACGAGACCTGAGGGCAAGGTCAAAGGTTTTCATCAGCAGAGGAAAGGAAAGGAGACGTCAGGTTAAACAGGTAAACACACTGCCATCATTATTATTATTATTATTATTTACCTTTATCCATCCAGGATAGTTTCCTCCTGTTCAGCAGCCAGATTAAAGTGGTGGGAATGAAATGATTCATTTCAGAATTTAAATGGCTTCATCCTGCCGTGATGAATCCAGGATGTTTGTGGCGTTCACGCAGGAAAAGCTCAGAATAGCAGGGTTTAGAGCTGCGATGGGCTCTGCCTGACTAATCCTGCACCGACCCACTTCTTAAACACAGGAGTCATCATCATAACAAGACCGAACAAGACGACACACCTGTCCGCTCAGCAGGTGAACGTTCATGATTCCCCCAAACATGGAAAAGAAATTAATCTTTTAGACGCATGTTTTATTGTAGTAACATTGATAAAATTAGATTTAATGATCCTATACAAAGAAACACGACAAAACAAGTCTGATGATTATTGTGAGCTAAACAAATCAAGACAAACTCTGTACAGGAAACACAGCTGCATGTTCTGCTGGTTAACATCATGTCCACACACACACACACACCGATCCAGACACACACTTAACTATGTACATGTGCTTTGCAGGTGATTCAACTATTTTCCCTCATAAAACAGAAAAAAAGCATAACAAAATTGATAAATATTGTCCCAAAGCATTATTTTTTTCTGTTAGTTTTCAGTGCCTGAGCTCTCGGATGTGTCTTCTGATCTGCTTGGATTTTGTACAGGGATGTAAAGGAAGGTCAAAGGTCAAACTTGCTGTTCTTCAGATTAGCAGAGGTTAGTGGATGTGAGGAGTACACTGACAGAGAGGAGGAGGAAGAGGAGGAGGGTGGGAGTCCATGACAGACCAGCTGCCCACTGATCCACCCTGACCGCTTGAGACCTGCGTCACAGGTAGACCCGCCTCAGGTCTCCAGGTGAGGTGATGGTGTTGCACTGAGGACACAACTTCTTTGCTCCCTGAAGACGAGGAAGAAGACGAAGAAGAGCCTTTTACTAAACACACATTAGTCTCATTGTTTCCACTCGATGGATCAACACAGACGGCAGGTTTTACCAGCGTTCGAAGCCAACACTCCTCACAGTGAACGTGCCAGCACTGGATGGAGGTCAGCGGGGTCGAGTATGTGTCCTACAGAGAGACAAGAGCTGCAGTTCAGAGAGCTGCCACTAGATGTCCCTGTGAGACCACAGCAGAGGTCCAGCTGCTGCTCAGGCTCACAGGAACTAATCACTATTTTCATTAGAAATGAATCCAATTTTTGTCATTTAAACTCTATGAAATGTAAATAAAGATGTGAAAAATATTGTCAGTGATATATCTTCAAATAACTTCAGTCCAAAACGATGATTTAAAATCCTCACATTTAGAATCTGGAATGAGCAAAGGGGCATTTTTGTCCTTAAAATGATTAAATTAAATATTGTCCATTGACATTCTGTAGATCAACCGTTTGATTAACTGACTTACAGAATTACAGCATCAGACTAGTTTTGAAAACACATCTAATCAATATCAGCGCTTCCATACAGTATGTTAATATATACCACAGAATTTACAGTATATTATTAATTTCTTATCAATGAACAAATGAAAAAATATTATTTACAAAAAACCCCAAAAAATTAAAGTTGCTAAAGAGATGAAAATCTTATCATCACCACATTAACGCTGCACTGACAGATGACGGATGGCCAATATTACTGATTTAGTGCCCATAAACACACACATGATATGACATATCAGCTCTTTTCTGCTTCACTGCTCTCTGATCTCTATTCTAGTTTCTGCTGCGCTGCTTTAATTCTCCTCCCCTCTCACCATGCAGATGAGGCATTTAAATCTGTCTCCTTTAGACAACTGTTTCTCCAAATCCCGTATCCGAGCTTTAAGTGCATCCAGAGTTGTCAGCGGAGAGTCCTCTGAGAGCCTGCACACACACACACACACACACACACACACACACACACACACCAGAGAGTCATTTATAAATCGAAAACAGATTAAATTATTCGCTGGCCAACATGGACGCTGAGCATGAAATTTAGCAGCAATCACATCGGCTGCATTCCCTGTCTCATTTATCATAGGCAGAGTGTGTGTGTGTGTGTCATTACAGCACAGACTATACACACACACACACACACACTGTACGGAGAGGCGGATGTTAAGTGTGATGAAATGTGTGAACACGCCTGCTGTAACCTTGATTGATGACATCATCACATTGGTATAATATTGTGAGTCGGGCTGATGGGAGCAGGGCAGGTGGGCTGAACCACTAAACACTTCCTCACCTCTGATTGGCTGACTCACACCTGACTTCACACCTGATCCACCTCAGTCTCACCAGCCTGACTCAGGATTTTAGCTTTTTTTTTTTTTAACTTTATTTATTTATTTTTTTTAAATTTATGTCAAAACCATGAGCGGTCAAAAATAAAAAAAGTTCTTTATGAACATTATGAAAAAACACGACAGATGACAGATATAAAGGGATGTTTTATAGAAACAAATGAAGGCATCATGTTCATTCACTATGAGCTGTTTTTTTATATTATTATCCTTTACACTGACTCTTATTAGTGGTGAATATGTTTGCTGTGTGTTGAGTGAAAACTTACGTTTCTATCTCAGAGTTTTTGCAGGTTTTGGGGAGAGAGGCGATGCTACCGTCCACTTTCTCTCCACTACTGGTCGACGGACTCCCTGGGCGAACAAACCAATGAAAAATAAGAGGCGTCCAGCTCAGAGGCTTTTGTCTTAAAGTGCCGTCAGACTCACCATCATTTGACCATTTGGGCAGCTCCAGGCTCACTCTGGAGTCAGGCAACGTGCTGCTGAAAACATAACAGAACACATTCAGAAGACAGAAAACAGATTATGCTGATGCTGAGCTGTGTGTGCTGGCTTTCATACTTCACTGTCGTCTCCTTGGAGCTTTCACCTGAGCAGGGGATCACATCTGTCTCTGAGTATCTGAGGTCAGAGGTCAGGAGACAGAACCACAGAGGGAGGAAGGACACTTGTCTCAGTTACGAACAGATTTATATTTTATTAAGTTCAGTGCTGGAGGATACTGCGCCCTGCCGTACTCCAGGGTGTCGTCTCCGTCCACGTCCAGGTCTGCGTCGCTGTCTCTGCAGTCTTTGGAGGTGGTGCTCACCAGAGCTGCACCTGAGGACACCATGGAAACACTGTGACGGTGCAAACAGCTGTCCTTTGTATTTCTGAGGTCGTGATAAGGTGAACGCTCCCTCTGTTACTTCCAGGCTCTGCTGTAATCTGGACTGAAAAGTTCAGTGCTTTTCCAGCCGTCACTCACTCACATTTTTCACCTCACTGAACTCTCTCAGATTCACCCTCACCTTTAAACCCTCCCACCACAGACGACATCTGCATCCTCCTCCTGTCGCTCCACTCGTCCTGCAGCTCTGCCGAACCCTCCTAGAGCACAAAGTGCACCATATCACTGTCTGGATGGATGTGTCCACATGCCTGCAGCTACAGAGAGCTGACAGCGAGCCTGATGCCAAACAAACAGGAAGCACTCACCTGTCCGTCTTCTGGCTTCCTCCTCTTCAGCTTTCCCATCCTGACTGGAGACAGACAGGAGGTGACAGATGAGACGCTGCAGAGACTTTTAAAGCTTGACTTTAGTCTGTTTTTATTATTATTATTCAACTCACACAAACTTCCTTTAATTCCTGACGGCAGATTGAATAAAGTGACTTTTGAACTTTGTCTTAAAATCCAAATATTTTCATGACAAACAGAAAGAAGCAACACAGAGAACAGGAAGTGACTCTGTAGGCAGGAGGGTTTTTTAGTTTGTCTTTGGTTTCACCAATTTACTGCAACACCGTTTTATCATTATCATTATTATTATTGTTATTATTATTATTATTATTATTATTAGAATTACATTAATACCCTTGTGGTTTGCCTGGAAGTGCGACGCTCAGCGCCCCTCCCCACCATAACAGTTTTTCATACAAATAATTATTTTCTTTTCCAGCAATTTGTCTTATTCATTAGGACAAAATGTCTTTACTTCCCTCATCTAAGTGGTGAACACATAATGCAAAGAAAAATCTCTTATATATATATATATATATATATATATATATATATATATATATATATATATATAAAACAATATATATATATTTGAGTTTAGGATGAAAACAAATTTGGCCGAGCAGGATTACATTTCATGTCATAGTCTGGCTTGTCAGGCCTGTCAGGCCAGGAAACACTAGTTTCCTATGCCTACCCAGTTTAATTTGTATTTTATTTTAATATTTTTATTGTTGTGTTATTGGTATTCTCATATGTTTTTATTGTAAGGAGTCCTTGAGTGCTCAGAAAGTTGCTAACAAATAAAATGTATTATTATTATTATTATTATTATCATTATTATTACTTAGCAACCTGACAAGCAGAAATACTGACAGCTTCAGGACGTTAATGTTGAAATATTGTTGACTAATTAATGGTTTAAATGAATTAACATGATGGCTGAGTTCATCTGACAGCAACAACATTCCAAAACACCTTAAATCTAGAAGCTTGTGTAGCTGCAGTGTTCATCCTGTCACCTCCTCTGATATGAACGTGACCTCACTCACTGCAGATTGGATAAAGGGACATTAAGTTTTAGGGCCCTCTATTTTCCTCTGGATGACAGTGGGGGGGCTCCGAGAGCTGGTGGCCGTGACCCCAGAGCCTCCATCCCAGCGAACATAATGAGGGTTAAAGAGACGGTCACAGATGAGGAAGAGCTCATCAAACCGGGAGGGGTTGATTAATCAACAGAGAGGCCACCTCCTCTTCCTCCTCTTCCTCCCTGACATGTATTCAGAAGCTCATTACGCTGTCCTGTTATAAGGCTCAATAAAGGCTAACAGAGCTCGACAGCTCTGCAGTTTGAAGAGTCAGCGAAGAGCCGGAGAGTCTCAGCAATGATCATAATAATAACAGCAGCGAGACGTCAGTGGTTACGTCTAAGAAACTCTATTATATCACTTTAAAACTGCTCCTCTACGTCTAAGAAACTCTATTGTATCACTTTAAAACTGCTCCTCTACGTCTGCAGAAACTCTATTGTATCACTTTAAAACTGCTCCTCTACGTCTGCAGAAACTCTATTGTATCACTTTAAAACTGCTCCTCTACGTCTAAGAAACTCTATGATATCACTTTAAAACTGCTCCTCTACGTCTGCAGAAACTCTATTATATCACTTTAAAACTGCTCCTCTACGTCTGCAGAAACTCTATTGTATCACTTTAAAACTGCTCCTCTACGTCTGAGAAACTCTATTATATCACTTTAAAACAGCTCCTCTACGTCTGCAGAGACTCTATTGTATCACTTTAAAACTGCTCCTCTACGTCTAAGAAACTCTATTGTATCACTTTAAAACTGCTCCTCTACGTCTGCAGAAACTCTATTATATCACTTTAAAACAGCTCCTCTACGTCTGCAGAAACTCTATTATATCACTTTAAAACAGCTCCTCTACGTCTGCAGAAACTCTATTGTATCACTTTAAAACAGCTCCTCTACGTCTGAGAAACTCTATTATATCACTTTAAAACTGCTCCTCTACGTCTAAGAAACTCTATTATATCACTTTAAAACTGCTCCTCTACGTCTGCAGAAACTCTATTATATCACTTTAAAACAGCTCCTCTACGTCTGCAGAAACTCTATTATATCACTTTAAAACAGCTCCTCTACGTCTGCAGAAACTCTATTGTATCACTTTAAAACAGCTCCTCTACGTCTGAGAAACTCTATTATATCACTTTAAAACTGCTCCTCTACGTCTAAGAAACTCTATTATATCACTTTAAAACAGCTCCTCTACGTCTGCAGAAACTCTATTATATCACTTTAAAACTGCTCCTCTACGTCTAAGAAATTCTATTATATCACTTTAAAACTGCTCCTCTACGTCTAAGAAACTCTATTGTATCACTTTAAAACTGCTCCTCTACGTCTGCAGAAACTCTATTATATCACTTTAAAACAGCTCCTCTACGTCTGCAGAAACTCTATTATATCACTTTAAAACTGCTCCTCTACGTCTAAGAAACTCTATTGTATCACTTTAAAACTGCTCCTCTACGTCTGCAGAAACTCTATTGTATCACTTTAAAACTGCTCCTCTACGTCTGCAGAAACTCTATTGTATCACTTTAAAACAGCTCCTCTACGTCTAAGAAACTCTATGATATCACTTTAAAACTGCTCCTCTACGTCTGCAGAAACTCTATGATATCACTTTAAAACAGCTCCTCTACGTCTGCAGAAACTCTATTGTATCACTTTAAAACAGCTCCTCTACGTCTAAGAAACTCTATTATATCACTTTAAAACTGCTCCTCTACGTCTGCAGAAACTCTATTGTATCACTTTAAAACAGCTCCTCTACGTCTAAGAAACTCTATGATATCACTTTAAAACTGCTCCTCTACGTCTGCAGAAACTCTATTATATCACTTTAAAACAGCTCCTCTACGTCTGCAGAAACTCTATTGTATCACTTTAAAACAGCTCCTCTACGTCTGAGAAACTCTATTATATCACTTTAAAACAGCTCCTCTACGTCTGCAGAAACTCTATTGTATCACTTTAAAACAGCTCCTCTACGTCTAAGAAACTCTATTATATCACTTTAAAACTGCTCCTCTACGTCTGCAGAAACTCTATTGTATCACTTTAAAACAGCTCCTCTACGTCTAAGAAACTCTATGATATCACTTTAAAACAGCTCCTCTACGTCTGCAGAAACTCTATTATATCACTTTAAAACAGCTCCTCTACGTCTGCAGAAACTCTATTGTATCACTTTAAAACAGCTCCTCTACGTCTGCAGAAACTCTATTATATCACTTTAAAACAGCTCCTCTACGTCTGAGAAACTCTATTATATCACTTTAAAACAGCTCCTCTACGTCTGCAGAAACTCTATTATATCACTTTAAAACTGCTCCTCTACGTCTGCAGAAACTCTATTATATCACTTTAAAACAGCTCCTCTACGTCTAAGAAACTCTATTGTATCACTTTAAAACAGCTCCTCTACGTCTGAGAAACTCTATTATATCACTTTAAAACAGCTCCTCTACGTCTAAGAAACTCTATTGTATCACTTTAAAACAGCTCCTCTACGTCTAAGAAACTCTATTATATCACTTTAAAACAGCTCCTCTACGTCTGCAGAAACTCTATTATATCACTTTAAAACAGCTCCTCTACGTCTGCAGAAACTCTATTGTATCACTTTAAAACAGCTCCTCTACGTCTGCAGAAACTCTATTGTATCACTTTAAAACAGCTCCTCTACGTCTGCAGAAACTCTATTGTATCACTTTAAAACAGCTCCTCTACGTCTGCAGAAACTCTATTATATCACTTTAAAACAGCTCCTCTACGTCTGCAGAAACTCTATTATATCACTTTAAAACAGCTCCTCTGCGTCTGCAGAAACTCTATTATATCACTTTAAAACAGCTCCTCTACGTCTGCAGAAACTCTATTATATCACTTTAAAACTGCTCCTCTACGTCTGCAGAAACTCTATTATATCACTTTAAAACAGCTCCTCTACGTCTGCAGAAACTCTATGATATCACTTTAAAACAGCTCCTCTACGTCTGCAGAAACTCTATGATATCACTTTAAAACAGCTCCTCTACGTCTGCAGAAACTCTATTGTATCACTTTAAAACAGCTCCTCTACGTCTGCAGAAACTCTATTATATCACTTTAAAACAGCTCCTCTACGTCTGAGAAACTCTATTATATCACTTTAAAACAGCTCCTCTACGTCTGCAGAAACTCTATTATATCACTTTAAAACTGCTCCTCTACGTCTGCAGAAACTCTATTATATCACTTTAAAACAGCTCCTCTACGTCTAAGAAACTCTATTGTATCACTTTAAAACAGCTCCTCTACGTCTGAGAAACTCTATTATATCACTTTAAAACAGCTCCTCTACGTCTAAGAAACTCTATTATATCACTTTAAAACAGCTCCTCTACGTCTGCAGAAACTCTATTGTATCACTTTAAAACAGCTCCTCTACGTCTGCAGAAACTCTATTGTATCACTTTAAAACAGCTCCTCTACGTCTGCAGAAACTCTATTGTATCACTTTAAAACAGCTCCTCTACGTCTGCAGAAACTCTATTATATCACTTTAAAACAGCTCCTCTACGTCTGCAGAAACTCTATTATATCACTTTAAAACAGCTCCTCTGCGTCTGCAGAAACTCTATTATATCACTTTAAAACAGCTCCTCTACGTCTGCAGAAACTCTATTATATCACTTTAAAACAGCTCCTCTGCATCTGCAGAAACTCTATTGTATCACTTTAAAACAGCTCCTCTACGTCTGCAGAAACTCTATTATATCACTTTAAAACAGCTCCTCTACGTCTGAGAAACTCTATTATATCACTTTAAAACAGCTCCTCTACGTCTGCAGAAACTCTATTATATCACTTTAAAACAGCTCCTCTACGTCTGAGAAACTCTATTATATCACTTTAAAACAGCTCCTCTGCGTCTGCAGAAACTCTATTATATCACTTTAAAACAGCTCCTCTACGTCTGCAGAAACTCTATTATATCACTTTAAAACAGCTCCTCTACGTCTGCAGAAACTCTATTATATCACTTTAAAACTGCTCCTCTACGTCTGCAGAAACTCTATTATATCACTTTAAAACTGCTCCTCTACGTCTGCAGAAACTCTATGATATCACTTTAAAACAGCTCCTCTACGTCTGAGAAACTCTATTATATCACTTTAAAACTGCTCCTCTACGTCTGCAGAAACTCTATGATATCACTTTAAAACAGCTCCTCTACGTCTGAGAAACTCTATTATATCACTTTAAAACAGCTCCTCTGTGTCTGCAGAAACTCTATTATATCACTTTAAAACAGCTCCTCTACGTCTGCAGAGACTCTATTATATCACTTTAAAACAGCTCCTCTACGTCTGCAGAAACTCTATTATATCACTTTAAAACTGCTCCTCTACGTCTGCAGAAACTCTATTATATCACTTTAAAACAGCTCCTCTACGTCTGCAGAAACTCTATTATATCACTTTAAAACAGCTCCTCTACGTCTGCAGAAACTCTATTATATCACTTTAAAACAGCTCCTCTACGTCTGCAGAAACTCTATGATATCACTTTAAAACAGCTCCTCTACGTCTGCAGAAACTCTATTGTATCACTTTAAAACTGCTCCTCTACGTCTGCAGAAACTCTACTGTATCACTTTAAAACAGCTCCTCTACGTCTGCAGAAACTCTATTGTATCACTTTAAAACAGCTCCTCTACGTCTGCAGAAACTCTATTGTATCACTTTAAAACAGCTCCTCTACGTCTGCAGAAACTCTATTGTATCACTTTAAAACAGCTCCTCTACGTCTGCAGAAACTCTATTGTATCACTTTAAAACTGCTCCTCTACGTCTGCAGAAACTCTATTGTATCACTTTAAAACAGCTCCTCTACGTCTGCAGAAACTCTATTGTATCACTTTAAAACAGCTCCTCTACGTCTGCAGAAACTCTATTGTATCACTTTAAAACTGCTCCTCTACGTCTGCAGAAACTCTATTATATCACTTTAAAACTGCTCCTCTACGTCTGCAGAAACTCTATTATATCACTTTAAAACTGCTCCTCTACGTCTGCAGAAACTCTATTATATCACTTTAAAACTGCTCCTCTACGTCTGCAGAAACTCTATTATATCACTTTAAAACAGCTCCTCTACGTCTGCAGAAACTCTATGATATCACTTTAAAACAGCTCCTCTACGTCTGCAGAAACTCTATGATATCACTTTAAAACAGCTCCTCTACGTCTGCAGAAACTCTATGATATCACTTTAAAACAGCTCCTCTACGTCTGCAGAAACTCTATGATATCACTTTAAAACTGCTCCTCTACGTCTGCAGAAACTCTATGATATCACTTTAAAACTGCTCCTCTACGTCTGCAGAAACTCTATGATATCACTTTAAAACTGCTCCTCTACGTCTGCAGAAACTCTATGATATCACTTTTAACTCTGAGTGCCACTAACGTATTTCAAAGTCAAAGTGTTTATTCGGCAGCAGGTGTTGGAAAGAAAAAAAAATAGTTTAATCATTGCTCATTAATCTTTGACTAATCTTTTTGGTACCACTTTCTAAAAAGACATAAATGGTTATACTGTCAGTTGGAAGGTTTTTGGTTTCAGGGTTGCCAGGTTGTGCAGCCTGCTGTTCATCCCCCTTTATTAAGTGTTAATGCAGGACACTTTTTTTTTTTTAGTAAATGACTTCTTCATAAAAGCATTTTAAACCCTTTATCAGAGCTCCTGCTCGCTCTGGCTGAAAGTGAAGATGGACAAAGAGCTTCTCGTGCTTCTTACCAGCTTGTATGCAGTCTAGGTGGGCTCCTGCGCTGTGGGGGCGTAAGGGGCCAGATTTGACGTAGCACCTGCACCAGCAGAGGTCATCGACTGTTAACATATCAAGAGGTCAAAGTGGAGAGGTTAATAGCTCCTCTGCTCGTGTGGGCGCTAGGCCGGAGTGAGATGGTGTGGGAAAAACGACTGGTGGGGGTGAACAAAAGAAGCTGGAGTGATTTTAAAAAGAATTCAAAGCAGAGTCAGCGTACCGTTCAGCCTGGTGTGCCTGTTGGCCCGAACACGAAGAAAAGTCTGCGACAAACAGAGACGAGGATGTCAAGTTTCATGTCTTTATGTAGGGTTAAAAAAAAACACACAGGATCATCTTTATTAAAGAAGGAAAAAATCACAACATCACCCTCTTTATCACCATGTCATCATCTCTGTACGCCTTATGTATTATTTAATACTTTCATTGTCCTTGTGTTCTGGGACTTAATAAATAAAACTGACTTTGACTCCTGACTGACCCATTAGCCCTGTAAGGGACGTGTTGAGAGCTGCAGTATTTGATCACCTCCAAACCATAAAAGTGGTCAGTCTGAACTGGTTTATGATGCTGCTAACTACCAGCTGTCCTGTGGTGCACTACTCAAAGGTATCAGTGCAGGTTGGGAGTGTAAAACACAAAATTCAGGTAAAACTAAAACACTTACTCAGTATTTCTCAATAGACTCTGACAAACAACACAGTAATGTTGTGTAATAAATACCTGCACTCTTGTTCTGGCTCTGTAAGTTTCTGCAGGATGCGTTCATGCTTTTTTTTACAGTAGAAATGACACATGTATTTATGTATTGTGTCAGCCTCACCTGGTATCGGTCAGAGTGGACGTCCTCAGATGTTCGTAGCGGTGAGGTGGGAGAACCTCCTTCACGCTTGATATGAAGAGAGAGTGAGAGAGACTGGACAGAAAAACAGAAACAACAGAGTGAGAGGAGGAAGTACCACCACTGTCTCCTCTCTAAACTCCTGAGCGTCATCGACTCTTTACCTTCGGCGTCCTGATGAGGTGGCTGTGCTGCACTGGAGCGACGCTGCAGAGAGAAGAGGCAGATAAACACGTTTTAAACATGTTAGGATTAAACGATTAAACATAAAAACACCAGACTGTCCTTTAAATGTCGTCTCATAAATACCCTCTGCTTTGATTTTATCTCAGTCTGTGTGTAAACTCATTTTACTCCTTCTCACTTTATGTCTATCAGAGATACTGTACACACACACACACACACACACACACACACACACACACACACACACACACACACAGTGTCCCCGTGGGCCAAGTTCAATTTGAAACCATTACTGTCCACGGAGCGGTCGTTAAGCAGATTTGGAGTGTAATGTCTTTATTGGAGGAATCATTCTTCTGGTCTAAGCAGCAGGTAATGTGTGTGTGTGTGTGTGTGTGTGTGTGTGTGTGTGTGTGCAGCCATTAGCACGACATTATCCACCCGCTGTGTGATTGGTCGCCTCGAGGCCGGAGGGTGTAATATGAAATATGTAGGGAACAATGAGGCAGCTTGTAAACACTGCAGCAGGTGACAGAGAAGACAGGAGATACCACCTGAGGGGGGAGGAGGGGGGGTTTATTATCACCTGAACGCTGAACAGGAAGAGAAAGTCTGAAGAAAACGGTTGGAGGGAGGATGTGGAGACAGGATTTCTGGATGACTTGTTGGCAAATACAGCTGAAAATAGCATCATGATACCTGATGTGGATCTGGGCCAGCTTGGTCAGCTCCTGCTCCATGTGCTCCTGCAGCTCTCCTGGTCTGAGGACAGCCTGGCAGACTGGACAGACCGGGGCCTGGGCGTCATACAGAGCCTTCACCTTACCTGGAGGACAAGGAGGAGTGGTAAACAGGACAGACAATAAATAACAAAGAGCAAAGCAACACCATATTAACCAAAGTCAGCCATGAAAAGATGCTCAGATGACAGTTATGTTACAGTCAGTGGGTTTCCAGGGTTAGTTGTAAAGGACAGAGTGTAAATCTGAATATTATATTGGCTTATATACTGTAAATACAGCTGTCTTGACTAGCTTGCCTTTATTTTGGGTAATTTCTGAGAAAAATGCTTGATAGTGAAGTCTGTGCATACCTGCCTACAGATCTAATATAAAAGCACCAGATATGAACTATAAGGACATTTTTAATAAGCTTAACAGTCTGGACTCAGACTGAGGATGTCGCCTCTCGTCCGCCATGACACCTCCACTCATTAAAGCCTCACTCACAGCCGGCGAAGCGTTTTGTTCGGTAGACCTCTCTCTATTGACAGACAGTGGCAGTGACAGTAAAATAAGGTTACACACATAAACACACACCGCTATGACTGCTATGGCCCCCTGCTGTCACTGTGTTGACATCATAGGCTGTCAATAGGAACATTACCCAGGAGGGCCACTCGGCCCATTGGGCCCCACTGATGGATTACCGCCATAAGCAGCCAGCTGGGAGCCTGAGGAGCTCGACTATATCAAGATTTTACCTAGTAGATGAGGTGATTTACTCCTGAAAGCCATCAATCACATGGAGGGAGCTAGCAGGCAAGATGCACCTAATCTCCCATCTCTGCACAGTGAAGGCAAAACAAATGACAGGCTGGCGATCGCTGTTTAACACGTCGTTTTAACACAGAACATCACAAACACATTAGTGTTCCTGACAGCGTCAGTGTGGAGCCTGCTGGCCTCGACTTCCTCCAGGACCTTGTTATCCAGACCCTGGACCAGCAGCTCCAAACGACCGGCGACGTGACGAGCAGAGACGCTGATGTCTGTTGGCAAGGTGCGTCCCCTGACATCAGTTGAGCTATGAGCCTCATAATGAGGAGCCAAATAGGACAAAATGGCCTCTAAATAAAACATGGGGTGGAAAATAGAAAGCAGAGTCAGGTGTCCTTGGGAGAGTGACAGCTCCCTCCCTCTCTCTCTCTCTTTTTGCCTGTTTTGCATCCCCTCTCGGAAACCTAAATGACTTTTCCCGACACGCATCGAGCGTTCCCGGGCTTTCTGCGCTCTGCCGCCCGGAACATGCAGGCGTCAGTAAACAATGAAATCTCGGGGCTGAAATTGAGTTTATAACCACATTACCTGCACAGATAAGGTCTGTGAATGGCGCCGCGATAAGAGCAATGGGATTTGATTTTCAGGTGTTTTATTGGTCCACTTTTTGGATAAGCCCCCCCACCACCCACCCTTCACCTCTGCTCCACACAAACATCAGATTTAATTATGTTTGGATGCATGGATGAGGGTGTGTGCGTTTCTGACTCTGACTCTTGTAAGTGACAGTTGTTGGTTCATGACCACCTTTTGACATGACTCCACCCCCCCCCCCCCCACTCCACTGCCCTCCACCCCCATAAACCCTGTCAGGTCCAGTCAGCCTCAGCCCTCCTCAGCCTGGGGGGTCTCAGACACACAACAGTGGGCTGTAAAAGCTGCCTGTGGGGCTTGTTAACTGATGGACCGGCCCTCTCTCAGTTCGACTGGCTCATCTCCAAATGGATTCTGTTTCCTTTTTTCTTTGAGTCTCGCCGGTTCAGGACCTCCTTTCCTGGACGTCTAGCCGTCCTCCAGCTGCCATCCTCTTCACTTCCTGTCCCCACTTGGGAGGGAGCTTCTTCGGATATATTCAAGGCATAATTTCATTTTCATCCCTTTCTGGTGGGCCTTCAACACTGACTAATCTGTTTCCACAACAGCTAAATAAATGCACCATTGTAGACTTGAACAACTGGAAATCCTGAAGAAAACAAACTGGATGGTCATGGAAAATAAATCGATTTACACAGCACATTTTCAGGAAGGAAAAGCAGTCCTGAACACAATCTCTTATCTCCCCCCGGGGCGTCTGATACGTCTGATGCCCTGTCTCCACTATCAGGAGCATCACCAGATAGTAAAGTTCACGTTTTTGAAAATAAACAAGATATCGACGTCCTATTTCTTCCCCGTTGCATGATTGACGGTCAAAGCCAGTTTCTGTTGTTGGTCCAGGTCTACATCCTGTCCTCTGCAGCAGAGAGATCAGAATCCCGCTGACAAATCTCTTAAAGCGCTGAGTCCCCCCGAGGGCCTGGGTAATGGCCGATGCCAGCGCCCATATGACGGCTGCCAGTTCTGCTGATGCAGACGGAGCGGAGATGCCTAACGTGACCTTTAGTGAATGCCACATCACATCAGGCCTGCATGTCACTCGCTGACATTATGCTGGGGCATGAAAAGGCTGTTCTGCAGGGGAGACATGGTGATGAACGTCCCCCCGGTGGCAAACCTGTGGACGTGGTATAATTCTGATTGACGTGAGGAGGATAGGACGGCTCTGAATGGCAGGGGGACGGAGGCGAGCCAGCATCCAGGGGAGGATGTGGAGCTGTTTTTTTCACTGGCGATAAAATGCTGAGACGACTCACTCCAACCGGCATCATTATCCCAATCATCAAACAATTCTCTAAGCACATCAGAAATCCCTCTATAAAGTCGTAACAAGCACAGACTCTATATAACCAGTAGGCATGCAGAGGCTGGCGGGGGGAGTGGAGTTAACGCTTGGCGGCTAACGCTGCAGCGCTGGGTTGAGTAGGCAGGTCCTTGGCACACTTTCAGAGGAGATGGAGGGCAATAAAAGCCATTGGCTCCTGCCACACCTGTACCCCACCCTATCCCGCGGCCTGCTTCCTATTTAAAAGCATCACATGCAGGATATTAGTCAGGGCTTTTTGCCGTCTGTGAGGTAGAAGCAGCCTCTGAAGCGGAGGGGGGAGAGGGGAAAGTATGCAGGCCGCCGTTTGTTTTTTATTGGGGAAATAATGGCCTATTGAGAGGTTGGGTATTTAATGAGCAACATAATGGGCCCTGTAGTAACACATCTGCTATGAGCACAGTCATTTCCTCAGCTTTCAAAGGGCTGCTGCTCCAGCCTTTGAAACAGCAAGTTGAGTTGCCTTTGACTTACTTCTCCATATCTGCTTTTTATTAATTGCAGAATTGCGACACTGCTAACGCACAACATAGAGAAAGGAGCTGCTTGACCACAAGGCCTGGCCTGACCTCAGATCTCTCACTGTCCAATCTAATTCCAGCATCCTTCAAAAATATCCCTGCTACTCTGCAATCAATTGTGTTTAATGTATTAAAGACACTCACCACAACCATGGCAACCTTTGGCCCTCGCACAGATCAATGGCTCGTTAGACCACTAATGATCATTCATTGACTAATAAGATCTGTATCAACCTCTTGTGGACCATTGATTGGCCTTTGGCCTCTGTAGTGCTCTGAGCGTTACGTGGACGACGGGAGGCGGCAGCTGTGAGTCCTGAGGAGTCGCATGATGAAACAGGAAGCCTGAAGCCCAAATAGACTCATTGTGAAGCGCCTCAGGCCGAAGCCCTGCACATCAATGGACATAACCTCTCTGACCACAGGTCAATCAGCGCACAAACCCCCAGTTTCCCTCTCGCTCATCTTCTCCATTAGTCGCTAGGATTGCTCCATCAGGTGCAGGCGTGGCTCGGCATGTCCGTGTCCAATCATCTCCCTGATGGAGAGTCGACTGGTAGCTGAGCAGCTCTGCTCCTCCGAACATATTTCCCTTCTCAGGACCTGAGGGCAAAGATCGAACCCTGCCTCTGCTGCGCTCCGACCAATCAATCTGGCCCTCATTCAGATGCATGGCTCAATGATCTTTGATGGTGACTTACAGATCGGAGGGGGGGAGTTAGGACTGTCCTGGGTATCTGCGGTGATATTAAGCTACTTATGTGCAAGTCTATTTGGAGAAGTTTGAAATATATGAAAACATGTAAGTAAACTCACTATCAGCAGAGGAGGGTGAATTCTGGAAAAAAGGCCGACATGAGAGGGAAGAAGAGAAAAGAAAAGAAAAGAGTATGGTGGATCGAGTCTAGTCCTTTTGGACAGGTTCTGCGTGCTTCCACAGGTTTGTTTGAAATCAGGTCTAAAGGGATCTGGTTCAAGCAGGGAGGCTTCGCTGCAGGTCTTCTCTACCGTCAGCAGTTATGATCCTCCTAAAGTTGAGACCTAATTGAGCTCATATCTGGACAGGAAATGCCAAATCCAGACTGTGACATGTGTTTGCTGACTGCTGTCTGTCAAAGTCAGAGCGGTCGGATCAAGACGCCGCTGACGGCGGACGGCGAAGGTTCACCGTCAACCTGTCAGCCTGAAACATGTAGAGAGCAGCTCTGACAGTCATGATCAGTTTAACTGAGCTCATTTTTACCAGGAGGAGGAAGTTTTTCTCACTTACATTTTATTTCCAACCCATTTTCAGGATCACACAGTCCTGGACGAGTTTTAACCTTTTTAAACCACAAAGAGGTGATGGAGCTGAAAAACAACAAGGCTGCTTCTGTTCATCTGTTCGCTGCTGAAAAGTGTCCATTGTGCAGATAATGGCGACATCAACGCCCTGCTCGTTAACGTTTTCAGCAGCAGTGAAGCCAGCTGGCAGCAAACACTGCAAATATGTGAGGAAGTCATGCGTACGCCTGCTGCGAGCTTTTTATATTTCATGTACTGCAATATAATTATTTTATTTGTGCAAAATGTTGATTCAAAGAGAGAGAGACAGATGACAATCCCACATTAGAGGCTAATTATGGATTACCCAGACCACTGATTATTACACATTAATACTCTGAGTGTCTCTTTTTATTATTCCTCATCATTTGTCTTTCAATTAGTGGTTAATAAGGAGAAAATGAGAGGCTCATCAAGAGCTCAACTTCTCTAAACTGAACTCACTGAAGAGTTTAAAAACAACAACAGCAGCAGAAGCTGCACAGACTGAACATACTTTAATACTTCATGCTTCATCAGCTGCTGAGTGTTTTTCTAGATTTCTCTAAAATAAAACCACCTGAGCTTTACGGCGTTGGCGGTGCCAACTGTGACACGTTCAGCACCAGAGATCTGTCAGCTGCTCTTAAACTACACAAACATCACACCACGACACTCAGTAAGAGAAAGGTGAGTTTCCTGCTGCTGTCAGGTGCACGAGGCACTTTCTGAACATTCAGATGAGGTTTCCAGATGGTGGCCAGAGGTTTGACGTACAGTTACAGCACGTAACGAAAAAAGATCTGAACATAAGTCGTGTCATTATGACTCCAGATGAGTCTGCTGGTAAAAGAGAAAAAAAGAAAGTAGAAAGAAATAAAGAGGAAAAAGAGGACTAACGGATTTGATTAGAACACCAGGAGCACCGTCAGTAAAATCAAGTTTCCTCTGAAGCTGGAGGAACGTTTGCTTTTAGTTCAGTGACCATCCACCATTTCATTTGACCATTTAATCCATGCTGTGTATTCGTCTCTATAGGTTAAATATGTGTGGGCTCTTGGCTTCATCTCATGGAAAACACAGACAAAAGAGAGGAAGAAATGAGAAAGAAGAGGACTGAAAGACAAGAGAAGAAGAGTGAGTGACACGGTGAGAGGAAACTCACCTGAAAAAAACACACACATGCTGTTTGAAATCTAACACATTACATTATTAGCTGTGTTTAAAAACACACAGAAAATGCCAGAAAAGCATTTTTCAACCAGATTTTCCTTCTCAGCTGATTGCAGCTGACACACACCGTCCTGCTCACCACAGAAAGCTCAGCCACCTGCTTTCCCCTCACACACCTGTCCCACATAGACGTTGTGCAGCACAGGTGAGCGGCAGGAGCCATTAGCGACACGCCAAAGCACTTCAAACGAAAGCTGAACTGTAGCCCCGCATCAGGAGCAGCAGAGCTCCAGACTCAGCGCCCCTCCCTTCAGCCTCATCTTCACTGATAAGTCATCTCCACCTGCAGATAACATCTGATACTGTCACAAACGGTGCTGGCGCTCTGTGACACACCTGTGTTTGGGTTAACCACACTTCCTAAAGGATGTTATTGAGTCTGCCTGGATGAGCGAACAATTAGAGCTGCAGATCTTCACACAGCGGAGAGATAAAGAGCAGCTTATCTGGAGGAACCTGTTAAAAGGTGGAGAAATCTGGAAGGATCCTTTTTTAAATAGCTGGGAAATCACTTTTTCAATTTTTATTGTTATTATTATTTACAGCTTATATTTTATTTTTCCTATTTAGAAAGAGGCAGTCTGCATTTTCTGTAATTTTATGGCAACTTTACAGTAAAATATTTTTTTGCAAACTGAAGACAACAAGATGTTTCTTAAAATCATCAACATGACCTGAGCCATCAGTCATGAACTTCACAAATTAAATATATGCACTTTTGTGTTTTCAGTGTGATGAAATACTTTGACCTGTGTTTTAAAATACTTGCACATATTTCACCTAAATGCTGCAGTTTAAGTGTGACACACAGCAAACAAAGGTGGGCAGTAAATACTGCTGTTTGGAGGATAAAGGGCGTCCCTGCATGCTGTGTGCGGTATCCCAGCACTCCACTGAAGCCTCCAGGTTTAATGTGACGCTCTGGAGTGAACGGACCGTCCTCCACCTCAGACTACAAATCACTGCTGCTGAGAGTTTAACTGTGTGTGAAGTGAATGTGCACACATTGTGCTGCAGTGTGACACAGAAATGTGCTCATGTAGACATCATTCACAGCGGTGCCGTAGCCCTGGTGAGCACGGCGCCTCGAGCCCCCGTCGATCCGCCCCTCCGATCCCCCGTCAGCATCGTGTCGCTCTGCAGGGTCTCACAGTCCACTTCAGCTGCTAATGAGACTGGACCCTCTCCAGTCTGCAGGACCCTGAACCAGCCCACCCACAGCAAGACCACATCACACTGATTCAGAGTGTGTGATGACGTGGATTTAACACTAATAAAGTATTTATCTTCAATATCTGTTATGGATCAACACGATAAAACTAAAATATCTAAAATAACATGTGACACAACACATAAACAGGTTTTCCCTACAATATAAAGTCATATATTATTATTATGATTATTATGATCATTTCCATGGGGAATTCAACTGATGATATTTTGCTGGACATTTAATAACTTTCTATGAATTTTAAAGAAAGTATTGTATGCTTTTTGGCTGAGTGGAAATGTCTCTGATGGGCTTAAATTTATACTTTAAATCTTTCAAGTGTAATTTAAAACCTACATATTAGATTGTCTGTGAAAATATTATTGATATTGAATTTTTAGATTCTGATTTAAGAATCATCTTCAAAACCAGTGCAGCATTTTAATCCTATATTTTACCATTCACTGAATTATCTTTATTACAACACTTGATTTGCTGTGTTCAGTAATTTTTGTCCACTTGTTTTAGGGACTTATGATGTATATATGATACCTTTAGCTGTTCACTTGCTGTTTATATGATGCCTTAGTTTTTTCCACTTGGTTGTTTTTCTACTGATGTTCTTATTTCTTAGTTTTATATGCCCTCCTTGTAATGTTGCTCTGTCCACTTTGCTGCTATAATGATGCAAATTTCCCCATCTGTGGGTCGAATAAAGGACTATCTTATCTTATTTTATCTTATATAATAAAGGCCCAAAAAGCCAAATATATCAACAATCACCGTATGCTGGTGTAAAATATGCTGTTATAAGTTGTTGCAGTGACACATCTTCTACAATTTCAAATAAAAATGTTAAATTATGCCAAAAGTATAATTAGACACTTGTGTTAATAAAGAGGTTTACTTAAATGCACAAAACAGTGGAAACGAGTTTCTGGATTATTAGATAATTATTATTATTATGATGGAGGATGTTTCACAGCGTTAAAGCTGCAGTTTGTGATAGCAGCAGAGCAGCTCTATGTGTTACTACACCATCATTTGCATTGAAACAATCCACAGCATGCATCCCATAATCATTCAGTGATTGATTTGTAATTGCACTAATAGGGTCACGGCCGAGACAATGGGATGTGTAAAGCAGAGTCCCTGCTCTTCCTCAGCCTCTGCAGCTCGCAGCAGGCCTGCTGAGCGCCGCCTGTGTGGTCTGTGGGGACAATTAGCACAATCTGCATACTAATGGCAGCCTGTAATGGACACTGCTGAGCCTGCCAGCTACTGTGTGTGTGTGTGTGTGTGTGTGTGTGTGTGTGTGTGTGTGTTTGCATATTCTGCATGTGTGTGAGGGAATGTTTGCATACGCGCATATCCTTCAGTATGAGTGGTTTCCTGTGTGTAGCTGAGCGTTTGCCTGCCCTCTGGTGTGTGTGGCCTGTGTTTATAAATTTATATATAAGTGTGTGTATGTGTGTGTGTGTGTGTGTGTGTGTGTGTGTGCAGCCAGTAGCCTGTGTTTTACTGAAGTGAATCCCACTCCTCCACCACCACTCCCACTCGCTTCGCTCGCGGTTCCAGCCCTGATCTGCAGCCACTCATTAGCACCATAATAAAGAGTTGAGACGACACGTAAAAGGTTATATACTGCTGGACGGCTGTTTTCCTATCAATTATCAGGCCTGTGATTTATGGCCCGGACCAGCTCTATTCTCTGAGGAGAATTGGGGGAGTGTTTACACCCCTGCACAGCGGGGTGAGGGGGTCAATCCTGGCAAACTTTGACCTTTTAAGGCACCGACGCTGATGGGAGTTTGTGAAGAGCTGAGCAGTTCTAGAAGTGACTGAATCGATCAGTGGATCTCAAAGGACGCATGTGTAAGTAATGTGTCTCCTGCGCGTTAACATGCTGGGAACTATCGAGCGTCTCTTAAATAAAATGAGTAAATGACAGACACTCTGCTGCTCCCTGAAGAAGAAGAGGAAAAAACAACGGGTGCCAGTCCTGCTTATGAAGCCACTGAATGATGTCAGCCGTCGTGTGTTTGGGAAGTAGAGCCATCACGCCTGGCGTGCCGCTGATGTACAATATTGGCTTTTGTCAAGCTCCTCCACAGCTAGGACACTCCAACAAGCACAAGTGACATGCAGTAATGAGGTGTGCCTGCGACACAAAGCATGCACACACAGTGTGTATTTGATATATAGATGTATATTTCAGTTCTTGGCTGCCATGCAGGCGTGCAGGATCGCCGCTGCTCCTCAGCACCATGTGTTGTTTCACCCCAGCGTTTGGCCTTCCTGCCCTCTCTATCTGCCTCACTGATTTGTTGGGCTCCAGGGACGAGACCGAAGATGTGAGTTTGGAGGTGTGTGTGCTCTGCTGCCGTTAACCCAAGCTTTTCCTATACACACTGACGCACACACACAAACCAGGCTTTGATGTGGGATCAGAGGCAGCTGTGATGAAGTCGATCAGGTGTGTAGAGAGAAGCAGGAAGAAGGAAAGATGGCCTCATTTTGACCCTCTCTCTGTGTTATGACTCATGTTTCTGCTGACCGTCTAACAGGTGCTGATGGTCGCCTCTAGAAGACCCCCGCACTCAGACTTCCCCTCCCTACTGTAAAAGCCGACTGGCAGACTTCTAGAAATCTTGTCCGTCTCTGACGAGCCGTGTGGTCCACATCACAACACACAGATCCACAATATAAAACATAAAAAGACAACGCATAAATCTAAACAGATGAGGAGAAAACATCCCGCTCTCCGGCCCTCATGAGATGAAGGGAAGGAGGTAAAAAACCAAGAGGAGCTTCCCCTCCTGCCAGGATGAAAGCCTCTTTTACTTGGAGAACATTAGGAGAACAAACCGCCATCACAACAGGAGGGGGAACAGCCGACCACGGCGTGCTCTCACATCAAACACAACCACCGTTAATACTGACATGCTTCCTCCCTGAGCGTTTGAAATCAAGAGGAAGACTGGCAGTGTGGTCAGTGAGAGCCCTGGGTGCACACAACAACAAAAAAGCTGCAGCACGCCATGCTGTCAAAACTTTAGATCTCTTTGGACGCTCCATCCTCTCCTCTTTTTCCTTCTGTCATGCTCACAGCTTCTTATAGCAACACAAGATCACAATGAAAGAAGCATAAATAAGAGAAGCATATGGTGAGTGCGACCGCTGATGCATGGAGCAAACAGGCAAGTCCAGCTGATAGGGACTGAGTCCACACCCTGGGAATAATAGATGCTATATGTGTATGCATGAGCATCGAGTGGCTGCTATTGATCTGCTGCTGCCACTGGGATGTAAACACTGTGTCTTTCAGCAGGAAGCTCCACTCAATACGAGCAGCCGTCAACGCCTGAAAGCACTGTTATCAAGTCAGCACACACAGCCTAGAGTGTGTGTGTGTGTGTGTGTGTGTGTAAAAGTATGCACTAACACGCCGCTGGTAGCATCATTTTCATTACTTTACTGATTTAATGACCAAACGACCCCTGAGCTCCATGCAGCAGTATGATGCTAAGATACACACACACACACACACACACACACTAAGATACAGCCTCCTTCAAACACACAAAGCTGGACCAAGCTCCATCCAAGAGCCAAATCTCACATGAATCTATGTAGTATTGATTATGTTCGGGCACTCGTCCACCAACAAGCCGCGAATAACCGACCGTGGAGGACACTTACACACATCTGGTGTTACGCTCACATGTTTCCCCTCTGTTAACTTCCTGCAGGGTTTCGTCTCACACAGGTGAGGAGTTGAGTCTCCGGTGTCTCTTCATCCAGTCTTCAACAGCTCATGTCTCAGGTTGACAGAGGAAGACTGAGGTGTTGCTCCCACTTTATCTTGAGTTAAAAATCACAAACAGCAAAAACTACAAGTGATGACCAGCTGGACACAAACATGCATGACAGGAAACAGCCTGAGGACTACGACTGTTTGTACTAGTGCAGCACTGCACACTGAACATTTCTTGTTCGTTTTTCATGGATTTGACCTTGCATGAACATGTGAGAGACGTGGCCTTTACTGCAATCTGCCAGCGACAGACACTGGACACAGGCTCTGCACTGTGAGCAGTGGAGCTGGTCAGTTATAAGTTAGAGTGAAGACGACTGCAGCGAACAGGTGAACTCTCTTTCTACTGTCAGGAGGTCCTCCTGGAGCTCTTTGTCTGCTCTCTGTTCTAAAAAGGGTCCCAGCACAGAAACATCTGGCTCCAGTTATCACACTATGCCACCACACTAACACACACCCATCTGGCACGCTGTGTTTGGCCACTTCACTCCTCCGGTTTCTTTCTGGTAAAGGGCCATTTTAGTTCCAGCTCAGGTCGGCAGCGGAAAGCGTCTCCCTGAGGAAAATAAGCACGACTCGCTCCAGTGAAGACATCTGCCCTTTGAAAGCGAGCGTGGCTGTTTGAACAGCTGTCAGAGCGCACCGTACGTCTCAGACATTCCCTGATAAAACAGCGTCTGGGGGGGAAAATTGACAGGAGACAGAAGGAGATCCACCAGCGAGGACAAGGAGCCCGGACCAGGGCTCAGAGCTGGAGACCATGTGACCAGAGGACATCCTCCTTTCCCTCCAGACTCACAAATACCTCAGCTGAGCACTAGTATGCCCAACAGTGCCTTGCTTGAGGGCAGTGTAAGGCACATTCCTACACATTCAATTATGAAGAAACTTAGAAAAGATGGAGTCATGGTGGAGTTTGTACTTCAGTGAGTATTTGCATCCACGATGCCGCTGCAGACACACTCTCACAACCCGAGGAGATTTCAAGCTTAGAAGTTAAGTCCTGTGGTCCTGAAGTGACTGTCTGCTACCCAGTGAAGAGGAACAAGTGTATGTCAGTCTGAGGAAAGTGCTGGGAGCTCAATTGCATTAAGGCTCTTAGTTTGCCTGAGCTCCAATCTAATTGGATAAAGCTGGAAAAGCAGCTTCCAAACTGCACAAATCCATTTTTTCCCCAAACTCATTTTTTTGGAGGGGAGGGAGGAAGGAGAGATGCTCCCCATGTTCTATCCCTCCCCATCTTTTGTCCTTGTCAACATTCCCCAAATGAGATTCCCAAAATCAGGAGGTGAGAGGAGCACGATGCTCGAGTGCTCAGAGCAAACACTGTCAGACAGACACACCTCTCACGCCGGCACGCCGCCTGGCTTCCTCTTTCCTCCGCCGTCCTTATTAAAATTCCATATTGAGATTCCCTGCTGCCACTCCGCCTCCCCGGCCGTCACTCAGCCTCCGAAAAAGCGACAAAACCAGCAAGTTTCAACAAAGACACACTCACAGATATATATCTGCATAGAGACACACACATCCAAACTTTTCTTAAGACAACTCGTCCCTGTTCTCCCTTGGCCCTTTATGTGTGGGATGAAAGTTTCCTTTAGGTGATATGTATGAGAGCGAGGACCTCCCCCCCAGCCTGCCTTCACCCCCCCGTCTCATTGTCATTATTTTCGATGGTGTCCCCCTCTGATCTAGCGGCTGCTCTCTCTCCTCTCTGTCTTTCTCTGGTCCCTTTCATCTGTCAGACGCTCCTTCGCCAGCCGCCACTGAGGGGGTTTGATTTCCCATCATGCCTAGCATTGCCTTCCTGACTCCAGCTCCCCCCACCACCACCTCCTCTCCCTCTGAGGCGAGTGTTGTGCCCCCGCGTCGTTGGGCAATTATCCCCAGGAGTAATGAGGAGCGCTCTCCCTCGGCGGCGCTCTGACTGACACCTCTCCCACTCATTTGTCAACAAATCAGACGGCTGGTGTGGGCGGCCATATTGAGCTGAGGGTTGTCGTTGGGAAGCTGAGGCGCATCGGCGCGTCTCTCCCTCTCTCTTTTTCTCTATCCTCCTCCATCCCTTCCTCTCTATCTCTGCCACCTCGTTATCTCTGACAGGGTGTCATTCGTTCCAACTCTCACTCCTCCTGTGTCAACCCTCCACGCGCTCCCATGTATATGTGTTCCTCAGCCGCCAAGAAAAGCCTGACTTCCAACAGGCCTAATGGTCATATGTGGCTAATGATCACTAAGCTGAATAAGTGACACTGTTCAATTTATTTGTGTCAAAGCTGGCCTCAGCCAGCCGCTGTAAACACTTTGTCCAACTGCGATAAAGACTGGAAAATATTTCCAGATACGACTTTACTCCTTTCAATTTGTTGCCATTAGTGGAAGCGGCAGCAGAGGGGATGTAAATGTCATGTGCCGTGTGATGTCAGGGTGAGCCAGGTCTTAGATGTGCTGTTAAAACGCCCTAACGATGTGAGATGAGTGACTGTGTGAGCGTCAGATGTGCCGTGCATGTCTAAAACCACACCGTGCAGCACATGTATGGGTCGAGTGTGCACTCACTGTGCTCTTTGCGCTCCTCCGGGCTGGATGAAGCCTCTCCATCAGACAGCAGGCCGGACATGGAGAACAGCTTCCTCCCAGAGTCCTCCCCGGCTTTGAGGGAGCCTCCCGGGGAGCCGAAGTCAAACTCTTTCCCCTCCACCTCTGGGAAGCAGCTTTTCAGCCTCTTGGCAGGGGTGAAGGCCGACTGGTAAACCCCCGACTCCCTCTCCTCTTGGGGGGAGGAGAAAGGCCGGAAGGCGCCCACCCCGCTGTGGTTGAGCATGCTCAGGGTGGAGCAGTCCAGGTTCGGTGGGGTGAACTGGGGGTGCAAGTGGAGCAGGGAGGCTGGGAAGTCTCGGGAGGGAAAGGTGCCTGACATGGGGCCCTGCCGCTGATACATGGAGGTGAAGGTGTAAGAGGCCGAGGGGAAGGGGAGGTGGAGGTCCTTCTCCACGGAGGCGGGGACGCCGAAGGGCCTGGGCGCCTGGCAGGGGACGGAGGCGTCACGACCGGCCTCGGCAGTGGAGGCGAGCACCATCAGGGCGGGGGAGGCCAGTGGAGCCGGCAGGTAGGAGGGGCTGTCCATCTTGAAGGGGCGGTGGAGGTCCATTCACCTCCCTGTGAGCGGTCCTGAGGAGAGCAAGAGGAGAGGAGCGGAGTCAGAGCGGAGTCAGAGCGGCGCTACACCAGGAAGGATTTAAATTCCTTTCAAATGTGACAAACAGATAACAACAATAATTTTCATAGCAGTGCTGATTGTAATAATTGAGCTAATTTCTTTTCTTTCGAAAAAACATTTTGACAAGTTCACAGGGATTTTTTTTATATCTCTGATGCCAAAAAACACACCAAGTGTTCACTCAAGAGGCATTTTTACAGTTACAGCTTTGGACTTATTTCACTGCTAAAGGTTTGGCCCTCTGTGCCTGCAAATAATTAAGATGGAATAAACTGACAATAAAACACACACGAAGTGGAAGCTGAAACAGATCCAGCTTCATCTGATGGTGAGGAATAAGCAATCAGATCTGGAAAAATCCTTCAAAGACTTTCATAAATATATATATATATATATATATATATATATATATAAACAATTCCTCTTTTTGTTTCACTAAAAATCAGTGAATTTAAAATCAATAAAAGAAAATCCGAGCTGGGACTTTTTAAGCAGAATAAGAAGTTTCTCCATATTTCTGAAGTAAAATATGAGAAATAACCTGTACAAAACCTGAAGGAATAACTAATTAATACTAAGTGTCGCATATTTATTAAAATGATATGAAAAAGACTTAACAATAATAGGCTACAGAAAAACGGCTTCTACTAATTCGCTCGTTTCTTTCTCTGAATAATTAAATAATTGAAACAGGCCTAAATAAGAAAGTAAAGTTTAAACATCTGTAACATCTGTTCAGTTAAGCAGCAGGACGTTTAATCACTTTAAACACTTTATCTGGATATCCTGCAGAAATGACACAACTCATTACACATTTTAAACAGCACAGGTTCAAAGAATTTCAATTCTGATTTTGTCACAGCGGAAAAAAACCTTCAGACAGACGCGACGCAACACAGAGCAATGAAAGAAAATAAAGAAAGATGAAATAAAATAAATGAAAGAAGCTGAAGCCATGGGGAGCAGCAGTGGTCTCCAGCCGTCACTTACCGGGAAGAAGCGGCTTTCTTTCTCTTTCTCTCCTTTAACTTCTGCTCTCAGATCCCGCACTTTCTCTCTGAAAGTGAGCAAAAAAAAAGGCGTGCAGCTGCGGTGGCTCGTGCAGTCCCTCCAGATGTTGAGCAGTGAGTTGCTGCAGATGTGCAGAGCTGCTTTCTGGTCCAGGATCAGTAAGTGGACTGGCTGCGGGTCGGTCTGCCTGCTGGTCTCTGCTCCATGTGACACCTCCCCCCCACATCCATCCTCCATCCCTCCTCCCTGCCCTCTCTCTCTCTGGATACCCCCCCCCCCCCCTTCTGTTATATGGCGAAATGGAGTCTAAAGAAAAGTACAGTAGTTATTCAGAAAAAAAAAAAACAAGACAACTGGATATAAAGGCCAGATTATTTCAAACATCTGGATTCTTCTGCAAACACATCCTGTCCTGATCATTAAGTGATTATTCAGGAGACTCACAGAAACATTCAGAAACATTCACAATGTGAGCACTTTTCATCCCAGCAAACAGCTTCAGTTCACTGTGTACATACAGGTTAACCAGTGGACTCACCACTTTCTGTGTGTGTGTGTGTGTGTGTGTGTGTGTGTGTGTGTGTGTGTGTGTGTGCATGTGCGCTTATCCTCTTGATTGACACTTGGGAACATTCCCTTTTGATGAGACACAATGCAAACCAATGGCATTATTTGTCACAGATAATCTGCTTTCCAGCTTCAACACATTGCGCACACACACACACACACACACACACACACACACACAAAAAAACGGCCTAATATCTGCGTTATTCATATCTGATTTCCAGCACATTGTCAGAAAGCACAGCTCAGAGCGCCACAAATCAGCCCAAATCACTCTTAATTTGTTTTTATCGGTATTGGTATTGCTTAAAGACTTTTTGAAATAATGTAATTGAAATAATTCCTTATTCCCCCGAGCCAATCCAGAGGCTTTACGCTGCTAATCTAATGTGACACGCAATTTCCGTCTCTCAGACGATTGCTTCCCCTCAGGTCCCTGTCTTTAATGAACAGCCATTTGGCTGTGTGTGTGTGTTAGTGTGTGTGTGTGTGTGTGTGTACAAAATCAGAGAGCAGAAAGAGTCCTGAGATAGGAAATGAGTGAATTGGGAATATCACAGCCAAGAAGAAGAAGAAGAAGACGCCAGCCTGTGGCTTCGCTAAGCTAACTGGGTCTGAAAACACTCTGGATAATTGGGATAAACTAAATAAATATTGAGTGTCCTGCTGAGGAGGAGCATGAGGAGGACACCTCATCTGCCCCTCGCCTCCTCTCACACCTAAAGAGGAGCTGGAGGCCAGACAGCAGATGCAGACCTTTAAATGGACACATAAACCAGAGTCCAGACTGACTCTGGATCAGTCCATGTGTCTTCGTTGTGAAGGTCAGAGCCTCACACATTGTTCTGGGGTTAGACCACCACATGCCTCCACACGCTGGACCAGCAGCTGCTCAGGGCATCAACCTTGGTTTCATGACAAATGAAGAATCAAAGGTAAAATGTGGGACTGGAAGCACCAGACGTTTCTGATCCAGCAGCTGATGAGTAAACACGCTCAGTACGAGTGTCTCATTGACATGCTGCTTATTATTTCTGTGCTGCTGGATGGTGATGGGAGTGTGTCCTGCAGGCCCAGCCAAGTGTTAATGATGTCCCCGCTGCCTCCGCCAGGTTGTGGCACAGGGGCCGTTAGCCGCCCTGGGTAAACTGCATGGCTCCCAGAATAAATTGCCACCCGGAGCCACGCAGGCTGGTCAGCCAGCCAATTACAGGCCTGCCCGCTCAGCTGAGGATGATGGGATACGATGTTAATTGTATGTCTTCATTTTGTGGCAGGAGGTGAGTCACTTGTCTTCTTGTCTGCCACTCACACAGTACCATCTTAATGCTGTGTGAGCTTTGATTCGGCCTCTTTTTGTGTCTTTGTTTCGCAGCGTTGCTCCGTTCTACATCACAGATTCGACTTTTGATTCGCTCTCAAGCTGTTTTCATTTCTTTTTAGTTTTGCAGCTGAGTTTCTGTGGTCTTAAGAGATGACTTAAACGAAATCAAGAGTGCTCCACTTCTTTTATTACGATGCCAGAGGTCATCAGCAGAGTCTTTTAACTTTCACCAAGCCTAATTACACTGGTGAACAGAAAATAGTCATGTCCTTATTTTTTTCCTCTTCCTCTCCTCCTTTCATTCCCTGCTCTTGTTTTTGGGGTGTGGACTAAACTAAGTTACTGCTGTAATCATTTCCACAGACCAATTAGTGATAATTACCTTTTTGCTGTGAGACTCACAGTCCCCAATTAGATCGCCTTCAAAATTCATACGATCTGCCCTAATCAAAAGCAGAGGAGAATGAAAATGAAAAAAAGAATAATTATTTTTTTTTAAGTGCTGGGAAAGAGAGAGAACGAGAGCAAAGTGGAGGAGATGAAGAGCGCTCGGCTGTCTGGAGTCAGTCAGTAGTATAGTATAGTATAGTGAGTCCTGCTCACTCCTCAGTATATCAACAGAGAGAGAGAGAGAGAGAGAGAGAGAGGTTAGCTACTATATTAACATAGGGAGAGACAGCAGAGCAAGAGAGACAGAGAGGCAGGCCATCGACCAGACAGATACAAGATGGAGTGGAAGGAAACGTGAGAGATGAGCTGTCCGACACAGAGTGTGTGTGTGTGTGTGTGTGTGTGTGTGTGTGTGTGTGTGTGTGTGTGTGTGAGACAGCTCCCCAAAGCAGCGTGAATGTGAGCAGGAATACAGAGAGGTGCATTATGGTCTCAATCATTGATCCCTTCCTCCCATGGGAGCTGGTAACACACACACACACACACACACACACACACAGTATGTTTACATATTTAATATACATACATTCAGTATCACTTAGAACAAAATTTACACTAAGATGGAGGGCCTTGTTTCTCAGAAATATCTTATTTCAAGAAATCTTATCAAGACATTTTCACTTGGTCCATTGATTTTTTTGTTTAATTCAAGCAAAAAATGCTTGAATTCAAGCATTGAAATAAGACAAATATTCTTGACAAGGTTTTGATTTTTTGCAGTGTACTGTTTGTGTGCACTGTCTCTGTACCACTGAAGTTAAATTCCCTGAACTGGAGTCATTTTACATTTAAGCAACAGAGTTCAGAGAATAAGTGATGCACGCTGTGAAAACATGCTGTGTAATTATATCACAAATTAAAGATAGATATTTTTTTTTTTACTGTCAAAGACCAGAAGCACCAGTATGCTGGTCCTCCTGTCACAAATCTGTACATTTTTAAAGTCAGGTCACAAATATAAAGTTAAAGACATGATTTCAAATGACTTGAATATGAAAATAAGGAGTGATATACCCAAAAGTTCAGTCTTCATCTCCTGTAGCTAAATACCTGTGGAGGATCATGATTAGAGACGGTGTAAAAAAATTAAAATATGTATAATAACAGACTATTGTCCAGCAGGACACCAGATTATCTGTGGACAGAGAGACACAGAGACCAAACACATGATCTCCATCACATTCTGCATCATGCTGGACAAAGGATGAACTCATTATTTGTTTGGCTAATTTTAAAATGGTGAGTCAGAGATGAGCAGGAAGTGGCCGAGGCTTCTTCCTGTGTCTCCACGTCACACAAACATCAGGACAATGACTTATGAGACTGATGTTTGTCATAATGAAGCGGTGTGTTTCCCAGGCTAAGGGACAAATTTATCACCAGCTTTATACTTTTGCACAAATATGACGCCTTTTTTTTCGCTCACCTTAATCTTCAGCGTCACCACGAGGCGAGCAGTGAAGTGACATCCTGTGTCCTCAAACCACCACTTCAAGCTGCACATAAACACAACGCTGCCCACCACCAAACATCACACCATGTCCTCCCCCTCCCTCCCTCATCACCTCACCCATCCAGCCAGCCGCTGAGCCCCCCCTCCTCGCCGCCACGAGGCTGACACTAATGTGACACTCTGGAAAATAATTACCAACAAACGCACTGCTGACTGCAAACAGCTCGCTCCCCTCAGTGGACTGTCACTAGTCATTAGTCTGAACCCTGGAGAGGACAGGACCACCGAGGAGGGGGGGTGAGGAGGACGAGGAGGAGGGCCATACCATGTGTGGAAGGAGGAAATAAAGAGGAGGAAGGAGATCTGACAGGTGAGAGAGCAATAATCTGCTTCCCACTAGTAAAGCATGGAAAACAATGTGGGCTTACATGTGTGGTGGAGCTGGATCTTCTGGGCCGGTCCTCATCACTGGCCCCCTCTGCTGGTTTACGTATATGACATACATTATATTAACTGTGGGACACCAACAGCCCCTGGTCCACTTTGTCCAGGAGTCTCACTATATTCTGGTACCAAGCAGGGGCAGCGTCCTCTGATTTAACGGAGAGAGGCGTAAAATGAAGGAAGAGCGCTCAGCCTGAAAGCTGTTCAAGGTGGCGACAATTCCAACACAATTATCCAAATGCCACAGGGTACTGAGGTCTTTGAACACCAACCCCCCACTGAGGGCCGCTGTTTGAGTTGCCTTGAGGGGCAGCCATGCCAGAGAGAGATTAAAATTTTTCAGAGCTCCCACAATGGGCAATATTAAAACGTCTCAATACATCTGCTTGGCTATTTTGATTGGTAACTTAACCCCTGACTCCTGAGCGAAAAAAGGCCTGTTCTCTGAGCTACTGTCAGCAGGCTGCAGTCTAATTCTGGTTTGATTCAGGCTAATGAGCCGCTAATACATCCTGTGTGTGCGTGAATGAGGAGGATATTACAGTGAGGTGGAGAGGAGGAGGAGGGCAGGGGTGGAGGATTCTCATTGTTCAATAATCGGAGGGTACAAGGTTTAATCTGCCAGCAAGAAACAGTTTCCTCTGTTTAAAAGTCAGCAGACAGAGCAGACCGAAGAGCGAGAGACAGGAAGTGTCTGTGTGTCTGTGCGTCACACAGCCAATGGCTTTATCCAGCCTTATCCTGAACCATGAAACCACAGTGCATGACACCCCTCTATGCTCTGCACAGATATGGCTATTCACTGTTAGCACAGAGATTTGACAAGCCAGGCTGCTCCCGCTCAACAGCCTGGGTCAAATGGATGACTGTCACAATCTTTCTCATCTTCCTCCCTCTCTCTATTCCACTCTGTTCACCCCCTCCTTTCGCTCCCCGTCTTGCCGCCAATCTCCCAACTTTGTCTGTTCAAATTGACAAATTCAACCAGCGACAAAAGAATAAATGAAAGCCAGAGAGGAGCCTGTGAAGGGGAAAGCTAGGTGAGCACAATCACCTCTTATTCAGTGTCAACACTCACATGGAAAAAGTGATTTGGATTTAAACATCAGGACAATAAAAAACTATAGAAAAGTTGTCACCCTAAACCTGACACACCTTCTCTCCATATAGTTTCACATCATCAATTCAAATGTTGTCTTATGGAGTCTCTGTATGTTTTTCATTGTTGTTACTCTGAACACACATCTGTCCATCCTGCTGTTTCTACCATTTTATTTTTCCTGGTAAAATGTTTTTTATTCAATGTGAAGATTTATTGGTAAAGGACAGAGGACACAGAAGACCTGTGAGGATGATGTCTGACACGCAGACACAAGGCATTTTACTGCATTTTACTTGACAGCTTACCATCAGCATATAAAGAATTATTCAGCCTCTTTGCTTAAAGGTCCTCCCTGTGGAGTTTTTGACCCTTAGCAGCCTGAGAACACACAGGAGGAACCAAAGGCCTCTTTTCTTCTGATCTACAGACGTTTAAAGAAGCACAGTTCTGAGCTCTGCAAACGTTTTACACAGAGACTCCTGGTGAGAAGCTGAAACAAAACCTGCATTTAAAATCACATTAAAGAAAAAATACACTAAAGAACTGGCAGCAGTTATATTTAGCTATGAATTATATAGTAAATCATTTAAATACTTTATCAATGTGTTATAGTTTGAACCACTTTAATGATGCATTGTATTTCACAAGCCCATCATTTTGGCTAATAGGTTTAGAAAATCCAGTATTTGTTCAAATGAACCACTGGAAAATGTGAAAATATTTCACATTTGCTTTCAGTGTTGCTCATGTGTACAGAATGAATGCTGTGGTGTGACTCCTTTCTCAATGTCTATCTACCTCTGAGCCCCACGAGGCCTTCTGTGTGTGTGTGTGTGTGTGTGTGTGTCCAACCCTAATCACCACACACACACACACACACAGTGTGTTCAGTCAGGTAAAGGTCTCTCAGTCGTGCTCTGTGAGTGGCCTCTGCTCAAACAGATCAATAGACACTGGCACGTCCCTCCACCGACCAAGAGAAAACAATTAAAAGCCATCGATCCTGTGCCAGGCTCCACCATGAATATGCATGTGTCCTTGACCTTCCCTGGACGGACGGACAGACAGACAGACAGACAGACAGGTGTGTTGTGCTGCTCTTTTCTCAGTGAATCCTGTGAAGCCACTCGCTCTTATATGAGCTCCTTTCAGGCACCAGGCTGCTCTTTTCTGTGTGGAGAGCAGGGATCAAGTGGCCCTGCAGCTCTAATTACAGATGTGTGACATGCACATGGGGACGTCTCCATGTTAGCACATCACTGCTCCTGTCCTGACACATCCTGTGGTCACAACAGCAGCGGCTGCAGGGGACAGCCCTGCCCTGTCCCCCGTCACTGGGGATTAGCATTAGCATGCTAACAGGACCCCTGGGGGAGCGCTGTGCTAAGGGTCACGCTGACAACTGTCAGCAGCCTGCTTTAATTAGCTGAGCCTGGTCATCAAGGAGCCGTATGCTAAAAGTGTCCTGTTTACTGAGAACACATTCTGCTTTCTGATGGATGCAAACTGAAAGGATTCACAGGTGAATAAAAATATGAGTGTCACCCCCCGTATCTCCTCTGGTCCATCATTCATCATCAATCCCCCTGATGCTGTGATAGTGTACATCAGGAGTCAGCTGTGAGCGCTGACATGTCACCGTCTGGCTCCTAACCTGACTGGATCAAGATGGCGTTGTCATAGACGAGGTGAGAGGCAGAGTGTGTGAGAGGTAGAGTGTGTCGTCAGTCAGACAGTGCATTATCCAGCTGTTCTGTGGCTGTCTACCTTTTTCCGTGGTGGGGTAATGGGAGTGTCACACACTAGCAGACAGTTGGAGTCTCACTATTCAGCCGAGAGGCCACATCCATATACACTGGCTGCTAACTGACTGCCAACGCTGCCGAGGCTGTCCTGTCTGCCCCACAATGACTGTCAGCGGCAACCTGGGGGCTGGCTGGCGTGACTGTCAGCGACTGGTCACAAAGCATTTACCTGCTGACAGAATTGCAATTAGTCCAGGGAATGTTGTTACCGGGAGAAAGAAAGCGAGAGACGGGAGGGAGGGAGGGACAGGTATGGGAGGAGAGGATGGATGGGGAGTGAGAGGTGGGTAGATAAAGAGGAGAGAGTGTTTGGAGGTGATGAGGAGACAGCTGCAATGAGAGTGAGAGGTGAGTAGATAGAGGAAGGTAAAGAGGACTGAGGAGAGGACAGGTGGGACAGGATTCACCATGTCCCAGTCATATCATACCACACACACAGTGACCTGCTGGAATGACTGGCATCAGTGTGTGGATGAAAGGAAGCTGCTCTTTATGTCTCCTCTATCATCACATCGTACCGACACAAAGATCTGGAGCTACACCACAGCACCACCTCGAACAAAGAGCGCCGCTCAGACTGAGGAACTCATCACCATCCACTAATGACCTCGCTCCTCTCCTCTGCAGTCCAGCGATGCTCTCCTCCCACCTTTCACTGCCCATCTCTCTCCATCCCACTCACTCTTTGTGTGTGTGCTCTCTGATAAGAGAGCGGCAGGGGCCTCCTCCCTGGCCCCTGAGGGGACGACGGAGCGTGACCGAAACTGTAGTCCCAAACCAAACACAAGGGGAAAATGGTCTATGGGCCAGGATCAATAGTGAATTAGCCAGTACGCTGGTTCTATGGAGGGCTGCTCAGCTCTGATCTGATGATCCATAGTAAAAGGCCGGAGTGGAAACTTGAGACGAGCTCAGAGAGGATCCACTGTCCACTGGTGACCTACTCAAAGTGAAGTGTCTCCTCCAGAAACTTCGTATGCAGAAGCACGACCTCACTGCAAAAAAGGAGGTGTTTAAAAATTAGATAAAAGGACTAAAATGGTCCTGAAAACAAGTTAAATTATCCGTCCATGCAGCAAGATAATTAGTTTTCTCCAATTAATATTAATAATATGTATTTAGGGGGGTCAAAATAAGCAGAAAATGGTGGTTTTAATAATAACAATTATCAGCTTTATTCATAATATACAGAAGATCTGTCCATTTAACCATCCCTCAGGGAGCAGTGGTGCCATGTAAGGAACAACAGGGTGTCTGGCTCAGGGACACTTAGGCAGCAGAGACTTTTTACAGACCCAAAGTAAGCAAAATATACTAAATATATGCAAAAAAATATGCAGAAAATGCTGGTTTAAGATGTGATTACTTCAAGTTTAACCTTTTAAAGATCAAAATATGTGAAATACAAGCAGAAAATCAGCAGAAAATGCTTGCAGATGTTTTTTTGTCTGACTCTTGCATCAAGCAACTTGAGTTTGTTACTGAATCTTAAAACAAGATTTACTTGATGAGACTTAGAGGAGAGATGTAATATATCTTATTTTAACAGTTATTTATCTCATTTTAAGATGTTCTGCCTATTTGAGACAAAAACAGATAAGGTTGTGTTTGATATAAGATTGTAGGGTAAAGTTGAACACTTAAGATAAATTATCTATCATGTCTAAATCTAAGTGTTTTCATCTTGGTAAAAACAAAATAATGTATTTACATCTATGTGTCTTCTGATGTTCACAGGAAGTATGACTGCCGTCCATTAGAAGCAAAGGAGGGAGGAAGTCTAGAGGCTGGGATGGATGAGGTCTGCTGCTCAGAGGAGCATGGACACATGGGGTATTTCACCATTTACCTTGGATGATATATGAACACAACAAGTATGATTTAAGCACTAAGACAGTGTAACCATGGTTACAATAAATTATAATTATAATTGTGATTTAGCAAGGCACTTGAGAAACTACGACCTCTTTTGTTGGAGCCTCCCTGCCTTTCACACTTTATTCCCCCAGTTTGTGTCGCAGACTTTTCCTTAATAAGTATTTAATACAAACTGTGGAAATACAAGAGGAATGATGTTAAAACAGGAAAAACTAAAACCTTTGAGGTGCAGCGTTTTCTCCTCAGGTTGTGTTACAGACGCCCTCTGAGGCCTCGGTCATGTTGTGTCGCTGCTCTTCCTGCTGCAGCTGTGATCGCTCCACTAAACTAACCCTCCTGTTCATCACTGCCTGCCTCAATCCAGGAGAGGGGTGTGTGTGTGTGTGTGTGTGTGTGTGTGTGTGTGTGTGTGTGTGTGTGTGTGTGTGTGGTGATTAATGAGCAGCAGGACCTGATGGATTGTCCTGATCACAGAAGGGACACCATGCTGAGGAGACACACAAGCATGAAGTGGGCAGATACACACACACACACACACACACACACACACAAACAGTATGCAAATATAGGTGCGCACACACGTGCGCGCACACACACACACACACACACACACACGTAAGCACATATACAGCACAAGCATCCACACACATACAGTTAACCTCTATCAGTCCATTACATCAGGAGGTGTCATCTCAAACCATCTGCTGCCTTGTGCACCTGCACACGCGCACACACACACACACACACACACACACACACACACACACACACACACCTGGTCCAGCTGACAGAGTGGAGAAGTTTCCAGAGGTGAATATCTGACCTGAGTGGGCAGACACCTTCATCATCTCACCGCTTTCTCTGAGCTTGTGATGTGATCATGAGAGGTATTTCTGCACACACACACACACACACACACACACACACACACACACACACACACAGTCTGGGTCCAATGAATCACATTTGGAATATCCCATTTTGCAACACAAACACATGCAAAGGTGTGACCACACACACACACACACACACCCTAGCGGCCTGATAAGGTTGTCTTATCAGAAAAGAAAGAGGAGGGAGGATGGGGGGTAGCTGTGTGATAATGGCTTTCACCAAATCCCTTCTCTGTCACAGATTAAAATGCCTGCTTGGAGAGCATTAGCAATCTTTCTTTTCATCTGTCTCCTCTCTGCCGCCGAGTGCCATCGGATTTCTGGGCCAATCTATTGTCACAGGCCTGCCACACATACAAGGAGAAGTCAACCTCAATCTGATAGGCCATTGTCTTATTCTCCCCATCGCTGATTCCTGCTCATGGTATTGATCGCCCAGCCGTCCCCCCTCACATCTCATCACATCGCTGTGTGTTGGTGTCAGTCAGTCTGATGGAAGATGTGGTCACTGTCCCATCAGAGGAGTCTTCCCTCTGGGAGGAGGAGGCCAAACCAGCCCTCTCTCCTGTACTTACACAGATCCATAGGTGCTCACTCCAGGTATGAGGAGATCACAGCAGGAGGCAGAGTGTGACACTCAGCCATGGTCCCAGTAACAACCCCCAACCTTCGCCTCCTCCTCCTCCTCATGCCTCACAGGCCCGTCTGTCACCCCTCTATAATTATGAGGAGTGAGAGTAATGTGTTGCAGTATGAATAGGATTGTCGGCCTGATTGTGATGTATAGGCTTTCATTACCATGTCCAGGCCTGTGCCCTTCGCCATGTAGGAAATCCTATTTAGGCCCTAATTTGGGAGCCTCCCCGACCGTCCCGCCTGATAGCAATCACACACAGTAATTGTGTGCTGGGGCAACTGACAAGAGTGGAGGCTCAGACATGGAGAGAGGGAGAGAAAGGAGGACAGGAGGAGGAGGAGCAGGAGGGCCTGACAATGATATATCTGCATAGTTTGGTACATTATTCAAGTCATCCTGTGCAGAATATGTATGTTTTTGTGTATCTCTGCTTATTTTAAGGTGGTATATTAGCATGGGGATATTTTAGAGACACGACCCTGGAGATCTTCAGGATGTGGTTTGATAACGGACAACGGGAGGACTTCCCCTCTGCTCCTCTCTCACTCCACTTCAACAATGCTACATGGCTAATTGGAAGGAGCGATCACGCTAACTCCATAATTATGATTTATGAGACAATCTCTGCTGGATATCACGCATTCTCCCCTGATTTGATGACAACATGTAACCAGCCCTCTAGCAATCAATATTTGTACATTTTCCATGTCTCAGTTGTTAACTTTCCTAATATTTCATTAGTTCCTTTTTTTCTCTGTGCCAACATTTATGCAGACCTGACTGCACTTATAGCCTCGTAGATAATGAATGTCTAATTGACTCATTTAAATACTGTTTGCCTGCAGGAGGGACGTTGCATTAAATGTTTGATTGCCCTCATATTAACTGTCATTAATCCCCTTTGCTCTTAATAAGGACTTTATGAGGCCTTCTCAAAACTTCTCGCCTACCTCACTATTCCCTTTGCATAATTAAGTAGAATATTCAAAAATATGGAAATGAAGGATGTCTCAGAGTTTGACTGATGGTCTTTGTGCCACAGAACTCTAATTATGGACAAACCTTTGCATTTTCTCTTCTGCATGGGTCACGCTTCATCAGCTCGGGTCGATGCGGGTCGATGCGGTTTAGTTTCCGCAGCGCTTGATCAAACCTCCTCTTAGACCTGTTTGATGACGTACAGCACAGAGGGAACTTTTGACAGCCCTTACAAACCGTCACAGCTCCAGAGTGGGTGCGAGGCACAAACTTGTCTGTGTTTATAGCTTAACTGATCCTCTTATTCCTGCTACTCCTCCAGTCTCTCTGCTCTGCCCTAATCTCTCCGGGGGTCTTACTGGCCCAGGGTGACAAATGGGAAGGAGAGGCCAGTGAAGCGTGGGCTCTGTGGAGAGGCTCAGGCCGGGGGTCTCACTAAGCCCCCTCAGCTCCGCCCTGGATCATCTCTGACATGGCCCTCACTAAACCTCAGGATGGAGAGGCCACACACAGCACTCCTAAAGCCAGGTACAGCATGGACACAAATATATGTTGCCACACACAGAGATAAAGCTCTGATCAGTGCACTGCACCGCACTGATTTGTTTCATAGCTGCAGGTGTGTGAATGTCAGCTCAGAACAGATAAAATCCAGCCAGCTCCATTCCTGTATACAGGCCAGCTCAATGAGAGCATGTACTAAATGACTGCTATGTAATGAGTGGCTGTGTGGCTGCACTCAGAGCTGCGACACTGACAGCGCATGAGAATGTAATGCATCGAAGCCTCCTCCTCCTCCTCCTCCTCCTCCTCCCCAGCGCTGTGCTCCTCTGCGCCCCGCTGCCTCTCAGCCACGGGATCAGCTGCAGGCGCTAATGAAACGTCAGTCAGGTAATTGAGGCTGTGGCGGCGGCAGGCCAGCCAGCCAAGCAGTCAGCCTGTGTGGGTGATGACACCGGGACGTAGCTCCAGCAGCTACAGGATCCCTATGAAGCATCACAGGAAATGCTCCAGGACCCAGCAGGGGGTGGAAAACATGGCATTTATGCTGACATCCCCACATGTCGTCCTGTTTGTGTCAGGGAGAAATTTGAGCGATGAGGTGTGTGCCGGTAAGTTGAGTTGTCAACTCGACCACAGATTGTTAACCAGCTGCTGCTGGTGGGGAGGATGTTCTGCCAGCAGCCCTGCTGAAGGAGTCAGAGGTTAAAATGCTTTGTTATTGCAGCCCGTTATTGCAGAGTGATGTTAGCATACCTGCCATCCACTGACCTGCTCAGCACCCCCTGTGAGTTATGGTTAATGTTTAATTCCCCCGCTGTGACAGCTGTGGATCCACACGGTAAATTGGATTTTTTTTCCCTTTGTTAGACTTGTGCAGGTAAAGAGAGGGACAGTCGCTGCTCTGCTGAGGTAACTCTGTCACATACTGTTCAGAGGCCTCTCTATCTCCTGCTGACAAATCAAATCAAACTGGTTTGTTTCTGAGGGCTGATGGGAGAACAGAGCAGAGCTGATCGGTCCAACCTGCTCTGGTTCATAGTCAGCATGCAATCACAGCTCTGACCTGCTCACCCCCTTTCTTCATCAGCTTAGCGCCGACAGAAGATAAAAGTGGATGCACAAACAAACTGAAGGCCAAACCAGGACATGCATGTGCAGCCCACTGCAGAGTTTTAGGTTCAGGTCCATTACCTGATTTATAAATCTTTCCTTATACAGCAAACATCATTACATACTAACATTAAAGCTGCAATATTCAAGATTTCCTTTGCATTTTCAATGCATTAAATGACAGTAGATGACTCCTACTGCATCAGCCTCGGCTGCTGGTGGAAAAGTTTTAAACTCATCGTTGGTGAGCACAGAGGAGCATCCAGCAGCTTGAGATCATTTTCTCAGGTGTGGCTGGATTAAGACTGATCTAACTTAATGTTTCACCTGAATCCACCTGGTTAGCCTTTTGGAAATCTCTCCTTGTGAAATTACTTTTTCTATGTCATCACCAGGTAGGACACCTTGAGAAACACCACCTGACCTGAGATGTTGGAGAGCAGCTCAGTATCAGGGAACAGGAAGTCTAGATTGAGTCCGTTCTACTCCACTCCACTCCCTCCTGCCTCCCCGGGGCTTTAGCGTGGAGAGTGGACAGTGGGGTTAATGCCTAGCTGTAAGCACTGCTTAGCACCAGTGATTGGGTTTGCGTTGCGGCGAGTCTTTCCCCGCCGGCAAAGAAATCCAGTAGAAATGACTTCCACCATCCAGCCCTGTGGCCAGTTGTGATTTTCCAACGTGCGGTTTGAACTGCCCTCCTCTTTGTTGCAGCTCAGAGTCCCACAGGACACAGGTGAACCTGATGTGGAGCAATGATTAAAAGTTTTCCCCCTCAAGGTGACCCAAATAGGAGGAGGTGAAAGTCAAAGTGAGGAGCACAGAGATGGAGGTGAAAGTCTGTATCTGGCCTTCGTTACGGCCCATATAATAATCCTGAGCCCGGTCCTTACACTCCTATTGCACCACTCCTGCCTCTTTCTCTTGTAGTAATCACTGACTGTGTGCGACATGATGGGTATAAAGCAGTGTGCCACAGCGAGGAGGCATCAACAATCTAATCATTGTCACATCAGTGATTACCTCAAAGCCTGATGTATTTGAGCAGGCTTCTGTCACGTCTGCTATTACCTGCCTCTTCCTGCCTTATGTCCCCCTGTACACATCTTTTCTCTTAACTGTGTGCTCAATCACCACCACTAGCGGCGGCGGCTGGTGCGGCCGAGTGACCCCTCGACAGTGACGTATGCCGGCGATTAGCCTGGATACAGTTCAATTATGATAAACAGCCAGCACACCTCTTAGGTCGTGATTAAAGCCTCGGCCTGGCCTTGATAAAGAGATCCCATCTCAGTGCCATCTCAAGCACATTATAAGACACTGTTCTGCCTCATGCTTTTCACATCAGTGTTGCAGAACGTACACTGGATGGAGCTCATGGCAGACGGAGCTAGATGGAGCTGCTGAGGGTCTTTATCATTCACACATGGCTGCTGATGCATCCCTGCCCACCTATTTTCAATTTACACTAGTATTTATTAATAACCTCCACTTTCTTGAAGCCTATCTTACAAGATACCTGCCATATGACTGAAGATGGGTTTAAGACGGAGGGAAGGCCCAGTTTTGATAAATGGATGAGCAGTGATGAAAAGAAGATATCATGAAGGGGGGGGCATTAATCCAACACCAGGCTGGAAGAGAGAATGAGAGACAGAGGGGAGGGGAGGAGGGGAGGAGGAGGCAAAAGAAAGATAGCCTTTCGGCTGTGTTCTGTCAAGGGAGAAATTACACATTTACGGAGGTTTTTTCAAGCAACGACGGGTTCCATAGATCAAACCACTGGATTTATGAGCCAATTTTCAACATGAAATATAGACACAGAGAATCCATTTTAGCCATGTTTACTTGCCTTCTCTCACTCTCTCTCTCTCTCTCTCTCTCTCTATCAAAGGGCCTCCAGTGTCTGGATGTTCACTCCAGTAGCCTTACAGAGCTTATTAGAGACATAAATGAAGATGTTTTGATTGTGCTGATGCAGCGTGTCTTCCCATAGGACAGTTAAGCCTGCAGCCTCCTGTAGCTGGACACAGTCAAGACTTCAAGAAAGCTAATTTAGTAAAAATAAAGTGTGTCTTTTTCTTCCCAAAAAAAAAAAAAAGAAAAAATTCACACTTGGATTTTACATAGACCAAGAGATGTGATGAGGACCACAAAAGCACCCCAAAAGTGGACACTCTGAAGTAGTTTGTCTGCAGATCACAATACCTGAAATACCTGATTTTTCTTCAATAAATATATGAATACATATATGCCAAGCTCACAGTTCTCTCCTTTTCTGGCTAACCGTATTCAAAATTTGCATAGAAATTAATGTCTAAGTAGGCTAAATGACATAATTGACATGCAATTAGCAACATTATGGTGAAGAGACCTAATGAAGTTTCAGCAGGGCCTACCTACGAATGATCACTGCTTAATTATCATATTAATGAAGTCATTAGTTGTCACTTAACTTAGATGACAGGTACGGTGAGAATGTCATGATCCTACAAATGTGTTTTCAGAAATGTGGGACCACTGTGGCATTAAACATGTCTAACACACAGGAAGAAAAAAACAATGAGGTTTATTGAATCACTGACTAAAGCATCTTCAAGGTCACCTGAGGACAAACAAAACAAGCCTCACCGGCTCAACGTGAAGAAGAAGAAGCCGAAGCCTATCAGAGAGGGAGGGTGTGGGTGGAGAGGGAGCTGCAGGGGCTACTACAGGCTAACACAAAAACACATTTCCAGTAAACACTACGGCATGATTAGGCTACAAAAAAAACTCAGATAGGTCACATGGGTCTTCTACTTCACCAGTCTCTTCTTTCATTCCAATACATTTCAATTACCCCGTCATCCCCACCTCCTTCCCTGCGTCCCGATTAGTTCAGCCTGGCAATTTACAGTTGATCTTGCCTCATCTAAGGCTGAGCGACGGAAGAGCAGGAAGACGAGCAGTAATGGAATGAAATGTCACTCAGCTGTTGCCTTTGTCACAAAGATGGGGGGAAGGTGTGTGTGTGCGTGTGTGTGTGTGTGCGTGTGTGTGTGTGTGTGTGTGTGTGTGAGTGGTCAGCGGTGCTTCTATGTGGCGTCCTGCTCCCATGTGTCCCTGTTGTCCACCATGAAACGTCTCCAGTGTGACCAGGGTAACTTACAGGCCCCCTGTCGTCGTCCACCGTGGACCAGCTGGTCCTCTGGTCCTCATCAAGGCTTCTTCACCTTCTTCACTGAAGATGAGCTGGATGCAGACTCTCTCCTTTTGCGCTGCAATGTGACAAATAAAAAAAACAATCATGGTCTGAGAGGATTTCCTCACTCTCTCTGCCTTCATGTCACCAGAAGTATTTTACAACCAAACACCAACGCTGGAACATTTTTGTCATAAATAGTCAATGGATCCAGTCTCTGTGTCTAAACTTTGACACTGCTCAGCATGACAGCTTGTTTTTACCTTCATAGATCTTTATTAAGAGGATGCACTTAGAGCAGAGATCACACCATCAACCCAGAACACAAAACAGTCTGTCCCTCACTGGTTTCTGCATCATCAACAACATTCAGTTTGTTTTTCCCCCTCTATCATGTTGTGCGCTCTTTAAAATAAAACTGAGCCTGACGTTCCTTTCTTTCCTTCTATAAATCTGTATTCTTCTGTATTCTTCGACCTTACACTGTAAGAAATATGACCGGTGGAGAGCAGTTTGTGTACTGCGGCTTAACAGTTGCAGTACTGACAGTCTGAAGTGATAAGGAGTGTTGTCACTGAACTATTTGTCACACATGCATTGAAACAAAACTTGCAGCTGGATGTTTAAAAAAAAGAAAAGAAATATGTGGTGTGGTTTTTAACTATTTTAACTGACACATCTCAAGGATTTGTGACTCGCACTCTACAGACAAGAGCTTTGACTTAAGGACTTAAACAGCTCTGGTTTAAAAGTATCGTCAGATATAATTTTTGGTGACGCATTGAAAAGGTCAGGGTCTATATTGTGCAGACTTACTGAGTTAGGGGTGAGTGGTGCTCCTACAACATCAATGATTTGCTCCTTGGCTTCCACCTTGATGTCGTCTGCGCTGGGCCAGGATGGAGCTTCGCCTCCTGGGGTGGATGCTGTGGTGCTGTTGGTGACATTGAGCTCTGTAGTCTGTGTGGTGGCGGCTGGTCCGACCCCTATAGGTCCACCTAACATGCCTCCACTGCCAGCCTTCAGCAGTGCCTCATAGCGATGACGTAGCATCTGCTGTTCGTATTCACAGTTGCTGTGGGCCTGCTTCAGCTCATACAGCAGCACCAGGTCGCTGCGCAGCTCATTGAACATCTGACCAATCTCCTCTGTGGGCATGGGGTTAAGATCTGGATCCACAAAGAGCTTTGATTAAAATACCACATAACCTGTGAGGTAAATACAGTGAGTAGAATATAATGGCAGTTGAAGTCTTGCTGGTCCGTACGGTGTGGCTTAGAGAATGCAAATGAAAAACAACATCTTGCATGTCAACTTTAACACAAGGACAGGATCACTCAGATGCCACTGTGGCCAAACTGAGACCATCAGATATGTAATTTAGGATCCTGATCTTGTAAGGCTGCTGCAGAGGAACTTTGAAATGTCAGCAGACTGCTCATGTTTATTCACACTTACCCACTCCTTGATCTAGAAGGATCTGCTCAATGGCCTTGATCTTCTTCTGGCCTACTGAGCTTGGCAGTTTCATCTGAATCACAGAGAGAAAGGGTGTGATTTAAGGTGCTGGGGATATTAGGATAAACAACCCCACATCAGGGCTTTTAATTCGTATGAAATGCACTTCAGCGAGCCAGATCAAAATGTCTTTATCCAGTGAACTCTGTCTGACTGATTAGCTAGAGGGGTACTCCACTCCTTTAGTGCTAATGCAGTTTCCATAGAGAGCGGCAGCTCCTCATCAGTCTTAAAGATGAATAAGAGCCCCTTTGCCGCATCTTACTGATATTAGCAAGTCACTAACAGAATTAATCATCAAGCTGCTAATGAGAGATAGCTAGCTTAAGTCAGACATTCTGCTTTCCCACATACATCAACTGCAGGGTCAAGCTTCGCTAAAAGAGTTTCAGTATTAATAGTGGTTTAAAGAAAAGTTAATAAATGAATTAATGATTGAATATCAGCACAGCAGAGACAGAAACACAAATTCTTAATACAGACTGGGGCACTTTTTCTGACAACTGTAGTTTGGTGGTTTGTTCTCCAAAGGAAATTTTTAATTTGAAGATGAACTCTTTTTATCATTTTAACATCTGAACAGGATTAATACTCACTCTGTGACTGCGCAGGGTGACTCCTGCTGATTTGAAGTCAGAGAACTTGATGCCTGCTGTTTCTGGAACAGCCTAAGGAAAAAGAAAGAACTGATAAAAGACAATATATGACATACATTGATATAATTATTATGGGACAGAAAACAAACCGGAACACAGGAGCCCTGTTCTTTCAGACACAGCTGTTCCACTGAAAGTTCCACTTCAGTGCTCTATTGCATTGATTAAACACTATCTGGTTGACAACAGCATCATCTCTATAACGTAACAATCTAAGGCTTTTTCTCTCTACAATTTCTTTGCTTTTTTGCATGAGTGCACATCATACCGGTTTTTCTGTTTCTCTTTTTTGTGGTAGCTTCTTCTTGGAAACTCTCTTCTCAGCTCGTCTTAACTCTGTGGTTGTGTCAGCTGCTTTAATGAGTTTCTGCAGATCCTGAGTTTTCTTCTCGCGCTCCTTCTTCCTTGTCTCAATCTTCCTCAGTTCCTGGATAAGATATTCCTCTTCTGCCACCTGCAGGAAAAACAAGAGAAGTGCACTCTTACCATCCAAAAGGCTGGCAAACATGTTAAAAGGTTTGCTCATGTTACTATCTGGCTTCATTAATAGCTGCATTTATAGTAGGTCTGTACTCAGCATGGTGCTTCTTGTCCCATCATGGCTGGGCAAAATTTAAGTATAAAACTAATCAATTTCAAAGTTACAAACTTGTTCAGGTGTGCGATTGAAGAGTTTGTCCAGTTGCTCTTTACGGCGTCTTTCATGTCCAGCGTCAAAGATGTAGATCTTGGGCTCCGTCCCTGAAGCTGCACGGACCTTGGTCAGCTTACCACAAATACTGTAGTAGCGCTCTTTGAGATCCTCCACAGACCGTTTCTGACGAGCAGAAATGGAAGAATGTCACTACAAATATGTGCTTTTCATTACTTTGCAACTACCCTCATTGAGTGAGAGCGTGAGGACTGAAGATGATTAACTGTGAGAAGAGATTACTCTGTATTGTTGGTAGTCGTAACGGTCGTGGACAACCACAAAGCGCAGGTCAAAGCGTTTGCACAGGTCAAACAGGTGGTCTGTCTCTGCTTTAGTCCAACCATCGTCATGGAGATGCATCTGATATTCCTGCTCAGAGTAGACTGGTACTTGCACTGTCTATAAAAGCACACAGGAGGACAGAAAGAATACAGTGAATAATGGATGAATGTAAATAAACATAGATCGGTGTCTGAAAAGGAAGAGGTGACAGATAATGGCAGCAAAAATCCTTTTTGTTTGTATTGAATAAGTGATGAGACTGAAGTGGAGACTATAGTCATCCCTACCTTGTTGAAGCGTGCAAAAGGATAATCTTTGCCCTCCTCTGCCACACGTCTCCAGTGGTGGAATATAGCCCCGTCCCTGCGAGCTGGATTAGTGAAGGGCATCCACTTCCAGGGACGAACCTTTTTGCAGCCCAGCTTGGCTTTGACAGTCCTGTAGCCCTGAGTGGTATCACTTGGCAGCAGAGGGGGTGCATCTCTGGAGATTAACAGGAAACACGAGTCTTTGTTCAGACAATGGTACAAACTCTGAGGAAATTCTGCATTGTTCATTTTGTAATCCAATCAGTTAAATGAGGATATTCAGAATATACAAATATATGGGGGGTATATGGGGTGATGTATGTAGGTGAAAGAAAATTAAGAAAAGCAAATATGTTGGCTGTGAGTACAGTCAGAGAGCCCAAGGTCAGGGATATATAGTATACAGTGTTAAAGAAAGTTGTCCCTCTCAGTCAGGCTTTAACAACCCTTCCAGTGCTTGGTTGGGTGAACATGCTATTCACTGAGCTGCCACTGAGCTAAAATGACACTTACTTTTGATTTGCATACAGTAGAAAATAAAGGCAACTATTGTAATTTTTGTCTTTAATTCAAGAAGAAAGATTTAAAATAAAAACATTATCCAGAGAAGAGAGAAAAACACTCCCACTTTTTCATCCTGATCCTTTCCTCAGCTTCAAGAACAAGTAAAACAGTTATGATACAGAAAAAAATACATTGATTTAAGAGAAACTCAAAAGGAGCCCATACTTTTTATCTGAGTAGAGCAGAGCATAGACCTCTCGGTGCATTCCCTCAGGTCTTTTGAAGGTCAGTGTTTCTGTTGTCTTCTTGGATTTTTTCTGAGGCGATGGAAAAAGTGGTTACTTATCTCTGGAATATGACAATACTTTGCACCACAAAATAACAACAGCATCTTTCATGCTTTCTAGATGTGGGAATTATATGTTTCTGAGTGCCACAGCCTGTATGCTGGTTCAAATTTGGGAACATAACATGATACAGGTGTCATTATGGGTGTCTTCAGATTATGATCTCTCACCTTGTCTGAGTTGATGAGATCTTTCTTGCTGATGGGACCGTCATTCTCTCCTCCAGCCAACTCCAGAATATCCCTGACATCAGCTCCAGTACCCATGACTTAAAATGTTCTTAATTAACACTTCTTACAGCCTGTCGGAAGTAAATACAGTTCATTTATTCACGTTCGCTCATTCAGTTGAGCGGTAACGTTACTGACCAACACGTTACTAGCTAAATGCTACCGCTCGTTGTCATTTCTAAGCTACGTTAACTTCACACAGCGCCGCTAACAGCCAAGTAACGGTTTTTGAGATATTTTCCTGATGTTGTTGTCAGCGTTTCTACCGCATGTGAAAAACAGAGACCGTTAAAAAGAATATCCACTAGCTATTGTTGGGTTAAGGCTAGGTAGGAAGCTACCGGCCGACATTACTTCCGTCCCCTCTGTGACTAAGCTGCTCTGGTGTACAGTGACTGTTGCCCCCCCCTGCGGCCTGGCGGAGAACTGCAGCTTGTTCCTCTGTTTATGGCAAATAAAATAAAATAAAACGAAATGAAATTTTAAAAAAAAACATCTGGCAGCGACAATTCGCAGTTCAAGTGTTTCTTCTCCAAAACCACATTCACATTGACCTGAGGGATGTTTAGCTTCATTTTTTCTGCTGAAAACCACTGGGCCCAATTGTTGCAATTTTTCTATTATTGTGGGGTTATTTATCCAAACTACAGCATGGTTTGAGACAATAACGTAAAACTTTACCCTAATGTGTGACAAATATATTGTGTACATGACGTGAAACATATTTTCAGTTGTGATGTTTACATTTTACATAGAAAATCACACATTCAAACAACATTTTATTTGATAATATTATTTGTGTATACTCGACTGCATTCCGGGCAATTATTCTGAAAATCCCCTTTGTGTCGTGACGACTTTTACTTTTAAAAGTACACCGGATGTGGAACGTTCTTTTAAATCGCTCAGTGGTCGTTGTTCCTGTCGCTGCTGGTCTATCCGCCATTTTCATTTTCTGGTGTCGCAGAAGTGGTCGGCGTGGTTTTTTTGTTCCGTTAAGGCCCGATTAGAATTTAAACGCAAAAATAACTCAGTTTGAGTCTGAAAAATAGTAAACTGCTAGAAGATGTCTACCGAGCAGACCGAGAATACCACCGTGACCGAGAAACCAGGTCAGCAGCAGCCGCAACAACCACCGCAGCAGCAGCAGCAGCAGCAGCAGCAGCAGCAGCAGTCGGGGTAAGCCCATTCATTAACGGCCCTTTGTTGGGGCTAGCTAGTTATGTAGTTAACCGTAATGATGGCGGTCTTCATCGGTCTTAACTGTGAAATTCCCCCCTCATTAATTTTTGAGGCGGTTATGCCAGGCCCTGAATGTGCTCAGAGTTGTTTTTTTATGTCTTAATCTGCTGTTTGGAGGCATGTGTGGGACTCGTCTATTTACTGGGAGAATTCCTCCATTTTGCTAAACGGTGAGCAGCTTAACGATAGGACTTTACGTATCTGACTTAATGTGATCACATAGCTTGTTGTTTTGTTTTTCTGTTCGTTCTCGATATGATCATGTGAGTTAAAATATTGTGTCGTTAGTTCAACAACCAAACGCAGGCCTGCTAACGCGATGGCCGAAGAGAGGCCTTTCCATGCGGCTTAAGTGCACCTGTGTCGATAGCAAACCCTCGCTGACTCTTATTACGGTTCAGACCAAAGTATTATAGTGTAGACAACACCACCTTGACATATTTTAGAAGCATCATTAACAGTATATTCATTATTTTTACAGATTATTGGAGTCGCAGGCTGGTTATTGTACTGGGTCAGTTTGACCAGGAGGCCTGTTCTGCCTGAGCAATGATCTCTGTGTATCTGCAGTAAATTCTCCTGTTTCCTCCTGGCTTTTGAGTTCACCTCTCAGCTTGTTTTTTATTTTTTTTAATTCCTCTTACCTGACCCATTTACAGAGAAGTGAACGGGAAAGCCAAGCATGAGCCCTCTTCAAGCAGGAAGGAGAGGCCCCAGAAGAGAGGTGGAGGAGGCCGATTCGAGCCCTATGGAAACGTCAACAAGAGATACCGCGTTTTTGTCAGCAACATCCCGTATGATGTCAAATGGCAGGCCCTCAAAGATCTGATGAAAGAGAAAGGTAAGGTGTTTGGCTCAGGGTCAGATTTGGTCCTGACAACAAAAAAAAAGCATTAGCCAGGTCATTTTGTTTGACCGCTGCAGCTCTGAGAGGCGTTTGGGAGATTTGTGCAGAACCTTAAGTTGTACAATGTTGCTGGAGAGTTCGTGAGAGTTATCTGGAAAAAAATGTTTTGGACGAGGTCCTTCTCATTGTTGCTGCAGACGTGTACAAGGGCGGTGAACCTGGATGTCAGACTGAACTTTTATTCCCCATCAAGACTACTAAAAGATATTGTTTTTGTGAAGTGAGGGTTGTACACGTGTAAAGCCGGTCCACTTTTGTGAAAATCCAATGGCTTGGGATCTTAAGAAAGATGCTTTGCTCAGATGTAACCTGTAATTATCATTCATAAGGTCCTGAGCTCTCATGAGGGTTTTTTGTAAGAAAGTCAAAATTTTAATGAAATCATTTGTGTTGCAGCAACCTTCAGCAGGGATTAGCCTAAATATCTTCCTTAAATGTACAATATAGGTTTACTCGTGCTGTTACTCATGTGAAAGAACTAGTAATGGGGTACTGGAAAAGCATCAGATGTATTATAAGTAATGCACCAAACTGGCATTTACTTGACGAAAAAGCATGTGTTAAGAAAGGTACAATCCTCTTTTCAGGAGGAGTGTCTGGTATTCGTTTCATGACAACTGACTGTGGCGTTAAATTGCATTTTCTCTTTTAGGTGTGACCTTGACAAGCAAATGTTTTCTCAGCAGATCTCCATGTGGTGCCAAACACGGCTATGCGTTGGAGTTTTCTTTGGGGTACAGGTCTACAAAATGAAGCAGCTTCTTATGCACTGTCCTTGTCTCCAGAGGTTTGGACACTGATGTCCATCCGTTGAACAGACAAGTGATCTGAAATGAAGGCGTGGTCGACGCTGAATCAAAATTTTTGATATTGTGCGTTCACGGAAAAGGTCCATTTCAAGAACATGATGTTTGTAGTTAGAGAAGGTTTTTTTGTTTTAGTTTTATTTATATATTTATTTATTTTTTGCCTGTAAGGGCTTTCCCTCTTAAAGATTCCAGTTAGTTTTCTAGCTGTAGGTTTCCTCTTAGGCTCGGTTGATGGCCGAATGTAGTGATGCATTGGCCTGATGTTCAAAATGGCAACATTTGACAAAGCACGCACAGGGTTGAAATGAAATGGATTGAGGCATTGAACGGGGTTTGTTACTTGAAATTATCGGGTCAATTATCTTCAGGTAGAAGGTGGTGTTCCCAGGCAACATATCCAAACGGGCAGGCTGATGGTCATCTCTACAGTTGTTGTCCTCAGTCTATTGCTTTTGGTGCTTCGGGAGATTTCCAACAAGGACAGGCTAAGAAGTCTTTCATTTTTACCAAACTAAATAAGCCAAGCTTGCTTTTTGTAGACCTGTACCATCTTGTGCTGGTGCTGGGGGAAGGCGCAGGACTGGCAGTCTGAGCTCACTGCCACCGGCCGCCCTACTTGTGTGTCTGCTCTAAACCCCAATTGTTCTCTCGGCTTCTCTCCCCCTTGGTGTGTGTCGTCTCTGGAATCTGATTTGTAGTGGGTGAGGTAACGTACGTGGAACACTTAATGGACGCAGAAGGCAAATCAAGGGTAAGTGCAAATACATACAAATAAAACATGAATAATCCTAGACAAACCTGTGTTTGTCAGCTTTGGTGTCTGTATTTTAATTGTTGGGAATTGCTCAGCTTCAGAAACCTGGCGGAGTGTGTGAGATGGTGACAAGGCGGAGGCGTGTTTTATTTGGTGTCGTCTGAGGGTTGATGCTCTTTTCTAAAAGGACTTCAGCTTTCTTTGCAGCCAATCCTGTGGGATTGAAGTATCTGAGTGACAATGTCGCTGGATTTGCTCCTCGTGAACTGAAGGGGTCTAATCTGTAGAGGTTGTTCCAAGGCTGTTAGACGGTTGTTAAATAAAACTCATCCTGTAGAACTGCTTTAGTGGAGCGTCATCCCCAATATCTCAGTAGTGGGGGAATCCTGTCTCACTGTGGATTTTTCTGCCCTTTGGATGTTGGGAAAATACTCCTTTTAATATCCATCAGATCTGCCTGCATTGTGTTAGTGACTTGGACAAACGTGAGATGATAACATTGTAATTTGATTTGGAAGCACATAGTTGTGGCCATTGCTGTAGGCTTGTGTGATGTTGAACTTTGTGCATGAATTTTTTATTTTTTTTGCAAACATTCTGTCAGTTAAATCCTCTACTTTGCCCATTGTTTTTACTAATTTGAGTTATTCTTTGCTCCTTTTTGGTGCGGCTGTCCTCATGTCTTCATCAAAGGGTTGTGCGTAAGTAGTCCCTATCCACTGATTATCATTTTTAACTGTCAGTCCTTTTCAGATTGAAAAATTGGATGCAGCATTGTCTTAATGTTCTAGACATTTGATTCCTCTCATAGTGTATGTTTCTGTCAGTGTTGTTGAGTTTAGGACCGAAGAGCTAATGAAGAAAGCAGTAGAGAAGGTCAACAAGCACAACCTCAATGGACGACCCCTAAAAGTGAAAGAGGTAGGATGAACAGAAAAAGAAAAGCAAACAGCTCAGAATGCCAGGTACACATTTCCCTGTGTCATGTTTTCATGCTTTTGTCAGGATCCTGATGGCATGATTGCTCAGAGAGAGATGAACAAGGCTCAAGGTGGAGGACATCCAGGAGGCCATGGTGGAATGGGAGGGATGGATCGCATGAACATGGAGCGAATGGGTCCTGGACCAAATGGCTCCATGGTCAACATTCCCCCGAGCCTGATGAACAACCCCAACATCCCCAACGAGATCATCCATGGTCTCCAGGCTGGCAGGATCGGCAGCACTGTCTTTGTGGCTAATGTGAGGCTTCCAAATATGTTGAAGTAATTAAATGACATGACTTGGAGATGCTTCACATACATTTTAGAAATAGTAGCCACTAAATATATATTTTTAATTAGGTAAAATGAGCTGGTGTACAGCTTGTTTGAAAATATGATGAGAACTTGAGTTTAGTTTGACTTTGGATAAACAAGTAACCATCTCAATATTGTTCCATGCGCCTCCAGCTTGACTACAAAGTGGGCTGGAAGAAGCTGAAAGAGGTGTTCAGCATGGCCGGCGTGGTGTTGAGGGCCGACATCCTGGAGGACAAGGATGGGAAAAGCAGAGGCATGGGCACTGTGTCGTTTGATATGCCCATTGAAGCAGTCCAGGCTGTCTGTATCCTTTTTGAAAAGTCCTCTTTGTGCATGCACAGAATGATAAACCAGCAGAATCCCATAGTTTCAGGTGTCTCTGGTACACTTTCCTTGACGATTTTACAGCCATGTTTAACGGACAGCTGTTGTTCAACAGAGTCATGCACGTCAAACTGGTACGTTTCTTAACCTCAGTGGATCACATTGACTCACAGTGTGAGTGGAGTACACAGGTTAAATGTATGTATTTTTATTACTGTCAGGATGAGAAATCCCTGCCTAAAGACTTTGGACCACCTGACAGAGCTCCTGCCGCTCTTCCCCGTAAGTATAAAAAAAATAAACTTCTGTTAGTAAAATTTACTAATCTAATCAACTAGTCTTTCCCAAAGATGGTGTGTTGCAGGATATGTTATTGTCTCATTCACATAGAATTTAACATGTATATATTCACAATAACTTGCATATAAAGAAGTTGTTAATTAACTAACATTATTTATCTTTGAAACAACTGGTTTATCTGTTCAGGATAAGATAAGGCAATGGAGACATAATATCATAAATATTTTCAGGAACAGCAATTTCAGCACAATTCTGCACTTATCTCCACAAAGGGTGCTGTAAATTGGGTGGCATTGGTTTGTCTTTTAAAAAAGTGTGTCCAGAAAAAGGACAGTTCATTATTCTAATCACAGTATCCTGTCTTGGAAGTTGATCATTATTATCCAGTGTATTTCTGCTGACACTGTCTTAATACTGAACATGTTGTGTCTGCCAGGTGGCCTGAGTGGTATTGGTTTGGGCCTGGGACCTGGTGGCCAGCCCATTGATGCTACCCAGCTGAACAGAGGAGGAGGAGGAGGAGGAGGAATGGGCAACATGGGCCCTGGAGGTAACGAGCTCCAGTGATGTTTCTGTTCCACTCCTGAATAAAAGACTAATGAATCAGTGGCTCATCAGGGCTGTTTTCTCTTCCAGGAATGGAAGGAATGGGCTTCAACAACATGGGAGGTCGTATGGGCGGAGGAGGAGGAGGTGGAGGTATGTTCTGAATATTTTTAATTTGCTGGGTTTTTATTGCGTTTACCTCAACAGCTGTGTTTACGGTTAAAGCAAACGCATCACACGAAACACTCACGGTGTAGTTATATTAATAGCAGCACACTGACATTTGTATGAATATGTCTGGTTGTGATCTTTGGCGTTTAGATTTTCTTCTGTTCTGTTCCAGGAATGGACAACTTTGGAGGCATGAACAACATGGAGCGTTTCGGTTCCTCTGGGATGGGCAGGATGAACGGTAAGGAGACGCTTTAAGCACATAAAGCAGGCGTGAACCACTTTCACGTTTTGCTGGATGTTTCTAATGGTTTCATCTCTTACATTGTCAGAGATGGACCGTGGGATTGGTGGTGCTTTTGAAAGGGAGTTTGGGCGAAATGAAATGGGAATGTCTCGCAATAATTTTGGTGACTCCTTTGAAAGAGGAATGGGTTAGTATTTGTTTGAAATTACTCTGATAATTACTCTGGTGTGCCTCATCAGGTGTAATGCTCACTTCAGTTCAGACGGTAAGTAGAACTTTGTCTTATTTTCTTCTTCGCTCACGGTACAGGAAACTCCATGGGGATGGACCGCATGAGCTCTGGAATGGACCGCATGGGAGCCAGTATGGACCGCATGGCCGGGATGGATCGGATGGGAATGGACAGGATGGACCGCAGCTCTGACCTGGACAGGCTGGGTTCTGGGTTTGACCGGATGGGCTCAGGGATGGACCGGCTGGGGCCCAGTATGGACAGGCTTGGACCTGGCCTGGACCGTATGAGCTCCAGCATGGAACGCCTTGGCCCATCTGGGTTTGACCGCTTGGGTCCGTCCGGTTTGGACCGCATGAGTTCTGGCCTGGACTTTGGCTCTCCCATGGGTATGGATCGCATGAGCAACACCGGGATCGACAGAATGGCCAGCAGCTTCGATCGCATTGGCTCCACCAGTAGCCTTGACCGCTTCTCCTCCGGTGGCCTCGACCGCATGAGCTCTGGCATGGATCGGATTGGGTCGGGAGGTGTCAGCGGTCAGTTTGAACGCTCAACTGACATGGATCGTGGATTCGGTGGGAATTCCTTTGGAGGAGCCGGAGGGTCTGGAACTGGGGGAGGCAACGTCAGGAAGGGATGCCAGATCTTTGTCAGAAATGTAAGTATTTATTTGCAGGGATTGATTTATTTGAACAGTGTCTCATGTATGATTACAATCAATTTGGATTTGTTTTGTTTTTCAGCTGCCATTTGACTTCAACTGGAAGATGCTGAAGGATACCTTTAACACATGCGGTAAGAATTGTTTTAATAAAAGCAGTGCGTAAATTAACATTTGATATGTTTATATAAGGATGACTTCCTCTAATGTGTTATTTTTCCCTCTGTAGGCATGGTCCAGTATGCTGATATCAAGATGGAGAACGGCAAGTCCAAGGGCTGTGGTGTGGTTCGCTTCGACACCCCTGAAACTGCAGAGCGGGTCTGCCGGACCATGAATGGCTTTCGGCTGAATGGAAGAGAAATTGATGTTAGGATTGATAGAAATGCATAAGATATTTGTCTACATTACATCTGACATTTCATTTAGTCCCTAATGTCTAAGCTCTCTTATCATCTGAATTGCCCGTAGGATATTCATATTATATTCACTTGGATTTGTTCTAACAGTGCAAGTTATTTTAGTTAGTAATTTGTCACAGTGAATGTGTTTAAGGTTTGCTTAAAATTTTACTTTCTGTTTTTTAGAGACCAAATTTTTAATTTTTTTGTTTTTGCTCATTCTTCACCTCTCATTGCCTTTGTTCTATAAGGTGTTTTTGATAAATAAACCTCAATATTTGAAATGTATTTTTTGTTATTGCTTCGTCTTTTATTGCTCTGAAAATTTCCAGCGAATTATTGATTTGATAATTTAATTGTCCTCTTGTGGACTGAGGTACAGGTATTAAAGTTGTTCTACAGTAATGGATGGAGTTGGCTCAGTGATGCTTGTTTTATACACACACCCCCTCGTGGACATAGAAGGTCGTCACCGGAAGAAGGTCACAGGTATCACATTCAAGATGGCGGCCCCCTTGTGTCAGTGTTACCAGGTACGGAGTTTGGGCTTTTTGTGTTGAATGGATGCGTTGAAACGCGTCTAAATAATAGAAGGAGACGCTGAACCGTGTTTCCAGGCTAACACGAGCAGTGACTGCGTGTCGGACATGAATTCCCTGACTAAAGTAGCGTTAGCCAGCTAGCTGTATTAGCACTGTTAGCTCTGTTAGCCGGTGTTTGAACTCTGACGAACGGGTTGAAATATTTTTCTGAGTTAAACTGTCGTCTTGAGGGTCTGTCTGTTCTCGTTCTCCATCATTCCGTGTAATGAATAAAGTGTCTATCTTTTAATTTTTAACTATTTTCTGCGCTAATGTAGGTCATCATGCAGCAGTGACTCAACTTTGTCTTTGTTATCAAGCAGTTAACTGAAGTCTGAGGGTGTTTTCTCTTGTCTGGCCCCAGATATGTGTCAGGAGAGGTCTGCTGGCCTCCCCCTCCTCTTACCTTGTGCTTCACAACAGACCCAATGTCTTCAGGATACGTGGGCTTCTCCTCACCTGCCCGTCACAGGTAGGACCTCACCTGTGGAGAGGTTTCCTGATGCCGGGTTGGATTATGTCTCTTTAATGCAGCCTAACTTCACCACCACAAACAAAAAAAACAGACATGCTCATGGTAAACTAATTGTACGACATGTTTCTTATTCAGCCCCCCCTCCTGCAGGCCAGGCACTTGTCAGGGGAGAGAGGAGGAGGCAGAAAAGGTTTCCTGGGGGAATTATTGGACAACATCAAGCAGGAGCTGAACAAGAACAAAGAAATGAAGGACAGCATCAGGAAGTTCAGGGAAGAGGCCAAGAAACTGGAGGAGTCAGACGCTTTGAAACAAGCTCGGAGGAAATATGTTAGTATTCGGCCACACACACAGTATTTCTATCCATTGTAATATGAAAAAGTAGTGTTAGGTTTTCCAAACCTGCCTGTCTGTTTCCCAGAAAACTATAGAGTCTGAAACAGTGAAGACCTCTGATGTTCTCAGGAAGAAGCTAGAAAACATCTCTGAGACTGTTAAAGAGGTAAATGTGCTCTTCTTGTGATTATCATGTAATAGATATTCAAGTTGATCCATCCATCCTAACAAGTGTGTGTGTGTGTGTGTGTGTGTGTGGACAGGGGCTAGATGAGGTCAGTCGTACGGAAATTGGGAAGAAAATCAAAGATGGAATGGAGGAAGCAGCCAAAACAGCGAAAAGCTCAGCAGAGTCCGTCTCTAAGGGTGGAGAGATGTTGGGGAAGACCGGTGCGTTCAGAGCAATATCACAGGTATGGACTCAGTGTGCCTCTGTGGTGCAGGTGTATAGTTCATTTACCATAAGTTTGTGAGGTGTTCTCTCTGTTGCACCATCACAGAGCTTGCTCATAGTTCAGTGTAATGGTAGGGAAATAGTCGTGTACTATTGACTGTTGCTGTGAAATAGTTTAGAAAGGAAAGAAACTGTACTGGAGCTTACTTCTTGTCGCTCCCTGTTCATCTGTTTTCAGGGCATGGAGAGTGTGAAGAAGGAGATCGGTGACCTGGGCTCCACCGGCCCTTATCGGCCTCCTGCCAGACTCAGGAAGAGGAGTGAGTTTTCCTCCAAGGGGACAGGGGATGACAGCAAGGTCTTCGAAGCCAACGAGTACGTGAGTGCCCTCTGCTTTGACCTGACGTTGAGCGATACTCAGGGCCAGAGATGGTTGATACCACTCATATGGCTTCACACGGTCAGATTCATTATGAAAGAAATCCAAGGAAGTTAAGCCAGTCAAAGCTAAAAACCCCATAATATCCTGTCAGGCACTAGTAGACTTTATCTTAACTACTAAGAGGGAAACAAAACGGATGATGCCTTCTGTGTGATGCTTTACTTTGTTTCTGTCAGAGAAGCCATGGGCATGGTGCTGCACAAAGACTCCAAGTGGTACCAGCAGTGGAAGGACTTCAAAGACAACAATATGGTGTTCAACAGTAAGGACGAGCTCCTCTCTCTGCTGTCTGCTTCCTGAGCTTTTTACCTACAGGGGCAGGACAGAAATGAATCCATAGCAAAAAGTGCTGAAACTGATGTAACGTAATATTTATTTGTGCCTGGGTGGCCTGGTACTCTTTCCTGACCTCCAGCACTCACTGATAGTTAGTAGAAGGTGATGTTATGGGATTAGGAGGAGAGAGTAAACAGGGTTTAGTTAGTCAGTATTATTCACATCAGTCAAGGGAACAACACTGAAGATTAATAATGTCAGTGAAAAAAAATGACTCAGGTTACAGTTTGGATATATGCAGCTACACCTTAGCTTATTTCTATAGCTGATGCTGCAGTAACATGTTGAACTGGATGTCAAGCGTATGTGCAGGAGATAAAGCACCAGGTTTCATCTTCAGACCACCTCACATGCTGTTAATGCTCTGCTCTCTGCAGGGTTCTTTGAGATGAAGATGAAGTACGATGAGAGCGACAACACGCTCATCAGAGCATCTCGTGCCGTCACCGACAAGATGACCGACCTCATAGGTGAGAGGCCTCAGCGTTGACTGGTCCAGTCAGGCTGAGAAATGCAGCTTTTTTTATTTATCATATACACTACACTCTACAGCTTGAAGATATTTCTGAGTCGCAGGTTTTTTGTGCAGATTTCAAACTGAATCATTAAATCCACAGTGTGCTCTGCTGCTCATTAGCTGTCGTCTCTCTCTGTCTGATCAGGTGGGCTCTTTTCTAAGACTGAGATGTCTGAAGTGCTGACAGAGATTTTGAAGGCGGACCCGTCCTTTGACAAAGATTCCTTCTTGAAGCAGTGTGAACGAGATATCATCCCCAACATACTGGAGGTGTGTTAGACTGCAGTCAGTGCTGATGCATTATTATTTAATCCATTTGAGAAATGTTTTATATGAGGAGATCTGAGCACAAATGCCCGATGATGTGTTTGAGTTTCTCTTTCAGTATACTGGATTTATTTTTTTCTGATGTTTTCTGTTTCCTCCCGTCAGGCGATGATCCGAGGGGAGCTGGAGGTCCTGAAGGACTGGTGCTATGAGGCAGTACGGCCTTTACCAGCAGCTTCTTTTTCTTTACTCATGTGTAGAGTCAGACTGTTCAGTCATTATGTTTTCTTCTCTTTCTCCATGTTACTTAGACGTACAGCCAGCTGGCACATCCTATCCAGCAAGCCAAAGCCATGGGACTTCAGTTCCACTCAAAGATCCTGGACATTGACAATATTGATGTAAGTTTCTCCAGACTAAACCACACTAGAGGAATAATGAAGTCTTGAATATCGACTCTCCGCGACACTCCAAGGATTTACTCTACCCCAGGAATTAGTTTGTAATTAAAGCAGGTGTTTTGTGAGTATTTAAAATGCATGAAATTATGTCAGTAGCTGGTCGTCTAAATGACGTCAAATCAAAAGCCTTTATTGTCATTATATGACAGCGCTGCTCCACTTGGTGCTCAGTCAACTGTAAAAAAAATTAAAAAAAAAAAAAGTCAGGCTTAAAAAAAATGAAAAAGAAAAGATATAAGTGGTTTTGTAAGAAACAGTTAATATTTACAGTAGGAAGGCATTGTTATTGCTACAAAAAAGTTATTGCACATTTGCAGAAATTGTATTTATAATATTTAAAATATATATAATATCAATATATAATATACATTTATTTAACACAACAATATTCATAAAGACGTGAAGACTCGTGTGACTCGTTTCTTTTTTTGCTCTCTTAGTTTTCCTTCATGATATTAACAGACGACCAGTTCAGAGCCTTTTTGACGCTCAGCTCTTGTTCTTCGTATTTTACAAACATCTCTTGAGCCATGGTCACGATCAACAGGCTGAATAAAAGTCCTGTGTTGGTTCGGTAACACACGTCTGTCATCTCTGCTCCAGTTGGCCATGGGGAAGATCATGGACCAGGGTCCGGTGCTGATCATCACCTTCCAGGCTCAGCTGGTCATGATGATCCGAAATACCAAAGGAGAGGTGGTGGAGGGAGACCCTGTAAGTGACACACACACTTTCTACATGACAAGCATGGGACATTCAACCATTTAAAACATAACAAAAGGAAATTTAGTGGAGTGTAATGTTCTAGAAATAAGAGGTGTGCTTCACTGCATGTGACAGGTCATAGTAGGAAGAGAAAAGCACAGATATATGCAGCTTGTTTTAGAGACAAATGGTACAATGCAGTGATTCCTCAGCTTGTTTAAAATGTTCTCATCTGTTCCCTGCAGGATAAAGTGATCAGGATGATGTATGTTTGGGCTCTGTGTCGAGACCAGGAGGAGCTCAACCCCAACGCTGCCTGGAGGCTTCTGGACATCTCAGCCTCCAGCACTGAGCAGATCCTCTAAAGACTCTTTGATATGAGGCAGAAGACCCTGGAGCTGGACAGGTCCTGGAGCTGGACGGGAACACTGGATGGAGATGAGGGACATGGGCTCATGCTGTGGAGTGGTGTTATGGTGCTTCACTTTATATTTAGTCTTTGGGTTGTTTCTAGCTGTTTCTATGGCTGACACTAGGGGGCAGTACACTACCAACAACTCATTCACCTTTCAGACGTCTCCACACGTCCTCTGTCCATCAGTCCATCGGTGTCTCTCCTCCTCTCTGGTGGTGTGTTGTGGCCAATCAGTGCTCTCCTAGATCCTTGTTTGTATAATAATTGTCCACTGTAAAATGTGAGAGAAGTCTATATTTATTATGAAAAATAAAGATGACCCGTTTTCCACACAAGCAAACTATTTTAGAAACAAGTATTTTAACCGTCTGTCCTTCAAATGTTTCTGATAAGGAGGAGTGATTCTTCTGGGGCAGTAGCTAATTATTTTTGTAAAATTAAATCCTCAAGTGAGATATTTTATTTCTATATTTCCTTTCTGTCTCTGAGTGAATTTTTTCAGTGAAATGAAGTTGCATGTGAACAGGACTGCAGTGAGTTATGAGTTACTCTGGGTTATTATAATGCTGTCAGCTTCCTGACATTAACACCACGTGCCTGTAAATCACTGCTATGTGTTCACGGTGTTATTTCTTTGGCCCACCATCAAATCAAACCTCTTGGACAAAAAGTAATGATCAAGGTTTCAAAGGCTGAGTGGAACTGATCTCATCAGTAAATTCTCTGTAGCACCACATTACAGCTCCCCCTTCAGAAATATTCATTTTGTGTTGGTGACCTGCAGCCTGTTGACCTCTGACCTGTTGCAGTCAGTTTATAGAAAGGTCAAAGACTGTAAACTGCAAACAGCTGCACTGACTTTTTCTCTCTTCGAGCCGACGGGAAAGTGTGAAGCTGCGTTTTGTTCTTTTCTGCCCTGGAAGATGTCACCAATTAAAATATGCCAGAGGTTTTTGTGCATTTGTTTTGGTCTGCCGTGTTTCCCTGGAGGGACTCATCCATTTGGGTTCAGGCTGCAGGATGACAGCAGGTGTTGATCATCAGCAGTCAGCTCAGGTGGTGCACAGTCACATGCAGCAGGATTGATTACAGCCTTGGGTGAGATGAGGTGGAGTTATAAACTTGCATGTGTACCTGCATGTGTGCATCTGTCTTTACATGTAGACCAGCAGCTCGCTGCTCCAGGCCTGTCCTGGATGATTGAGCCTCTCCGTTGCTGAGTTGCGCTGAGGTTGCAGCTCCCCAATGTGGTGTTCATCGCTCAGGGTGCCCCCACCACCACCACCCACAGAGGATGAGGAACCAGTGAGCTGGATCCCATCACACGACTTCTGCCCAGGAGGAGATCTGCCTCAAACACATGAGGCAGATCTCACCGAGTTGACTTTAGCTTTCAATTTACAACCAGACCTCCACTGCAAAAGAGCAAATTATCTCCTGTTGGTGCAGTTTTCATCCAACCACAGGAGACTAAGGAGGGTGTTAAACATTCAAATTCAACATGGCTACTGTAAATAATAATTAATTAGGCATTATCTTGTCTTTTAAAAGGTTGCTGCTTTGGTGCTCTAGTGAGTGTAGAAGAGACACACTGATCAAGTCTAACAATGTCTACATCTATACACATCTATATCTATACACAGTGTTGCAAAATGTTGTTAGACAACAAAAGAACATAAAAGTATAAGTATATAAAGTATATCTTAATGGTAAACAAACAGATTGTATGCTCCCAGGTAGCGCTCTCTCTACTAATCCTGAACTTGACCTTAAAACTGGTTCTAAACCTCAAGACTAGATGTGACTGTAGACCCACTAGAGCCAAACCTCCACTGTTTGGAGGTTACCTCATCTTACTGACTGAAAGCAACAACAGGGATATCTTTTGATCTGATCATTAACACGCTACAAACATATCTGCAGATATCCACATGTGTCTGCCCAGATGTGTATGTGTGTGTGCACACACACACACACACAAAGAGGAGTGGTGTTGGGTCAAGTCCCAGGAAGTAGAGCAGAAGTGTCACTCTGGTTCTACCTCCTGAAAGCTGAGTGCTGACATCTGGACGTCCTGAGGTCCAGGTTGGCAGCTGTAGCCGAACTAACGAGCTGAGTGACAACAGCTCCGGAGAGAAGAACTGATAAATAAAAATATCACCTCTCCACCAGTAAGGATTAATATTCATATTATTTATTTAATATTTAACTCATTTCATGTCTCCCACCTGTCAGGTGCTCTTTTCTTTTTTTCTTCCCTTCCTCATCTGTCTGAGGCTGTCTCCTCCAGTCCTTTCCTCTCATTAACCACATCCTCACTGAGCAGCATCAGATGTTTTCAGACGGCCTTAATGCGACATGACATGAAGGTCACTGCAGTCTGTGTGAATGCATGGAGAGCTCCAGTGCAGCAGGGCACTGAGCCAGCAAGAGGACGCACGGTCAGACCAGGTAAGACTAGGTAAGACCAGGTCAGACCAGGTCAGACCAGGTAAGACTAGGTAAGACCAGGTCAGACCAGGTCAGACCAGGTAAGACCAGTTAAGACCAGGTAAGACCAGGTCAGACCAGGTCAGACTAGGTAAGACCAGGTAAGACCAGGTCAGACCAGGTAAGACTAGGTAAGACCAGGTCAGACCAGGTCAGACCAGGTCAGACCAGTTAAGACCAGGTAAGACTAGGTAAGACCAGGTCAGACCAGGTCAGACCAGTTAAGACCAGTTAAGACCAGGTAAGACCAGGTCAGACCAGGTAAGACCAGTTAAGACCAGGTAAGACCAGGTCAGACCAGGTCAGACCAGGTAAGACCAGGTCAGACCAGGTAAGACTAGGTAAGACCAGGTCAGACCAGGTCAGACCAGGTAAGACTAGGTAAGACCAGGTCAGACCAGGTAAGACTAGGTAAGACCAGGTCAGACCAGGTCAGACCAGGTCAGACCAGGTAAGACTAGGTAAGACCAGGTCAGACCAGGTAAGACTAGGTAAGACCAGGTCAGACCAGGTAAGACCAGTTAAGACCAGGTAAGACCAGTTAAGACCAGGTAAGACCAGGTAAGACTAGGTAAGACCAGGTCAGACCAGGTAAGACCAGGTCAGACCAGGTCAGACCAGGTCAGGATGATGCAGGACAGTGAGAGTCACTGACAGCAGGGTCCCTTCTCCTCTTCTGTAGAGCATTACATTGATTTTATTTGACAGGATTGGTTCACCCAAATTCACATACAGTGTGTCGTCAGTTGTGGTATGAAATGTTGAGGAAAAAGTTAAAAAAAATCAATTATAGTAGCTTAAACAAAAGTCACCATGAGGCCATATTACAGTATGTTTGATTTATGTTGACAAATGTGTCCAACTGTTAGTCAGCAGTGTTTCTCCACAGGTTCATATTTTGATGTTTTTTTTTTTTCTTTAACTCCAGTATACTGGGGTTGAAGCCAAAGTATCAGCTGGACAAATGAAACCAAAACCTTCTACATGTTGTGTTTTAGATGAACACAATATTTTCTCATGTTTCTCTGAACATAACTCAAGCATAATGTGATAAAAAAAGGTACTGTCCCTTATGTCCCTGTGGCTGAGGACGGTTCAGTAATAGATCTTTGAGGCTTTTGTTTGGGGATATTGCCTCACATTAAAATAACATTTCTCTTTTAAAGGTTATCCTCTTCATCTTTTCATAAAGCTTCTCTTGTTATTGCAGCTCTAGCAGCGTCCGGGATCTAATATTGAGGAGCTTTTCTGCCTTCCTTTGAGAGTCACTGGTCAATAGATCTCATTTTCATGTATCGCTCCAGTCCCATAAGATAAGACAGTGACAGCAAATGTGTTTGGAAAAAAAAATCACTTTACCTTTAATAAAATGGAGAGCGAAGTGTGCTCAGTGAGACAGACAGGACTTGATCAGCATGGAAATGAGGGGCCAAGCAGGCAGTGGATTAGTGGAGGGTCAGGTGTGTCTCTAAGCTGTCCTCTGTCTCATCCACCATGATCTCCACAGACCAGCAGGACGAGCTGGACGTGATGGAGCCACCAGGCTCCACATTACAGCAGCAACATGGATGACATGGATGAGTCAGACGCTGCTCTGTGAGAAGAGTCAGATCAGGAACTGAAGCAGATTCACTTTTCTGTCTCTCTGTCACTTTCAATTCAACCTTCAATTAGAGGGTCAGAGGAAAAATATCTGATTAACGTCCTCATGTGACATCACCACTGGCCTCAGCACTGCCAAGGCTACGCTAGCCAACGCTAGCACAACTTCAGCAGCTGAGTTGCATTCTGGGTAATGTAGGCACCAGATTTTGACAAGAAAAGATTCACCAGTTCACCTGAAGAACAAGAGAAACCAGACTAGCACAGGACCAGAACCAGGTCAGACCAGAACCCGAGACCCTTTAGACTAGAATGAGCCAGATCAGACCAGAAACTGAGACCATCTAGACTAGAATGACCCAGATCAGACCAGAACCAGAGACCCTCTAGACTCCAGGCGGACCCAGGCCATCTGACCCACCACCACCAGTATCATGACTCCTTTCTGCTTGATGATGAGAGATTATAGAGATTATTGTTGACAGATTATCAACATAATGAAGGAAATAATGCATATATTAATATTAATATCATGCTGTATACCAACAGTAAGAAAAGAAAGTCAACTGTTCATTTTCTTTGATTGAAAATCATCTCTGTAAATGTACTCTATATAATACAATGAATACGATATAAATGCACAAATATCAATGACAGCATTCATCAGCTCCATGTGAGGTAAACCGACATTCAAACATTGCTGCTTCTTTCTCACTGCATGTTTTTTTCCACCCACTAATACCTGATTCTTTTCTTTCTGATCATTTTTCATGCTTTGCTATCCTTTTGGATCTCATACATTAGCCAGTTTCCAGCCATTTCAATTCCATTATCACCTCTCCTCCCTCCCCCTCCTCTTCTAAATCTAATCCCCCGTCCACCCAGGACACCATCAGCAGGCCCTCCCTAATTACAGGCAGCAGATTCTTTATGAGAATGGTGATTCTGCTGAGAGGAGGGAAAACAATGGAAGCAAATGCTGTTTCTATTGATCAGTGAGCGTCTCTGTCCTCCTCCAGCCGGCTGTGGATGGAGCTGCTGCTCACAGGTCTGATATGTCAGGAGATTTAGTGGCCCGGGTGCCCATATTAGCCTCTGCAGGAAGAGATTTCAGGGGGCGCTCAGAGGGAATCATGGCTGCAAATACAGACTGCTCTCCTTACCGGACGTTCACAGCTTCATAAGCTGTCTGGAGGAGCGTCAAACATGGCCATTAACTGGTTGCCTCAGACAGCATGCAGACAACACAGAGGGCGGCTCTGCAGAAATTTATCACTGAGCAGCTTAGACCAGTAATTCACATCATGTCCTTTATCACGTCACAAAATGACTCATATTCAGGGAGTATACCATGACGCAAATATGTTTTTCTCTGGCTTTTCCTTCTTTGTGGTTGTCACAGGTTGTCACAGAATCTACAGGAGAAAATCAGATATGGGTCTGAGGCCAAAGGACAGCTGGAGGCTGGATATCTGGACACCAGGTCCTGGTCTGCTGGTCTGCAGCCTATCAATAACTCTATTGATAATGCATGAGGTGCTGGATTCACGTTCCACACTGTTACCATGTCCTATCAGTCATGGAGGCTGGTGGACTGCTGAACAAATGTTGGCTTGTCAAAGGTTTGCATTTACACAGCAGAAAAATGACAAACGGCTGATCTGTGAAGAGGATGTTCTGGATGTCCTCTGAGGAACCAGAGGGGTTTCACCTTTAGAGTCATCCTTCACTGTGTCTGCACACTGTGGTTGGTTTGCTTTTCTCTCTCCATCAGCATGACGGCTGGATGAGGATGTGAATAAAGAGTCCCATCAATAGTTATCAAGGTCAGGTCAGAAAGGCAGACAGGTGAGGTGATTTATTACTGGAGGCAGAGGAAAGCTGAGGACATGTAGAGCAAAGAGGAAGAGGAACGTCAGAGCCTGAACTGACCCGAGGCCACAAGCAGAGAGAAGCTCTGGTTTTTCTGTTCAGACAGAGGTCACCTGTTCAGAGTAGTTTAAGTCCACTCATCGAGCATGTTCGACGTGTCCACTTCACACACTTTACACAAATTATCAGCACAGGTTCGTCCTCTCTGAGGATTAGTGATGTTAGATAAGGGAGGATTTGGGACTGGCTGGCCTTTGATGAATCACGGTTCAGTAATGCTAATTAACCTGACGGTCTGTTTCTCCTCTTTTTCACATGGCTCTCTGGATTGCTTGACTGTGTGTGATATTAACTTTAATCCCTCAGTTTCTTGGTTGAATATTGGTAATGCAGAAGTGATAAACTGTAACTCTGTGTTCCTCCACTCGTGTTTCCTCCCAATCCCCTGTCAAATTACACAAGTGTCAGGCTGACATAGTTAATCCATCACGCTGCTCTCAAGAGAGTCCTCCACCAGCTGATCGTGCTGCAAAAAATAATTGCAGTCATTTAAAAGCAATGAGTGATAATATGAGCTCAGTTTCCCCACAGACACCACAGATCCTGAACACCCGACGTTCTGCCAGTGGAAAGGACCGATTACACAGCTGAGAGACTGGGGTCTCAAATACAAAGAGACCCTTCGTTTTTTATTTCTAAAGGCACCACGAGGTCATATGGAGCGTAACAAACTAAACAATATGGACTGAGGCCTTAGTCCTGTGGACCCTCACTGTGTGTCACTGTGTGGAAAATGTAAATTTTGACTTGATAGTGAAGAAAAGTTAGGTCATCACTGAAGCTATTACAGTATATCCTGAACCAGTGTATGTCTGAACCAAAGTTTATCATCATCTGAGCCATAATCCATCAAGACAATTCACTCAGAACTCTATATGTGAACCTCAGGGTGGCGCTATGCTCAACGAAAAGTGAAGGGATCAAGTCACCATGAATTGTTAAACACAGGACTCAAAGGACAAGGGTGAGGTGTAAGAAAAAAGGTCTTTTAATGCAAAAATTGATAAAGTACAACAAAAAGATAACTTAGTAAATTACAAACTGACTCGGAAAACAAGAAGTAGACTCAAAACTATGACACTAAGAAAGTTAACAGGAAGTAAGGAGGCAAACAGTGACTGACATGAAGACTCAGGAGACAAGACGAACAAGACAAAAAGGAGACAAGGAGTGTAAATACAGAAGGTGAGGTGGAGACAGTTGGGTGAGAGCAGACAGGACAGGAAGTTGAGTTATCACAATAAAACAGGAAGTGCCACCAAAGCTCAGGACAACAATAAACTGGAGAGACACAATATGAAGACCGTGAATGTCTTTGTTGTTCAGGTATTTCACTGACATAGAGACATACTGTTATGTCTCATCACTCACATTAAGTTCACTATGTTTGTGTCTTTATCATGTGGTCCCATCATTTCCAGTTTTATTTTGTAGTAATGCCTTTTCCTTCTTCTTTCAGATCACTTCACTTCCTGTCTTGGAGAGTGTCTTCCCTCATCCTGTGCCAGTTCGTCTTGTACCTTGCGTCTTCACCTACCTGATAATTCTCCACATCCACGCTCTTTGTCCAAGGTTTTGTTTAGTTTCTTTTGCTCCTTGTTTCCTCTGTGCTTCTTCATTGATCTGTTAACGTTTTATTTCCTCCTTGTGAGCGCCCTTACTTTGTAGTTCCCTTTATTAACACTTTATTAATATTAACACTTCCTCCTCGCACCTTTTGTTTCTAAGATAGTTTTGATATATTTAAATATGTCTTTTGCTTGTTCATCCATTCATTTCTTTTTCACTCATTCCTGCTAATGTTCCTCGTTATGAGCGAGTCTTAGTTTCATTGTTCGTCATATTCCATGTTTTTTCATCCTTGTTTATAGAAGCACCTTTAGTGATAAATAAAGATGTTTTATTTTGAAATCTTTGTTCTGAGTGCTTCGCTCATGAGGTCGCTCATAAAGATCCATGCTGCTGTCTTCTGACTCCTGGATGTTAAGGACTGAACCTCAGGGTTTCCTCTCCATCTTATCTGCTTCCTGTCTCCCACTCTCTCTCTCATGCATATGCTTCCTCTCTCTGCATCCATCTCCCCATCCATCCATCCTTACAAAGGCCATCCAGGTGACTGCAGAGAGGTTTAGTAAGGAGCAGCATAAAGGTGTGACAGATTGCATCAGGCCTGCCTGCTGGGATAAATAGAGGCATTAGCAGCTCTACAGCTGGCCCATGCCACTGCTGAGGCTGACTGGTCGATGAAATGTGTTGCATGGCAGTGTCCTGGGCCTCACCACGCCATGATGGATGGCTTATGTTCCTCCGTAAAGCATATTAAAGTCAGATCGCATGACGGATAGCAGGCGAAAGACAGCAGGAAGGAGGAGAGGAAGGTAGAGGGGAGGGTTGAGGAAGTGGGGGAGAGGGTTTATGATAAAATATGTAAAGGGAGGAAATTAAATTCCAGACCAAAATATCAAAACTGCCACCCACCCCCTCCTCCACCGTTGCTGGTTGCAAAGGCAATTTTGAATTTTTAATGAGTCATCTTTATGGCCCAGCACAATGTCTGGTCTCTCAGAAGGTGTTGAGCTCTTTGCTCAGGTGTGTTTCTGAAGGCTTTTTCAGATTTAACCGACACATAGATCTCTGAGCGAGCGCCTCTCTGTCACAGCTGTCCTCTGGTCACCATGTTAGCATCTTTAACAGCATCTTTTCATGGACGTCATGCTGGAAGTAAAAAACACAGAGCAACACGCAGACCTTCAACGCTTTGAGCTTGAGCCTGTGTGAATGATACTGACAGTACTACACACACACACACACACACACACACAGTTCACTGGGAGGTTCTGTCAAACTGTGAGTAAACAGTCTGAAATGAAACTATATTAAAGCAAGGGTTGGTAATGTTTTCAGAAACCATTTGCTATATTTGTTGAAAATGTCTCTGTGCATCCTGACAGCTATCAGGACGTAATCAAATTCTCCCCCAAAAAAGCAAAAATAATCAGATCAAAATCAAATCAGCTGTGGCTGCAGCAGGATGGTAATCAGCTGGTCTTATTACGAGCTTCTCTCACTGGGCTTTTCCAGATGGATCTCTTTTAAAATCTGATGTGCTCTTGCTTGTTTCCCAAAAATGACCAACCCTAGCTTCATATTTCAGCTATGTATACGTTTGTAAAATAAGACAGATATTAATTTGTCAAAAATATGAAAGAACCATGGATGACTAATAATGTTTTTGTCATGATGACTGATGTTCTGTCTTCATTTTTGGTAGAAAATAGACACGACTACATGATAAATTTCCATTTTCATTAGTGGGCTGTCATCATGATGTTGATGTCCAGTAATTGCTTCTCACTGAGCTGATGTGATGTCAGTGTGATGGTGGACGTAGCGCTGACGTGATGCCACGCTCACCTGACTAGTCGGACTCTGGGGAAAATCGGGCAGAAAAGCTCAGTATTGAGAGGAGTGGACCAGAGGAGATCGATCCTTGGTGCCCTCTGTTTAATCACAGGTAGAAGATGGGATTGACTTATTGGCTCTGAAGTGAAGGGTTAAACAGGAAGTGGTCAAAAGAGTCGTGTGTGTTCAACACTGTGGAAAAGCAGACCTTTTTATCTTCAAATAACAAATCTGAGTGTGATGCATCGCGGCAGCTTGGCTGGTTGCCTCTCTGGCATGGCCTATCCCTCACTCTTATTAATATATTTACTGTTTGCTTCATTAATTTATAGGGATGATCAATCACTTTAAATGTAGCGAGGATTAATCCTCTGGAGATGCTAATCGCGTGGAGAAAATTTGAAACGGTGCATCATCAGTCAACTGGCTCCATCAGACTCTGTTATCTGAACTAAGTGTCCTCTCATTTTAATTTCATTCAGCCGGCGCTCCTCCCAGTCCTCCCTCGCTCTCTCTTGTTCCCAGAGAAGGAAAATCAGGCCGTGAGCGGCAGAGCAAAAATGAATCTGGCAGTCTGGTCTGACAAACTCCTCCAATCAGTGTCGACTCCTCCAGCGTGATCAGACCTTTACAGCTTCACACTTCACTTCCAAAGCTGATATCAAACTCTCATCAATCATTTTGCTTTAAGTTCTGCAGTAATAAATGTCCCCTGGCTCAGAATCACTGTTCACTGTTTTCACTTGTTTTCTCACTCCACTCAGACTGTTTACTACTGTTGAACATCCATGCATAATTAAAGCTCTTATGAATAACGAAGACCATGCATTTAACCAAACTGCACTCCTCCTGGGGACAGAAAATAAATCTCCACAGTGATTTCTCCAAGGTCAAGAGTTGAGTTGATGTCTCATTAAAAACTAATTCTCCCATGGTGCCATCGTGGGAAGTGATGGACAGCATGGAGGTATTGATCTGCAGCTGTTACACTTAAAGGAGAACTCCACCCACACCAAAGTCTGAGGAGAGCTACATCTGTGAAAGTAAACTAGTTCAAAACTTCAAATGTCGTAGAGCGAGTAAAGACAAGATGGAAAACGAGAACAATGTGGAGTCTGTGAGGAACGACCTCTGCAGCCAGTGACATGTAATACTGAAATATTTAATGTACATGTTGCTGAGTATCCTTCAGTGTGAACAGTGTGCTGGTAATGGCATCATTAATTTAGCATACAGTATGCACCGATAGCAGGTCAGAACCTCTGAGTGAAGCCAACACTTACAGGAGATGGAGAATCACACACACCTGGCCTGACACTTCAGAGTAATTAAACAAAAATAGAATAGATCTAATGGACCGTCAAGTGTGGGACGGCAAAGAGGAGCTGGCTGGGGACTGACAGGTGACGGTGTGAAGCTACATGATGATGAATGCTGCTTCATCAGGCGGACAGGGAACGCTCAAAACCTTTTCACCGATCACCTCCCCTGAAACCTGAAGCAGAGGACACATTCACACTGTTGGTTTAAACAGGAAGCAGGAAGTGGAATCATGCATTTGAGAATCTAATCCTCTGCTTGTCCGTCCATGCAGGAGGAAATGTGCTGATCCTGCACTGAGTGTCAGGCAGTCGCTGCTTTTCATTTATATTTGTGCGTTTAGCTGATGTTCTCATGATGGATGAGCACGAAGCGACTAAATACCTCACTCTAGCACTGACTAATGCTAACCTAACACACCCACAGTGTTTATAAGAGGCTCGACTCATGTCCTTCTGGTTTCAGGACAGTCTCTCTCAGTCTAGCAGCTTTTTCCTGTGCAGAGCCTCGCTCTAACACACCACAGGGACGTGACACAGTGCTGAAGGTCGCTGCCCACAAAACTGCTCTGATTCCCAGAGGTTTTAATGACTTTCAGTCACCTTGTTGACTTTTTCACTTCCACTCTGAGAACAGCAGCCGCTGCTTCTGCAGCTGCATATTACTGTGATAATCCACATGCTGCTGTTCAACATGGGAGGATTAGTGCCAGGAGGGAAAGACGACTTCAGGGAGGAGGAGAAAATGGACATGCTTGGCATGAAACGACACACACACACAGTGTGCTCAGGATGTAAATATAAGCATTATTAAAGTGTGTGAGGTTTATTTTGGTGCAGGATATATTCAGAAAGTAATTTCCGCTGCTGTCAGTCACAAAATGCCACATAGTGCTCCGAGGTCTGCCTGTCAGACAGAACGTTAACAGAGTCTTAAAGCGGATTTTACAGTCCAGACTTGTGTAGAAGTAAATGATGCTGCTGAAATCTCACAAGCAGACAGAAACAGGTTGATTTGCTGACAATAACCGAACACCACGCCGGGGAAAAGTGAGAGTGTCTGGTTGGTGTTGTGTCGGCTCAAAAGGTTAATGAGGAGTGTGTTCGCTCTGAGGAAGAGGAGGCGTGGTGCGCCTGAGGGGCCGCCATAATGACACCCCTCAGATCTCATTATCAGGCTTATTGATTGGTCATGGCCACCTGTCTCACACACACACACACACACACACACACGTGCACACACACACACACGCAAAGATGAACTTTTCATTTACACCATCAGTCACAGAAAAAAAAAACGTGCACATATTCCTTTCAGATTAATAAACCAGGAGATTTAGCTAACACTCTCCAATCACACACACACACACACATTTGAACAAACACACCTGGTGTCACACTCACACACACACTTTAAAATCCACAGACATTTGCAGCCACTAATGTGAAGCGGCCATATATAGCTGTTGGTTTGAACAGTCAGCCCACACAGCATCACCATCCTGAAACAAAGCAGAGGGGAATATCTGACTTTGTTCAGGAACACGTCCTTCCAGCACTTTGTTGGCCTCCGCTCAGAATCTGGATTAAACAGAGGGAGGTAAACTGGAGGACAGAGAAAGTCATCAGCTCGGGTTGGTTTGCTTCTGTCGTTTCTACAACAGTAGAAAATCACATCAGAGTCGAACAGGAGCTGCAGCTCTTCACTAGGTTGGTAAATGTTCCAGGAAAGTTCCTTTATCAATAAGCACCAATAAATCTTTCCCCACATGTGACCACTGCTTTCCCTGCTGCCCCGGCACTGGAAGCCTGGCCCACTATAAGCACCTGGTAGGAGGGATGGATGGATGGATGGAGGGATGGAGGGATGGATGGAGGGATGGATGGATGGAGGGATGGATGGAGGGAGGGATGGATGGATGGAGGGTTGGATGGATGGCAGCAGGTGGCAACAGGATGAGGAGTGTCGCTGGGAAAGAAGAATGAGTTGAAGAGAGAAATGAAAAAACAGCTTCCTTAAGTTTCATATAAACTGATTCAAAAGGTTCAGAAAGTGTTAAAAGTGTTTGTGTTGGATTATTCCTGCATTACAAGCTCTGATTATCACAATCAATAGGATTTATTGATTATATTCACACATTTTCGCAGAGAAAACACAATTCATTTTAATCATACTATTGTATTATATATTTGTATATATTCTGTTCAGATTATAAGTCTGGTCAATAGACAGTTTAAACAAACATTTAAAGACACACAGAACTATCAGAATAAATAATTATGTATCTGTGACACAAATATTGAGTTTATAAAACGTAGATATTTCAAAATAAAAGTATTTCCATCGTTTGTTCCCATCAGTATATGTATTTAATGTCTGTATCTATTGTTGTGTTGAGGCTGCTCTGTGATTGGCTGAGCGCCCTGGGGGGGTGGGAGCTTTAAGAGCCTCCTCTTCTCTCCGTGTCTCCTCAGCAGCAGCAGCAGCAGGAGGAAGAGGAGGAGAGACGAGCGCATCTCAAAGTTTGAGGCTGCAGCTGCTCGGACAGCAGCAGGAAACCCGACCAGGACTCCAGGGCTCCAGGCTCCAGGACTCCAGGCTCCAGGACTCCAGACTTCAGGACTCCAGGACTCCAGACTCCAGGACTCCGGACCAGGTCTGTGTCTTTTCCCTGTTTCTGCTTCAGAGCTGCAGCCTGTTAGAGGAGCATCAGGTCTCTGGACAGCATGACTTGCATGTCTCTCAGAGACAGACTCTGTCACTTTAAAGCCTTGTCTCCATTATTTGTGTCAAAGTTTGGAAGTTGTCCTCTCCTAATAAATGCTGTTTTAACTTAATGACAAAATTGGCTCATCACAAGGATCCCTGTGCCAAAGAGCAGCAGGATGTTTCTGTTGGTTTGGAAACAAAGAAATAGAAATAGCAGGAGACAAGCTGTGTTTATGACCTGTTGCAAAGGTTGTAACAGGAGAGCATCACTAAACCTGCTGACTTTGATTCATTAGCAAGCAGCAGGTTTGCACATCATGGACCAAATGTGCCATGAAATGAGTGTGGCAGGAAGTCCTCCTCCTTCAGGAGATGTGCTGCTGTGATGCTGGATGAACTCCTGGAGGTCATTGAGGAGCAGACACGCATCCATCAGCAGAGCTCATGTGTCATTTGAAGCTGTCACTCAGACCAGACATCTCATTTACCCACATAATGTATTCTGAATATCGCTGGATTTTTCAGGTTCGCACTAGATGCTGGCAGGAAAAAGCTCCACAGAGGCTGTGTTGATGCTGTCTGTGATCACTTCCTGTTTCTGTGTAATGTGATGAGCTGCTTTGGCCCTCCTGCACCTTATCTGAAATCTGTGCCAGGTGCTGGACGCCCCACAGCCTTCCTGCCTTCTTCCCTCTCGTCTCGTGTTACAGTGATAACTGCTGAATTATTAACTCTGCTGTGTGGACACTCATGAATCATCTGAGTTTTGATCCTCTGGAATCTGGACTGAGGTCTGAGGCACCAGTCAACCCTGAAAAGTGATGGGAACACTTACTAAAGACAGCATGCTGCCAAAGACGACATTTCTGTGAAGGTTAAGTGGCTGCACACCTCATGTTCTCATTTACATGAGCTTTTATTCAAAGAACAACTTCATTAGCCTTTATTTTAGCTGCTGGTGTTGATTTATTGTATGATATATGAGCAATAATCTTTATGTTATCTACCTAATATATGGACATGACTTTAGAGTAACATGAAACCCACAGAGCTTTACTCCAAATCCACAGATTCTGTGACAAATATCAGGCTGAATTTGGGGTCATTATGCAGAAAATGAGACGATCCAGGCTTTTATTTTCTCTCTCGGTGTAAACAGGAACAGAAAACCTGAACGTTAATAATGAAATAATCATGGAAACAGGAGCGTGTGCTGCTCTGTGGCTACTTTACTTTATTGAGCACTCTCAGTTTACCACTTCTGATAAATGAAGGGTAACGCTGATCGGCAGGAAGCTCATCATCAGTGTCATCATGTAAAGGACCTGTAATGAGAGAAGAGATGGAGAGGAAAGAGAAAACCCCGGAGGGTTTAACCTCCACGCCCTGCTCAGGATGTACAGTAGTGTTTCCTCATCTTATTCTGTTTATTCTCTGATGCTTTTATTTGTGAGAGCTCACTGAAGTGTCCTGAGTCATTTAAAGTGCTCAGCTCTTCAGGTGTGGAGCAGAAAGACTCACCTGCAGTGTTTTACCCTGAAATAATAACAGTGTCACTCCAAGCGTGACTAACCTGCTCCTCCTCCTCCTCAACACCACAGCAGCTCCTGTGGAAAATGACTTGTGTCTCAGCTGACAGGAGTCGAGGAGATGTTTTGATTTCCAGTCATAAAACACTGATGATCTCTTACCCTCTGATAAGTGGCTCAGGAGTTATTGCCTGAGCTCCAGAGCAGCTCCAGACTATTAACACCTGGAAACCAGAGGAAGTCCAGTTCAGTGATTGGAGAGAAATCTGCTGATGGAGCAGCTCAGCCCTCCTTTATTCTCCCTCCCTGCCTCACTGTAAGCTCAGTAAATCAAATCAGCTCCACAGACTACCCTCAGTGTCTTTGTGGTGACTCGTCTTCTGCTTTAATCCCTGCTCAGGAGTCCAGCCGGTGTCTCCAGCAGTCAGCGGCTCCCTGCTGAGCTCACTTATTTCAGCTTCACTCTTTCAATCGGCACTTAGCCGTTGTTGACTGTTAAAGCTCTGTCTCCTCCTCGGGTGTGTCCTCTGCATCGCTGACTGAAAAGCATTGTTTTACATCCTGGCTCTGCTTCGCTCTGATGTCTCGGGTCATTTCCTTCCAGCGTCTGCAGCAAAGTGTCAGACTTTTTTTAGTGCTGACTCGAAGCTGCTGCCTCCTTGGGTTAGAGCGAGTGTGCTGTGGACAGGACATGTAATATATATGGCCTTCAGCCTCTGCTCGGTCCCGGTGGACTTGACAGAATGGCTGCTTGATGGAGGGAAAGTGCTGTCTTCTGACTTTTAGGAGTGCTGACATTTCCATATTGCCCACACACCTCCCACCTGTTTTTTCTCTCGTCTTTTTTTTCTGGTGTAACCTCTGCTCTGTCTGGATGCAGATGTGCATCCTGAGCTTCTTCCTCACCTGGACGCCTCAGCACCAGGTGTGTCCTGGTTGTGACACCAGCAGGAGGTCCTTTAAGGTGAATTACAGGGTTGGATGTCGGCTGCTCTCATGCTTTTGTCTGAATGAATACAGAATCCTTCACATCAAACCTTTCCTTCTCCTCACCCTCACTCCTGACCTGCCACCATCCTCATCACTGTGTGAATATACTTCATGCTGGATGTGACATGTGTTCAACCTGACAGGGATTTTTTTTAGAAAAGGGGGCGACATTTCCTAAAACAGGAGGCAGGTGACTGCAGTGAGAATGATGGTCAGATATGATCGAGTTGATCATGGAGGTGGAGGAAAGAATGAAAAGTGGTTTCTTTTGCTGCCTGCCAGCATCAGTGAGCGACAAATGTGTTTTCATGTCCGTCCCTTTGAAAAAAATCACATTTATAGCTTCATAACTCAGTGAAATAAAATTCACAAATAGGTTCACTCTGTGTGCGAGTGCATTTAGTCTTTTTTATTATATTTTTATTGCCATTATTATTTCTGGTGACATGCCTGCTTTATTGTGCAGGGAGCAGCAGACCAGCGAATAGCAGATGTGATATTTTTAGGTCTCACATAAAGTCTCATGAAATGATGCCCAGAAACAATTTCTGTGGTTTTTGCCTACAAATGTATGAATATAGACACATTCTGAGTAAGCCTAAATATAATTTTAGCACAATTTATTTCAGCATTTTATTGCACAAAATAAAACAAGGAATCTATTTTTTTTACAAACTTTAAGCAGGAAAATGATCCAACAGTGACTAAACAGCAAAACAGGGATTTAAAATCCAAACTAATCTGACAAAAGGATGAAGTGCAGGTGAAGGGGTGAGCGCAGGTGACTAACGAGGTTGATTCAGGGCAGGTGTGTGGACTAACGAGGGGCAGGTGAGCCAATCAGGGCAGAGAAGACTATAAAAGTAGAGAAAAAAAAAAAAAAAACACAAGCAGAGGCAGGAAGTGATGTGGAACAAGAGTAAAACATGAAACACTGACTGAAGGAAAATGCAGAGCCAGTTTTATTTCTCCATGTCAGCAAACTCGTCTTTAATCCTGCAGTTCACCTAAAAACTGCATCTGCAGGCTGTGATAGTCCTGATCAGAGAAAGAGACACAAACAACCAGCAGAGGGGAGCTCCTCTTCCTCCTCCTCTTCCTCCTCCCTGATGTCATTTTTAAGGAGAAACATGCGGCATGTGACCCTGTCAGGGGACACTAAAAATCAGTCCACAGAGCTCTTCCTGTATGAAATGAACAATGAACTTGAATCTGTTTTTAATATTGATGCAGGAGTGACCTTGAAAACCTTAAATATGCTGATTGAGAAAATCGAGTGTGTGCTCGTGTGGCTGGTGATAAAATGATAGATTGCAGGAAGCAGCAGATGAAATGTTCAGCTGCACTGAGAATCACAAAGGGCTTGTTTTTCCCTTTTTGCTCCTGCAGCTTTAGTTCACCTCCTTCATTTCTGAGCTCGTGGCAACAGTTTCCTGAAGAAAGGAGCCATACTTCACGCTGATGAGGGAGTCCTGTGTTTATGACAGCGGACAGGTCCTTGAAGAATACATCAATATAAAGTGGCCTCTGTGTTGTGTCGCTGCAGCCTTTCTTTGTTTTAAAAGGTCAGCAGTGTGCAGCGCTTTCCTTCTCATTAGCATGAACTCTCTCTAATGTGTCTTTATATCCGTCTCCACACCTTTTCAAACATAAATAAGTGTGTTCACAGAGCCTGGTGGCTGACTGCGCTGGAGCAGCACAACGCTTAATTACCCAACTTTATCACCATTACTGTTGCTGCTGAGTGTCTGCCAGGCTCATTATGACGGGGAGGAGTGTAAAGTAAAACCACTCTGCAGACTCTTCTTCCTTCTCAGGTGCTAAACATACCTGGGCATGTTGGTCTGAGTGTGGACGTACAGCAGCTCCACATGTTAAAGTTGGATAAAGCTGAAAGTGACCTGGTCCCTCATGGGCCTCGTTAGCTTCGTTAGCTTCGTTAGCCACCAATCTGAGATCAAAAAGAGAAGCAAACACATCAATGAGGCTTAAAGATGGTGTTTTTACAGCAGATCCTCACCTGAGCTGGTGGATCTGATCCATTTTCTTTTCGTCCACTTTATCTTTTTTTGGAAAGGGTTAATTCAATTCCCAGTATTCAGCGGCTGAGACGGGAACATTTACCCTCCTTCTCTTTTTCTTTTGCTCTTTCTCTTTGTTTCTAAAGTCTAATTACTTTTTGAGAGTGGCTCTGCTCGGGCCATAAATAATGATAAATCTGGGCTCTCTGCTCTGGACCCTGTGCAGCTTCAGCTTGGTCCTCTATCTGTTCACATCATCGTGCTTGTTTCTGTTTTTTGAGCTGATATTTCTGAGGCTTCATAGTGAAGCCAGTAACACCTGATTTTTGTTGAAATATCCCACAAATCTTTTCTCTTCTTACCCAAAAATCACAACTCCAGACTGAAACAGAAACATCCCACTTCCATCCCACATAAATGATTATTGATTATTGACTAAATGTAGATAAGTGAGCTCCAGCCTGGCAGCTTGGCCTCCCCTCATCTCATCAGTGCTTTGAGGAAGTGTCCTGCAGCAGAAACGGAGTGGGAGAGAACAAACGTGAGCCGAGACACGGCGGCTGATGGACGACAGTGTGTGTGTGTGCGTGTGTGTGTGTGTGTGTGTGTGGTTGGGGGGTGTCTGTGTGTGAGGCTGATGGAGGGTGATGGAGGGAGCGAGACCTAACGAGGAGGAAAATAAGCTGAGCAATCCCTGTCTGTCCTCCCTCCACCTTCCAGCGACTTATTCCCACACACACACACACACACACACTTGTCAGTAAATACAGGATGTTTTCTCATGACTCACTTCATCACTTAAATAAATCCATACACCTTCATGTAGAACTAATGAAAACCAGTTATTGTATGATGAATTTCATCATTTCTCACCATATTTATCTTGCTCTCTCTCTCAGTGATGACTTAGTGAGAGTTAATGGAGCAATGCTTCCTCTAAATGATTAGAAGGTGGATCAGATGAGGAGCTCACATGTAGCTTTTATCTCCACAGTTTTTATTTAAAGAAGTATGTTTGCCTGTGCAGATGTACAGTAGAGAAGTTAAAAAAACAGAATATAAAACCTTTAATCAAACCATATTTTCCTCAATAAGCAAAATATTATAGTCATGAGTGTAAAAGTGTCACTGCAGCTGGTCTAGAGCTGCAGATGTGTGGCAGCTTCAGTCCAAACAAGAACCTTGAAAAAACACTTTTAAGGTCTCCTGACCTATTTTTGGGCTCTGCAGTCTCACACACACACACACACACACAAACACACAAACACACTCCCAGGTGTCATCCTGTCCGGTGCACCGACCACCCTGGAGACTCAGGCTGATGAAGTGTCAGATAGGAAACCTTTGAACTGGAGAAGATAAAATGTCTTTTCACCACAGAGAGGAGAGTCTGCTCTACTGCTGCTCTGTTAGATAGAGATAAATATATTATATTTTATAAGAAATATTCTACTCATCTTTACCTGCTCTGTTAGATAGAGATAAATATATTTTATAAAAAATATTCTACTCATCTTTACCTGCTCTGTTAGATAGAGATAAATATATTATATTTTATAAAAATATTCTACTCATCTTTACCTGCTCTGTTAGATAGAGATAAATATATTTTATAAAAATATTCTACTCATCTTTACCTGCTCTGTTAGATAGAGATAAATATATTATATTTTATAAAAATATTCTACTCATCTTTACCTGCTCTGTTAGATAGAGATAAATATATTATATTTTATAAAAATATTCTACTCATCTTTACCTGCTCTGTTAGATAGAGATAAATATATTTTATAAAAAATATTCTACTCATCTTTACCTGCTCTGTTAGATAGAGATAAATATATTATATTTTATAAAAATATTCTACTCATCTTTACCTGCTCTGTTAGATAGAGATAAATATATTTTATAAAAAATATTCTACTCATCTTTACCTGCTCTGTTAGATAGAGATAAATATATTTTATAAAAATATTCTACTCATCTTTACCTGCTCTGTTAGATAGAGATAAATATATTATATAAAAATATTCTACTCATCTTTACCTGCTCTGTTAGATAGAGATAAATATATTTTATAAAAATATTCTACTCATCTTTACCTGCTCTGTTAGATAGAGATAAATATATTTTATAAAAAATATTCTACTCATCTTTACCTGCTCTGTTAGATAGAGATAAATATATTTTATAAAAAATATTCTACTCATCTTTACCTGCTCTGTTAGATAGAGATAAATATATTTTATAAAAATATTCTACTCATCTTTACCTGCTCTGTTAGATAGAGATAAATATATTTTATAAAAATATTCTACTCATCTTTACCTGCTCTGTTAGATAGAGATAAATATATTTTATAAAAATATTCTACTCATCTTTACCTGCTCTGTTAGATAGAGATAAATATATTATATAAAAAAATATTCTACTCATCTTTACCTGCTCTGTTAGATAGAGATAAATATATTTTATAAAAATATTCTACTCATCTTTACCTGCTCTGTTAGATAGAGATAAATATATTTTATAAAAATATTCTACTCATCTTTACCTGCTCTGTTAGATAGAGATAAATATATTATATAAAAAATATTCTACTCATCTTTACCTGCTCTGTTAGATAGAGATAAATATATTATATAAAAAATATTCTACTCATCTTTACCTGCTCTGTTAGATAGAGATAAATATATTTTATAAAAATATTCTACTCATCTTTACCTGCTCTGTTAGATAGAGATAAATATATTTTATAAAAATATTCTACTCATCTTTACCTGCTCTGTTAGATAGAGATAAATATATTTTATAAAAAATATTCTACTCATCTTTACCTGCTCTGTTAGATAGAGATAAATATATTTTATAAAAATATTCTACTCATCTTTACCTGCTCTGTTAGATAGAGATAAATATATTTTATAAAAATATTCTACTCATCTTTACCTGCTCTGTTAGATAGAGATAAATATATTTTATAAAAATATTCTACTCATCTTTACCTGCTCTGTTAGATAGAGATAAATATATTTTATAAAAATATTCTACTCATCTTTACCTGCTCTGTTAGATAGAGATAAATATATTTTATAAAAATATTCTACTCATCTTTACCTGCTCTGTTAGATAGAGATAAATATATTTTATAAAAAATATTCTACTCATCTTTACCTGCTCTGTTAGATAGAGATAAATATATTTTATAAAAATATTCTACTCATCTTTACCTGCTCTGTTAGATAGAGATAAATATATTTTATAAAAATATTCTACTCATCTTTACCTGCTCTGTTAGATAGAGATAAATATATTTTATAAAAATATTCTACTCATCTTTACCTGCTCTGTTAGATAGAGATAAATATATTTTATAAAAAATATTCTACTCATCTTTACCTGCTCTGTTAGATAGAGATAAATATATTTTATAAAAATATTCTACTCATCTTTACCTGCTCTGTTAGATAGAGATAAATATATTATATTTTATAAAAAATATTCTACTCATCTTTACCTGCTCTGTTAGATAGAGATAAATATATTTTATAAAAATATTCTACTCATCTTTACCTGCTCTGTTAGATAGAGATAAATATATTTTATAAAAAAATATTCTACTCGTCTTTACCTGCTCTGTTAGATAGAGATAAATATATTTTATAAAAAATATTCTACTCGTCTTTACCTGCTCTGTTAGATAGAGATAAATATATTTTATAAAAATATTCTACTCGTCTTTACCTGCTCTGTTAGATAGAGATAAATATATTTTATAAAAATATTCTACTCATCTTTACCTGCTCTGTTAGATAGAGATAAATATATTTTATAAAAAATATTCTACTCATCTTTACCTGCTCTGTTAGATAGAGATAAATATATTATATAAGAAATATTCTACTCATCTTTACCTGCTCTGTTAGATAGAGATAAATATATTTTATAAGAAATATTCTACTCATCTTTACCTGCTCTGTTAGATAGAGATAAATATATTATATAAGAAATATTCTACTCATCTTTACCTGCTCTGTTAGATAGAGATAAATATATTTTATAAAAATATTCTACTCATCTTTACCTGCTCTGTTAGATAGAGATAAATATATTTTATAAAAAATATTCTACTCATCTTTACCTGCTCTGTTAGATAGAGATAAATATATTTTATAAAAATATTCTACTCATCTTTACCTGCTCTGTTAGATAGAGATAAATATATTTTATAAAAAAATATTCTACTCATCTTTACCTGCTCTGTTAGATAGAGATAAATATATTTTATAAAAAAATTCTACTCATCTTTACCTGCTCTGTTAGATAGAGATAAATATATTATATAAAAAAATTCTACTCATCTTTACCTGCTCTGTTAGATAGAGATAAATATATTTTATAAAAAAATTCTACTCATCTTTACCTGCTCTGTTAGATAGAGATAAATATATTTTATAAAAAAATTCTACTCATCTTTACCTGCTCTGTTAGATAGAGATAAATATATTTTATAAAAATATTCTACTCATCTTTACCTGCTCTGTTAGATAGAGATAAATATATTATATTTTATAAAAAAATTCTACTCATCTTTACCTGCTCTGTTAGATAGAGATAAATATATTATATTTTATAAAAAAATTCTACTCATCTTTACCTGCTCTGTTAGATAGAGATAAATATATTTTATAAAAAATTCTACTCATCTTTACCTGCTCTGTTAGATAGAGATAAATATATTTTATAAAAAATTCTACTCATCTTTACCTGCTCTGTTAGATAGAGATAAATATATTTTATAAAAAATTCTACTCATCTTTACCTGCTCTGTTAGATAGAGATAAATATATTATATTTTATAAAAATATTCTACTCATCTTTACCTGCTCTGTTAGATAGAGATAAATATATTTTATAAAAAAAATTCTACTCATCTTTACCTGCTCTGTTAGATAGAGATAAATATATTTTATAAAAAAATATTATACTCATCTTTACATGCTCTGTTAGATAGAGATAAATATATTTTATAAAAAAAATTCTACTCATCTTTACCTGCTCTGTTAGATAGAGATAAATATATTATATTTTATAAATAATATTCTACTCTGTTAAGCTTCTCATCTTCCTGTTTTCTGCCTCTAGATTCTAATAATTCCATCAACACACTGAGACGCTCCTGTCTTAATGTATAATAACTGACTCACTGTAAATGTCAACATTACGTTGACTTTCAGGTGGTGTTTCCTGTTTCCAGCCTCCTCTCTCTGCATGTCCGCTCTGTTCAGACGGGTGAGCAGCTTAAAAAGATGGTTTCCGTCTCACGTTTCCTCAGTGATTTGAAACCCTGTCCGCCAGCAGAGATTATTAATGAGGCTAAACAACACTTCGTCATGTGAGAGAAAAGAGCGAAGCGGGTCAACATGTGAACACATGACCCAGTGTCTCTCTGCACACACAGATGAGGCTGTAATGACACTGATGTGGCTGTAATGACACCATAATCAGCTGCTAATTGAGCTTCATTACTGCTGCAGATGGCTGATACTGTCCCTGTTATTTAGTGAGCAAACGGTGGTAATAAGAGTCTCATGCTTGTGTGATGACATGAGGACTTCATCTTCTCCTGATGGAAGAGCACTGCCTGCAGTTTTACGAGCCGATGTTGTGTGAATTAAATGTCTCCATTGGAGCTTTATTAGTGCTGTGTTTTTCATCATTTTCTGAGCAGATGTCTCTTATTCTTCCAGGTGGTGGAGCTGTAGTCGCTGACTGTTGCTCAGCTTAATGAGGACCATCTGATGTTGATGACGCTCCGTCATGTCTGCTGAAGAGCCTCATGACCAGACTCTGCACTCAACAAAGTGAAGATCGCACCGGACGAAGCCACCTTTCATTCTGTGACTGACAGTTTAACACCTCCTTTTCTACCTCCTGCTGCTGCTCCTCTTGTCAGTTTGTGAAGGTCTGAACATCTGACAGCTCTGACCCACTTATCACACCCCGGCGAGCATAAAGGGAAACGCTGTGTTTAGCAGCAGAGGTGATGCGCTGTTTAATATTGAGGGCCATTGATCTGATTATCTGCACTGACACACCTGCTGTTTGTGGCCTCTGCAGATACCTTAAATAGTCTGGCTCAGTGACACACAGCTGTTAGAAACTCATCTGCACACTGTCAACTGACCTTGGCTGACCTTGGCTGTGATCAGATGTCAGCAGGAGGCGGTGTCACTCAGTGGGGATGAGACGCTAAAAACATCAGTGCCTGAGGCCGCTGCAGAGAACGCCTCATTAGTCAGTTGCTCAGCACGTGTGATGATAAGAACTAGTTCATGTTAATTGAAAAGCGTCTCGCTGTCAGAGCAGATCAGGGCCAGGCCTTTCTGGGTCACGTCTCTGTGACTGACCTGGATCAGACTGAATAAAGGGCAGCAGAGGAAGACGAGTGTCCAGCGGTCAGTCTGAACCACCTGCTGACTTTTTATTTAAGCCACATGCTCTTCACCCTGCTAACAGGGAATACAGTATAAAACCTCCTTCTTTGTATTATATTATTATCATTATTATCATTATTAATAGTGTCCACTCCACATGAACACCTTCCCTTCTTTCACACCTCCTCCCAACACACCAACCCTCCAGTCAGTGTGTAAGCCCTGCCTTCGGGCCCCCTGGAGGATGAACGATGTGCCCACACTTGACTACGAGTTGCTGCTGTCCCCGGCCGGCGCCTCCCTCCCCGGCAGCCCTGGCGGCGGCAGCAGCAGCCCCCCTCTGGCTTTGGTCGGGGTGGACACTGAGCAGCGCACTGCCTTAGCCTTCGTAGGCCTCCTCATGCTCTTCCTGGTCTTCCTGCTGGTCAGGTGCTTCAGGATCCTGTTGGACCCCTATAGCCGCATGCCTGCATCATCCTGGACTGACCACAAGGAGGGGCTGGAGAGGGGCCAGTTTGATTATGCACTGGTGTAGGGTGACATGTGAGGGGCGAGGGTTCGCTGCATGTAGACAGAATCTTTAAAGCAGTTTAAATATAGAAATGAACAGTTTGATAGGAGGGTTGGTGTCACACTGCTGAATGCCTGCATCATGTCTCAGTGTTAGAGGAGGTCCGGTTCAACAAAAGGCACCCAGACCACAGGATGAGCTGCACAGCTGCCTTAACCTGACCCACAGTACCTGTGCACCATGCTACGACAACATGTCAACAATCACTGTAGGGTTAGGTTTTCCAAACTCCACATCTTTAGAGTTTTAAAAGATGATTAGCTCACCTTCACTCACTGCATAGTTTATAACCTCAAAGCTTCATTTGATGAGAGCATACAGAACTTAAAGGGGACATATCATGATTCATGGGTTTCTATTGCAACATGTTTACATACTGTAGTGTTCAAAAAACACCTGCCTGAATATACCTGTATCCACCTTCTGTCTTTAGCTCCTGTTTGCTCTGATGAACATCATGTGACGCAGGAAGGGAGTCTCATTCCACAGTTTGTTGTTGGTAGGATCTGCAGACATCTAAACCCTGAAAAAATGATATTTCCCCTTTAAATGCAGGAGTTTACACTGACGCAGACGCCCCTTTAATGAACCGACTTCCATCGTGAAGCATCCAGGTGTGAAGTGCTGGTCAAGCCTCACTTTTCCTTTAGGTTTTGGAGACATTGATCCAGCTGTTTCCTGAGCAGGTAGTTTTAGTCTCCAGACATCTTCTCTCTCTGTGTCTTTTATATGTTACTGTCTATAACTGAGAAGCCATATTGAAGCTATAACCTCTTATTTCTGCAGTAGAGTTTCTGTTCACTGGCTTTAGTCTGCCTGCCTTGTGGTGATGAAGCAAACAGCAACCTTTAGGCAAAGAAAGAAGCTTTATTTTTCTATTCCTGACTCAGGTTTGTGAGTCTTTTTGCTATATCTCTGTCCTCTTCCTCTCACAGTTTCAACCTCCAGACTGGATTTTTGAGGTGGTCATGCAGCCACGTCTTAGAAGGAGGCAAAGCAGGTGGCTTTGCTTTTCTTGTGTTTTATAATCACATATTTTCTCTCTGCTTCGTTTTTGTAAATAAATAAACTGGGTTGAATCAGTGAAAATAAAAAAAAGGATTTTCTTCCTTCTTCCTGTAATTTCCACTAATAGCTGGACCGTGTGGACGGTTCATGTCACGCAAATAAAATCATCAAGATGTGTCATCTGTGTCACTTGTTATTTGTCACATTTGAGGGAAAAGAAAAACTCTGGACACCAGACTTAAAAATATAACCCACAATACTTTATTGCCGTTAATGTCACTGGACAAAAGTTTACAATATAATGTGAATCACTAGTTTTACTGACTGCCATGTGGTGTTATTGCTCTTTGGTTTGTGTCTTTGCACACAGATTCTGATCGTTCAGGATATTAAAAGATGCTGCATGACGGCTGATCGGTGTGGTGCGACTGGATGATTGTCCTTTCAGCTCTCAGCATGGTGAACATCTTAACTGAAACAAGCTTTCTGCAGTGTGAAGCACATTTCAACGATGACGACAGTATTGTTTCAAGTTTTACACTGAAGCTGAGCTACAGTAAGCACACACAGCACACTGCCTTTAAACATGGTGGCAAATAAAAGAGACATTACACAAGAAAGTATACAAAGGTTCCCAGGTTAGAAACGTGGTTACGTGTTATAAACTCTGCCTCGGCTGTGAGACTGGAGAAAAAAAGATGAGCGTCCAGCACCGTGGATGCAGACACTGTGAGCTTGTGTGGGAATGTTAATTATCTTTAAAGTGTGTTTTTCATTCGCTTTTGGCTGATTAGACTGGAGACAGCGCTTCATGTTACTCCACATTTGGTTTTTGTCTTTTCTTTTTTTCCACCAGCACTTAAAGGCCTTGACATAAAAAAAAATCTACATTTCACTTAAAATATACAATTTAATTTTCAAAAAGCAAGTTTGATAATATTGTTTTTTTCAGCACTGAGACAATACAAAAGACAGACATACAAAACAATAATAAATCCTAGCAAAAAAAAAACAAAAAAAAAAACCAAACTAATTTTTGCAATCCAGATTCAAGACTGCACTTTCTTTGTACAGCGTAAGAGATGGTTTTATCTAGCACCGTTTTTCTCTTTGAGAGAAAAAAAATCATGAGAAATGAAAGATGACCTGACGGATATTTACTTTAGTTTTCGTGTGAGGTTTTCGTGTTCACCTGTGCGTGCCCTTACACTGAAAGGCACTTCCTTTACTACAGCTTAGGTTGACATGTCATGTACCTTTGAGACAGTTTCTGTTCTCAGCTGCGTGTCTCTTGGTCTTGTAAATGAGGCTCATGGTATAGCCAAAGAAGGCAGATAAAGTCAGCTTACGGTCAGTTCAGCGTCCCGATGCCGGCCGCCAGCTGCACCTCTGCTCTCCTGAAGCATCAATGGTTTGGAGATGTTTGAAAAATGCAGAAAAGCAGGAGAAGCTACAGGCAGCCAACGTGGGGAAAAGATTTTGGACTTAAGGGAAAAGCTGGCTCCCAGGTCCAGAATCAGTGCACCTGAAGTCCTAATCCCTACATGGATGAATTCAAACATGGTGACCTGATCTCTCTGCTTATAAGCCTACGAGCTGCTAGCTGCTGTGCTCCCTGCTCATCCATCATGAGCAAAAATGAATTTAAAGTCAGCATCACAGCACGAGAAATACTGAGGTAACCAAACATGACAGCACACACACGCAAACACGCTAATCCCTGTTTCCTGCCGCCGCCGGCAGGACAGGAGTCAGTGCTGCTTCCTCTGGTTGGCAACCAGCTACAGAACAGACCGCTGTGGACCAAAGAACCTGAAATGCTGTGTAAATGCTGCAGTCCTTCGTGTTAACATTTCTCAAACAGCACAAATACATTAAATGACACACTACAATACTGAGAGGGGCGGACGTGACGAACCTCGTTCCCCAATGTTGAGATCACAGAGAGGTGACAAAGTCCTTGGACCACTGACCTTCAAACAATATGGCATCACTTGAGATGAGCTGAGGCCACTCTCAGCACCTCCACTCTGTCTCTGTGTAACTGATCTACAAAAGTGCTTCGTGGACTTTGTGGTCCAGCTGTCTGCCATGTGGTCTTTGTTCGGAGGCTGTGGTCCAGGCACCGGATCACCTCTCCGCCATCCCCTCCACAGTGGAGAATGAGTGCTGGTACAAAAGGAGGGGCGCAAGAGGACGTGGTCAGGGTAAAAAAAAAAAAACCACATGAAACATGAACATATAATAACATAAACAGTAACAAAGTGGTGGTAGAGTTGGGCTGATTGACTCAGTCTTTCATCGCCCTTGATTTCCCCTGTTGTTGGGGATGGTCCTGTGGGGGGGGGTTATTGGATTAAGGGGGGGGTTAAACTCAAAGGCTTTAGAAATCAGTCCAGGACAGGATTGTGAGCGCACTCTGAGCTCAGTGCAGGTGGATGAGGAGCTTGATGCGCAGGGCGTCTCCTATCTCCCCTTGTAGGTAGTCACTGTCGTGCTGCTCCTCCAGCTGCTGTAGTCTTCGGGGCCCGAACAGCCGCAGGCTGGCGATCTCCAGCCGGTAGGATCCGGCTGGAGGCGGCCTCTTGCCGAGCCGGAGCACGCTCTTCCCGTCGCGTCGCTCCAGCAGGCGGAAGTGTTCGTTAGCGTTGCCGTGGGTGATGACGTAGCGTACGTGGTGCTCCAGGGGCTGCAGGGCGGGCAGGAGCTCCAGCAGAGGCTCCTTGTTGAGCAGGGAGGACAGAGAGAGGTTCATGGGGATGGAGGCCTGGGTGTCGATGCTGGCCATGCTCACTGCTGCTGCCTGTAGTGAGGACGAGGTGACGATGAGCTCCACACACTCCACACTCCACACACACAAGACAGACGGCACTTTATCACTTTCAAACAGTTTGTCGTACCTGGTCGAGCTCGTTTTCATCAGCACTGCGTCTGTGTCGTCCTTTCTTTCCTCCTCCGTTGATCTTACACTCGTAGCAGGCCTCAGGAGACAGGCTGTCATCGTCATCACCCTCCGAAAACTGGCCTGGGAAGCCTGAGCCAGACATGCAGTGACTGGATGGAAACACCAGAGAGTTTAGTTTAGAGTTTAGGAGGGCGGGAAAACATTTCACATTCATCTTAACACGTTTAAAAGGATCTCCTCACCCCTGTCCGGCTCGGTAGAAGCCTCCAGGACAGCCACACAGGTAGCCTCCGTCAGTGTTGGAGCAGCCGTAGATGCAGGGGTTGCTGCCGGTGGTGCATTCGTTCACATCCTGGCAGCCGCCGGCGCTCTGCTCAAAGTCAAAGCCGGACGGACAAACACATTTGAAGCTTCCCAGTGTGTTGTAGCAGGAGGCCGAGCCGCAAACTGAAGCTCCCTGACACTCATTCTCATCTGGAAAGAGAAAAAAAAGTGATAACGATCATCGTCACTGCTTCAAAACACACTGTCTCCAGTCAGCCCTCTGGGGAGGGTTTGGATCATTCTGCAAATCAGTTATATTTCTAATTTTCATTGTTATTACATTACTCTTCTGTTTGAATAAAGATAATCCTTTATTCCCAATCAGTATTGCACATGTTAAGAAGTGAAAAACTGATATTGCACATTAAAAAGTAAAATAAAAGTAAAATATTGCACATCTAGATTATTTTCCTGAACCACTTAACACTAGTAATAACACACAAATGATTTATGGATAAAAGCCACCATCTTTGTCTGAATTAATCCGACCAGCTCAGGGATTTTTCTGTGAAATGACACTTCAGCCTTAATCAACCTCCAGGTCGTCTTCACCGCAGAGCTCTGCAGCCCTTTGCTGGTTCCCATCACAGTGACTCACCCACACACTGGTTCCACTGGTAGTGCTGCACGTAGCCCTGAGGACAGCCACAGCGGAAACCTCCCATCATGTTCTGGCAGCCGTGCTGACAGCGGTGGTTACTGCCGCACTCATCCACATCTGAGGAGAGTGGAAATAAGGAGTTTTAAATGCAAACCACCGTGGATCGGCAGTGAGCTTCATCTTCAGAGATTAACTGTCAGCTCACCCTCACACTCCATGCCTGTGGCGTCCAAAGAGAAACCTTTGGAACATTCACAGCTGAAGCTACCAGGCGTGTTGACGCAAGACGCTCGAGAGCCGCAAACGCTGTTCTGAGCCGAGCACTCGTTGTTGTCTGCAGAGAGAGGGGAAGGAGATTAGAGATGCTTTCTAAGCCCTCCATCAGTCACAGCGAGCTCCTCCTGTCTGGACTCACCGACACAGGCCGTCTGGTGCTGCGTGAAGCCTGGAGGACACTTGCAGGTGAAGCTGCCGATGGTGTTGACGCAGAGGAACTGGCAGTTGTGCTGCTTGGTCGAACATTCATCCAGATCTGAGAGGGAAAGAAGAAGTGCTTAGTGGAAGAACGAAGAGCAGCTGTCACAGAGATGACAACAGAAACACAAATCAAGAGTCATCCACCTTTGCAGGTCTTCCCATCAGGCTGCAGGGTGTATCCTCTGGGGCATGAGCACAGGTAGCTGCCCTCCGTGTTTTTACACAGGAAGTTGCAGGGCTTTGGAGACAGAGCGCACTCATCCATATCTGGAATAAGCAAACAAAAAAAAAAGAGATATTTAGTGTCCATAAAACCAAAGAGCTGAGTGTCAGCAGGATGGAGGTGAGCCGTACCGATGCAGGAGGTCGCTGTGAAGTCGGCTTTGTAGCCCACGTTACAGTGACAGCGGAAGGATCCGATGGTGTTGATGCACTGACCGTTACGGCACAGATCTGGCATCACCTGGCACTCGTTGATGTCTGGAAGTTCAGAGGTCATTTTTAGAAATCCATGTTTGAACAGAGCCAGTCTCAGTTTGATTCTCTCCGTTGAACTTGATGCTTCTTTTCAGTCTACCTTCTTTCAAAATAAATAAAGTTAGCGTACAGCACTACTCACCTCTACCGTCTGTGGTGTATCCAGGTCCCAGAGGACACATCTTCTTGTACTGGACGGTGCCGGGCAGCGGGCAGAGCTCACACTGGGAGCCCCAGCCTCGACCCATGTTGCAGCAGCACTCAGACTTGGTGACGCTGTTCCTGTTGGTGGACGACTGCTGGCACATGGTCTGCAGAGCCTCAGTGTAGCAGTAGCCCTTCCTGTTGTCTGGAGGGAAGGAATGAGGCGTTAGAAAAAGGAGAGTTCAGGGTTCGACTCTCTTCAGCAGCAGTAGCATCCTACCAATGCATTCGGTTCCAGTGGAGCTGGGCTCGAAGCCGTCGTTGCACTCGCAGCGGTAGCTTCCCACCGTGTTGACGCAGCGTCCGTTCTTACAGATGCCAGGCTTGGCACGGCACTCATTCAGGTCTGCCAGAGTACAGAGGGGAAGCATGGCAGGATGAAGAGAGCTGATACTGGGTGAAAACCTCTGAAATGTTCTGTCACTCACCCATACATCCCTCTCCATCAGGTCTGCGCTGCATGCCAGGAGGGCAGATACACATGAAGGTACCGATGAGGTTCTTACAGGTCATACCCTTGGAGTCACAGTCATCCAGACCCTCAGAGCACTCATCCTGGTCTGGACAGGGACAAAGACAGACGGCCAACTGGTATGAAAACTTCTGCAGGAGTGAAAAATCAGGAAGTGAAGCAGATAAACGCCTGCAGCGACCTCTCACCTCTGCACATGCGCTGGTCGTCTCGCAGCACGTAGCCACCAGGACACATACACTCATAGGAACCAAAGGTGTTAACGCAGCGGAAGGCACACAGCAGAGGATTCTGGGAGCACTCGTTGATGTCTGGAGTCAAGAAGACGCAGGTTTATTTGATATACTGTGATTATAAAAAGTAGCTGAGTCAGTGGGGGTGTGACCGACCTTCACAGGTCATCATGGGTCCTGGTTCGAAGCCCTCCTGGCACGAACACTCGAATCCTCCCACCACGTTGGTGCAGGTCCCGTTTCCGCAGGGGTTTCCTATGGAGCACTCGTCAGTGTCTGGAGGGGACAGAGCGGAGGATAAAGCCAAAGACACATTTATACTCCACTGTGGCTGAGATCAGAGCAGCTTAAGTGTTTGTCCACAGGTAGATGCACAGGCTGTGATGCAGGAAAAAGAGCATCAGACTTGTGTGTGATTACACTGATTTGGGCTGCTCAGTTGTGGCTCTTTTATTAGAATGCTGCACATCTTTAATTTCAGACACCGTCTCACCGACACAGTTGACTCCGGTGTAATCCAGATTGTATCCGAAGGGGCATTCACAGCGGAACGAACCATCCGTGTTGATGCAGATACCATTCTGGCAGATGCCTGGGTTATCCAGACACTCATTCATATCTAGAGAGAGCAAAAGGAAACGATCAGATTTTTGAAAAAACACACATGAGACACTAAAGTGGGGGAGGAGACCTCACCTTCACGAGCTTCGCCTTTCCCGGGCACAATTCCGTGGCCGAAGGGACACAGAGTGACGAAAGCAGCTGGAGACAAACAAACAGGTCAGCTTTGTTACTTTTTAAAAAAGCCTTGAAACGAGTACGTTAAGGCTCTGCGTTACTCACTCTCGCCCTCTCGTGGGCACAGCTCACAGGGCAGACCCCAGCCCTCTCCAGGCATCATGCTGCAGCAGCACTTGGCCTTGGTGGTGTTCAGCGCTTTGGGGACGGAGCATTTTCCTGCCTCGAATTTGGTGAAGCAGAAGCTCTCTCTGGTATCTGCCATAAGAGCAAACGATGGACAGTAATGGTTCTGTTATTCACAGAGACACACACAAAGACGTGGAAACCTCCCCCACATGTCAGCTAACAGCTAACCGTAGCAGCGTCGCTTGTTGTCAGAGAGGACGAAGCCCGGCTGGCAGGTGCACTGGAAGCTGCCGGGGGTGTTGGTGCAGGTGCCGAACTGGCAGATGTTGGGCTCCACCTCACACTCGTTGATATCTGGAAAAAAGGTGAGGGAAGGTGTGTTTGTGTCAGAGCGGCTGGTTCAGTCACTGGTTCTAGAAGCTCATCTGTCCCTGAACGAGTGTTGGTTTCTCACCGATACACTGGTCGTTCTGCACCTCGTAGCCAGGAGGGCAGATACACCTGAAAGAGCCGTCCAGATTCTGACAAGTTCCTGGAGAGCAAGTGCCGGGCAGACTCACACACTCATTGATGTCTGTGAAAAAGAGAGAATGAGTCTTTATGTCAGACAAGCTGATGGATCAACACCAAGGCGTGCTTTTACTTTTCTTCTGGAATAAATTATTGACTCACCAACACAGTTTTTCCCATCCTGAGTGTTCTCATAACCCTCATGACAGAGACACTGGAAGGACCCGAGTCCATTGATGCACTGTCCGTTCCTGCACACCTGACCCTGCAGGGCACTGCACTCATCTATATCTGTAAGGAAAACATCAAGAGCATCAGCACACAAAACCAGAATAGAGGAAAAACCGTCACACGTTTCCTCTATAAATCCAAATAGACTCAAAACTATGTTCAGATGTAATCCTGCTACAGGACGGCATGCTTGTGTTGGAGTTAAACAGGAAATGATGCGTACCCATGCAGTCGTTGTTGTGTGTGAGCTCGAAGCCGGGGAAGCAGAGGCAGTTGTAGGAGCCCACGGTGTTTTTACAGGTGCCATTACCACACGGCTGCCTGTCGCACTCATCGATGTCTAAAACAACGTTCAGAGTTAGACAGTGAAACCATGACTGACACAGCGCTGTGTGTTAGCTTAGCATCAGGTCGTGCTGCTCACCCATGCACATGGTCTGGTCAGCTGTGGCCTTGAAGCCGTTGTGGCAGAGGCAGCGGTAGCTTCCCTGTGTGTCGATACACTCTCCATGGCTGCACACGTTAGGAATCTCCTGGCACTCGTTACGGTCTGAGAAATGAAACAGCAGCAGCTATTATGAAGCACACATGCATCATACCATTTTATATAAAGCTATGTGTTGATTTTGTGTTTGCTGTATGCTAGTCATCAGACTTTCTATCTATATGATGGATTAAACTGGGATTTAAATGTTATGTATGAGCAGTTTATGACAGAGTAAACTGGTGTTGTTCAGCACCATAAATCCAAATGACAACAACAGCAGTGCCCATGTTTTACATCTCCCCTCCTTCACCAACACCATCTGTCCACCTCCCTGCTATTTAACAATGGAAACCCCAGTCAGACCTGCTGTCAGATGGGCGGGACTCACCCACACAGGCGCCACTGGGCGACAGTTTGAAGCCCGGCGAACACTCGCAGCGGTAGCTGCCGGGAATGTTGATGCAGTTGGCGTTGCGTTGGCACAGGTTGTCGCCGCTGTTACACTCATCAATGTCTGCAGAGGAGGGGAAGACAGAACAAATCAATAAGTGTCTCCTCAGAGCAGGAGACAAAACGGCTCTGTTCTGGCTCTGGTGCCAGTCAGAAACTGGTCAGACTCTGGCTGGTTCTGGTCTGGATGATTACCTATTCTGTAGGCAGCACAGATGTATGTAATGACTGCACAGCAGGATAAAAAGAAGAGATCCAGAGCTATATAACCCCACCATGTGCACACTGTGCTTCCAGTCACAGGCAGTTAGCCTTGGTTAGCATCGTCCTCTTGTTGTGTGAGTGTTACCTTCACAGATGAGCAGTATGTTGTTGTAGCTGAAGCCCATCGGACATTCACAGCGGAAGCTCCCGATCTGATTGATGCATACTCCGTTGGCACAGATACCAGGGATCTCTCTGCACTCGTCGATATCTGTCCAAAAGGACACCAGAGAGCTGTTAAACACACACACACACACACACACACACACACACACTGCCTCTGGTCTCTTCAGCGCCTCAGCTCTGCGCTGTAATGAGCTCACCTATCGGCTTGCCAGTGTGGATGTCGATGATGAAGCCAGGAGCCTGGTTACCGCACAGTAACTGGTACTCAGCTGGAACAGAGAGGACAGGAGACGCTCAGGGACGGTCATGACATGGACTCAGTGATGTCTCACGGTGTGTTTGTGGGGACTCACTGGTAGCAGGAGTTGGACAGGCCTCGCACGGCTTGTTCCAGGCCTTTCCCACGTTGTAGGCGCAGCAGCACATCTTCTTGGTCATGTTGAAGGACAGCTCGTTCTCACAGGTGTCGTTGAAGTTGCGGTAGCACACGCTTTTCCTCATGTCTGCATCACAAAGACGAGGACGGGCAACACTCAGTTTGTTGATGCTTCTTCAGTTTATTTTCAGAGGACAGGAGTACAGTAAAGGTCTCCTCCACTCACCCATGCAGTTGTTTCCTCCATTGACCTGCATGTATTCAGGTGGACACACACAGGTGTAGTTGCCCAGAGTGTTGTAGCAGGTCCCAGGTCCACAGATCCCGATGTGAGTGGTGCATTCATCGATATCTGCACATACAGAGAAAGATTCACTGCATTAATCTGTGTCATATAAACAGTGGGCTGAATATGTTTTCAGTCACTGAAGTGACTCGGTTATTTCAGGTCTTACCCTCACAGATGCGAGTCTCCTCGTTCAGGTAGTATCCTGCTGGACACTCACACTGGAAACTACCAAAGGTGTTGATGCAGTTTCCACCCTGGCAGAGACCTGGCAGCTCCTGGCACTCATCAATATCTGGACAGTTGTTCACATCGTTTGATCAGTGGATGTCACCTGTGTATCGACTGTATTTAAAGTTCTTGAAGAGAGAGACAGCTGGAGGGCTTACCTTCCAGGATAACAGTGATAGGGTTGGGTCTGAATCCTTCTCCTCCTGGACACAGAGTCTTATATTCGGCTACAGAAAAGCAGGACACACAGCAGGTCAGTGTGAGAGAGTAATAAAGATTTTGCATGAATATTTCAGTTGTGGACCGGTCCATGTCCTGTGGTACGCACTGGAGTTGGGGGCAGGACACAGTTCACAGGGGTTTCCCCAGGCTCCTCCCAGGGAGCAGCAACAGGAAGCTCGGGTCACGCCGACGCCGATCTCCGCACTGCAGGAGATTCCTCCATCACCACGAGGGAGGATGTCCAGGAAGCAGTTACCAACACGAGTGTCTAAGAAAGATGTTTAAAGAGTTAAGCTTCATGTGGCAGCAAAATGAACTGTGGTCAGACTGAATAGGAAATATAAGGGACTCACCCACACAGCCCACTCTGGTGGGGTTGAGCTCAAAGTCTGCAGGACAGTTGCACAGGTAGCTTCCGGGTGTGTTCACACACAGCCCGTTGATGCAGTTCACAGGGTCAGCACACTCGTTGATGTCTGCAGGACACAGCGACACACAACAGATAACAGACACCTTCCTGAAACATGTGCAAATATGACTATATATGATCCAAAATCCTGCTAATGTCAAATTAAAAGAATCTTTTTTGCACGTAATTTGTGGAATGGATGGCAGTGTTTTTTTTTTGTTTTATTGTTCCTTCCTTCCTTTGTTGTTTTTTTAAATTGTTATTTACTGTATTTTCTTATTATTTTCTTCACCTGTTTGTAGAGGTACTGTCACTGTAGCCACTCTCTAAACTTGTTAAAAATCTTGCTGATGTCACAAACTAACAGACGGACGACTGAAGGTGAGAAAAGACCAGATCTGACACGTCTTCAGATATCTTTCTTTAAAGAATGATAAAAGGTCATCTGACGCCTGAACAGAGCTTGTTATTGTCAGTATCAGTGGGTCAGAGGTGCAGCACTGACCGGTGCAGTTTCCTCCACTTCGGTCCAGCTCGTAGCCGTCGTCACACACACAGCGGAACATCCCCGGAAGGTTCTGGCATGTTCCAAACACACAGATGTTCTGGAAGTTGCACTCATCAATGTCTGTGGTGAAAATAAAAAGAGAGAAAAAGTTAGTTTGCACTGTGTGAATGAAAAACAGAACAAAACGTGACAGACAGAGTGCAGCACCTTGGCAGGCCTTGCTGTCCTCAGTAGGAGTGAAGCCCATCTCACACTCGCAGCGGTAGCCGCCCGGAGCGTTCAGACACTGGCCGTTCTCACACAGGTTCACGTTGTCGGCACATTCGTCCATGTCTGAAACACACCAGAGCAGAGCGTTAGAAACACAGGAGCTGGTACTCAGTTAGGGTTGATTATCTTTGTTTCACAGCAGTCTCACCAGAGCAGGAGAATCCGTCTCCGTTGAAGCCCTCCTTACATGTGCACCTGTAGGATCCAGGTGTGTTGACACAGTCTGCGTTGGGGTTGCAGTTGTGGTCCTCTGCAGAGCACTCGTCCTGATCTGCAGGAAGAGAGAGAGAAGAGTGAGGAAAGAAACTCACAAACACCATTGATACTGAGTCAAATCAAACTAAAACCTGCTCTCACCGATACACTTGATGCCATCTCCCAGCCAGCCGTCTCTGCAGCGACATTTGAAGCTTCCGGGCACGTTGATGCAGGCGGCATGCATGTCGCAGTTATGAGCCCCGATCTCACACTCATCAACATCTGAAGACAAACAAAGATCAGTGAGACAATAAACAGGAAATTAAACACAATTTTCTATAAATAACAGAGAAGAATAAAAGGATGTGAAAACTTTTTTCCAAACAGATTTTTAATTCTATAAGTAGAGTCGTTAATAAATGATCATTTTAAAAACTGTGGACCTGGAACTACTGTATGCATGAGTGTGTGTGTGTGTGTGTGTGTGTGTGCGTGTGTGTGTACCTGTGCAGCCCGTGGACCCCTTCTTGACGAAGTATCCCAGCTGACAGTGGCAGATGAAGGAGCCCTTGGTGTTCTCGCAGTCACCGTGGAGACAGATGTTTGGGTTCAAGTCACACTCGTTCACATCTGGGCAGAGAGTGACGGACAGACAGGTGATGTGATGTGAACGCTGCAGCCGCTAGAGATCATAGTGAGCGATACTGAGCCTGACAGGTAAAGATGTCATCAAAGAAAACGCATTTCATCCATACTCTGTGTCTTATTTTTTTCCTCTCACCGATACACGTCCTCATGTCCATGGAGGCCATGAAGCCGTCGTAACACAGACAGCGGTATTCCCCGGGGATGTTGGTGCACTGGCCTCCGTCACAAATGTCTGGAGTCTCCTCACACTCATCAATATCTGGAGGAAACAGCAGAAAGGTCACTTGGAAACTATCACTTATGACACTGCTGCATGTCTTTATAGTTTTCATTTCTGGGAAAACGTCTGATTTAAATATAGATACATCAAACATATGCTGTGTTTTCTCACCTGAGCAGGTCCTGAGGTCCGGCATCAGGGCGTAGCCCTCACTACAGCTGCACTCATAGCTGCCCTCTGAGTTGGTGCAGTGGGTTTCACAGCCTCCGTTCATGATGGTGCACTCATCGATATCTGCACAGAAAAGCAACAGTCACACTTTACACCTGAGTCTCATCAGACACGATCACACAGGTAAAGAGAGTCAGTTTGTTCCACGCACCGACGCAGCCCTGTCGGTCCGGTGTGGCCTGGTAACCGGTGTCACAGGAGCACTGGTAGGTTCCCGGCATGTTCACACACTGGCCATGTCTGCACAGGTTGTCACTGAGCTGGCACTCGTTCACATCTGGCAGGATGAGCAAACGAGTCAGGCGTTACGATGTGGTTCACAGACACTGGAGACTTAAATGTGCACAAAACATGTTAATGTGCTTTATTTGATGCATGAGCCACCTTCACAGGCAGATCCATCGCTGCTGAGCGAGTGTCCAGGAGGACATTCACACTCATAACTGCCTTCAGTGTTCATGCAGGTTCCTCCACGACACAGCAGGGGGTTTCTCTCGCACTCGTCAATGTCTGTCAGCAGAGAGGAAACCATGAGACGTGTCCAGTAAAGAGAAGATCAGACCATCTGCCAAACTGAACCAGCTCCTCACCCATGCAGTTCTTCATCATCATGAAGCCGCTCTCGTAGCCCTCGAAACATTCACACTCAAAGCTGCCAGGTGTGTTGACACAGGTGCCGTGACCACACAGGTCGGGGGAGATGCGGCACTCGTCGATGTCTGCAGCACGTCAAAGAGGAAACACTCACTACCTGCTGCATTAAACAACATTAAAACGCTTGCCTCCCTCCGTCCTACCTGTGCAGTTCCTCTCTTCTGCCGTCAGAGCGAAGCCGCTGTTGCAGCGACACTTGAAGCTGCCGATGGTGTTCCGGCAGGTTCCATGAGTGCACAGACCCTGGAACACCTTACACTCATTTACATCTGGGGAGGAGGACATGCTGTTAGAAGAGCCTGGACAGAGTATTAGACTTTAATGCCTGACCAGGTTTCCTCTCTACCTTTGTAGAACGGCCTGCCGGTCAGGATTTCTCCTCTGTTGGCGAAGCCGGGTCCTCTGGGGCAGATGGCTCTGTACTCAGGGGTGGCTGGTTTAGGACACTCCTCACAGTCGACGCCCCAGGCCGAACCCACTGAGCAGCAGCACATGTCCACTCGGTATCTCCCTGGCAACGGCTCGCCACACTCGTCCTCGTGCCACTTCATGTAGCACTGCTCACTGCGCGTGTCTGCAAGCAAAATGCTGCTGAAACTCTGTGGCTAACAGAGCAGTGACACGATGTTTCCCTGTGCTGCTTCTGTCTTACCCACACATGTGCGTCCGGTACTGTCCAAGGTGAGGCCCTCGGCGCACTCGCAGCGGAATGAGCCCTGGGTGTTGACACAGCGGCCGTTGGTGCACAGTCCAGGGAAAACCTCGCACTCATTGATGTCTGCAGGGAGCACAAAGAGATCCTCAGGGATCATCACGAGGACAAAGAGATGCTGGATGAAGGTCGTCTCCGTTCATTAAGTGTGAAATGTTCTCACCTTCACAGACGAGGCCCTTCATACGAGCCAACCCTCGAGGGCAGGCGGTGTCTGAGGGACGAGAAGAAGAAGAGATGGTTTATCAGAAATATATATCAGAAACACCAGCCTCTGATGTATGCTGCTGATTTCTTCTGGACCAAAGCAGCCATTATGTGCCATTGATTATGTGCTAATAATTTACATATTAGAATATCTGCGGTCCTGAACACCGTCAGACTGGAGGACTCACTGTGTTTTAGTTTGAGCATTAAAAGCAGGTCAGAAGTTAAACATGAAACTGACCGATCTCGCAGGGTTCGCAGGGGCTTCCCCAGGCGGCTCCCAGGGTGGAGCAGCACTCGGACTTCAGCGTGGCTCCGTTGATGTTCACCTCACAGCGGTTGTCTTGTATGGTCAGCCAGCAGGTGCTCTTCATGCTGTCTGTGGAGCAGAAGTTACAGCAGAGAAGACTTGATTAGATGAAGAAAGGAGTTCACATTCAGTGTTAACTGTGTTTATCCTTCAGGCCAAACGCATAACACACTGATTTGACTAAATACATACGTAAAGACATACTTTTAATAATTGATGCATGATTTTAAAAAAAATGAACCAAGCATACAAGCAAAAACAAATCTGAACAATAATAAGAAACTTTCAAACATAAATATCATTTTTTATGAATGGAGTCATTTATTAACTTGATGTATTTTCGATGCTTCATCCTCCATCAGCAGAAACCAAACCTGACAGCTCCACCAGCGGTCAGAAAGTCTACATCTCGACAGGGTTCATTTAACTGTGGCAACAAAATTCACCACCAACTCAATCAAAATGTCACCTCTAACTTCCCTCTGTGCCATAAAACGACATGCTGTGCATCTTTTCATTTAGTCCTACGTATCTCCATTGCTAATGACCTGACAGAGTGTACAGTCATAACTGTGACACCTTTCCTCCAGAACCACGAGGCCACCCAGACACAAAACCACAGTTTGCTTTCCCTTTCCTCCCCCCCGCTGATTGATGGGCCCTAAAACAGAAAACAGAACCGAACCAGAGGAACGTGTGGTCCTCTGACAGAGCCAGCTCATGCAACATGTATGAGTGTATTTATCTAATGACTCATTATCCCTTCCAGTTACAATAACATCTGCATTGTGGATTAGCATGTTGCTTTTCTCCCCAAACCTCCAAACAAGAGGAATATTTCTCCTCAGCAGAGTCCTACATTCCACATGTCATCTTGAATCTCTGTGAAGTAAAACAAACTCCATGTGAACCAAGGCCATGCATGCAAGTATTTATCTGATGCAGCATCTGTGTGTGCCACTTCGCCCAACATCTGAGGATGATAATGTCTCTGGACGGCTCCTGGAAACCTGAACCAGCTCAGTGTTTGTGTGGAAAAGCAGAGCGTAAAGCTCATTATTTCACGTTGACACTCTCAGTGTGTGATCGTTATCTCAGGCTGTCCCTGAGGCGTCAGGACGGACGTCTTACCCACGCAGATGGTGTTGGTGGAGTCCAGCTTGCTGCCGTGGGTGCACTCACAGTTGAACGAGCCGGCCACGTTGCGACACACTCCGTTGATGCAGGGACTGGAATCGCATTCGTTGATATCTGAAACATGCAAACACACACCTGAGGTCAGGGCCGAGGAGTGTCAACACGCCGTCTTTCCATAAGCCACATGTTTACTGGAAACTAAATACAGCACATCTGGTAATAATGTCACCCCATAATGACCGTGTGTGTGTGTGTGTGTGTGCGTGTGTGTGCTCACCTTCGCAGGTCTCTGAGTCGGGTTTGAACACATATCCTTTAGGACAGGAGCAGGAGTAGGAGCCAGGAGTGTTTCTGCAGTGACCGTTGTCACACAGCAGACGGTTGACCAGACACTCGTTGATGTCTGCAGGGAGGACGACGAGAAGACGACATCACGTCTCTGATCAGAGGAACATCCAGCTTATTTACCCTCATTAAAAAACTCCACTCTGACTCACCGACACAGTTCTTGCCGCTGGTGTCGGACTCGTAGCCGATGTTGCAGATGCAGCGGTAGCTTCCTCTCAGGTTCTCACAGATGCCGTTCTGACAGATGTCAGGGTCCAGAGCGCACTCGTTGATGTCTGGGAGAGGACAGGGCTCATGTAGATTAATACTGATGGGAGTGTTTGTGAGGACACACATGAACAACACACTCACCTCTGCCGTCAACTGTTATGCCGATACCACTGCTGCACACGGCCTGGAACTCAGCTGGAATAAACACATCAGAGGTTCATTGTCCTTTTCTCTTTTTTGTCTTTAAGATATCTGATGATGGAAATAAACATGATGAAGTAAATAAATGTTTGTACCAGAGTTCCTGGAGGGGCAGGGGTGGCAGGGCTCTCCAAAGCCATGTTCAGCGTTGGCGCAGCAGCACTCCGACTTGGTCACTGCGCCGGGGAAGGGCCGCGAACACGTGCCCATCTTTATGGCGCCGTAGCAGGTGGTCCTCATGTGTGTGTCCACACACACCCTCCCGTCCACATCGACAGCCAGGCCTGGAGGACACTCACAGCGGAAGGAGCCCTCCGAGTTGATGCAGCGGCCGTTCATACAAATACCAGGAGTCAGACACTCGTCGATGTCTGAAGAAGAGGAGAGGACACGTGATGAAGGTGTGACCAGAATGAGCGCAGAGTGAATGTCTAGAAGGATCTGAGCTTCCTATGAAGATAAATCTACTGTTTACATCTGGTTGACACATGTCACTGACCTCACAGTGTCCGTACTCACCGGTGCAGTAGCGTCCGTTAGGCGCTAAAGCGAAGCCAGGCTTGCAGATACATTTGAAGCTGCCGTCCTCATTGATGCACATGCCATTGAGACACATGTTGGTGGTGGCGCACTCGTCATGATCTGGAGGCCGATAAAGAGACAATTTGGATCAAGTTCACAGCTCATAGGTTCGTGTGGCGTGGAACCTGTTTCCTGTGGCGGCTCCTTACCGATGCAGTTCTTTCCATCAGGAGTGAGCTCGAAGCCAGCGTTACAGATACACTGGAAGCTTCCCTCTGTGTTCACACAGCGGCCGTTGCGACACATCACTCCATTCACAATACACTCATCAATATCTGCGAGTCAGAGGAGGGAAGATGGATATGATGAGTGGACACAGAGGCAGCTTCAGTAGTGAAGTGTGTGAACTGCTTCAGGGCCGTGGTCTGACCTATGCAGGCCTGTTTAGTGGGAGTTCCCTGGTAGCCCTCATGACACTTGCAGTGGTAGCCTCCAGGTGTGTTCACACAGTCTCCATTGATGCATGGATTACTCACACACTCATCCACATCTGGGGTGAAAAAAAAACAAAAAATGATAACCAATCATACCACCAGAGAGAGAAAGAGAGAGAGAGAGAGGACTTCACCTGCATGCATCAACACTTTATTTAGTTCCTTAAAGCAGCAGAAGATGGCAGTGCAGTGCTGCGGTTACCTGCCTCAGACTGGATCATCACTGTGGCTCAGGTAGGTTAACATATAGTACATACATGCAGTTTGATTCTTACCAATACACTCCCCTCGAACATCCTGCCTGTAGCCCATGTTGCACTCGCAGCGGTAGCTGGTGGGGGTGGGGATGCAGCGTCCATTCAGACACAGGTTGGTGAAGTGTTTGCACACATCGATGGTGTCATTCACGGAGACTGTGCCTAAAAAACACAACATTTTGGCTCAGTGGGTGGGCGTCCCTGACAGGATGGCTAAAAAGCACGTATGCACCTGTATATATGTGATAATAAAGGCTGTATTTATTTAGCACTACAGGTGACTCACCTATCTGTTGGTGTCCTCCTCCGTTTCCTCCGAAGCTCCCACCGTTTCCCCCAAAGCTCCCTCCGTTCCCACCAAAGCTCCCACCTCCGTTACCACCGATGCCTCCGTTCCCGTTACCGTTAGGTACGCTGGGGAACTTGTATCCGTAGTTGAATCCGTTGCCGTTACCGTTGGGGAAGTGTCCGTTGGGGTAGACGTGAGGCAGGCCGTGTCCCTGAGGAACGCCAACGATGCACAGACGCCTGAACTCATCTACAGGACAGAGGTCAGAGGTCAGAGGAGGCTTTCTGCCGTCAGCTCTGTTTCATTTGTTTCCAGATGAAGATGAAGAAGAGCACATTAATGTCATGCCAACTGACATCTTGTTTTTGTAGTAACGCGGACAAAAAATCTAATACACTTGTGTTTCCATGAAGGCCTCTGCAGACAGGACCACTTTATGATGCTCTTTGGTTTAAGATGCTTTGACTGGAGCAAACCCTGAATAATAATCAGAGAAACATGCGCATGCATAATCATCTCCCCTGGTAAATCTGTTGTTGTGTTAAGTGAAGTGTTTGGACGCTGACCTGTACAGTGTTTTTAAATGTGTGGACACTAAACATGTTTGTATGTTCTTCACTCAGTTTGACAGTCATAATAAATCAAATGTGACTTGGCGCTCTGAACACATCAGCTCTGGATCACACGCTCTCACGCAGAGGAAGGCTTTACTGACAGAGGAGATGATGGCTCATTATCTTCACACAGATCTCTCCCATCTTTTTCTGTTTAGCTGGCGCTCATGACATCATGCTCATCAGTTAGAGGAGACACACCGACTCAAATCTCAGTCTGAGGCATCAGTCTGGACTAACAGTAACATAATTTGGCTGGTGAACCGTCAATGCTGTCGTGGCTTTTATTTACTTCTTGCTCTCATGCCAAGTCTTCTATTGATGCTGCCAGTATTTTTTTTTTTGTCATCAGAGGGAGAAGGTGATGGATGCTGTGTGTCTGGTTCTCATGTGGACTCACCAGACCCCCTGACAGGGCACATCTCAGGGATCTGTCCTAAAGCCCAGCAGCGTCCTGTGTCACAGCAGCACTGCATCTTGGTGTACTGACCGCTGAGCTCTGCAGCGCAGCGACCGTTAGCCAGAGCTGAGAAACAGGTGCCGACCCGCTGATCTGGAGGAGAGACGAGTAAGGACAAGACGAGAGGACGAGTGGACATTAAACATCTGTTTGAATAAAAATCTATGGACAAAATAATACACAGAGCTGGACAATAACAGCACTTATTCTCATGATGTTACCTGCATTTTTTGAGATAAAGGTACTTAGTTGAGTATTTTAGTAAGGTACTTTATTCAAAACACAAAATTTGTCTCTAAATGTGTTTAAACTCACAAACAGTTATATACCTGTGAATCTGCACTGTAATAGCTGTAAATATTATTCATACCGTTTGTTTTAATGCTACTGTCGCAGTCTACAGGCTTTTGATTTGATTTGATTTGAGATAAAAAAAATCGGACAGGTAATGTCTAACAATTTTTCACAGTTGACAGAAGATGAAATGTCTTGTTTTTGGTGGTTTGGACTCGCATCGTGCTGCAGTGATGTATCAGTGCTCCAAGGTGAGCCGGTGACATCACAGGGGTAGCTACAGGTGTGACAGAGCGCAGCAAACAGGAAGTGTGACGCTTTCAGCCAGAGAAGGCAGTGAACCGCTGATTTCAGCCTGGTTTTAATGCAGGACTTCAGGTAACCAATTAAAAGCTCATTTAGCACCAGTGATGCTGCTGTTTCTGTGGGAAAAGGTCACAGGTATTCATCGCTGTAAAAACAGCAGAGCTGTGAGTCAAAGGGCTAGTCCGGTCTTTAAGGGCTGGCAGCAGGAAAGGTTGGCTGGGGTCTCGGCTGAACTGCAGGCATCTGAAGGGCCTCCTAAAGGGGTCTTATTTGTTACAGTTATCCAGGTCAGGGTCAACGGGGCAGGAGGGGAGGAGGGGAGGTTCAAAGAGCGTGTGAGGAGTAAAAGGAAGGACAATTCTGAGTATTTAAGGGAAATACCAAGAGAGGGAAAAAAAGGCAGGAGGAAAAAGGAAAGTGAACAACATATGTAAAAAAGAATCAACAGAAAAAAAGAGGGGAGGAAAAGGAGGAGAGCAGAGCGGAGGGAGGAACACAAGTCCATTAAGTCACTAATGAGCCAGCAGTCTGGAATTAATCACTTCCATGTGGAGTAATTCCTGCCAATTAGAGAGAACATGAACATGAGTCTGTGTCTGGGAGCACAAACTGTACAGATATACATGCACACTCACAAAGTATGTCAAAATACACACCGATGTGTCTGCACAAGTATGCAGTGAATAAAAGTACACACAGTCTAAGAAACATCCCACAGGAATGACCGAGCTGGAGGCCTGGGGGGGGGGGTCGCTGATGAAGATGATGATGACTTAAATTGGATCCAGACGCTGGTTTGCTCGCTAGTGTTGCTCCACTACACGAGCATGAGGTGTTTTTACAGACTGACTGGACGCTCCTACTGGTCCCCTCACCTCAGTACAGGACATCCCACTGAACACAAACCAGGGGCCTCCAGGACCAGATATGGGTCCATCCTGCTTCTAAAACATGAGGACAAGCGAGCCAAACATCAGCCCTGTAAAAACTTATGGAGGATGGTGTCAGAGTGTTGAAAAGGAAACCAGAGTTTAACATTTCTGTCCTAAATGTGTGAGCACTGGACTGGTCCTGACCCGGTCTAGTCTGGTTTTGTCTGGGTCCACTTATCTCTTCTTCTGTCTCCTCACAGTCACAGAGACACAGGAAGGATATATGTGGGTTGTGTCTGGCACCTGTTTTATTTGCTCTTTTCTCTGGTTGCCTTCATCAGGCTGCAGAGGAATAACTGGAAAGCTTGAGTGAAGGAAACGAGATGAAGGATCCAGATGTCAGAGGATGGGAGGGGAAAAAGGTCCAAGAGGAAACTGAGAGTGATAGGAGGCTGAGAGTGTGAGGAGGCTTCAGTTTAAAGAGATAAGGCTTTAAAAAGAGATGAAAACAGAGAAAATATCCAACCTGAACCAGTGAAGTGTTAGCAGAGAGGATGAGCACTAACGACCAGAGGAGACAGGAAACAGACGCTGCTATCCTCTGATGACCACCCAGCCTCCGTCACCTCTTCATCCCCCTCTCCTTCCATGTGTTTATCTACATATCTTTCCAAAAATAAAAACACAGCAGCTCCACAGATGATGGAGGAGGAAACACAGCTTTCTGATCACAGCGATGCTGGATGTTTTACTGGAGGAGACGCTGACACACCCCGAGCTTTGAATCCTCAACTAATGCATGAACACCTGCTGGTGCTTCACTGTGGTGAGGGGTGCAGGATTAGCTGGTCATGTTTCATGGGACATGTCGGTGAAGTACGTGCTGTAGGTGTGTCCGAGGGGCCAAAGAGAGCGTGCACATCGGTCTGCACATGGTGACCACCAGCTTAACTCATCACAGCTCCACTGGCAGGAAGCAGCGAAGGAGGGAGAAGATCCAGGGCCAGATGTGAAGCTTTCAGCTAGCCAGGGGAGAGGAAACGTGTCCGACTTACCCACACATCTGGATCCATCTGTGCTGGAGATGTAGCCTCGTGGGCAGGTGCAGACGTAGCTCCCAGCTGTGTTGGTGCACTCTCCTCCATCACACACCCCAGGGATGGTGCTGCACTCATCAATGTCTGAAACACACATCATCACCTCAGCAGGGTAATACCACACATTACCACATATTCCTTCTTTCAATATTTGAAACGTCTGATCATAATTACAATATAAATTATTGTTTATTTTAAAATGTATTTTAAGTCCAATTTGTACATGATTAATTTATTCTCCCTCCATCCATCCATTTTCTACCTCTTATCCTCACACGGGGTCATGGGGGGGCTGGATAAGGGTGACAGGCAGGGTACACCAGGTCTATTTTATTTTATTTTTATTGTTTTACTTTATATTAGGTCTATTTTAAAGACATGGAAACAGATACATACAACACGGAAAAACACAAACAAAAATGAAGAGAAACAAACGAACAGAGGAAGGAAAAAATAAAAAAAATCACAGATTTATTTAACACATCGTCTCAGTCCGATGCTCGTTATGAGGAGAGAAAGTTCGACTTAGACTTAAATTTACTGATCCCTTTGGGATGACTCCCTCAGGGAAATTTAAAATTTCCAGCAGCACATAAGAAGAACAGTGCACAGATAAAAAATAAACAGTAAACACTTAGCTTAATGTACAAAATATAAATATAAAGAGCTGAATATGGCTTTATATGGAATATGGTTAAGGTAAAATTATTGCACTATGGATGAGAATGAGGTTATTGCACCATAGAATGAGGTCTTTTGTGTATAAAAAAAGGGTCATGAAATAAATGACTTGAATGTAAAGTGATCAGACTCTTCAGACAATAATCAGTGATGATGACGTTATCAGGTAAAACACCTGGACAGCATCTCTACAGCTCATTTAAACAGACCAGAGGGACGTGGTCCTCCTGGCAGGGCCCAGCTCAGTGTGCTGCACTTTATGACGGCATTAAGCTGCATTATTCAGAGGGAGGGGGCCTCACTGCTCCATGACGGGGAACCCAAAGTGAAGTTCCAGAAGGTTTGGGGTTTTTATGATGTGTCACACTTATTTATACGCATACGTAATTACTGCACCACTGCGAGGCATAATTACACCAATAGGGCCGACGGATGTGTGTGTGTGTGCGCGTTTAGCTGGGAAAGTGTTTCTAGGAGTACAGAGTGTTTTTTCTGTGCCGTGCTGACTCCTGTCTGACAGCAGCAGGCCTGCAGGAGGTGAGTCTGTAAAAAGAGCAGCCAAACAAAGCTGCTGTCAGCGGCAACAAGACGGCAGACGTGACGCCGCTCTGGACACCTGGATAAATGTCTCTAACTGAGCGACTGTGTGTACATATCTGCAGTAAATGTGAAAAAAGTTTCCATTGTTTCATTAGATCTAAACTGTGATGTGTGAAACTTTGTGTGTGCATGAGAATCCAGCAGCGACGGGGAGGTCTGGTAATGAGAAAGGCTCCCAGTCTTTCTTTGTTCAGCACTAACAGCTGGTTTGGAGCCACAGGACTGTATTTATGGAAGGAAAATGGAAGGAGAAGCAGAAAAAGAGCAGAAAAGGGAGGAGGAGGAGGAGGAGAGACTGTTCAGCAAAGTTGTAAAACAAGATGCCATGTTGTGCCCCGAACCATCAGCCGTGACATCTTAACTGCCCCAAAACCACCGTCAGTAATTTCACTGTGAAAGTCCTGCTCTGATTGTTCCTGAGATTTCCTTCGAGATTTTCAGTTTCCTGTCGATCCATGACTGTTCTTCTGTTTTTACCTTCAGCTTTAAAACTCTGAGCACTTTCTCTTCTCACTGCAGGAAACTGACCGATGAATAAAATGAACACCAGAGCTGATGTCATCAATGTGCTTCAGTGCTTTTAAAAATGAGGATTTGCTTTCTGGGACTCTGTAAATGACATATTTCAGATTTGTTTTTATATTAAAGATGCTTTTTTGTGATTCCAGTGTGCAAACATCCCCACCCAAACAGCGTCTCATCCTCTCCTCACTGTAAGTCCTGACCCAAAACCACAACTGAACTCACTGAAGTCATCCTCCCTGTTTCCTCCACATGAATCACTCCTGGTGCGTCATGGGAAATGCTTCCCATGTATCTGAAATGAAATGCATCTGATGCAGCCGTCAGCCGTGCTACGAGACAACGACAGCAGATTTTAGATAACATTTCCACTGATAGTTCAGCCCTGGTTGATCTCATCTGGCTCAAACCGTTTAAGAGCTTTCAGTAATCCTCCCTAAAGACTGACAACACATCGGCTCTGGTCCAACACACACAAACCCCCCCGGCGCTGATTGTTTAAATTCCAGCCAATCAGCACGCTGTAATGTGAATCCAGACTCCCTGAGCTCTGAACATGCTGTCACGTTTTAACGTCCCCAGAGATTTGTAAAGTGACCCCAGTAAACCGTCATCATAAAGTGCAGCGTTCAAGACGTCTCACCAGGAACTCAACAAAATCTAATTTATGTTTGGATTGGTGCACTGCAAAAAAAAACAAGATTAAAAGCACTAAATCTGAGGAAAAATTATATGATTTCACTTGACAAGAGTTCTTGAATTAAGATTGTTAAATCTAGAAATACGATGTATTTAGAAGGCTAAAAAATAAGCAGAAAATGCTGGTTTTAAGATGAGATTACTTAAAATTTAACTTTTTGCACACCTTAAATCAGTGAAATATCCTAAATATTAGCAGAAAATAAACAGATGGTTTTTTTTTGTGTGTGACTTGAATCAACTTGAGTTTGTTTCTGAATCTTAAAACAAGATTTATTTGATGAGAGTTTGGGGGAGAATATATCTTTTTTTAACAGTTATTTACCTCATTTTAAGATTTCCTGCCTATTTGAGACTTGATTTAAGATTATAGTGTAAAGCAGAACACTTAAAACAGATGAATGATCTAATGTAATGTAATCTTGATCTAATTTGACTTGCTTTTTTCATTACTACATTAAATCTCAGTGAATATTAATAATGAGGTCTTTAAAGTTCAACATGTCTTTGCTTCATATGAATTATTTCAGTGGCGTTTTATGTCATTGTAACCTTTTTTCCTCTTCTGCCTACATCGATCATAAAGACTCTTCTCTCTCTGAGCCGCCTTTAATTTTCCCCATCACTCATCATCTGGTAATTTAAGCTAATCATGGCGGCACATCAAAGATGGCCGCTGGTCTTCATGGATTCTTTTCTGACCACAGATCTGCAGAAACGCCTTCAGACCTCATTGACTTGGTTTCTTTCTGAACTGTGTTAAATCAGCCTCACCTTCACATTTGTGGCTGGTTTCACTCTGACGGTGTCCAGCGGGACATTTACACTCATAGGATCCCACAGTGTTGATGCAGTTCCCTCCGGCACAAAGACCTGGCACCGCCTGGCACTCGTCCACATCTAAGAGAAGGAAGGAAAAAGAAAAACGCTCAACTCCTCAGTGTCATCAGCATCCTCCCAGTATCAGTATTAGTCTGTAATAAACCAGAAGAAGAGGAGCTGTGTGTGTCTATGAATCCATACATTTCTATGTGCTCTATATTTCAGAGCATGTTTCTATGTGCTCTATATTTCTGTGCTCTATATTTCTGTGCTCTATATTTCCATGTGCTCTATATTTCAGAGCATGTTTCTATGCTCTATATTTCTGTGCTCTATATTTCAGAGCATGTTTCTGTGTTCTATATTTCTGTGCTCTATATTTCCATGTGCTCTACATTTCAGAGCATGTTTCTATGCTCTATATTTCTATGTGCTCTATATTTCAGAGCATGTTTCTGTGTTCTATATTTCTATGTGCTCTATATTTCAGAGCATGTTTTTATGTGCTTTATATTTCTGTGTTCTATATTTCTATGTGCTCTATATTTCTGTGCTCTATATTTCAGAGCATGTTTCTATGTGCTCTATATTTCTGTGCTCTATATTTCAGAGCATGTTTCTATGTGCTCTATATTTCTATGTGCTCTATATTTCAGAGCATGTTTCTATGCTCTATATTTCTGTGCTCTATATTTCCATGTGCTCTACATTTCAGAGCATGTTTCTATGCTCTATATTTCTATGTGCTCTATATTTCAGAGCATGTTTCTGTGTTCTATATTTCTATGTGCTCTATATTTCAGAGCATGTTTTTATGTGCTTTATATTTCTGTGTTCTATATTTCTATGTGCTCTATATTTCTGTGCTCTATATTTCAGTGCTCTATATTTCAGAGCATGTTTCTATGTGCTCTATATTTCTATGTGCTCTATATTTCAGAGCATGTTTCTGTGCTCTATATTTCTATGTGCTCTATATTTCAGAGCATGTTTCTATGTGCTCTATATTTCTATGTGCTCTATATTTCAGAGCATGTTTCTATGTGCTCTATATTTCTATGTGCTCTATATTTCAGAGCATGTTTCTATGTGCTCTATATTTCAGAGCATGTTTCTGTGCTCTATATTTCTGTGCTCTATATTTCTATGTGCTCTATATTTCAGAGCATGTTTCTGTGCTCTATATTTCTATGTGCTCTATATTTCAGAGCATGTTTCTGTGCTCTATATTTCTATGTGCTCTATATTTCAGAGCATGTTTCTACGTGCTCTACATTTCTATGTGCTCTATATTTCTGTTCTCTATATTTCAGAGCATGTTTCTATGTACTCTATATTTCTATGTGCTCTATATTTCAGAGCATGTTTCTATGCTCTATATTTCTGTGCTCTATATTTCTATGTGCTCTATATTTCAGAGCATGTTTCTATGCTCTATATTTCTGTGCTCTATATTTCTATGTGTTCTCTATTTCTATGTGCTCTATATTTCTATGTGCTCTATATTTCAGAGCATGTTTCTATGTGCTCTATATTTCTATGTGCTCTATATTTCAGAGCATGTTTCTATGTGCTCTATATTTCTGTGCTCTATATTTCTGTGCTCTATATTTCAGAGCATGTTTCTATGTGCTTTATATTTCTGTTCTCTATATTTCAGAGCATGTTTCTACGTACTCTATATTTCTATGTGCTCTATATTTCTGTGCTCTATATTTCAGAGCATGTTTCTATGCTCTATATTTCTATGTGCTCTATATTTCAGAGCATGTTTCTATGCTCTATATTTCTATGTGCTCTCTATTTCTATGTGCTCTATATTTCTATGTGCTCTATATTTCAGAGCATGTTTCTATGCTCTATATTTCTATGTGCTCTATATTTCAGAGCATGTTTCTATGCTCTACATTTCTATGTGCTCTATATTTCAGAGCATGTTTCTATGCTCTATATTTATGTGCTCTATATTTCTATGTGTTCTCTATTTCTATGTGCTCTACATTTCTATGTGCTCTATATTTCAGAGCATGTTTCTATGTGCTCTATATTTCTATGTGCTCTATATTTCAGAGCATGTTTCTATGTGCTCTATATTTCTATGTGCTCTATATTTCAGAGCATGTTTCTATGTGCTCTATATTTCTATGTGCTCTATATTTCAGAGCATGTTTCTATGTGCTCTACATTTCTATGTGCTCTATATTTCAGAGCATGTTTCTATGTGCTCTATATTTCTATGTGCTCTATATTTCAGAGCATGTTTCTATGTGCTCTATATTTCTATGTGCTCTATATTTCAGAGCATGTTTCTATGCTCTATATTTCTATGTGCTCTATATTTCAGAGCATGTGTCTGGCACCACGCTGCTCTTCATTCTTCTGTTTTACATCTTGAAAGTGAGAAGCTTGGCGCCAGCTGTGCAGACCCACTCCAGCTCGTTTAAACAGGAAATGGCTTTTTAAATGTACGTTTTCCCAGCATTCAATGTGAGTCACTTTCCCCAGTATTGGGGATATGTCAGAGGGCGGGTCCTGTCAGAAACTGTGGATACCTCTGATCCTGGGTGGGTTCATATCCACCACACTTCTATTAACTTCAGCATGTTGGATCTCTGCTGAGCTCACTGTCTGGTGTGGAGTCGCCACAGAAACCTTTACTTTAGGATTCAGGATCAGGTGTGCTTTGTTCTTGTGCCAGAGAGACGCTGCTCCAGGCTCTCTGGTGATTAGGTGTCTTTGGTAGGTGAGGGGAGAAAAGCCAGAAACAGAGATTCAGAGAGAAGGGGAAGTCCGGCCAGTAAAGAGGAGGGATGAGAGCCAGACGAACCACTTTGATTTATCCCCATGAATAACATTTCTCCACCAGAGCATCACTTTAAACCTGCTGTTTACCACAGATGAGCTCCGAAACCAGTCATCCTGTCATGTTTTCTGTTTTATTTTGAAGTCCTGTCTCCTGTTGCCTTGTCTGGTTTTACTTCCTGTCCTTTTTGATTGTCCTGGTCAGTCTCAGCTGTCCCTGATCAGTCCTGAATCACCTGGTCTCAGTCCTCCAGTTAGTCTGCCACTATTTATCCCAGTTTCTCTGTTCCTGGTTGCTTCGTGTGTTTTGCTCTGCTCCTAAAAGCCTGATTCAAATATGACGACTATAACCTGAAATCCTTCTGATATTTTGACCACCTCTATTTAAATACCTTGCCAGCATTAAGCACAAATATATAGATGTAGGGCATCAAATAAGCAGTTTATGGAAAGCTTAACATGATTTTGGGCAGGTCTGTCTGCGTGTCTGTCTGCACCTTCACTATAATTCATGAGTTATAGTCATGAAAATGCTAATTTGATGCCAAAATAAGCACCAGTGTTGGATAGCACCACTTGATCTGCATAAACACAACTGGGCCACTCCACCCAGGTCTGCACAAGCTGCTTTAAAACGACCAAAGATGGACTCCTGACAGAAATAATTCACTCACTGACCTTGAACAGTTTAAAACGCACATACCCTGACATATTAGCCTGATAAACAGCCTGAATGACCTTTTTGTTTCACTTCATTCGGTCATGATGTGAATCACATCAGAATATCTGAAGTCTCAGCCCAGCATGTGTCTTCCTGAGTCATGAGTCTAAACAACACTTGAGTTTTCTACTCAATGCATGGCCATAGGTTATTAGAGAGAGGCATGCACAGAGAATCTGGTCTGGTCTGGTCTGGCCTGGCCTGGTCTGGTTTGGGGGGTTCTGGGACACCAGCAGCAGGAATGCGGATGAAAGAAGGTGAATCTAGTTTTCTCTCTTATAATCTCCACATCTCACTTGTTTGGACCAGTTTAGTCAGAGCTGCTTATCATAAAGTCCTTTTTGCTTTAACACATGCATACTGTACATTTTTGTTCTGCTAATACTCTGATATCACTCATAATCTCCTGTGTTCACAGGGAGGTGACGGTGTGTGTGTGCACAGCTTCTAATAAAAATACCATGAAGAGGAAAACAAGCTGGTGTCGGGCCTAAACGTGTCGCTGTAAACAGCCTCTGCATGCTGTTAATGTGACCTCCAGGAGTGAGCAGATGACAGATAAAGTGATGGTTGCACTCTGTGGGTCTCACCTTGGCAGGCTCCGGTCCGGATGTTGGGGATGAAGCCTCTCCTGCAGGGGTGTGGCTGGGCGGGGCACTGCTCACAGGGGTGGCCCCAGGCCCGGCCAATGGTGGCGCAGCACAGCGTTTTGGTGCAGACGATGCCGCTGAGCTGGCCCTGGCACATCTGGTTGCTCACCTGGGTGAAACATGGCCCCGTCCTGTAGTCTGCAGGTGGGAAGAGTCCTCTGTTAGTTAGCGACTGGCTGAACATTTGATGGATTAAATGATAAAACGGTGATTCATTTCCTCAAACACATCTGGCACATGGTTAACTGAAACCAGATCACATACATAGTTGAGAGTTTTCTTCTTTACAGGGGAAGGCGTATTTCCTGTAATGTTGACATCAGTGATCTGCTATTTTCTTTCTTTCTTAATTTAACTTAAACAACAAATGAATGTGGTGGAAAGAACTTGGCAGAGCATGAAAGGATGACTTTACAGAGATGACTCACTGGATATTTAAACATGGCTTCATTGTTTTAGTCTTTGAATAAACGGTCGGCTCACGAAGAGCAGCGTTTACTAGTAGCAGCTTTTACCAGAACAACATGAGAGCTGGTAGCAGCATCACGTCACAGCACGTGATTTCTTACTGAAGCTGCTCAGATTAAAATGGAAAACACATCCAGATTGTTCCTTTCTGCAGGAATTTAGCAATAGGATTTGAATGACCGCTGTGTTAACCCTGGCTGAACACTGGTGGCTCCAGTTTCCAGAACAATCAACCTGTGACCATCACATGCTCTGAAAACCAACAAGACATTTTAACGCATGTGGACGTCATCTGCAGGACAAAGAACCCACTCTGTGAACACATGCTGACATGAGCATGAAGTCACACTGATGTGGTGACATTATAGATGCAATCTTTAGGAAAAGATGGTGACATAATTAATAAACATTATGAAGTGTACTAAACTCACTAAATTCACTCATTACTGTCACATTAAAATACTATAAAACAATATATTAGATGTATGTACTAAAATAACAAAGGTAAACTGCAAATGAAATGTTAAACACAATTATCAGGTGAATAAAATGTCTTTTTACTTTTTGTTATGTGGATGTGACCTGTAGAAATAAAATAAAAAAGCAGTGCAAATATTTCTGTGTGCAAACTGGTTTGAAAAACAAAGTCAATGACAGTGATGACTAATTGTACTAACTGTACAGCAAATTTACACAGTTTTTACTATATTTTTGACTATTTTTATACTTCTATAGATCATATCCATAGTCCTAACAATAGAATAGTCTTTTCAAAAAATCTATTTCTCTTCACTGTTTCTGTAAATATTTATTACTTTTTTTTACGTATTTTATTATTTCATTAGTGTTTGTTTGTCATTGTAACTTGTTTTAAGCTGCTGTGGCAGATATTCTCTTCTAAAAAATCAGGCGCAGTGACATCATGATGAAACCATTTCTGCAGCACTATGGTCACATGATCATCATCAAACCTTCGTGAAGTTCTCTGCAGTGACACCAAACTCCCGTTCACCGTCATTAAGAAAGGAGAGGTTAGATTATTAGAAGAGATGGAAGACGAGCTGCTCGGCTCTGAAGGACGGACATGTAAGGACAGGAGTCAGAGGTGGGAGTCCTTCTTCACACTTATTGGTTCCTTGTGCATCATGAAAGGAGATCAGAGAGAACGAGGCCAAAGAGTCGGAGACGCAGAAAGAGAGGGAGAAAAGACGGAGAAGCAGTGAAAAGTAGGTCAAAGTGAGCAGCTCTCCTCCCCTCATCTGTCTTTATTTCTCTCTGCCTGCTTCAGCGCTTCGTCTCTGTCCTCCTCTTCATCACTCTTATACACTTCATCTTCACATGCAGCTGCACATTTAGTCACACAAACAAATGATCTGCAGACTAAAAAACATGGCTGCCTTTACGTTTTTCCCACACTAACGATGATAAAAGTCATCTCTCGTCATCTTCTCCTGCTGGCGGACTGACTGTGACACCCTCAAAGATGTAAACCTTTAAACATGGTCTCCAGTTTTCTCTGGGTAATGAAGCGCTGGTCTGAGTTCAGTCAGGAGGACTATACTTTTTCATGCTCCGGCCTGTAATTTATTTCTCATACACCCTGCCGTTCATCCGTCTCACACATGCTGAACGTCTGATATGAGCTGTTTTCATCAGCTGGAGCATCGTCAGCTGATCATCTTTCTGCTTCCCCTTTAAAACCATCTCTCAACATCATCTTTTTATGGGTCTTTAAAGTCACTCTTTCAGCCTAAATCAACCAGGTATCAGAGGATCTGATGTTCTCTTTCTCCTTGTTTCACATCCTTCATTCTGTTTGACTCTCTACCTCTAATACTACAGACCCAAACTATCTACAGTTAGTCTTGTTTTGCGAACAGTTGGACACTAAAGGAGAAAAAAGACAGAAAAATGTGAAGGAAAGCCAAAGAACAGACAGGAATGGTCCTTCAGCAGTGTGTTTATGCATACACATGCTTCCTCTAAAACACTGACACTCTTCATGCCTGAAGGGAAAATCAGCATCTGTCCGAGCAGCCAAAAGACTGGAGCCGCAACGCAAAATAACTAAGAGTAGAAACGCTGCTTATCTCACAGAGTGTTGTCCATGTGTTCAGGCTTTAGTTTGCCTCATGAACACATGTATGTGCTTTTACACATCTGTGTGATATGCATGTAAAGTCAGCGGACACAAGCTCGGGCAGGTTAGGACAAGAGAGGAATCCAGCATCCTGACTCTGCCCTGCTGACAACATTCGGAAGTAATTTGGCCTAATTAGTGTCAGCTGATGAAAAACATCCAGCAGATCCTTCCTTCTATCCTCTCCTTGCTCCTAAACCAGCCTCTGTCTCTCATCCAGATGTGTCTCTGGTTTCATTCATAACCAGCGTTCTTCACTACGGATAAACTCCTTCCCCCCAGTAACGTCCCTCTTGAGTGAGGCTAAATGCTTTCATTTCATAAACATCAGCACTTCTAATAAAAGTTTCCAGGAGTCACGGCCAGCTGTAAGTCAGCGCTGAGTTTGCTTCAAGCGCTCATAGCCTTTCACCTAAACGAGTCCACATCGATCACTTCAGGCGGGATGTGACCTTTGACATGTGATGAGGTGTTTGTAGTGAAGCCAACCACATCATGATGCAGCGCTGTAAACAGAAAAGTGATTACACATCAAAGCCTTGGTCCTCTCTGCGCCAAAGACCGTTGGATTAAAGGAAGATAAATACTGTAAAGCCTGAGGTGAGAAAATATTTAATCCTGTCTGGAACGCTTCTGAGAAAAACATTTTCCCATCAACCCCGAGCAGCTGTGGGATCGGAGAGATGGGAAGAGGGCAGCGACCTGAGGAAAAATCCCTTTTCAGACTGATTAATAACTGCTGAAATATTTCTTAAAGTCCCAGGAGAGGAGAGTCTGGGAAGATAAGAAAGCTGAAATATGAGCTGATCACGCTGAAATATATACATAGTTCCCTTTGACGAGAGGTCAACGGGTCGAATGAATTAAGAGACGACATGTATACTATATGTACACACACCAAGCCTCTGTGTGTGTGTGTGTGTGTGTGTGTGTGTGTGTGTGTTTCAGACCGGACGTCCTCTCTAGACTTTATACAGCTGGAAGATTTACTCTGAGCCTAAACATGACGCCGTTACAAACCTGCTGAGAAATACATTTACTCACTATTCTGTGTGTGTGTGTGTGTGTGTGTGTGTGTGTGTGTGTGTGCACACACGTCTGGCAGCTCTGGTGGAATTTCTGATCACATCTCACTGTTTGTGTCTGTGTGGACATAAATAAATGGCGCAGATGTGTGGCCTTGTTTGTTTGTTTTCTCCTCATTCAGCGTCTCTGTTGGTCTTATCGGCTCCATTATCAACAAGCCTGAAATCTCTCTTTTCCTTCATCCCTCGAGGAGTCGGCTCCTTTCATTCGGTCCACTCCAGCAGCAGCAGCAGCCACCCAGACGTGACTGAATATTCAACACACACACATGGAAATGGGAGCGATAAGCCCTCAGAGCTCGTCAGAGATCTGCAGACTGGCCTCTGATACGTGAACAGAACTCACTAACTCACATGGAAAGATCAACACTTAAACTCGCTGGAGGCGTGACGTCGCTGCTCTGTCATTGTTTCTCCACATCTCACCCATTGTGCTGTAAAATCTGTCTTGACTTCTGCAGCTATTTCGGTGTGTTTTGGGAAACCTCCCATCACAACGCTGTCCAGCGGTGGAACAATGATGCAGACTCTATTGAATGCAGACACTGTGGGCTCCAGGCTCAATCAACAAGCACCACTCATGGGAGAAGTCTTTGTAGTGCTTTGTGAACTGCACTGAGAGTAAATCGGTCCATTTTTCATCAGGCCGGATCAAAGGCGGCCTTCATCGCCTTCCCGTGAGACTGCTCCACTATTGATTTGAACAAACCGAGCCTCTGAATTTGGCCTGGGCACTGGTGAATAATTCCCTCCACTTTTTCTTTATGAGATGGATCATCAAAATTTAGTGCCGCCATGAGAAGCAGACACTAAAAACAGCTTGTGAAATGTGACGTCCCCTATTACACTTAATGCACAACATGGTGATTTAATTGGCAGCATATAATCACACACAGTATGTGGATGAAGCACAGGGCTCGTCATGTTCTCCCAGACGTGGATTAAAACACAGTGCTGGAGAAGTTTAAGGTGCTATTCGCTGCTTTGTGGCTCGACAGGGTTCACTGTGTGGAAAACACACATATGGGGTCTACATTAAGAGGCAACGCCATGCTGCATTAGGACAAAATTTATAGACTCGCTGTAAATCTCATTTAGCACAGCTCCAAGCTGGCTGCCTCAAACATAATTGTCACTGGGAATATTTTCCACAGAGTGACCTGTGCCTGGACCTGAGCTCCACCATGTCCTGTCCACTCCGGTCTGAGAGCTTCCTGGTCCTCCAGCGCCTTTAAGATGCTCCTGAGGTCACAGGTTCATCTGCTCTGGACCAGGACTGAACCACAGAGTCTGTCCATGTCCACAGAGACAGAGAAGCTCTGCGGTCAGTGTTCATACAGCAGAGCAGATTTATTTATCAGGTGTTTACCACCTCTGCCCTAAATTAAGAGCATACAGATATTAATGTTGCACATAGCTCAGCAGAACGAAGCGTCTTCATTCACTGGTGGAGACAAACAGCTGCTGATCATTCATCTCAGGAGGAATGACTAACTCCATCTACTAACCACTACGTCCAGCCTGAGGCACGAGCACACACACACACACTCCCGACACGCGAACAATGGAGGAGTTTCCCACGACTCCATCCCAGTTCAGCCATACTGGTTGACTTTCACTGCCTCCACTATCACAGCTCATCTGCAGTAAATCTACTGACTCATGAAGTGAAACCACAGAGGAGGTCACAGCACGGACACAGCAGGCATCTAATGCTGAAACTAATGCTGGACTAACACAGTGACCACCTCTCAACCCTACTGAACATCTCAGAGGAGAGTTCTCAGATTTTCACAGTGATTTTCTGGACAATCTGCACTAACTCTGACTCTGCTGGAGGACAAATGTTTCAAAGTTTGGATGCAGTGAAAATAAATGTGTTGTAGATGATTGAAGTCAAATTGTTGGGTTCAAGATTTGAAGTTTCTGTCCAAGGATCGTTTTTCACTCTGCTGTCACTAATGTGATTTCTCGTGAATTATGCATTGATAAAATGAATCCAAACTGAAGGACATTTGGCAGCAGAAACACAGATTTCTGAGTGTTTCCCTTGTGGCTACCTGCAGGTCCAGTCCCTCCACCAGGCTCTGTGTATACAGCTGGGGAGTCCATTTTCAGTTTCACCTCGTCCCTCCTTCCCTCCTTCTCTCCTTCCCTCCCCCTCTCTCTCTGCTACCTTGCTCCACTCCTCATCAGGAAATGTCCACGATCGCTCTACAAAGAAAGACTACTCTGTCCGTCCTGTGGGGACGCTGGGGGGAAGGGGTGGTATTTACTGCCAGATGTCTTCAGGCTCCCTCTGACAAACTCAACCCCCAAAGTGTTATATGTTCCCAGAAAAAGACCCCAGAGTTCTGTGGAGAAATAATTTGAGGGCTGGACGACTTTAATGTGGCGGCTCCAGTTCAAGATGGAGGGAAGCAAACAAGCAAACATGACAGGAGGAGACAAGAAGATGAAACTGAGTGGGAAGAAAACAGAAGATGAGTGTTTATGGCCGTTTTTTACACACACAGGAGAGGAGTGATGTGAATGAAATTAAAGGTCTTTCCTCTTCCTCACCGTCAGGAGGAAGAGGAGGTAGAAGGTTCCTCTGCTTCTCTGAGAAGTTGAGCTGAGGTGAACAGATATTAAATGTGTTCAGGTATATTTTCCATCACTTCCCACCAAACACATACCTCTGGCCTCTGCTCAAACACCCACTGTCTGTCTGAGCGGCTATGAGCCGAATCTGAACGCTCAGCGAGCTCTGAAGAGATGACCGAAGAATTTCAGACTTTTTAAGGAACTGCAGGAGCCCTGTCTTAGTCAAAGTGCATGTTTTAATATTGTGCAGTGGTGTCACTCATCAGTACACCAAGTGGAGAGCTAACAGGAAGAGGACAGGGACGGCAGTTCTAATCCCTGTGGAGGCCCTGCAGGGCAAACACCAGTGAGTCAGGCAGTTTAATATGTTTGTCTCATTGTCTGACCCGTCACATCCCTGGACATGTTGGACGTCACCTCAGCAGTGACGTTGATGAGTGGTGAGGGAAATAATCCCCTGTACCTTGTTTCAGCACCCTCTGGTTTCCCAAAGCCTGGACTAGTTCCAGCAGACCTCAGGTCCCTACAGACTGATCTGAGACCAGGACCAGACTCACCTCTCTCGCACTGCGGGCCAGTGAAACCGTAGACGCAGGCACATCTGTTGGGTCCGATGCAGCGTCCGCCGTTCTGGCAGCCGCTCTCACACACAGCTACAGGAAACAGAGAAACACACTCTTAACACACACTCTATCTCACTTTAACACTGGTGTTTCATTAAGCTTCACATGACTTTTAATCACGTCTTTTGTGTTCACATTATTTCGCTCTTTACTCTTATTTTGAAGTAACGCTTCCCCTCTCCTCTCAGGTGATGTCACTTCCTGTCCTTGTATTTTCCCTCCATCAGTGATTGTCTTCTGGTTAGTCTCCTGTCCTGTGCCAGTTCGTCTTGTCCTTGTGTCTGACAGCCAGCCATCATTTCCCTTCCTCATCACAGACAGTATCCGCCAGGTTTGTTCTTTTCCTTTGTAGATTTAGCTTTTGTTCAGTTTTGTTACTAGTTTTCCTCCTAGTGAGAGCTTTTTGCCCACTTTTTCTTTTCTACTTCCGCTCTGGACTGTCTCTATAATGTTGGCGTCACATGAGCGTTCCCACCCTCCACAGGTAAACTCTGTTAGCTCAGACAGCCCTGGTGCCATTTACATATCCTGTACATAGTCCAGCATCCAATGTAATACATTTTTTACATTTCCTGTTTACATTCCCAGTATTAATCCCTGTTGTAAATCCATACTCATGTTCATATTTGCATTTGTATATAAGACAAACTTTACTTATTTTCATATTATCCTTGTGCACTGAAAAGGGAGAAGCTCTACAATTTAGTTGTACAACTGTATAATGACAATAAAGGGCATCTATTCTGTTCTGTGGTTAGCACTGTTAGCACTGTTAGCACTGTTAGCACTGTTAGTGCCCGTGAGCCACCATCACCATGTTCCAGTGTAGAAATAAAATACTTTGGATTTTGAATTTAACACCTTTAAACATCTCCAGTTCAAATTCACTTAAAAAATCACCTGACTTCTGATTGGTCATGCTGGACCAATCATCACACGTATGAGGTCTAAATATAAAGACTTAAAGGAGGAAATATGTGTGGTATTTTTGCAGTGTCACCCAGGTGTGTGGAGCAGCAGATTTCACTCACGTTGTCCACAGTGACTTCCTGTGTAGCCCTTAGTGCAGGAGCACGAGTCCTCTGCACAGCTGCCTCCATTCATACACCTGACATTACAGGACTGAACTGTAGGAGAGAGGAAGAGGAAGAGGAGGGATGATGAGTGGTAAGGACATAAACAGACAAGTGTTAACAAGATTCACATGAAAAGTGATAAAGCAGCTCCTCTTATCTGACAACACAAGCTGTTAACAGGAACTGAAAACATGTGCTTTGAGTCAGAGACTAAATGTGTAATCAACCACACCTCGACTCATGCATCACATTAAAACCCATTTAAAGGGTTGTTTCCAGCACGGCCACTTGAACACATTAAGAGGCTTTTTTCCACTTCAGCTGGGTTTGCACAGCGCTGGTGTTTCTTTAGCAGCTTTAGATGAACAGATAAGCCCACAAAACCAGAGGTAGTCAAGCAGACTGGGAGTCGGTCATAAGTCGAGCCAGCTGTACGCTGCAGTCAGTCCGTCCGTCAGTCAGGAATTTGCTGAGAGGACAAGGAAACAGGGTGAGGGGGAAGAGGTGCAATGGCAAAGAAAATCCACACAGGATGCAGAGAGGAGTGACTGTATGAGAGAGGGTAAACAGGTATTATGGTGTGAAAAGAAACTAAGTGGACTTCCTCTCTGAGCCGACAGAAGATCATCTGTAGAAAAACAATCTCACTTCATGTTTCCCTGCATCCTTTTTTTCTTTCCTCGTGGCTCAATAGGATCTTTTATCGTCCTTTAGTCTTTCTGTGCCTTCATTTCTTCCTTCCTCCACTGTTCCCTCAGCGCCTCTTCTGTCTATATCTTAATCACAAGTTCAACATTAATTTCCTCTCTCTCTCTCTCTGTCTGGTTGTGTCTCTTTCTCTCTTTAACATCTCTGGCATACAGAGCTCAGCAGCAGAGGGGAAATGACTGGGCTTCCTCGTAGCTGAGGTTGTCTAATGACACTTTGTGAGTTTGCACTCTTGCCAAACAGGAGGCATTTCAGCCTCTCTAATCCACCCACTTATTCTGCCTGGACCCAAACACAATAACTATGACTTATGTGAGTCATGATGAGTGAATATACTCTGAGATATCTCTCCACTGTGTCTGTCCTCCTGGCAGATTACACAGGACACATGTCATGAGTCAAAACACAACAGCAGGATTCTTGGATGTGGCCTCAGTGTCCTTTCTGTAAATGTGAGGTGTAATTCACCGAAATGCATCTCAAGTCTTGAAGGAGTTCCAGTTTAACACTTGGCAGACTGCGTACAGATCTGGAAGAGGCAACTTTTGGTCTAGATTGTGTGTCATGGCAACATATGGTGATAAATTAAAGCAAATGGTTTGGGTTTAGAGGTGGTGCTCTGTTTTTCTTTCCGTCCCTTCCTCCTCCCACATTTCTTCTCTCATGGCCAACAATAGGAGCAGTGATGTGGAACCTGAACCATGATTACACTGAGTGATTTCAGGGTTCCTGCCATGAAACAGACTGTGGACGAAACCGTTACAGAAACACCTCCAAAGACGAGGGCAACTTTCAAACCAGAGCCCACAAACAGGGACCAGGATCCATGTGGACCAGGTCCCATGTGGACCAGGTGCCATGTGGAGAAGGTTCCATATGGACCAGGTTCCATGTGGACCAGGTACCATGTGCACCGTGTGGACCAGGTTCCATGTGGACCAGGTACCATGTGGACCATGTGGATCAGGTTCCATATGGACCAGGTTCCATGTGGACCAGGTACCATGTGCACCGTGTGGACCAGGTTCCATGTGGACCAGGTTCCATGTGGACCATTTGGACCAGGTTCCATGTGGACCAGGATCCATGTGCACCATGTGGACCAGGTTCGATGTGGACCAGGATCCATGTGCACCATGTGGACCAGGTTCCATGTGGACCATGTGGACCAGGTTCCATGTGGACCAGGTTCCATGTGGACCATTTGGACCGGGTTCCATGTGGACCAGGATCCATGTGCACCATTTGGACCAGGTTCCATGTGGACCAGGATCCATGTGCACCATTTCGACCAGGTTCCATGTGGACCAGGATCCATGTGCACCATTTGGACCAGGTTCCATGTGGACCAGGTTCCATGTGGACCAGGATCCATGTGCACCATTTGGACCAGGTTCCATGTGGACCAGGTTCCATGTGGACCAGGATCCATGTGTTTTTTTTCTGCATCAGGATGGAGACAGCAGAAGGAGGAGGAAGCTAACAAGCCCGTTTGGAAACAGAAGGAGGTGATGTCACTGGTTAACCTCGCCCGCCCCCCCAGGTGAAGAGAGATGGTTCGTTCCAGTGACCTCAGTCTGGAGAGCTGCACCATTAGAGCAGCAGGTAGGGGGATGTGTTGGGTGCGGCACCACAATGCACCTCTGTGCTCCGGTGTCGCCGGCGAGCCGCTCACATCTGGGTGTTTTTTACGAGAGGCTGCGAAACACAGGAAGTCCAGGCTTGTGTGTGTCTGATGGAAAACTGAGGAGCTTTATAGCTGTTTAGTCCTGCTTCATGCTCTCCTCAGTTTGAGCAGGGATGAACGAAACGCAGAGACTTCTTTCCATCGTCACAGCGCCAGCTTAGAGCCTCACACACATCATCGAAGTTCTGGTGAATTATCTGACTATTTATTTGCTAACAGACGTCGTAGCTAACAGGATGGAGTGTTAGTCTGTGGTCAAGATGGACGAGCCTGAAGTGGCTTCTAATTAAAAAAGGCCTCTCTGCGTTCCCAGGACTCACTAATGCTCCCAGTCAACAGCCAATGGAAGCCTGTCATTCTAGACACAGCTGTTTCTCAGCATTACAGCAAGACCGCCCGTGGTAATGATTTTGTAATTATGGTTATAAAGATGACCCCGTACGATCCTCAGCACAGCTGCTCCGCTCTAAACTGTCAGTGTCTGTTATTATGAGGGCGACTCGCAGCGTGAACCCTCGCCGTCTGGGAACCGACATGTGACTCCAGGTTATCAGGAAATACGACTCATGCAGTTACTCAACCACCTCGGCTTTTCGAACTTTTCTATTTCGGGAAAAGGCCGTCCACAGAAACACATGCTCGTATTGTTGAACTGGCAAATGGCAAAGATTCCAGGAAGAGTCATAAAAGAAATGGTAGACGACCATCTGTGTGGACACAACGATAATCACAGACACGTGGTACAAGTAGAAAATCACAAATGTGTTGCTGGTTTGTTTTAACCTCCACATTCCACAGGCGAGATGTGAGACATGAAGCTGCTATCTATAACCAGGGTGCTACGATCAGGCCGTATAATTAAGGCAGTGGAAATTGGTGTTTCCAAACGGATCTCCATGGAGCTGCAATTTGCTTCCAACTGCACTGAATTACCCTGTTTAATAGGAGACTCTGTCCAAAAGCTGGAGATCTACGATGAGTGTTTGACTTCTCTTGGCCTGATGTCTTGAAAACAGTTTTCAGCTTCATAATTTGTTACAAAAAAAAAAGAGGGAGCATTGATGAGTGAGAATTACTAGAATTATGACGTCTGCGGGCATTTCTGGAGGAGACGGCTGACTTTTACTAAAGAAGGTGACCTCTACAGTCCATTCACTCACGGCTGTAACTTCATCTCAAGCCGTAAAGCTGTTTGACCTCTGACCTTCATGAACGCCGCCAGAGAGGCCAGAGGAAGATCTTTGGCAGTGACGCAATCTTAACAGCGCACTGAAACACACTTCCTACATACTACTCATAGAACAATAAAGCTGTCTGTGATAATCCGCCTCTTACTGTACCTCGGTAGCTCCCCGCCGCCTGTAAACCTGCTGAAACGCCCTTCATAAATCCCAGCTGAGGAAAGCTGAGAATCACAGTGTGACGATCGACTCTGCTCGGCTCGGCACTCTAATTTATCACTTTGCTTTCTAGCTCGGTTCCTGCCCCTGAGGAACATGACCTCATAGCTCTTGCCAAAGCCCTGACTCTGCAGGAGATCTGCATCCTGCCATTCCTTCCTCCAGCCTCCATGCCCTTCCTCACTTAAGGCTGGAGCGGTTCCTGCTTTGGGTTGCAGCCAGCTGATGCTCACTGTGTTACCTTATGTGTGTGTGAGTACTGTCTTGTTAGTATAGGAGTGTGAGTGTGTATCTGTCACTGTGAGGAGAATTATGTGTGTTTAAAGGAATGTGTGTGTGTGCAGAGAGTCTGGCAGGACCAGGCGTGACTGATGAGCTGGCTAAAGCACACTGCACGCTACTTAACACACACATGGGCACATAGTCTGCACGCTCCCACAGTGGTGCTTAACAATGTTTTCTGCACATATTAACTTCATGTTTAAACCCTGAACACACTGCACTAATCTCACTAAGACGAACGTGATTTCACACACACACACACACACACACACACACACACACACACACACACACACACACAAAGGCCAGCAGACTGAGGCGGGCAGCCAGACTCTCTGCTTTAATCCTGACAAACCCTGTGACCTGCAGCCTGTCGACCAGGCCTGGGACTCTACACTAACATTACTGTGGCTCCCACGAGAGGAGGTGGAACCACTGCATGTGGATGAGAAGGAACTGAAGCTGTTCAGTATCATTTCATCAGCAGTTTGGGCCAATTAGCACAATCACACAGTGAAGTCAGGCTTGGAGCCATTTTGAGCAATAAAGGGAATATACTATATCCATACAGCCAGGCAGTCAATTTCAGCACCACTGACACAATGATCCACTGGACTATTCAGACAGTCCTTGTGTACATTAAATAGTAAATGAGTATCAAATCAAATCCTCTCCAACAAAAAGCTTTTTAAAATCAAATTTTAAATCTGCTTATTCTCTTTCTGGTGCAGAAGTTAGATCTGTCTGAACCTACAGCATAGCTTAGCACAAAAAGAACTGAAAGGAAGCAGCTAGCCTGGCTCTGCTAAACAAATACCCACCTATCAGCACCTCTCAAGCTCCAAAGGCCCTCACAGCTACTTTGAGGTGTTTGAGAATATTGAGTCACATAAAAGCAGCATTCACAACAATACAGCAGTCCCTTTGATGAAAGTGATGCGGTATTAGCCTGTTGCCTCATCCCGACGGGGTTTGCACTGTTACTGACCTCCTCCTCCTCCTGCTCCACAGCTGGGCGACAGCTGGCCGTTCGAACAGGTACACATGTTGGGTCTGGAGCAGAAGCCATCGCCACAGGAGTTCCTGCAAATTGCTGGTGAAAGGGAGAGGAGGGTTTAATTGGTTCAGTTGGTTTCATGACTTCATTAGAGCTCCACCTCTTTGTTATCTCCTCCACTGGGACTTGAGGGATCGTTTCACTATAAAGAGGATTTTAGGATGGAGGAACTTACGGACAATACACTGGTTCCCTCCCGGCAGAGTCTTCCAGCCTGGACAGCAGTATGAGTGGAAACGAGAGCCGCACACATTGGGCCTGACGAGACGAGGAAACAAAGAACAAACAGTCAGCCAGACCTCCTGAACAGTTAGGAGGGATATTTAGTGAGCTGGCCAGGACCCGAGGGCCTTCAGCCTCTCACTGTAAACACAACAAACTCTGCCACAAAGTGATGGATGGAGGGATTTTCAGACAGAGGAGGAGGGGAAGGAAACAGAGGGGGGGCTCCAGCATTTTGTTTTCATTCAAAGCTGAATTTAAACTTGGAGGAACAGGATGTATAAAGTCCTCCTGTCTGCTAAATTCCACGCCTGGCTGGGTAATATCCAGCTCTGCTCACTAAACTCAGATCCTCATTGGTGGAGAGCCTGCAGTGAACTCTGACCTGTCTGACAGATGTAAGAGTCATCTATGGAGGTTTGAACACTCTGACAGGTTAACCACAAAGTTTTCCTCTGAGGAGATGAATAAACCACATCTAGAGAGGACGTCTGAGGTCTGCAGCTGCTTTTCACACTAATGCACACCACTTTTATCTCCCATCAAAAATTAAACACATACCTTTGACTCTGTTTATCTACACATGGATGCATCAATCCCAAAACCAAACCCTTTTACTGTCAGGAAGTGTGTGTGTGGGTCAGTGTGATGCTGCATGAAGCTCTGTGGTGCCACTAATGATGCCCTCAGTGTCCTTTCAAATGTACAATGACGATTATTTCTGTGGTCATCTGTGTTTGCTGATGACATGACCTGTCATCTGAGGGGTCTCTTTAGTCCAGATAATAATTTAGGACTGTTTAAAGTAATGACCTGTTGTGTTTGTAGAGATGACAGAGGATTGCTGGAGAGTGAGACAACAACTTCTAAAGTTCAGAGACAGATTTAAAGACAGATTATTATGGGAGATATTCTGACCGTGATGCAACTGAATTAATTAATTCATTAATTTCAATCATCTGTCAAACACTAGAGGTCGAATTCTGACATCACCACAGATACTTTTTCAGTTCCTCCAGAGACACAGAGGACTTCTTATAAGTCCGGGTCGTCCACCTCAGGACAGGTAAACTGACATGCGTGTATGAAATGAGAAGACCAGAGCATGCAGCGTGAAACAGGCGACCTTCCTCTCCTCCTCACCAGACGGTATCCGTAGTAACCGCTGGGCTGTCACCAGGGAGATGACAGCTGGGGTTTGAATCTCTGATGGCTGGAGAGCAGAACACACCTCCAAGCACATTACCAGATGGCACAAGGAAACAGAGGGATGGACAGGTGGGCAAGTTAAAAATAAAACAGGAAGTAGAGGAAAGAACTGAAACAGCTTTAAAGTGAAAGTGTGAAGGGATGAGAGGAAAGGTGGTTATGAAGGAAGGAGGATTGGATGGTGGTGGGAAAGGAGCAGAAGATCAGTGGGAGAGAGAGCAAAACAAGTTAATGTTGAGAAGAGGAGGAGGAGGAGGAGCAGAGATATGGAAATGGAGGAGAGAGCAGCATAAAGCAGGAAGAGGCCAGATCCTCGGCGGGGGATGAATTTCTGGGGCAAACACACAAACCGAACTGAGCATCAGCATTCCTTAAGTTAATGAGCAGTGGACCCAGTGTCGTCCCTGATCTGTTTCTCCACAAAGAGCTGAAGATTTTCCACAGTTACAGACCTCAGGATGTCAATATATGAAGAATTACAGGGGTTTGACCCTGAGGTGCTCTGGTTTGTTATCCTTCCTCTCTGAGTCGCTGCTCCAGGTCACAGCCTGGTCTCCGATCACAGAGACGAGGCTTTACAGGATGAACTGAATGAAAGACAGCCATAAAATAAAGAGTTTAAGCCTCGGGGGTTTTCCTCAATATTGAAACGTCCTACTGTTCTCAGGGATCAACCTAAAGGAGATTTACTCTTCTGTGGCCACGTTGCCTTTGAAGCTGTCGGCTGGCCTGAGGATCGCTCATTAACTGCCATTAATAGTAATAAAAGGAAAATAACTGCCACCTCACTGCCGCTGAGTTAAACATGAAGGCAAACCAGAGCTCAGTATGTAAGATATTAATTTAACCTGCCTTCAAGAAACTCAATCAATTGGATTAGTTTAATAAATCTAATTTCACCTATTTCAGTTTTACTGCTTTTCTTATTTCTCATATAACAGTAAACTGAATATGTTTGGGTTGTGGACAGCTGGTAGATAAAACAATCATTACGTATTAGTTTCATGAAAATAAACTGCATGAGTCACTTATGAAAATAGTAGGTAATTATTAGCGGTTTCTTTGTAGTTTCACTTTGTTTTTCAAAGAGCTTTAAAATTAGAAACAGCCAAATCAACAAGTGATGCAGCTGTAGCCTGGGGCTCAGCTCGCCATGCAGGAATCCACAGGGTCAAAGGTCAAAGCAGTTCAGAGCAGCCGGCCTCCGCTGACCCTCCAGGAAGGGCAGCACCGTGGAAAATAACCGAGGACGCTCTGTTTTGTTTCCATAGCGACACAGACCAGAAGTTCACAGTTGTTAGGGTTCCAGGTCAGGTGTCTGTGCCCGTGTATGTGTGTCCATGTACTGGTCAAAGGTCAAAGGTCATGTGCCTGCTATCTGACCCCCTCAGGAGCTCTGACGTACTGCTGCCTCCAGCAACACCTGGCCTGAGCTGCCCTATCAGATGGAGGCTAGGCTACGTTCAGAGAGTGAACTACAGATGGAGATAAGGCTGATGCTTATCAGTCAGCAGTGAGATATTTACTCAAAACAATGAAAACATGACAAAAATTCAACTCAGCATTCTCAGTGAGGCTGTTTTTGTTCTGCTTTAACGTGTGCAGCAGAAGTAAATCAAACAGGAATAATGTGATGTGATGCCTTTATGTGCACTAAAACAAAATGTTTTGTCACTGTGGGCAGAGACGTTACATGCGGTCAGTAAACTGATGACTAAACCGTTTCCTACAGTAGAAAGATAATCCTGTCTTTACTGCCGGCTCATACAGTGAGAATAAAACGCAGACACATAAAAACCTAAAATGGAAACTAATGCACATAAAACAGAAATAGTTCTCTCAATTTCATATAAATAATACTGTGAGACTTTTTCCTTCCTTCCTCACATTACATACATTTTTTTTCTATCACCCATCCACCCATCCTTCCATCATCCATCCTTCCATCCATCATCCTTCCTTCCTTCCTTCCTTCGTTCCATCCTTCCATCCATCCATCCATCCATCATCCATCCATCCATCCTTCCATCCATCCATCCATCCATCCATCATCCATCCATCCATCCTTCCATCCATTCATCTATTCTTCCTTCCTTTGTTCCATCCTTCCATCCTTCCATCCATCCTCTCCAGATTGAGCTTATGCCAGGACAGACTGTAAACTGTCCAGGCCATCAGGGTGGTACTGACATTATCCTGGAAAGGACCAGAGCAACTCTTTGCTTTAGAGTTGAGTGTCTGCCCAGTTAGCCAGCATCCAAGGCAGAGCTGGGTAAACTGGGCCAAACTGGACTAAATTAATAAGCTGGGTGGCAGCAAAAAAAAAACTTGGCTGAATACTGCAACTCCAACATAGAAGAAAACCTATTAAACTATAAATATTCAACTCTTTTAGTTGGTCGGGAGTTTGAAAGCAAGAGAAATGCTCCTCTGGTTCAACCAACCAGACGGTCGATCACCCATCGAGCAGCGCAGGCCAGCCAGCCTGAGGTCTGATCTGATACCGCCTTTGAGTGGACCGACGCCAGACTGCAGTGTGGGAGCCAATAAATCAGAGTCAGTCAGCATCAGAGCCAGAGCTACCAGAGACGGGCCAGGGGATATGGAGCTCTAGCCAGTAAATAAACATTCACCCCAGCCCAAGGCCGCCGTAATGACCATCATTAACCTAACCTCCCTCCATCTCCCACACGGAGAATCTGTGAAACCCAAACTGAGTTAGTGACAGTCCACTGCAAGCTTCAGATGAAGGAACATGTGGTCCTCAGTGACTCCTTCACCTCCTGCAGCTCCTGTCCACAGGTTTGAGAAAGACGACTAGTTCTGCCTGTTTCCAGATGATCTGTGATCATTTTCAGCCAGCGACACTCAAACAGTAACTGAAAATAGATTCAACACATTAGAGCTATTTGTTTTGGCCGACACAAGGGAGGAATAACTCAAGAGACAGTTACCAGGCAACACCTAGAAATCTGATGAAAATAGTGAAAAAGATCCCGAACGTGTGTGGTGCTCATGCTGGCCTGCAGCCCAGCGTGCAAACACAACCTTTCAGCCTCACCACTCCAGGGATGTTGTGTAACCTCATCACCTATTTACTTCAGTAAACAAACTACCACTACATGAGCGTTTCATTCCTAACACAGCAGTGTTTCCAGAGCTTAACAGTGTAATGGAAAAAGTCTGCAGGCTTACATGTTCTCATGAAATCACACAACTTGATGGGAATAATGTGGTATTGTGCAAGGCCTCCTGGTTTCCTCACTCTGTCCTCTGCTCACTGTCTGCTAAGACAAACTGTGAATGTGAATTATAGTTCAGTCAGAGCATGTATTTAATGTTTTGGGATCAAAGCCAGTGACCTCTTTGTGGTTGGGTGGGTTCTTGATGGGTCAGACAGCATCACTCTGTCATGGCGGACATTAGAAGAGATTTTGGTGTAAAACGCCTCCTTTGAGACGTGCAGAGAGACGGTTTTCTTTATTGAACATGGATAGATGCCTTCCATATTAATCAAAATGAGCAGCAGGGCAGATAATTCTGTTTCTGACTCTGGAGATGTTGTTAGAGAAAACAGCAGAGAGTTTCTATCTCTCTTCTTCCTTCTTTCCTCATGTGCGCTGTCTTCCATACTTCTGTTATTCTCTCTGCTGCTTTGTCACCTACAGCAGTGAAACAAATGCCCCTTTTCATACGCCCCCCTTCGGGTGATACCAATACCTCATTTCCTGTGGCTTGGCACCGGGGGAACCATAAGCTGGGACAGATGGAAGTCTGATTGGAATAACTGATGCAGACACTGAAAACGGGCCCCAACAAAACATCCTTTGTTTTTCAAGAAGTGGCGAAATATACAGTGAACTCTGCAGGAGGTGAGAGGTGATGCCTGCAGCTCATTTCACTGGATACTCCCCTCCTACACACACCTTTAAAAACACATGCATGTATGTTCATATGCACACACACACACACACACAGCTCCCTACAGCAGTCCTCCTGAGCTACTTTCTCCAGCTTAACGAATAGACTCAATGGAATTTGGGTCATGCTTTTCACTCATCATCCCATCATGAGATGTACAGAAAGCTGCTTTTTCCCCTCCTTTCCCATGAAAATGTCGATTTGCTGTAAATACATGGGGAGATTTCAGCATGGCAAGCTGCCCGTTAAGGTCGAACATGTGCTGTTTTTGAGAAAACAATGTGGTAGTATTCAGTGGCATAATTTGGTATAAGGCAAGCTTGGCCTCTGCCCAGAAAGCACAGCAGTTGAAAGAGAGCTGCCAGGAAAGCGAGAGGGGAAAGCCATTTGTATTTTAAACCTTCTCCAGAAGTAAATGCCCTGAGCTGAGGATGCAGAACCAGACTCAATAGATCTTTCTTCCACTCAGCAGTCTCCTCATGAATGCTTCTGCAGCGTCATATGAATAAAATCAATCCCTACCCTCTCAGCGTCTCCTGGCCACGGCGTCGGACTCGCTGCACCTCTCTCTGGTCCACGGTGCCGGAGAAGCGGCTGGCTTGGTACGGTCCAGTGCCAGTTTCACCAGCGTGCACGTGGGACGCCGTGAGACACATCGCCGCCCATCCCAGCAGCACCTGGGCCAGCTTCCCTGATCCCATCGGTCGGCCTGGCTGTCCCTCCAGACGTAGCTTCTCCCTGTTACCTCTCGCTCTCTCTGACTCTCTGTTCAGCGTTTGGACCCAGGCTGAGCACAAGGATGTGGACCTGGATCCTGATCAAAGGTCCTGATGTGATCTCCAGAGTAAAGGGCTGCACAGGAGAGGACAGAGAAACACTTTTTAGTGACACAGCAGATCCAGGATCTGTTTGGTCTGACTTTGTGCTCGCCATCATTACATATATTTCTTGCTCTTAAATGTCTATTTATCACTTTAACATATTTGATGAAATTGTCTTGGCGAACAGGAAATGAAAGGCTCTGATAATCAGGTATCTGTGACTGTGGCAGGGATTTAATTAGCCTGCTGAGTGGATGATGATTGATAATGAAATAAGTGACTCTACCACAAACTGTTGGCTTGACAGCTGTGAGTACTAACAATAGCCATGTTCATGGTTTACATGATTTATGACATGTTCATAATGATAATTGGGGGAGGAGGCACGAACACTCTGCTTTCTCTACTTTAAACTTTCAGTTTCTCTGTTTCCATACATGATTTAATGCATGACTAATTCATGTTTACTGGTTATTATAACAACAGTAGTTAATGAGCTCTGCTCCCTGCAGAGGCAGCACACCATCCCTGGTTATAAATCGCTGAGCCAACAGACCAAATCAATTTGACCCTTACAGCGAAAATCCTTCTCAAACATTTTCCAGCCCTGAAATTGTCTGAACAAGATGCAGAAGAGTTTCTCTTGTGAAATGGTTTGCAGTGCAGTTACCCACTGATGTGATTTTTCTGTTTGTGACATGCCTGGTGGTTATATTGAGGAAAGAGAAAACATATGAGTGGAAGGGGGGGGTGAAGAAGAGCATGCAAGGAAATCAAAGAGACACTTAGGTTCTGACTTGCAGCAATCTGTTTTCACTGTACTGCACTTCAGAGTAGTTTCATCAGTGGTTCAGACATCCTGCATGACGACAACACAGAGAGAGAAGACACTGACTAATTAAAGACGTTAGAAACACAGAGGAAAGAGTCCGTGCAAACAATGGCTTCAGTTTGAAGGGTCAGGAGCTAAAATGGTTGGTGACACTGGATCCTAGAGGGAGACAGAGAGAGGTAGGAGGGGGTGACTCACATTTACTACATACTGTATAAGACGATGGGAGGAAACACAAGCCAGTTACTCATCCAGTTAAATCGCTCCCATCATTGTTCATTAGTTATTTAAGGAATCTGACTTTCGAAATAAAATTATTCAGGATTTGTTGATCCACGCATATCTTAGTCCTGACCGCATTAACCTGAAAAACATGCAGAGTCCAAGTGAAGTGGACATGAGGTTTATTTTCTCTTCATTACAGAGCACAGGTCTAACAGTGAGCTGAGGGCCCCTGGTGATATATAACCTGAGCAGACTGAGCCAGGGGCCCGAGCACATTACATATTATCTGGGCTGGACAGAGAAAAGAAAATAAATATGACTCCTATTAACTGTGAAGGAAGATGAGAGATAGATGAGCAGTGAACTCGATCATGCACAGAACAAAATCCTGGAAGACACTGAATATAAAAGACACTAATGTGATCATAATTGCATGTAATTATCCCGTATTTCACAATGAAAGTATTTGAATGTGTGTATGCCTGGCACAGCTGCAGTAGTAATCTATTAGTAAACCAAAGGCATATTATGGCCCCAGTTATTAAAACAGAAAAAAATATTTTCCACTCAAAGACAAAAAGTTGGCGTGCAGAAGTGAACAGAGGCGGGATCAATGGAGAACAAAAGAAAAGGCTGATCAATGTGTGCAGAGAAATAAGACTGATCAATAAATCCTTCATCAGTCAGGGATTATAATCTCACTTAATGTTTGTAAAGGAGGATTATTACTGAAGCAGTAAGCACATAACAGATAGTAAATGTAAAAATAAAAGTTTTACAGACAAGATGAGAGAAAGTTTATGAATGAATCAGCTCCTGGACAAATAACACATTTCTATCGATACTTTCTACCAAAGTTTATCCAAAGCTTGAAAGGAGAGAAGCGAATCCATCAAACCGTTAAACGGTTTTCCTCCTCACGGAGTTTCTACCGTTAAAAAAATCAACCTTCACCGAGATCAGACCTGCATGCACTGAAACTACAGTCACAATCAAAGCCATTGATAAGCTGATCTGCAGTCAGCGGATCGATAATGCAACACGGTACCTTCAGCAGCTGCACAGCTTTCAGCGTCGAGGAGCCCAGAGCTGGAATTTCAGACAGGATATGAGCTCCAGAGAGGAATATAGAGCTGCAGCCTGGTGAGAAAAAGAGGAAAGTTAGGGAAATGCCCTGCAAGGAGAGAGGGGAGGGGATAGAGGGGGGGCTGCAGGACAAACCCACATTCCTGCAGATCCTCCAGTTGTTCAGCTCTGCTGAGCAGATGAAGCCTCAGGACTTTACTTCACCATGAACACCAGAGTGAGCCAATAAGAGAGTGATCAGGAATCAGATCACATCCCATAATACCTGAGCAGCTCTAAACGCTCCTGCTCTGCAAACACTCCTGCTGTTTGCTGCCTTGTGAGTGACACATCCTTGTGCTTTGTTGCCACAAGTGCTGATAGGAAGTCAGCGCTGGGTGGTATATTGGTGAGGACAGCTGAGCACATCTCACATGTTTCTGCCTCCATTTCACCACCCAACAGAAAAAAAGTGTAGCAGAGAGTCCTGATGAAGGTTCATGAAAAAGCTCAGAAACAGTGGTGATCCTCACATTCAGGGACGTCTGTCGACGGACTGACTTACTGCTGCTGAGAGAAGCTGCTCTGCTTTTGAAGGAAAAATGATGGGGAAAATGTGGACTGAGGGATGAAGGCTGAAGGCCGCCACTTGGAAACATCTGTCCTGCCGTCATGTCAAACATCTGTCTAGCTCCTTTGAACCTGTGAAAACTTGATAAAGTGTCACTTTAGTGCCAAAAGTGTTTTCCCTCTACATGGTATAGATTATATATGGATGTGAGGAAGCCTTTAAACCTTCTGCTGCTTTGAGTTTTTATCCATGTTTGCTGATCAGCACTGATTTCATAAAAAAACGCTCAGCTAACCCGTCATGATTGGGCCAGCGAAAGCAGAGCAGCATTTGGAGGTTCGAGTGTTTCTTCAGACATGATGAACCTCCTCTTTGTTCACACAGCGGGTCATAAATACCTTTTTAGACACAATAGGGCGTTATGTAGACCTGAAGGCTCTGTGTAAATATCAGCCCGATGATCCTCACTGTGTTTTGCTGTAGTGTCTTCAGACAGTTTTCAAGACAAGCATAAAGAAAGTTGGGTAATCACAACCACGTGCATGACGCTTTTGTCTCTACAGGACTTGGCATGGTGTAAATTTACCAAAGTGAACGAGGGCGACTGGGGTTTCCGGAGAAGAGATGATGTAAAACCGCTTTTAATCATCAGGGGAATGCGTTTAAATTTTACATGAAAACCTGAAAATTTCCACATTGTGTTCATTGATTAAAGTGATTTAAACACGTAGCTGCGCTCCCCTCACCTCCTCAAACCTCCCTCTCTTCTTCTTCTTCCTGTTGAACATGGCGATCAGTGGGGATGGCGAGCAGGCTGCAGAGTCCTGCAGGATGATTTGTGGAGTGCTGCAGAAGCTCTGAGGGAGTCTCAGTCTCACACTGACACCATGAAAGACGGGGATGGATGGGAGTAAAGAATTAAACCCTGGAGGAGTTTGGAGCTCAGGAGTGTGTCCCCCCTTTTTCCTGTCTGTCCTCCCTCTCTCTCCCAGCAGTCCCTCCCTCTCCCCTCTAAACAGAACCACATTTCTTCAAGCAGTGCTCTGGCTTCAGTGTCTGTGTGCATTGTGCTTTCAGAGCCCAGGGAAATACTTTTCCTGCCCCCCTTTCCCCTCTTTCTCTCGTCTCCCATCTCTACACATTTGTATACACATATGTAAACTCTCACATGTCGACCTAGATACATGGTCAGAGCAGCACCGAGAGCAGAGTTTATTCATGCTGTGAAGGAAAAGGATCCCAGTCCTGTGGTGACTACTCAGACTCAGGTTGATAAAAGCTCACAGACCAGATCTTTGAGCCCAGGAGGAGCAGGAATGTGGGGCTCGGTCGAGCTCGGGATCCCTCTTGGAGCTCAAATTGTATAAAAGATGACAAGCCAGTACAGAAACCAGATGAGGGTTGCTTTGTCCTCACATGAACACATAGTTACAGACTTTTACATTTAAACTCACTCATAAACCCGCCCACCCTTTAGGACCCACCCCTAACACAGACTCCATGTGCCGGCCTTCATTGACAGGATCGATGGAGCGACTTTTTGTCCACTCTTATATCTGCTCTACTTTAATTCCTCTTGTGTGCAAACTGACTTTACTTGGCAGTAAACTTGTTTCTGATTCTGACTCTCTTTAGCTGGACTCTTGAAGCCTGACCTCTGACAGAAAGAACCAGGGGAGACCACCAGAGCCTGAAGGGGGCTCTCAGAGTCTCTAGCCCAGCCAGGACAGCCTTCACTGGGCCAAATCACTTCCATGACAGCCTCTCAGCAGGGAGAGATTCATGGCCAGGATTAGTCATAGCGCTCTGCCGTCCTCAGGGGTGAACCGGTGCGAATGTGGGTCACTGACAGCAGTAAGAGTTCATGTCAAAAGATTTCATTTGTTTCCACAACATGTTTTTCTATATGAGGCTGATTATCCCTGCAGGAGCAGCGTGCATGGATTACACGCAAAATTCATGATAAAACAAAAAAATAGATTAAATAAGAATACCTCTGTTCAACTTTGGACACACACCAATGAACCAATGAGTGTGAGGCGCTGAATATACTTCTCCAACTGTGTAATCTAATACATTATCCAACTCCGTAATCAACTCCGTTGGTGCACCCCTGCTGTGAAATGTACGCCTTAATATCGCAGACAAACACAGGGGAAAATACGATTTTATGATTTAATTATTTGTGAGGGAAATAGAAGAGAGGAACATCGGTTGCTTACAGTCTTTAAAGCTCCTCTAAAGAGAGAAAATAACAGATGTTCTTCTCAACACAAAATTGCATAATAGCGAACACAAACCAACAACTTTCGGTATGATCTGTGGAAATAATTACTAAATGAATTAAATAGATTTTATTTATGCAAGTTGAATGTATTTGACTTGACTTTCACAAGGCAGGGCGAGGGGCTGCATTTCACGACAGGGTGCAACTAGGACAAGGACCAGTCACAGCCTTTGTCATCTCCGTCTTCCCTTGACGGAGTGATGGACTGTTAAAAAATATTTTATGTGCCCGGAGAGGACGGAGAGGTTCTCCGGCTACGTAGAGGGCTCTCTGTGTCTACGTACAGCAATTTACGGAGTACTACAAATTGACCTTTAGCTGGTGGTTTTACTGAGTAGTGGGTAAATCAGCTGTCAGTGGAGATATAATGATGTGTCAAAAATGATAAAATGAAATAAAATGAGAAAGAAGAGCTTAAAGAAAAAGACACTGAGAAAAGTGAGCAGTTTTTATTATTTATTTCATTTATTTATTTATTTTGAAGTCAAATGAGGCAGAGATGACAAAGCTTCCTGGAGCTTCGAAGCCTCAAATAGTGGAAAAACCCTGAAATCCTCTTGTTTGTGTACATCACTGGCTGTTACTGGTCCCATTTTCCACACTGGGTTTATTCGCGCTCTATGGCTCGTAGTGTGTTTTGGCAGAGGGCGGCCTGAAGGTCATGGGAGTGTGTGTGTGTGTGTGTGTGTGTGTGTGGAGGTGTGTGTGTGTGTGTGTGTGTGTGTGTGTGTGTTAAGGTGGAGCTGAGGGATCAGAGCTTGGTTTCGTAGTGTCATCCTGGTCTTGGGGTTTGTGGTCAGGTTGCAGTGTGACCTGGTCTAGAGATGATCCCAGCTGGGTCCCTGTGGTCCGCTGGTGGTTTTTCCCTGGAGGGATGAAAATATGATCTCTGCACCACAAACATGAAGACACACAAGACAAACTTGTGCTGATTTTTTTCCTTAGTTCAGTTCTCTGCTCCTTCCCTCTCCTGCCCGTCCTCCACCCTACCTCTTCCTCCATGTTTCTTTCGGTCGTTTCTCGCCTCACCTTACCCGGAGCGCCGCTCTGCTCGGCTCCAGCAGACCTGGCCTCGTGCAGCTGTGCTGCCTGGTGATGCAGTGGGACAGGAATGCAGAACTTCAAAGTACAGCACGAGCGCAGACAAAGAATAGTAGTGTTCAAGGAAGGATGAGAAGATGTGATCTCATTAAACAGCACACGAACACATTGGTCCATTTATGTGAGGTTAGTCCTGCTGAGGATGAGGAGGAGGAGGAGGGAAGACCTGCCTCACCAGAGGCGTACACGTGATGTCGCTCCCCAGAGGTTCGGCCTCGGCGAAATGACTGTTAAAACATACAGTGGGATGCAGAGAGACTTTGGGTTTTAGTGAGACTTTCTGGAGAGGAGCTCTGAAATTCCATTAGCCTTGTAACTGCAAAAGACAGAGGGGCCCCCGAAAAAAGAGAGAGGAATGAAAAGAGAAAAGAGGCAACGAGAGAAATGTAGTGAGATTCCAAGAGAGCGGAAAGAATCCTCAGACTGCTCGCTAACAGTTTGAGAGGCTAATGGATTTCAGATGTGGACGACGTCTCTGTATTTTCAAAGGAGCATAAAACATTCGCTCTCACAGGAATCCAAACAACGGCTGGAATCTACAGCCTGGAAATTCACAAGAGCTCACAACTGTGTGTTTATTTCATGTTCGCTCAAGTTACAGATATGATGTGTTTTATGTATTATTATAACTCTTTTTTTTAAAATCACCTTTAGTTTTTGGGTACTGGTGGGTGTGTTTTTTTTCTTTGGGAGTGCAGTAATGGGGCTGGGCAGGGTGCTGTGGTGTTTTCCTTATTTCCTGTTCAAACCTTGGGGGAGCTGTGAGCTCATTTCTCGCTCCAACTGTAAAGATCACTGTGGGGGGAGGACGGGCACAGGCTCAGGGCTACGTTTAGTTTATATACCACTGTGCTGTGCGTGCAATGAATATACAGCTGCAGCTAGCCGCTTAGCTTAGCTTAGTGAGACTGGAAACAGTCTCATTCATTTCATCATTTCATCATTTAATCTGAAAAAAAAACTGAGACATGAAAAAAGTTGTCATTTTATGCCTTTAGATCATTTCCTGGCTTTTCCTGGATGCTCTTCTGGTTGCCAGGCAACGGGATAACCAATTAATTAGTCTTCATCCTGATGATGGATGGATGGATGGACTCAATACAAACTGTGTCTTAGACTATAAAGCTTTATGAAATCATAGTCTCAGTGAACATGCTCTTTCTTTAACAGTGGGACGGATGGATGTGGAGCTCCTGACGGGCTGAAATAGAAGTTGTGAGGACATATTATGTGGAACAAAAAGCTCTACTATCAGACCATCTGCCATCCTCACATCCAGCAATAAAGAGTCACATTTTATCCTGATTAATTCTCTGACAGAGCTGCTTGTTTTCAGACATGCTCTCCTGCAGCTGATCAGCATTCATGATCACAAAATCAAACTAAAATCCATTTCTGAATTCATATTTGTGGTTTAAAAGTTACACAGTGTGACTGCGTTGCCTTAAAGCCCCTTAAAGCTTCTATTGTGGATATGAGGTGTGGTCCTCTAAACATGACTGATGCCACTGGGTTAAAAAGGGTAAAAACCGAAGCCTAGCACTTTATTTTCAAACAATCCATCAATCAAAGTATAACTTTGATATCTCATTCCTCTTCTTCTCTAAACATGTTTTCATATGTTGGCCATAAACTTGTCATCTCCATTAAAGTGGAGCATTATAAAAATGCCTACTAATTGTCAAAACGGATTCATGTTTTCATGTTTAAATTTATGTTTGTACTTTAAAGATGAATCCAGATTTACTCCTGGAAGATTAGAGATGAATTATTTCCATCAGATATCCTCAAACAGTGATGTTATTTATTTTGTGATGAAATGTTCTCCTCTGGCTCACTCATTTACTCTGTAAACTTCTTTCATTCAGCTGAAAACTGTTGCACAGCAATAATAAAAATAATGATAATAACAATAATCAGAAGACAGTGAAAACACTGAAGGGTTATCCAGTTGAGTCATGCGTCGCTGTCAAAGCGCAGCGTGTCAAGTGGCTGCTCTGCATCAGGGTGTGTTGTTGGACAGGATCCCAGCACTCTGGTGGACTGTGGTGGTGTCCAGATTGTTAACATGAATAACACATGCAGATGTATTCCAGTTGTTCCTCAATTTCTTACACAAACACATCTGACCTGCACCCTGCTGCACCCTCTGAACTTAACCTGAGCAGCCTTAACATTAATATTTAATGAGGCATTAAATACAAAAGTACAATATTCCCCTCTGAAATGTAGTGGAGTAGCAGAAAGTGTAAAAGAAAATGGACTTTACTCATGTTTTCAATGATAAATACCAAAGGACCACTAAAAACTGAGTGATTAGAAGAAGCAGTAAAAACGATATGCTGTAGTAACCGCTTCACTTGAACAGATTTATGGATAAACTAAATGTCGTGGCAGGCAGAGACATCGGATCCTCAGCTCTTGGACATTTACAGAGGCTCTGAAAATACTCAAAGAAACGTTTCCATCTAAACACATCACTCTTAGAATATGTGCAACCAAGATTGGCCATTTTCCTCCATCTGGATGCTGGACGTGTCCCATTACAAACACGTCTCCATCTCTGTCAGCTAAGAATAAATGTTTACCCATAAATGTGATGTCTGCAGAACAGGTGGAGAGAGCGGCGGGTAATATGGTCATCAAAGCCAGAGGAGTGAACATAATATGATTTCCTTTGAGGAGACTGAACCATCATCTTTTAGCATCAGCTCCCGTTCCTGAGCACAACGACACGCCGCTGGGCATCTGTGCATCCATGCTTGTGTTTGTGCACATACAAGTGGAAGTACAAGACGCCGTGTTGTCAGTGTGTGTGGGGTTGGAAAGGCCACAAAAGCCTTTTATGAGTGTGAAACTCCAGTAAAGCAGGTGTAGTCGGGACAAATGGGAGAACAGGATGTCCAGCTCTGCTGCTGCTGCTCTCTGATCATTAGAGGTTTGGGCAACAGATGCTAAGACACTTGGAAGATCTGAACCTACCTGCCTGTCAGCATTCCTTCCACCTCACATCCATCCCTGCGGTCCTTTCTGCCGTCGTCTCACGCTCACTTCCTGTTTGTTTTTGTGTGGAGAAGCTGATAGAAAGATGGCAGGTGATGGATTCATCTGCATTTCGGCAAGAAAACGTCATTTTGTGCTGCAATGAAACAAAAACAGAAAATAAAACAAATGAGAAAAAGCCTTTCTTGTCGTCTTTGTGGGAAGCTGAACTCATGTCCTTCTATCAACACAAACAGATCCTGTTGTTCCCTGGCTGTCTGTGACACATTTGTTTAGGGTCAAACCTCTATTGCTGTAAGACACGCATATGCTGTGAGGCCTATAAAGCTGCGTATCAATGGACCACCCAAGAGTTTTACACAAACCTCCCCCAGAGGAGGAGGGGGGCTGGTTAGTCCAGGAAGACGTAGCAGAGCAGAGCATACGTTGAGACAGGCAGGAAGTCCTCAAGAGATGATGAGACAGTTTTCACGCTCTGTGCTGATAGGTTCAGATGGTCCCTACACACAACAAGCTGCCTGGTCACCAGCATCCTGGTTTTCTGGTGGCGTTCTTTATTTTTTAGCTTATTGAGTCCATCTAGATCGCAGCTAGTTTCTAGTTTCTCCAAAGGACAAATGCATCCATCTCAGCCTCGTCCGTTTTCATATTACTTTCACACGCAGTACTTTCCTTTCTCTTATTGTTTCCAGTCCTCTTATGACGTCTTGCTTGACGGGGAAGGCTTTGTTAATTACAGTGATTAGCCTATACCTAATTGTCATTTCGGGAACTGCACATTCATTCAGCAGTTCTGTGCCAGACTATTTCTTGGCCTGCTTCCGCTCGTTATGCTAAGCTAACTATATCCTGGCTGCATATTTAACATGACTTCATCAAACAGAAAACAAATTATTTGAAATTATTTCTGTCTATTTTGATCAGATATCAACATAAAACTTCCAGTGGTGAAGTTTTTCACTCAGTGGGATTTAGAATAATTTAGCTAACAGCTGGATTTCTGCTGGTAAAACCTGATTATTTGGCCAATAAGTTAGAGGTTTATTAAGTGTGCACATGTGCGTGGAGAGACCTCTGAATGGGGAAGTAGCGTTACACTAGAGGAATGCTTTATAGCGTTTCCTTTTAGCAATAATCACTTCAACAAGATGATGCTGTCTGGTGATTTTGGGGCGTTTGATAAATGCAACACATTCCTGTTGCTCCTGCTGATAATATCTTTATTTCCCCTCAGTGAGAACCAGGAGTCCCTCACACCTTCAGTCTGCTCGGCTCTGACAGGTGTGATCCTGCTCAGCTGGGCCGAGCTGCTCGTCACCCCACTGCAGCTACCACACGGGGCGCTTTGAAGTGCCGAGGCCCCCCCACATGAAGAGAGCAGGACAGGAGGTGTGCGAGCAGACAGAGGCCTCAGGGTCTGCAGGGGGGTTTCCTCAGTCTGCAGTCCAGCTGTTTGCTCTGCCAGCCCAACACCAAGGAAAGATCTGGAAGAGTCAATATTTGTTGCTTTGAGTGCCTGGTGACAGACTCAGTGAACTGCTGTGAGGTCGCCTCTCTGCCAGTTCGTCATACTTGTGGTTCTTTGCATTCTTGCCTCTCCAAAGCTGTGAAAAAAACACACTTCTGAAATGGATCCTTAATACAGAGTAAACTTCCTGTAATGCTGCTTGGAAGTGAAAAGAGCCGAGATGTGACAGTGGAGGTGTGTGGTCTCATGGAGGAAGTCTTTCTATAACATGGTCTCCATCTGGCACCAGTTGGTGGCTGGTGGTTTGGATGTGCTCTGTGCTCTTTGACTTGATTAACACGCTTTACTCGGTTTTGCTTTGTCAAATGAATCAAAGACTCCTCGTGTGGACACAGATTTTCTTAAAGTGGTGCTGCAAAGTGTTCATGGTAAGGTCTGTGACTACAGCATAGGGAACACCTCATGGTTGAATTGTAAATGTGTGAGGTGGACTAGCCTGAGGAATGCAGTCAGCTCTGTCAGCTCTCTCTCCAGTCCGTCCATCTTCATTATGGCCGTTCCCACATACAGGTCATGTGATTTACAGCTACGGGCCCCAACTCTGGTGATATAGGGCAAATTCCTGACCGGGATCAGTGGAGTTTCATCCACACCGCAGGGGTCAGGAGCCGAGAGGAGATGAGGGGCGAAGCAAGGGAAGCTGGTGCAAACAAAGGAACAGAAATACAGAGGCATAACGTATCTGGAGATGCATCTTTATGAGGACAGTCAAAGATAATTATGGGGGTAAAGGGAAAGGAGATTAACAGGATGAGACAGAACAAGAGAAAAAAGTCATTTCCAAGTGTGGGTTTTCTCTGAGAGGTGTGAGGTTTTACAGTGTTTAAGGCATGGAGAGCCCCTCTGCTGGGTCCTGACCAGGTTCAAATACTGTATCGTACGCCATCGTCACAGATTACCATCACTTCTTCACAGACAAACAATGGTTACCCCCGTAAGGACGATGAAAACTATGTAATAGTTTTTTTAATTGCTGCAACACATTCCCAGCTGTCACTGCTGATGCCAGATAAGGGCGCTGCTGTGGACTGACTGTTCCTATCAGCCACTGTGAAAACAACACAGTCATTACTGACTTGAACAAAGGCTGGGCTTGGAGCACATGAGATACTGTAAAAGACTGGTAGTGTTTACTGAACTGCCTCAAACCACATGAAAACCAAAAGGACAAATGAGAGGAGAGAGGAGTCCAAACATGAGACGATCAGCAGCAGTGATCTGATGAGGATAATGAGAAGGAAGGACACTACTGTCACCGCTGCAGCTGCCGGGTCCTGTCTCAACCTTTCTGCAGGTTTTTCCATGAGCTTTCATAACATGCTCCAGTCCCACCTTCCTGCACATACTCCATCACCTCCCAAACCCAGTCTGACCTCCCGTCAATTTTTTTTTTTTTCCCTCTTCTCTCCTCACTAGGAAGGAAGTCAGCCAAATATGATGCAGTCAGATAGCCCTTAATAGCAGTGCAATAATTATAATCATTATGGAAATGTTGATGAAAGATGTGTCGGTGTGAGTAATTCAGTGATGTCACCTGAAGACAATGAGAAGACAATGAAGCAGCTGTGCGAGTCCCAACCTGTGAAGCAAAGGGACGAAGCTGAGGGCAGCTGGGATGAAGGTCTCTGCCAGGCTTTGACATATCTGTCCAGACACTAACCTGATTAGTGAGAGGCTCTGTCCGCTGTTGAAGGATAAGTTACAGAATGGCTGAGTCAAAAGGTAGAGATCAGGGAGATTTGCCACTAAATGAAGCTCCTCTGGACACTGGAGCTAAAAGGAACAATGTGTGTCATGGTTTCCATTTGAGTCTTTGTTCTCTGGATTCCACAGAGTTCTTCATGTTTCCAAATATTAGTCTGATTACCCGAAATGAACAACACACGGACACATGAGGATTGTTCGAACGTACTGCTGGCAGTTTATTCTATATTTATCTCATTATCATCACACTGACCAGTATGTCCTGTAGCCTCAGAAAGCTTGTTCAATTCAAAACTCATCAATGAGCCACATTAATTATGAAAATAGTCCCCGCTAAATTCATTTTTCATTCCTGTTTGAATAACAGTTGTCAACAGACACACAGTCCAGCTGTTTCAGGAAAGTCTGACTGAAGACATGAGATAACATGTTGACAATAACACAGTGAAAGAAGAGCAGCCTGTAAGTGCTTTGTATTATTTATGGATAAGTGGACGAGGCAGAGACACATTCCTCTCGTTTCCATCATTTCTCCTGTCTAATAAGATGTCAGGACGAAGCTGGATGGTCCACTCTGTTATGAAAAACACACCGATGTTCTCAATCTGTCAATCATGGCTTTTCCCTTTATGAATTTTTCGAACACATGTTTTCTTGATTTTTATCTTTGTCAATATTTCACTGACAGACGTGAAGATGAGAATGAAGATTTCACACGAAAACTAGGACAGACTGGAGCAGCTGAAGAAGAAGGACGACGTTTATTGCTGAGGAATGCCACGACAACAGAGCTGTACCTGTGAATACCTGTGACCTTTGACCCGAGCTGAAGTCGCTGAGCACCAGCTGGACATAATAGCAGGTCATTAGTGAGGTGTACCGTTAGCTGGGTGGATGACTGCACTGATTTTACTGCTCAGCTTCACCTGGTTTCTCTTTCTAGACGTCTCAGAGCTGCTGGCTTAAAGACGCTTGAAGAGTCACTGAGAAAATACAAAAATATTATATGTAATATATATATTTCAGGACACAGTGGTCCCATGCAGGGTCCCTTTTCCACAAAGAAAATGACATGAAACAACGAAAAGTTCATAGAATGACATGAAAGTACTTCACGTGTCTTTGTTCAGCTCCACTGAACCATCTGTGTTTCATGTTGCTTGAAACAAACAACAAATGTAATCAGGTTTGTTCATTTCTGTTGCCATTATTTTAATGTAGTTATGTTTTCATTTCACATTGTGTTCCTCGTGGGTCAGATTACGCCGAACGTTTGAGGTCAGTTTAATAAATTGAAATTGTCTTTCGCTGAGCATTTTGTTTGTTTGTTTTTCTCAACTTAACGTCTCAACTCTCACTTTTCAGTCGTTCAATGTTCCTATTTGCTCTGACATGAAGGACACACCTGGTACATGTCATTAAAATGAGCAATTTGACCTTTAAACTACAATTATATTAAATTTAATTACACTTGCATGCTGTGCATCATTTTTTGAGTCCTCTATTTTTCTGTTCATAAGAATGATAACCTATGTGTCCTTTTATTACAAACGATGACACCACCACTCAGCCTTGGTTGCTTCTCTCAGACGTTATGTCTCATGACCTCAGGGTCTCTTAAAAGCTTCCAGAGTGAATCTATTAAGAGGAACTGACCCTCAGTGATCACATCGCCTCCATCTGACTTCATGTTTGCCTGTTAATTAAGGCTGTAAACAGGTGGGTGAGAGAGGCTTTGTAGCTGTCTTTATACTTAACAATCGTACTTCCTCTCTTGAAGTTTCATGATGTTTACCTCCTCAGGTCCTCTTAAAGGATGGAAATGAAGCTTTCAGCAAGCACATAAACACACAAACTGTACACGACACACAGTGTTTTAGGAATAGCCACTCAGCTGCTTGATGTTTTAGAACAAGTGTCTCTGCTTCCACAGCAGAAATGAGCAATCTTGGTAATAAGCATGCTGATTTCTGCAGAGCACATGCATCACTACATGCTGTTTTAAAGTGAAAGTGCAGCTGAAGCTCTGGGTCATAAATCTGGAGATCACCTGTGCACAGACTGACAGTAACAAAGTGAAGCTTCTTCATGTCACAAGATCAGGAAATGTCACACAAAAACAATCTTTCACCTTCACTTAGTTTTTCTGTCATTAGTTTGATTGACAGGTGGTTCATCCGCTCAGATATTTTCACAAACATGTTAACAGTCTGTGGCATTTAAATTGTCTCAGGTAGCTGTAAAATCCATTTAATTTAATTTACATATCACAGTAGGTATTAATTACATCAGAAGACAAGAGAATAGCAAATACTAACAGTACCAGAAGTGCTGTGGTTCAACAGGTACTAAGCAACGCTCTAATCAGAGGATGCTGTCTGTTCTGTCAGCAGTAAATGAAATAAAGCTGTTTGACTGACTATTAAACAATATCAGTGTATAGGCTACTGCTGCTGAAATGAACAGCCTTTCTTCACTGCAAACCTCTGGAGAGATGATACAGATTAAACCAGATTAATTCATGATAAACTGTAAAATGTCAGTATCAGAAACTGTTAAAGGCTGCAGAACATGTTGCTATAAAATACAGTATGTGTAGACAGAGTCAAGTCAAAAAAGAGGGATACAGCCTTCATGTTCAACAGCAATGTACTGTACAATAATGAGACAGTTAATCAGCCAAAGGTTAACATTGTGAACATAAAAACACAACCAAATAAATAAATAAATGACATTATTTATTTACGTAGTATACTATAAGCCATGTACAGTACTACAGACTGTATACTCTACACTGTGTACTGTACACTACATACTGTGGGATGATCTGATATCACCAAGTACTTAACAGTCCTGGACAAATGTCCGAGTTTTTACAGTTAGGGTAAGGATTAGGGTTAGTGGTCCAGGACTGTTAATTACTTGGTGATATCAGATCATCCCATACAGTGCAGTGCTGTATACGTACTCATCTGGTAATGTCTGGTGCCCTCTGCTGGAGTGAAACAGCACATCCTTCTAGTCCAGTGCAGGACTGAGGTCTACCATGGACCACCTCCCTCACTGTGAGCCTCCAGCTGCTCTGCTACAGCCTGTTGTCTTTAGAGCTTAGAGCTGCAGAGTAAACTGGCTTCACTCTGGGGGTCCGAGGGAGAAGTGACGCCAAAATCAACAGAGGAAAGAGTGAGAAACAACAGTGGAGGGCTGGAGGAATGCTTCAGGATAGAGAGGAAGAGAGGAAGGAGCAGAGGAAGAGAAGATGGGAAGCACAGAAAGAGAGCATGGAACACATGGAGAGAGAGGAGGTGACAACCACCATCACCATCATCATCACCTTCATCACCACCATCACCGCCATCACCACCATCACCATCATCATCACCACCATCACCACCATCATCATCATCATCATCACCACCATCATCATCACCACCATCACCACCATCATCATCACCACCATCACCACATCATCATCATCATCATCATCATCACCACCATCACCACCATCATCATCATCATCATCATCATCATCATCACCATCACCACCATCATCATCACCACCATCACCACCATCATCATCATCATCATCACCACCATCACCATCATCATCACCACCATCACCACCATCATCATCATCATCATCATCATCATCATCATCACCACCATCACCATCATCATCACCACCATCACCACCATCATCATCATCATCATCACCACCATCATCATCACCACCATCACCACCATCATCATCACCACCATCACCACCATCACCATCACCACCACCACCACCACCATCATCATCATCATCATCACCACCATCACCACCATCATCATCACCATCATCACCACCATCACCACCATCATCATCACCACCATCACCACCATCATCATCATCACCACCATCACCACCATCATCATCACCATCATCACCACCATCACCACCATCATCATCACCACCATCACCACCATCACCACCACCATCATCATCATCATCACCAGGCTCAGAGTTGTTTTGATTGGTCCTAAAACAGGAAATGAACTCAGTGGCTTTCACCTCCTCTGCTTCTTACACCAGTTATTATCTGACATATACAAACACTAACACCTGAAAACCACTTTATAAAACCACATGTCATTTTCAAGCCAACAGTCACTTTTGAAGTTTCATTACTGAGTCTCCATTGTCACTGTTTGCTGTTAACCAGACTGATAACATGCTATTAATCCAGACAGTCCACATTCCATCTGTGGAGCTAAGGACATGATTATGTGTCGTGCTTTGCTGATGAGGAAATTCATTAAAGGAGGAAGTGGAGAGTGTGAGGGCAGGTCTCGGCATCATGGTGCTTCAGGAGGAACAAAACATTCCCTCTGGGGTGTAAAAAATACAACAAACATGCAGCGAGGAAAAAAAAAAACACCGAGCAGGAAAGGAAGTGTCCCTGTCACTGCATATCATCTATCGTTATGGCAACTGTGATGCAAATTAATTCAAACCAAACTATGAGGAACAGTGAGAATATTCCCACAATATGACGGTACAGTATGTGGTCCATCTCTTGTTGTTCCTGCCAAAATCTTTTCATCTCTCCATCACTACTTCTATCATCAGTCACATGTTGTGTCTGGATCACAGGACCAAAAACTATCCAAAAATAAAGACACATGCTGGTTTAGAGGCATTCAGGGACAATTAAAGCACAGAGTGATCCCAACCTGCAGAGCACCACACTGAACTTTAAATTTACTGCCTGACATCCACAGAGAGTGGTGACAGTACTCACAGATCTAAGGTTACTGCAGAGTTACTGGGAATGTCCTCATGCAGGCTTCACCTCTGGGCTCCATGTAGAGTAGCAGCTACTGTCTGTGTGGAGGCAAATACCAGGAATAACTCCAAAGGTTAAAGACTGGGTGACATGGAGGAGTCGTTTCCTTATTACTTCATCTACACTTACATGTTCACCCTCTGGTGAAAAGCTTAATGTCTGTGACACCAGCCAGCATGATATGGAGCTGATTGAATGTCTGTGTGGAAAAAAAGCAAAGGTTTGGCAGTTTTCAAAGTAAAATATGACAAATTTGGGTGCAGACGTCCATTCCATGAATGTCAACTACATAGAGCATTAAATATTCCATCGATACACCAGGATTAATGGTTTTGTAATCCAAAGAGAAAGGTGAGTGCTGTTAGAGTATGACTGGTATGAGAAACAGCATCATGTGAGCACAGCTTTAAATCTTATCAGCTCTGTTAACGTGACTCACTGATATCAGGAGACAGGAAGTATCCCACGTTTGGTTGCAGGCAGACAGAAGCATGCATGAACTGTATGTCAGTCTTTTACAAAGGAATCACAGACACATAAACTCATTATAATATAAAAAATATATGGATAAAGTGAGAGGAGGTTGTAGCTGATTCTGTGGTCTGTCCTGGGACCAGTGCTCTCTGACACAGTGGTCTGTGGTCCCTGTGGTCTGTGAGGCGGCTTTAGTATTTCCTCTCCTAACAGGTGTTGTTTTGGCAGCACTGTTAGCTGGATAGCTGTCAGAGATCATAATCTTTTGTCTATATAATGCTCTATAACAGATAGATTATGATTAATATTGTTATTAGTATTGATTTTGAAGGTCCGGGTGTGCTGGTCTCTGGCACGGACCTGTGGTCACAACCACTCCGACCAGTGTCACAGCGGTCATGACCATCTTCTTACTGGTACAAAGGGCACTGAAAATCAAAGAAGCTAAATATGCAGTGGAACCTGCCGATCAAAAATGCTGAATTTGACCAAGCTTATGTGTGTGTGTGTGTGTGTGTGTGTGTGTGTGTGTACATATATATATATATATATATATATATATATATATATATATATATATATGTACACACACACACACACACACACTGTATATAAATACTATACATGTAGTATTGTTATTATGGCGTTATATCACTACACTCATTTCCAGTCAGTCGTTTCACTTATAATTTCAACTCATTCATAATCAGAGCAGGGCTACATCTAGGTTCAGGGACGTTAATGACATATTTGAATTGTGATTGTGATGTTGTGAATGTCACACATTAAGGAGGTCTTTCTCTAGTATGTTTAATAAGTGTTTCCTTTCCTTTTGATTTGGTCCATTACCTCCTCCTAAGCCTCCATGAGGATTTCTGCCTCTGCTGGGGAAAAGGACGCTGCTCTCGTTGCCATGGTGAATCAGTGAATCTTTGATCGATGACGTGGTCTATTAGAGGAAGTCTGGCCTGGCTTGATGAATCCTGGCTCGGTCTTTGCCTGCATGGTGTCTCTTGTTTTGGATTGGTTGAGCCCAGCTCAGTCACTGATCCTGGATGACTGAAGGTTACTGTGCGGCAGGTCACAAACACTCTGAGCAGCAACTACGACTGATTATAATAATTTAGTCATTGTTATTGGCTAATAATACTAATCAATCTGCTAACAGTGAGAAACGGAAAAGTTGTATTAAAAATGAATACAAACAAGCAAACACTCCGCAGACCACTCAAATCCAAACACCAGAGCCGATCACAGAGGACCAGTCATCTCAGTGCCCTTTGTACCAGTAAGAAGATGGTCATGACCGCTGTGACACTGGTCGTCGTGGTTGTGACCACAGACCAGAGACCAGCAGACACGGACCTTCAAAATCAATACTAATAACAATATTAATCATAATCTATCTGTTATAGAGCATTATATAGACAAAAGATTATGATCTCTGACATCTATCCAGCTAACAGTGCTGCCAAAACAACACCTGTTAGGAGAGGAAATACTAAAGCCGCCTCACAGACCACAGGGACCACAGACCACTGTGCCAGAGAGCACTGGTCCCAGGACAGACCACAGACCACATGCCCTGCTGGAGAAAGTGCTGCTTCTTTGGTGTTCCTGCTGTCTCTTCACTTCCCTCTGCTCACCTGAGGGGTCAGAAGTTTCCAACAGCCACATCTGCATGAAACTAAATTAAACATATATATTTTAAACAGCTCATATGACATTATTATATGATATTATTTAATATAACATGCTGTTGTTTGTAATCTCTCTTGTTTGTGCAATTAGTAAACAGAATATCTTTGTGAATATAAAACACAAAAGTCGCAATCTGCGTCTTGTTCGCAGCAGATGACGTAAGACGATGATGTCACTCTTCTATTAATTAATGCCTGGTCTTGGCAGGTTAGAGATGATAATGATGATGATGATGACGGTGGTGGAGACAGCGCGTTCCTCTCTCCGCCCACAGCAGCAGATTACGTCACACTCGCGCCTCCTCTCTTTCTGCTGCTGCGCGCTCCCGTCCTCCTCCTCCTCCTCCTCCACCTCCATCACAGGAACGCGGACAGGTAACCGCAATGTCGCATTTGTGTTCAGTGACAGTCAGGGAAGAGGAGCAGGACGGTGGTGTCAGTGTTGATTCTGGACAGATGAAAGCTGCTGAAGGTAGGCGGTGTGCTGGAGCTGATGGAGCTGATGGAGCTGATGGAGCTGCTCCACGGCGGCTTTCAGACCAGGAGCGCTGGTGGTGTTTCTGTGGAGAAGCAGTGTGGCTGTTTGTGTGTCTGGGTGGTGCTGGAGCAGCTGATGGGGGCTGATGGAGGTAGAGCAGAACCACTAGAATCAAAGATCGATCAGTGCTGAGCTGTAAACCCTCATGGATCAGATGTGAGCGTGTGCTGTCATAATGACATGTTTCAGTGTGTGTGTGTGTGTGTGTGGTTAGAGTGCACATTGTAGTCAGTCTTGTTGGTGTAATTATTATTATTTCATATTTCAGTGTGCTTGTTTCTGGCTGCTGGACTTGTTTGTTATTTACTGTGTTATTGTTCAGTGCAGCCTAGAGCTAAAATATGACGTCATAGATTAGTCTGTTGACAGAGTATTAACCTGCAGCTGAACCTGAAGTGTGAACATGCTTCCTGTGCCCTTTAAGGTCTAATCTTGCCTCTGCTGTTGGCATGAATATGAATGTGAAGGCATTAATGTTTGAATAAGCAGGTGTGCTCAGGACAAACTCTCTTCTCCTCAGGATGGAGCATCTGCTGAATGAGTGGCTATGGCGGGAGGACTTCTGGCTTCCGGCTGGCGTCAGCTGGCAGGACATGGAGACGACGGAGGACGAGGGCCACCTCCCTCTACCCAGGGACCTCCTCTACACCATACCGCTGGCCTTTGCCTTCATAGCCCTCAGATATGTCTTTGAGAGGTGAGACACTCCTTTCACACCAACTCTGACGTCTGCTCTGCTTGGCTCGCTGGACGTGATGATCTTCAGGATGTGTGACGCAAGAGTGTTGAAAGCAAATGTCTCATCACATTATTTCCTCATAGAACTGGTCCCACTGGCTGACTGGCTGGCTTTCTGTCTGTGCAGCTTCTCCAGCCTTCATTAGTGCTCCTGGTAGATGGAGGCTGTAGATCAGACCTGCTGAGTGTGTGAAAGCTCCACAGTCCTCCACAGGGACTGGGCTGGCCCTTTTAAAACGTCTATAGTGGAGGAAAAGGGGGGTAGTAATAATAATAATGATGATGATGATGATGGTGGATAGTTTAATGAGCATGTTAACCTGCTGTAGAGATAGAACAACCAGTGGGTGTTCATAGGAAAAAAGTGATGTAGCTTAAATCCCCTGTAGTGCTTATTATGAGAATCCTGCTGACGCCTCTGGAGACGATGTAAAGTCAAAACACCTCAGTGAGTCTATAAGTTAATAACAGTACCTGGAAAATGGAGCGTTTAAGCAACAGGAGGATATGTGGTATATAGTATAGTATACAGCAGTTAAAGTTATTGGTTTGAACTGGCGGTCATTTGATGACGTCACTACGGGCTCTTTTTATGGAAAAGTAATCATTTGTTGCTACTACAACATGTGAGGCTCATATTAAGTACTTTAGGAGTACTTTAAGTCCTTTGTATGGGTGAGGAGAGGTTGGGTGTTGTATGAGGTTCAGGTTCAGTCTATTAGCCTCAGTAGATGTCGCTCTGACATATTTATATTTATTGGTCATATTTTAGAAAGAAGGACTGACTGAAAACATCTGTTTCAGTGTAAGTTAAATGTAGAATATGACTGTTACATTACAGGACTGGGCAGTAAATCACATTTATTGAATCACTGCAGCAACCAATGACTTTGAACCAGAAGATTTGCTTTTATTAACCAAGCAGCACAGTCCAGTGTCGTGTCGTCTTCACTGTGCTGCTGCGTTATGAAGTGATGGACTGTAAGCTGATGCTGAACAGCAAGGCTGCTGTAAAAAACTATTAACTAGATCTGCTGACAGCAGATGAACTGAGGAGAGTGGAGAGCTGTGATGAGCAGCTTTACCTCACCAGCTGCTGTATGAAGCCGATCAGCCATAGGAGCCGTGCAAGGCCAGAGCCATTGTTCAGCTTAAAGCCTCATTTGTACCTTCATCAGGTATTTATTAGCAGAGCGGTCACACTAGCTGTGTCGCTAGCATGCACCTGTGTTGTTGTTGATGATGATGACGGCTGCTTGTTAGCTGTTGTGGTGGACAGAAGTATGAAGGTGTGGCTTCATCCTGATGAGCTGTCAGTCAGCTGGAAGGTGAAAAGGTGTGTTTTAATTTGATCATCCTGGACTGCAGCTGTTTCCTGTGATCAGGTAAGGTGTGTGTGTGTGTGTGTGTGTGTGTGTGTGTGTGTGTGTGTGTGTGTGTGTGTGTCCTGAAACCAGAGACATGTTTGTCTTGGTGTAAAGCTTTCCTGACCTTCTCATTCTCTCTGATCTCTCCCTCTCTGCTCACTTCAGGATGATTATCTCTGAGATAGAGTTACACATATGTGATTATGCAAACACACACACACACACACACACAGATCAAGTGTCTCGATGCCTGGTTAAATATCACCACACACTCCTGGGAGCAGCATTGTTCTGTGGTGGGCTCACACTGGACAGCTGTTGATGTCGTCTCACATTAATGTCTGGATTATAATTCACCGTGTTGTTCTATCAACACTGAGAAAACCAACATGGCCTCTGTTGTGTCTCGCTCTCTGTCCTCTCAGGCTCGTTGCCGTCCCCTTAAGCAAACATCTAGGTGTGAAGGACCAAATCCGGATCCGAGCCGCCTCCATCCCAAAGCTGGAGACCTTCTACAAACAGAAGAGTCACCAACCATCACAAGTTTGTATTTCACAGCACAATAATTATCAAATCCTGTTTTTATACCTGCACTTTGTGGCCTCTTATGCTGGGACTTTATAATAGTCTAACCTCTGATCATTACTCTACTAACCATTAATAAATTATTACTGGACTAATGAGCTTCAGGAGTAGCAGACAGCAGTTTACCTCTTCCTGCCCTGATCATGTAGAGACATTTTCTTCTTCCTCAGTTTGAAAAAAGAACATAAAATCCATATATTTTATATGCAGTTAATAAAAAAGACACTGCAACTGAACATAAATCAGAGATAAGGACCATAACCAGAGTCAGGCAAGAAGAAAAATATGAGATTCAGATATATAAATGTGTTCACACTGAGCTACTATTACTGTTGATAACCAGTTTTATCATATTGTAGATCATTATAAATACCCTCCTGACACCTCTGGGTTCCAGATGAAAGATGATGATGATGAGAGCTTAAAGAGGGGTGAGATGAGAGAGGCGTGGTGGATGTTTGCATATATTTGCAAATCAAAATGAAAAGAGAGTGAAAGGATAGATGTGTCCAGATAAATTAATTCACAATGAATCACAGGGAAGCTGAGTAATAATTAGTCAGCAGGATGCAGGAACCTTTTATTTCCATCATTTGCTTCTGTGGAGCAGTTTCATCATTTTCCTCTGAGCATGTGAACACGTGGAAATCCTCCTCCTTCCTCGTGGCGACACTGATATTCCTGTTCTGCTCTGCACCTGCAGGACAGGCCATGACTTGAAGTGAACATGTTCAGTGTTGTGTTCACGTTAATGTGCAGGCAGCATGTGAGCCCTGACTTATCTGCACATCATCAACGCTACCTGTCTGTCACCTTTGTTGTTGTGCCACAGAAATACCACCCTGCCAGCGACACGTGGCAGAGGAGGCGAAGAGCGTCATGTTTATTTGTACAACAGGGAAAATATTTCACCATCAGTGTTGTTGGCGTCAAATTTAATCCTTAAATATGACACAGGTGAAGTGTTACACATGGAAACGTGGAAATAAAAGCAAAGTGTCAGGATGCATGGAGCAGGAAACATGAGTCTTGTTAGGACAGGTCAAATATCCAGGTGTGCTTTTTACAGTAATGAAGTAGAAACACGTCTGGCAGGAAAGACAGCAGCATGATAACATATAGTTTATAGATGATCGAGTCTAAACCTGAGTGAGTAAATGTGTGTGTTTGTGTGTATTCAGAGTGAGTGAGTAAATGTGTGTGTTTGTGTGTATTCAGAGTGAGCTGGTGAGTTTGGGGAAGCAGTGTGGCCTCTCCCAGAGAAAGATCCAGACCTGGTTCAGACACAGGAGGAACCAGGACCGACCCAGTAACACCAAAAAGTTCTGCGAGGCCTCGTGAGTTTGATTCGATTTGTGATACTTTACGTATCATTTTTGGGACTGGCTGAACCTTTAATACTGGTGTGAATAAACAGTTCTACCTCCTCTTGACTTGTTGCTAATTCACTCATTTAATTTACTGCTAACAGATGATGACTTGTTTTCTGTGCAGGTGGCGTTTCGTCTTCTACTTCGTGTCATTCACGGCAGGGCTCGGCTCTTTAATCAATGTAAGTCTGTCTGTAAGCTTTATTTCTTTCCTACATTTTTATAAAGTGTAGGACGACATGGGATTGATCGTTGGATGTGAGCAGCAAAAGCTCCACATCTGGTGTCATGGTCTGTCCTGGCTAATATTTGACCTGATCTCCGTTGATCCTCCAGACGCCGTGGTTCTGGGATCACAGAGAGTGTTGGACAGGTTACCCCAAGCAGGTGAGAAATGCTCTTTGTTCACTTTGAAACTCATCTTTTGAACTGACAGTTATTTTGCTGTTTCCTGGTGATTTTCAGCCTAAATGATCAGTGACAGATGTATTGGTGCTGGCAGTGACTGGTGTCTGTTTGCTGCACTGACACTAAAATCTGCTTTGTCTCAACACTGACGCCTTAAAAAAAAAGCATAGCTGGGAGGGACTGAACAGTCTTTAGTCTGTGTCGAGGGAATCTGTGCTGATAAGAGTTTAGTCGACGTGCTCCACCCATCCAGTCACGTCTGAAACGTTAACATCTCTGCTGTGCTGATGGCAGTGAAGTACGCCTGCAGGTCGGCATTCCTCTCATTGTGGGGTCACGGCCGCGAACAGAAAACACTAGAAAATATGTTGTGACTGATTACAGCTTTTCCTTTTTCTGCACTCTGGTGGCCTCTGGCAGAAAGAGAGGATGTGTTTTTAAGGGTTAAATTCCTCCACCAGCTTCCTGCCATTGTGCTGTAGCACACTCACTTTGTTTTCTGCCAGAGGTGTTTTCTTTTCAGATAGTGGACCACCACTTTCTATGAATAAAAGCTCAGTGAATATAGACTCTATGGGAACGTAACGTCACGTCTCTGCTGTTGACTAACACCACATTTAATCAAAACTGAGTCTTTACTTCCTGTTAAAGTCACATATCACTGCGTGTAAATCCTGACTTGTTCCTGTCTTCCTCCAGTCGGTGGCTGATGCTCATTACTGGTATTACATCTTGGAAATGAGCTTCTACTTGTCGCTGCTTCTCTGCGTCTCTGTGGACGTCAAGCGAAAAGTGAGTGTGACCTCCATGCTTGTTGCATCGCCCTGCTGGCTGAGTTTTGAACTTTCAGTTAAATGGTCGGTGCTAAAAAGCTCAACGTCGTCACTCAAACACATTTTGCATTTTGCACAGTATAATCCATGCACGATAATACTTACTATGGATCATGCACTGGATTATCCCCCAGTGCATCATAACAGGGTGGGTTTAGTGTTTGCTCTCTGAGTGTTGCAGGACTTTAAATTTAAGTTTATCACACTCACTGAAATATGAATGAAGGGAGAAACTCACACTTTTTAAATGTGCTCTGAACTACTCGCCTAAACTTCACACACACAGATTTTACAATATGTAATGAATTTCATCTACTTTTCACATTTCTCTGTCTAAAAGAAACCAGACGCTGCTTTCTTGAGATTTTTCCCATATTCACTGTGGAGGAGATCTTTGGTGGTTAATAATAATCTAATAGTTGGACAGACAGGCTGAAGTCGTGGTTGTCCTCCTCATGCTGTGTGGTCCTTCCAGGACTTCAAGGAGCAGGTGATCCATCACATCGCCACCTTATTCCTCATCGCCTTCTCCTACTGTGCCAACCATGTGAGGGTCGGCACGCTGGTGATGCTGGTGCACGACTCCTCCGACTTCCTGCTCGAGGTAAAACTCCATAATTATGAACTTTAATTTGAAAATGCATCATTCGTCATGAATTTTGTTGACTCATGGACAGCGCTCTGAGTCAACATGGCACGAAGGTCACAGGGAAGTTGGCTTGAATACAGCCATTGTGTATTTATTGCAGAACTTTTCCTGTGCTTACACCCGAACATGTTATAAAGCTCCAGATCCGCTCACAGAAAAGCATTATGGTCTAAATACAAACAGCTCTTATCTGCAGGTTCCTCAGTGACACAATAACACCATTGTCCTCTGTTTAATGAGGCTGGTTTTACTCTCTGTGACATTTCACTGATAGTATCTGGAAATTGTCGCTGTCATCTCGGAGCTGAAGCATGTGGAGGGAGTCATGTGACCTGAGGAGGGTCAGGGTGGCTTCAGATCAAAGAGATAGAGAGATGATGTGACTCCTGCACATTTACTGTAGTGTTGTGGTATATTAATAGTTACACATCATCAATCACATTTTGACAAAATTATATTGTGAACTTCATTCATCTCTGTCCTGCCACTCATTAGATAATGTCATATTTGTTTCTTGTTTTACATTTAGCTCTTGTTTCCTTTGAACTCCTTTGAAACATTAGCAGAGAAAAACTTCTGGGATTGCATGAGGACATTAATCATTGACGTGAGCAGCGTCTCGTTTGTCTCGTTGGTTTAGTTCACTGACGACTCTTTTCCTTCTGACAGTCTGCCAAGATGTTTCACTACGCAGGCTGGACCAGGTTGTGCGACTCGCTGTTTGTCGTCTTCGCTCTGGTGTTCCTGGTGACGAGGCTGGTCGTGTTTCCCGTCAGGTAAAACATGGAGGAATTTGATACAACGACGACGTCACATGTCGCCTTGAGCTTGGGAGTGGCCATGTTTTCTGCAGCAACAATAAGTCAACTTTCACACAGATGTTTGCATCATAACATAAAACATTTACTCTATTTGATATTGTACTGCCACTAATGCAGTCAGTCCCAAACACTGGTCATGACCCTCATGTGGGTCATTCTAGTACATTTGCAGAATTCCTCCTGTCGTCTTTTAGATTTACTCTTCTGTGCCACATGACAGTGCCTGGATGTTCATATTGTTCTGATAACTGGTTCAAGCTTCTTTATTCTTATGATATATCTAAAGCTGACAGTCAGGGCGACATGAGTGCAAGTTAAAGTACAGAGTAAAAAATCTCAAATATAGTTATATGAAATCAGAACATGGTTATAACAGTGTAAGAGTATAAGTGTTGTGCAATCATGAGCGAGCCTACGTTCTGTTTTACTGATGAAAGGAAGAAACTCATTTGTATATGCTTTTATTTACATGAAATCTCATGAATAAGCGTTGGATTAGTTGTGATTTATCAAACATGTATACTGTATCTCTGAACTAGCTGGTATGCATGTTCGAGGTAATATCAGCAGTAAAATAGTTCACTGATGCACGGTGATGTGAACTGTGTTCAGATGCTCTTCCTGACTGTGTCTCACTGTGCTTCCTTTCCAGAGTGGTCTACACAACCTTGGTGGTGTCTCTAGAGTTCTTCCAGCCCTTCTCTGGTTATTATTTGTTCAATGCGCTGCTCTTAGTGCTGCAGCTGCTGCACATCTTCTGGGCTTATCTCATCCTGCGTATGGTCTACAAGTTTGTGTTCCTGGGGAAGGTGAGAGAAGTGAAGGACACTGAGTACACACCACAAAGGACTTTTACTCACTGTAGTTTCCTCTGCAGGTGGAGCGTGACGAGCGAAGCGATGAGGAGAGTGAGGTGGATGAGGAAGAGGAGGACCCTGAGGAGGAAGGGGACGAGTGCAGCTGGGAGCAGAGAAAAGGCACCATCAACTCCAAACTGGCATCGCTGGCGAACAACTGTGTCCTGAACAATCTGACCAACCAGAGGAATATAAACAGCAGACTGCCCAAAGCCAGATAGTGGAGCAGCGTCCTCCCACGTCGACCGTGCCGCGCCGGAAAAAGAGTGATTTCCCTTTCCACATGTTGGAGATTAACTAGTTTCTGACATATTAACATGCGGCTTGTGTACGTCCACCACGGTCCATCCATGATTTCTGAACAGGACACATCTGCATCCTGCTTATCTTCAAAATAAAAGAGGCACAGATGATTGTAAATGTGGAAGAAAGAAACACCATCATTACTGTCAGCCACGCTGTAAAGATTTTATTTGGCAAAATAAGGAGACACTTTTCAGCAAATCATTTTGTATTTATGCTGTTTATTTTCCTTGTGTTGTGATAACTTGATTGTAAAGTGTCTGAACTGTCCTGTCATGCATTTATTCTGTATCTGGGCAACAAGGAGGAAAATTTAATGTTTCCACAAAATCAGACTTCTAACCTAACATGTGGTTAAAGAACAAACAACTAAATGTAGAATTTAATAGTAATTCACTCCTACAGCTTCGAGTCCACACGGTGTGCTTGATTGTACATAGACTAGTAAGGGTACTGATTGTAGTCAATCTGTTGATAAACCACTTTATATATATATATCTATTTTTATGAACCTTTGTTCAACATGTAATTTTTTATGTTGCTGTTATCTGTGGAAGACTCCAAAAGGCTCCTGCAGAAATCCCATGGAATGATAAAATGATATTTTTCTGTGAAAGGATTTAAAATGTAAGGGATGTGGCGCCACCTAGTGCACAAAGAAGAACATATTCTTGTAGAGAAGACACTGCCCTGGTCTGATAAAGTGATGCTTTTACAAAAAGACGCACAGCTACTTAAACTGTGTGTTTGTGTGTTTCTTCTTCTTCTCTGAATATCATTTTGACGTGCAGCGTGACTTCTCAGAGAGGTTTTTGTTCTCGTTTGCTCTGCTGGACTTCAGTTTTGTGCCTTGGCCGCTGTTTTTACAAGATTCTGTAACAAACACTGAATATTAAACTGTAGGATGAGCTTCACTGAGCAGCTTTCACTGTGACTGGTTGTCGTTATATTGTGTGTTGATTGAAATGTTGCTGAGGCTGGTAGTGAATAGGTAAGCCACGAGGTGGTCGACGAAGGTCAAATGCTTTATGTCTCAGTAAATGTAAAGTAAATAATTTTTATAAACATTGATAGCATTTTTGATATGACTAGACTGGCTCTACTTTATTAGGTACAACAGGTAATTTGGATTCAACATGCTTCTAAGCGCAGTGGCTTTGTGTCCAACAGTACAGCTCAGAGATGAACACAGTAGATGTTTCATTTCCTCAGGTTAGTGAGAGCAGCTCTGTCAGATCAGTCTGAGTGGAGACAGACTGAATGTCAAGTTGTGGAGCAGTAAAAGGACTGATCCACTGAACAACTAGAACTAGAATGCTGTTTTTTATTATCAACATATAAAAAACATAATATGTCCTGTTTCCATGAGAGTAACTCAACTGTTCCTTTATGAGTGCACATGGATGCTTTGTTGATTGTGTGGCCACTTGAAAAGATTCAATAAACTTCTATTGATTAAATTATTGCTGCCTAAATGAAACTGCTCCTTTTTTTCATCATCATGTCTACTTGGAAGTGCTCTACACGGCACGTCTAACACGCATGGACATCAGCGCAGATGTATGAGATGTGTGTGAAATGCTTTTCTGCTCAGCGGCTTCATCATGTGGCCATTCTCATGGAGACACAGCCTCTGAGGGGCACAGGGCAGGGTATGGCATCGTCTATCTCTATACAGGTGTCTATGTAAGGGTCCAGCAGCACCATGTTTGGAAATGCCTTGTTGCTCTTCCGCTCACTGACCAGGTATATCTGGCCATGAACTGTTGCACAGCCACAGAAGAACTTCCTGTCCAGGCTTTTCTCCTCCAGCACGGTCCACTCATCTGTCTCCACGTCAAAACGCAAGGCTTGGCCTCCAAACAGATAGAGTGCACCGTTGAGCTCTGTGACAACCAGGTCATATCTGTGGAAGGGGGAAAATGTTTTCACAATATTGCATTTTAAAAACAACACACTAATGAGAAATGTGTCAGAATAAAAAAGAAAGCAAAGCTGAAGAGTCACTCACCGTGGAAACGGAGAATAGGAGACCACATCCCACTGATCCTCCTTCACCCTGTACCTCTGAATTCCACCAAACACCTCCCCGTTTTCATCCAGGCCACATGCCACATAGATACAGGACCCCAGAGCAGCGGTGGCTGCCCGCTCCACAGCCCTGACCAACGGACTGACCTCCTCCCAACCCTTCCCTGACCCCAGAGCCAGCTTCTCCACATCAGCCAAAAGTCCTTCGTCCACGCTGCCCCCCAGGACATACAGTACAGAGTCCAGTCCTACAGAGCAGTGGCTGTGCCTGGACTTCAGCAGGGCCGGTCCATCCAGCCAGCGCTGGTTCTCACATCTGTATATCCTGACCCAGTCTGCACTGAACCACAGCACGTCCCGAAAGCAGCCGCCCGTCACAACCACATAACCTCCTGCATAACGAGAGAACAAGAAAATAAGAAAATGTAATGTTAGGCAAAAAACAAAGGTATTATCCCAAATATAAGTATAAAAAGGTGAATTCAGTTTAAATTCCTCACTCCTGTTCAAAATGGTGAAGGGTAGTGAACTCAGTGAGGAAGGAAGGAGATGATGCTGGAGGATCTAGTATATCTGTTAGGCTAAGTTTCATTTTTCACCCTCTTCATCACCATCATTCACATCCAACCATTACCTACTGCAGCTACCGAGTACTGTGTGAGGTTTTTCCTCTGCAGAGGGGGGCAGCTGTGCCATCGACCACTGACTGGGTGGAACTGGTAGAGCGACTGCTGCTCCTGATCATGAGGTCCACCCAGGACAAACAGGGTCTCTCTGGCCCTGCTCCTTATCATTGACCTGCCCATCGCCCAAGAAGCTGGGAAATGATCGTTCAGTGTGCAGATGAGCTTGGCTCTGGAGTCACAGCCTTTCATTTTGGTCAAAAGTTCAATGATGAAAGGTAAAGAGAGAGACTCAGGCCTCACAAGCTGAATGAGCTCCAGAAAATGTTCTTCTCGTTTTGGGTCAAAGGACACCCAGCGCAGGATGGCCTCCAGAGCCACGTCATCTTTCAGAATGGCCAGGTCATCGCTGGCGAGAAGGTCTGCCACAGACTCCTTAGACAGGAACAGGAAGTCCTCTTCGGCAACGACAGCAGAGAAGTGTGTAAGCACCACCTGTCGAGCGGCGGCGTAGAGCTGAGTGCAGCCCAGCTGCCAGGCGAAGGTCGTCATCCCCAGACAGTTACTGAGGTGCAGCTCTCGCTCCAGGAACTTACAGCACAGCAGCCTGGCTCGCTCCAGCTGTAAAAAGTCTGCGGTCTGCAGGAGCCCCAGAACATTTTCTCTGTCCAGAGCCAGGCTGGAGGTCTGGCTGTATTCCATCAAAACCCTGAAATGCTGCAGAGCCACACCTTTGATCTCAACTCTCTTTTTTCTGCTCTCGAGGCCACAGCCAAAGAACAGGGCCCTGAAGTAGGGACTCTGAAGGGCCAGGAGTCCACGGTTAACATAAAAACTCTCTCCTTCGACCTGCAGCACAGCATCAGGGATGACCTCGGGTGCAGCATTAGAGTCGCTCACAGGTGAAGCAGATTGATCCTCCTCAAGTCTGTTTCTCTTTTCAGAGAGAATGGTGAATTTAAAGCTCTGAGGTTTCAGCTCAGTGTCAGCTCTGCAGGCCATGTCACAGCCACACCAACCGTCTTCTGCACAGCACCTCGTTCTCGTTTTACTTTACAACACACCAACGGCTGGTATTAATAGACTCACACCCTGACTGACTGCTGACCACAAGCACCATGGAAAAGGAGGTCAGTTTGAAATATGCTAATGCTAATTAGAACACACTGATATTATATCTCTAAAGGTGGGTGGTCATTAAAATATGATCATTTCCCCTGTTAACAAAATAATTATTGAGTCAACAAATTCAACAACAAACTGATTACGTCAGCGGCAGGCGCTCAACGATTTGATTGGTGGATCACTTCCGGGGTCGCAGTTTAACTTCCGTGTCAAAGAGCTAACATGGCGGTGAGTGTGTTGCAGCTTTCAGTCAAATATCTTTTTATTGCTGTTCCCACAAACATTCAGATGGATGACTTTAGGCACTTTATGTTCGGTCCTAACGTGAAGTGAGATGTCGAAGTAAAATCCGAAAGCAACCGGGCGTTTTTCTTTCATTTGCTAACTTGGCTAGCGAAAGCTAACAGCCGACTGTAAGCCAGTGTTTGAGTGCGGATAGCTAGCTAGCTAGCTAGCTAGCATGTGACAAGCTAATGGTGTCCCTTTGTTGTGAGCAGGATAAAGAAAAGAAGAAAAAGGAGAGCATCTTCGACCTGTCCAAGTACATCGACAAGCCGATCCGAGTGAAGTTCCAGGGAGGACGAGAAGGTAGGAGGCTTCATCTTGGAGGTAGCAGGTGGTGCTAACTGAGCTAGCCGCTGGAGGCGCTTCATGTCTGAGTCTCTACTGTGTGTCTCTACACTGAGTTTCTACTGTCTCTGCTCTGTCTCTCCACTGTGTGTCATTACGCTGAGTCTCTACTGTGTGTCCCTACTGTGTTGTCTCTACTGAGTCTCTACTGTGTTGTCTCTACTGAGTCTCTGATGTGTCTACTGTGTTGTCTCTGCTGTCTCTCCACTGAGTCTCTACTGTGTTGTCTCTGTTATGTCTCTACTGTGTCTCTACTGAGTCCCTGCCGTGTCTCCGCTGTCTCTACTGTGTCTCTACTGAGTCTCTGCTGTCTCTACAGTGTTGTCTCTGTTGTGTCTCTGCTGTGTCTCCTGCGTCTCTTCTGAGTCTCTGCTGTCTCTACTGTGTCTCTACTGAGTCTCTGTTGTCTCTACTGTGTCTCTACTGAGTCTCTGCTGTCTCTACTGTGTCTCTACTGAGTCTCTGCTGTGTCTCTACTGAGTCTCTGCTGTGTCTCTACTGAGTCTCTGTTGTCTCTACTGTGTCTCTTCTGAGTCTCTGCTGTCTCTACTGTGTCTCTACTGAGTCTCTGTTGTCTCTACTGTGTCTCTACTGAGTCTCTGCTGTGTCTCTACTCTCAGCCAGCGGCGTTCTGAAAGGTTTTGATCCTCTGTTGAACCTGGTGCTGGACGGGACGATCGAGTACATGCGTGGTGAGTAAAGAAATGTTCCTGTTCTAATCTGTCAGTCTTAGGATCAGTCCTTACCTGACACTGTGACACCTGTTCTCCTGGTTTAATGACAGAAAGGAAACCAGGTGACACTAATGCAGTAAACCACAATACAAGATCACACAACCTCTAGACATCATCATCATCATCATCATCGGCGGCCCTGTTTGTCTCCACTTCCTGTCTGCCTTTTCTGAAACAATTCCTTAAAAAAGCTTAAGTATTCCTGTTTTAGCAGAACATATCTATTACTGTGTTTCATGGCACTTTAAGGTCACCTGCACCAGAATCAGAAACATTTGTTTATCTACTTTTATGTATTCAAATCATTCCATATTTATTTATGTTTGTTGATCTGATTGTTTTGGCCAAAGGTGGCAATCACTATTATGAAAATAATAGGCCAATAATAATAATAATAATAATATTTTATTTATAGTGTTCTTTGTTGAAAACTCAGACAAGTTACAGAATGGCAAATTAAAGCAGTCAACTGTAAAAATATAAGAATAAAAAATATAATAAAACCAATCAAGCCACTCTAAAGAGGTGGGTTGTGAGAGGTGAGTGTTTTAAAGGTATAAAATATATATTAAAAAAAATACAATATAATAGATAAAAATAAGGCAAAGATAAGCGTGTCCTAAAATATTCCTGTACGCAGAATTAATATATTGTACTGTCAATGAGACTCTAGTGAAATTAAATCTGATGTTTTGATGAATTGAATAATTAATAATAATATTTCACATTAGTTTATGTATTATCTATGTTAGTTGTATTGTTAGGTGCAGTGGATCCCATCAGGTTTGATATATTTGGAGATTAATTTAACAGAAAAAAATCATGCAGGCCAATATTCTTCCAATTATTCAAGCTACTTAAAAAAATGCTTCATTGAAATGAACTCTGAATTATTGTCTACGACCCTCCAGATCCAGATGACCAGCTGAAGCTGACAGAGGACACCCGGCAGCTGGGGCTGGTGGTCTGCAGAGGAACCTCCGTGGTGCTCATCTGTCCTCAGGACGGCATGGAGGCCATCCCCAACCCGTTCGTCCAGCAGCAGGACGGCTAGCAACAGTCTGCCGCTCACCTCATTACAGTCACACACACACACACACACTTTTTGTTGTTTTAATTTTTTAAAACATAACGGTAATAATGCTATTTTCTGTTAAAAGTTGATGAGCAAAAGGACACTTTGAAGAGCTTCACTTTTGTTTCTGTGGTGTGCAAGTTGAGAAGATTTGAGTTGTAAAGAGTGTTCACAGTACCATTTTCTTTTTATCCTCAGTGAGAAACTTTTTACTATTCTTTGTTGTTTTTGATAAGAAAATAAAATGAAAATGTATGCTGAGTCCTCCTTTCTTTTACATGCTGGATATATGGATGGAGATGCAACAAATTAGGAGTCTGCTATAGATAATAAACACATGCAGTCATTTTAATTATCACAAACTAACAGGTCATAACTATATATCTGCTGTAACAGTGACCAGGTGAGTAACATTTAATGGACTCGATCCTCTTTTCATGCAGTATTTGCTTGTGATCTTTCAAAGTGTTCGAAGGACTGAGGGGTGTGTTTGTGTTGATGATCCTCTCAAGCCGGTCTGCACACTGACAAAGAGACACCTGTGGTAACATCAGCTCAGTAACAAGGTGGGGGATGATGCAGGTAAACTGCTTCACCTTGGTGTATATAGAGCAACTTATTCCAGTAAAGCAGGAGGCTTAGCCCCTCCTCTCAGTCAGTGAGTCGGTGGAGCACCAAGCAGAGGAAGAACTGAGGCACTCTCAGGGCTGTTTCCTCTGAACAGGTGAGCTGGATGGTCTTTATTTACCTGCAGATTGACACCGGGGTGGAACCGATCGGGACCCTCCTCTGTCGGGGATTTCAGCGGATGAGAAGGTGATCCACATGCGGCACGCCCCTTGGCGGGTGGAACAAATAGCGCACCTCTGTCCTCCATCTTCATCCATGTATCCGTCCTTCTGTGCTCTAAAGCTCACACGGAGAGCTGCGGGACGTCGTGAATGTCCAGAGGAAGGAGAGGAGAAAGAGGTGAGTGAGTTTCCTCCACAGCATAAAGCCGCTATTGTTTGGTGCGTCACGCTGTGTTGAAGTGGAGTCACTGTGCGTAAAGTGCTGCTGCTGCTGTGAATCTGCTCTCTGCTCAGTCTGTTCGTAAACTTCAGTCATCTGGAGAAGTTAACGGATGTTTTAACGTGATCCTTTTTTTCTACATGTGATGTGTGAGGCGCCAACATGGCCTGCCTCCTCTCCTTTACGCACCTTCTGTCCAGGAGAGCTGGATGCTTCTGTCTCTCAGTTTGTAGTCGCTGTTTTCGAAATTAAACTCCATTTCCATTGGTTTGATATAAAACCATTAGTGGGAGCTTCTTCCTCATTTTTTGCTGTCAGTTATGATCATTGGTTGGTAGGCAAGATAAATATTCATTGACTATCCGAGAACAGGAACACAGATATTTGGTTCGTGTGTGCAGATGTCTGTCTCCTCTTCTTGATGTCTCACCCTTTACATAAGTCTATATGCCTCACTCACTGTGTGTTTCTTCTCCAGGACTGGATCATTTATTTTTCGGACACAGCGGCATGTCAGTGGTGAGGCCAGTGCTGTGAATCCAACATGGAGGTGAAGAAGGATGGAGGAGGGGGGTCGTGGTCTCCTCCAGGAGCCTCCTCTACCTGTGGCAGGTGCAGCCTCATAGCCTTCCTCGTCTTCTTCCTCGTCATCGGGGTCTTTGTAGGCCTGCTTATTGGTGAGTGTCTCTTTTATCGCTATGAACTGTTTAGACTACAGTGATGCTCCATTTCTAAGCGTCATTATTCTCTGAATGAGACTGAACCGTCTGCTCTGTCGTCAGTCTACCTGGTGCAGGAGCAGCATTATTTCATGGAGACGGTGGAGCTGAAAGGTCTGAAGTATGACGCAGCCCTGCAGGATGACAGCTCTGCTTTCTCTATCGTACTGACCACAGTTTTAAAGTCCAAGGTCAGTACAGACAGTCACCAGGATGACAGCCCAGTATTTCCTTTAAAAAGTGTGAAATTGTATTTTTACTCCTTTCTCACAGATTAAAAACGTCTTCATTGCCTCGTCCATATCACATCACTACGTTGACTGGAGTATTGTTGCCTATGGGTGAGTGACAGCAGAACCAATGTGGATGATTGAGTGCAGCGTCCAGAGGATTAAATCTCCAGCTCTGTCTGTTTCTTCCCAGTAACGTTAATGATGAAGTGATGGCGACGTTCAGACTGGTCTTCAAGGTCTCCAAGATCCAGCAGTACTCGGACAACTTTGTTCAGGACGTGCTGAGAGCAGGACTCAGCTCCGTGATGCACGGGAAACCACTGGAGGTGCCAGGATTTGGAGAGATCAGTGCTGTCGTCTTACTGGGTAGAGCTTCTCTGCTGTCGGTCTGTCTGGGTGTCATGGTGGAGTGATGGAAATACACAGGGTCTGATGTTTGCCTTTCTCCTCATTCATAGGAGCCAGTGGGAAGTCATTTTACACTATTGGAGATGAGATGATGGGTGAGTGAATGTGTGTTTTATCACATTTTAATATCAGGGCAGACAGACCGGTGTGATTCTCTGTGACTCTTATGAAGTAAGATAAGACAAGATAAGATAATCCTTTATTCTTCCCACAAACTGGGACATTTCCAGTGTTCCAGCAAAGAGCACAGAGCAGCAATACAATAAAGGAATTTGTAAAAAAAAAAAAAAAAAAAAAAAAAAAAAAAAAAAAAATATAAAAAAAAAATATTAATAATATATACAAAAATATGTCAGAATAAGGAGGAAACAAAAGTAACGAAGTAAACAAATACATCTGTGCAGGACTAACTAATTTAGATCAGTAAATAATGAATAAATACGAAAAACAGAGTCAGCAAATAAAGAACTTAATGAACAAACTGGACCGACTGACAGGATAAAGATAAGAGAAGTAAGATCAGTTAAAATAAGGAAAAAATTGAGTTTGAGCTGGCTCTTTTCTGCTTAATACAGCGCTGACAGGCGGTCCATCCTGGCTGTGATGTCTAATTATTTACAGTATTTATTTGGTAGAAAATGACCTCCCTGTGTTTCTTGTTACCTTTGGCTGAACTTTGACTTGTAGTGGATTTTATTCCCCTGAGGAATAAATTTCCTCTTACAGCGAACAATAATAATTATATAATTATAATTAATGATAACTCCTCTGTCTTAAGACAGACAAGTATGTGTCTATTATGAATGTTTTTCATGTTGTACCTGGGCATTTTCCTGTGTCTTCCAGCCAGGTGTCCTGACACCACGTTCGCCTGTGACAGTGGAGAGTGTGTCACCAAACTGAATCCAGAGTGTGACTTCATCCCTGACTGTGCTGACGGATCTGACGAAGCTCGATGTGGTGAGTGACGTCAAACTGTTTGAGACTCATTTCATCAGCTCTTGTTGTAAAATAAGAAAACTCCGGCGCTGAAAGGTCACACTGTAAATGTGACATCTCGACCCTCAGCCTGCGGTACGCGTCCCGCGATGGGGAGTCGGGTGGTGGGCGGTGAGGACGCTCGGCAGGGCGAGCTGCCGTGGCAGGTCAGCCTGAGGCTCCATGGACGCCACACCTGTGGAGCCTCCATCATCAACGAGCGCTGGCTGGTCAGTGCAGCTCACTGCTTTGAGAGGTAGGAGTCCACTGAGTCACTGGGGTAGTGGATTACTAGTTACTAGTTACTTTTTACAAAAGTAATCTTTACTGAATGACTCACTGATGAAAGTAATTTGAAGCTCTACTAGTTACTTTACTTCTGGATTATACTCTGTAACATCACCTGAGATACCTGATAATTTCAAAGTAAAGCTCCTTATTGTAATAAAAGGAGGACAGACACCAGATAATTTCAAAGTAAAACTCCTTATTGTAATAAAAGGAGGGCAGACACCAGATAATTTCAAAGTAAAACTCCTTATTGTAATAAAAGGAGGGCAGACACCAGATAATTTCAAAGTAAAACTCCTTATTGTAATAAAAGGAGGGCAGACACCAGATAATTTCAAAGTAAAGCTCCTTATTGTAATAAAAGGAGGACAGACACCAGATAATTTCAAAGTAAAGCTCCTTATTGTAATAAAAGGAGGACAGACAGCAGATCATTTCAAAGTAAAGCTCCTTATTGTAATAAAAGGAGGACAGACACCAGATAATTTCAAAGTAAAACTCCTTATTGTAATAAAAGGAGGACAGACACCAGATAATTTCAAAGTAAAGCTCCTTATTGTAATAAAAGGAGGACAGACACCAGATAATTTCAAAGTAAAGCTCCTTATTGTAATAAAAGGAGGACAGACACCACATAATTTCAAAGTAAAGCTCTTTATTGTAACAGAGAGAGGATAGACACTAGATCTCTCTTTTCTGCTCTTTAACTCATAGCTGGCAGGAAGTAGTGAACATCAGTCCAAACAGCCCTTCACAGTAAAAGTCTTCTCACTTCTTTATTGTCTCATTCTGGTTCCTTTAGATCAGCTGATCCTCAGTAATTTCCACCCTCTAAAGACTCTTAATGCTCCTCCATCTTTGTTCCTAAAGTCAAAGTCATGATGAAAGTTGATCAAACAGGAAATGAGATGTTTGGTTTGTTTGTAATGAATGCATCTATGACATGTACTGAATATTTGAAACTGTCGTCATGTCTTTCACTTTCCGTCTGCAGGGACGCTGACCCCAGAGAGTGGACGGCCCTTGTCGGTGCCAGATTAGTGAGCGGTGACGAGTCCGAGTCCACAGTGGTAAACATCAAGTCGCTGGTTGTGTCTCCTGACTACAACCCCAGGACCACTGACAGTGATGTGACTGTGCTGGAGCTGGAGAGCCCTCTCACCTTCAGCTCTTACATCCAGCCCGTCTGCCTGCCCTCCCCGTCTCATGTGTTTGCCCCGGGGCAGAGCTGTGTGGTGTCAGGCTGGGGAGCCCTCCACCAGTTTAAAGGTGAGTCTACCTGCAGGAGAACGCCTCGACAAGGAGCACATTTATAATGTGCCTGGTGTGAGTTATTCAGTGTCCTTGTGCTGCTCTTCCCTTCAGTCGAGGTTCCCTCCACGCTGCAGAAGGCAGTGGTGAAAATCATCGACTCTAAGGTGTGCAATAAATCATCTGTGTACAGAGGAGGCGTTTCTCACAACATGATGTGTGCCGGATTCCTGCAGGGCAAGGTGGACTCCTGTCAGGTCAGTTTCACATGAGGCGGCTACAAAAGCTCAAACTATCAACTTACTTTTTCTGACGATACTTTCTTGTCTGGAGGCAAAGTTTGTATTCAGGACACTGATGATGTTGAAACTATAAGTGTGTTAACACTGGTCCCGCCCTAAAAATAGAGACAAATGTAGGCTGTCGCTGTTATTTTCATCTCAGCCGTTAATGTTAGTGAGAAAACATGGCAGTCCAGCTCCCATTACAGCGCAATCAATTCACATCAGGTTCAACTCAGAACACACAAACTGGCAGCGACTCGCTCCGAAATGGAGACTTGAAGCTCTGAGTTGTTGAGTTTTCTAAATATTGAATTAATTCAGCCAACACTGATCACCTGACATTAAGCCAAAGGTTTGTTGGTACAGAGTGACTGGTCCCACATCAGAGAATCAGGTCTTGTGTTTTCCCTGCAGGGTGACTCTGGGGGGCCCCTGGTGTGTGAGGGGGCCCCAGGGAGGTTCTTCCTGGCTGGGGTGGTGAGTTGGGGTGTGGGCTGTGCCCAGATCAACAGGCCTGGTGTCTATTCCCGCGTCACCAGGCTCCGTAACTGGATCCTCAGCCACGCAGATCCCAGTCTGGTCCCTGGTTACTCCCAGTATGTTCCCACTGTCCCAGTTACTGTGGCCAATAACCCACCAGCACCCAGAACCACCTCCATGGACGCATCATCTGCACTGACCCTACCTGGTAATGACGCACTGACAGCAGCTTCGTCCTTTACCAAGAGGAAGATGAGGAGGAATGTAACATGGATATAGTATCAGAGGTGCTCGTGTCGTCTTCACTCTGCCTCGTCTGATCTGTCCATCATGTCCTCAGCTCTGAACTGCAGCGGCAGCTTCCAGTGTAGCTCCACCTCCTGCATCAGCAAGGTCAACCCAGAGTGTGACGGCGTCCCAGACTGCCCCGACCGGGCCGACGAGAGGAACTGTGGTAAGTTTCTAGAAAGGTAAAGGTGGTGCTGGTCAAACACATTTCTGTTATATTTGTTAAAATCCTGGACTGTAATAAACCTGCTCAATCACCTCATTAAGACTGAATTCAACAGAACAAAGTCTTTGGGGGAGTCTGGACTGTCAGTGTTTTGTTGAGCTTGACAGCTTTACAGATTTATTAATATCAGAGCATCAAAGAGCCTCCAGCATCATCTCCTTCATTTAAACTTTAACTCTTTCTTCCTCACTGAGTTCACTGCTCTTCATCATTTTAAACAGGAGTGAGGAATTTAAACTGAATTAATTTTTCTGTTCAGGAAATAAACATCTCAAACAATAAATAATAATGTGATTTGATGTTTTCTGTAAAAATTCCTGGATAACAACAATAATTATATTTTCTCATTAAATATATCATTTTGATTAAAGGACTTCCACATACTGGTGGATTAACCATTAGAGAAACATTAAAAATATTCTGGTCATCAGTAATATTGTTAGTTTAGAGCAGTAGTGGTAAATACCTGACACTGGGTGGAGGATAATAAATGTGTTAAGCTCTTTTTTCTAAGATATATTTGTTTACTTCTTCACCAGTGTTTCTTATTTATTCTACTTGTTCATAGATCTTATTTTTTTCACAGGTTTTAAAGAGGAGCTCTCTTCTGTCTCTTTTGACAGAAAACGTTGCAGACCCCTGAGCTGCTGCGTTTGCTGGATTCTCTAAAAAGTTCTTGTGGTTTTTGTCTCAGACTGCGGCGTTCGTCCTGCGCTGGGCTCCCAGAGGATTGTGGGTGGAGTAACGGCTCGGCGGGGGGAGTGGCCTTGGATCGGCAGCCTCCAGCACCAGAGGCTTCACCGCTGTGGCACTACACTCATCCACCGCAAATGGCTGCTGACAGCGGCTCACTGCGTCCAGAGGTACTGCTCAACCCAAGCTTCCCCACAATTATGTGTGTTTTCATGAAGAATCACATGCAGCTTCGCTCTAAGCCTGTCCTCACTTTAACCCCCAGTGACCGCAGCCCCTCTGAGTGGGCTGTGAGCCTGGGGTCGGTACTGCGCTCCGGGGTGGGAGCCCTGGTCATCCCCATCCAGAGGGTCATCATCCACCCAGCCTTCAACGGCACCAACATGGACCACGACGTGGCTCTGTTGGAGCTGGCGGTGCCGGCTCCCATGTCCTACACCATCCAGTCAGTCTGCCTCCCCTCACCGGTGCACCACTTCCTCAGGAACACAGAGTGCTACATCACAGGCTGGGGATCCACGAGGGAAGGAGGTGAGAGGTTTAAAAGACATGAGCCTCAGCTTTTTCCATCACACCTTTTCATGATGAGCTGACCTGAAAAACCTCCACCTTTTTAAGATCCTAAAGAGCCTGAAGATGTTGGTTTTAAACAGGCATTTTTCTATTGAGCTCCATTATCCCATACAAGATTATACAATAATAATAATAACTAGAAAAGCACTCAGGGAGCGCAGACCTCCACCAAGGCAGCATTCTGAGAGAGCGTATGCTCCTACAAGCCCACAGCGCCTAAGAGTGAATGTGTTGATTTTGATTCACCTTGAAACCCACATTTAATATTAATACAACTTTTGAGTTATTTTGCAAACCAACAAACAAACAAATCAACATACAAATAAACAAACCCTGGTGAAAACATAACCTCCTTGGCAGAGGTAATAATAATAATAATAATATGAAACATGATCGACTATTATGGTCTGTTCACACAGTGAATGGAGCTATACAGGTAGTTTCACTTTTATCTGCTGAGAGTCAAGATTCAGTAGAATAGAATAGTTTTATTATTTCATTCACCAGCAGCAAAGACAAATTCTGGTAATAAAGAACCAATAAACAGCATCAGTGAAGCAAGATTACTCTGCTGCAGACAACAATACAACAAGATTGTGATGGTACTCACTGAGATTTGAATAAAAACTACCCAAAATATACAATATATGAGAAGAAAAGTGTGAAATAAATACAATAAAAAAGCACAAAGTAAAAGAGTAGTGCATTGAGTGATAAGCATTTAGCAGCATTGACTGAAGCTTCACCAACAGAGCTGAATAAATTCAGTTTGTGGAGCTCACAGTAGTGATAAAAGGTATTTGACAAACGCAACAGCAACTTGTCTTTCCAGATATGTAGTTGTGGACAGTCTTTGTGAAAATGCATCACTCACTAATATAATTGCTGTGTTCTTTGGCACAGGGTCGCTGACCAACCTGCTGCAGAAAGCTGCAGTGAGCATCATTGAGCAGGAGGACTGCCAGCGGTCGTATGGAAACGCGCTGACCTCGAACATGATGTGTGCTGGTTACATGGAGGGAGGCAGGGACACCTGTCTGGTAAGAAGGAGTCCACTCTGTGACATAAATACCTTCTGCACAGCCTGGACAGGAAGTGGACCGGACCTCTAGGAGGGACAGTCCTGCATCATCTGAGCATCTCTTTACACTGGATGGTTTATTCTTTTCCTGTTTCCTGTAAAAGCACAGGAATGATTCATGCTGTCATATATGAATACATTTCTATATCCTGATGATGGAGAAACCAAGTGTTGCAGCACCTCTGTGAGAGATGCTTGTCAGAGTAGACTTTCCTTCCTTAAAATGCAGAGCCCCCCTTTTCACCCACTTCCTCTGTAATCTTCTTATGTAAGGAAACCCACAAGCATTCCTGTCTCGGTCGAAGCACCTGGCATCTCAGCAGCGATCCAAGTGACATTCTCTTTGCACTTCACTTTCCTGCTTCCCTCAATCATCCTTACTTAATCGTTTTATTCTCTTTTACACACTGGACGCCTCATTGCATGTAGAGATTTCTTTACTGCCTCACTAATTACTAAAATCCACTCTGTTGTTCTTACTTCTGCTCATCCAGGGAGACTCTGGAGGCCCGCTGACCTGTCGTGAGCCCTCTGGCCAGTGGTTTATTGCTGGAGTGACCAGCTGGGGACATGGATGTGGGCGGAGTGGTTTTCCAGGGGTTTACACTCGTGTCACCTCTGTCAGGGAATGGATATCTACTTACCTGCCCTTCTGAAGAGGCAAAAAAAAGGAGCTGAACTCACAAAAAAAGCACACACGATGTGGATTTTCCTGATAAATCTCCTTCACAAAAACTGTACTGTACAAGGACCAAAGTCACGCTCAAAGCCACACATGCATAGTTTCCACAGTATTGACCTGCGTGACCGACTGGTCATAGGTGCTGTTTGTAATACTGTGCCGTCATCTGAACCACAACCATCCTTTTTCATAATGTGCTGAAGCCAGAAGGAGGATTCTGAACAGTGGCTTATGGACATTCTGCTAGCTCATGCACGAATGATGTATTTATTTCAGTTATTTATTTTCCTCAGCAGTAAACTCGCTGTACTTGGTGTATTTTTTTATGTAGGGCTCAGAATAGATGTGGTTCATTTATGGGTACATAAGTCTTTTATGGATTTATTTTTTAGAAGTAAGACAGGTAATAATATTTACTGAAAGGTGGCTTTTCTGGGTAAAAATATAGTTTGAAAAGTGGTGGTGCAGGGATGAGTTTTAAAGGAATATTAACTTGAGTTTGATTAACATGTGGTGTTGTTTCATTGATGGATACACTTGATGAAAGACACAAGAGAGGATTCCAATTGACAAGATTTATTTTTTTTTGTCAAGAATATCATTCCATTTGCTCACAATCTCACTAAAAATAATGTTCACATGCTTTTGTGGCTCTGACTTCCCTGCATACACTCAGCAGGACAGAAAAACCAGCTGCACATACAGCTGAGAGGTTCAGTGCAGAGCGAGGCAGACCCTGCAGGAACAAGCCCACCACTGTGGAGGGCGGCAGGTAGAGTGACAACTAGAAATCAGGTCACACAGACCAGGTTTGTTCTCCAGGCGTACTTCGATATCGGACTGTTTGGAGGCTTGTGAATGTCAGGTTGTGAAAACACCACGCTGGTCCTCAAGTCTTCCTTTTGATTTTTATGTAGGTATTTCAGAGTAAAAGCATGTAAGGAAAGCCTAAGTTGTCCCTTAACTCCTCACATGTTGCTTTGTATGCAGGACCCTTTGAGCATAAACACAATAAAAAGGACAGGTGTAAACACAAATGCTTCGATATACGCCAAGAAACAAAGCCAGTGCTGCAGTTTCTGATTTAAGACTGCAACAACCTGCCTGTCAACACATCCCAGCATGCACTGCTCACGACCTGGGGCACACCTTGGACAGGTCAGTCACACTTTCAGACACATTCATACTTAGGTTCAATTTGGAGTTTGCAATTCTCTTCACCCACACGTCTTGAAACGTGCAGCGTTTTATAAACATGTTTCCTTGTTTACCAGAAGATTAATTAGTCAGAACATAAAATCACAAATAATCAAATGCTGTTACTGAAGTGTTCCTCAGAGCAAAATGGAAATGTCCACAGAGACGTTATTTTGGCTGGAGTCCACAGGTTGTGCTCGCCTGTCTGAGGTACTGTGATGATGATGATGATGGTGGTGGTGGTGATGATGGCTCCTGACCTCCAGTAGAAACACTGAGCTCCTCCTCACAGCGGTGGGAAGGCAGAGGGACGTTCACATGCGAGCTCTTTCCCTCTGTAATCTGGAGTTGTATGTACGGGACACAGTGTTCCAGGCGTCCATGTACCGGTCCATGCACATGGCAATACATTTCTGAGGACACAAGCAGCATCTTCTTAGAGGACTTACAATTATTTTCATTACAAATCATTCTGCCAAGACTTCAGTTGACATATTCTAAATGCTTATTTTAGTGTTCAACACCCAATGGCAGCAAAGTGAATTTCTATCTTTTGCTGTTTTAATGGACACACCTGCTCAGAGTTGTCCAGCGTGCTGCCAGGTTTCCCTATACACTTCTTGAAGCATTTGTCTGTCATTCTCTGAAACACAAGACATTCATTAAATTCTTTTAGCATCAGTCAGTGGGGCATTTAGCTGATGTGTTGTAGGTGAAACCCCTGCATTAAGCTGGTTTCTATCAGGATCAAAAGTCAAAGGTTTCAGGTGCGTTGACGTTTGCATCATGTCAACATTTCCATGAGTCCTGTCAGGTAAAAGCTGGTGAAATATCACTGACAGTTTCAGCTCACATGGTTGATAAATGTGTTCATATCAGTCACATATTCAAACTTCACCATATTTAATGCTGCTGCTCCTGTGAAGTTTAGTGTTAGCCAAGTCTTGCTAGCTTAGCATCGGTGCCCATTGGTTTACCTGCAGCAGCTCCTGAGCGTTAGCAACTGCGATCTGGACTTTGACCTGCTCCATGATGGTCCCGGTGTCCACTTTACCACCTGATCCACCGGCTGAGAAGTCCGAACCGAACCCGTCCATTTCTACCGGAACCGGTACCGAAAACTGCCGCTTTACCTGTTTTCTATAGTACACGTGTGGATAGCTAACTGCTAACGGTAGGGACCGCTGGCAAACGTTAGCTTCAGATGCCCTTGACGGCGGCGGAAATCTTCAGACGTCACTTCCTGAGTGGAGAAGCGGACACCGGAAATGTAGTTTTTGGTGATTGGTCCCTAAAAACACCACTAGAACATTCTGTGGTCTTAATAACATTATATTTACATACATGTTTATAAAAGTGAGGAGATTCATACAGTTTAGGTTCCTTTAAACCAGTGAGTATCTTGTTTTACCTATTATCTTAACTTTAACACCAGTGTTTTATGGTGAATTTCCTGCTTCTTCCTGTGAGCACAATGTGGAAAATACTGCTTATATTTACAATAATCCATATTTATCCGTAAAATCCGCTCTGTGTCACACCTCTGTGTACGCTCAACGTTTTATTTTGAAATAATTCACCAGAAGTGACAGTGTAATGTCCGCATTGACGCCATTTTGACTCATGTAGTGTCGCTGTTTCTCCATATCTCCACTAGAGGGAGGCAAACACTGGTGATTTTAAGATATTTACATTTTATATTTGTTCATAAATTACTGTACTACTGTGGCAATACAAAGTATGAAGTGTAAACAGATTAAAAATATGCATGTGCAGAATAGTAAACCGATATAGTGCAAATAAAAAGCGATATTCAAAACAATTACAATTTAATAAAAATTATAAAAACATTAGAAGATGCCATGTTAGAGATATAGGAGGTACTGGTATTTGCCAGCATTAACACAGAGGTAGATTATTACAGCAAATGCTCGTGCTTCAGAAATCTAATGAACATTATTCAGGTTAAATAACTGGTCAATATTTTTTGTTGTTGTGCCTCATGGAGGAGATAAACTCACAAAGTCTGCATCTTCTATGAAGTCCATGACACCTTCTTCTGTCACCAACATATACCTTATACCTTAGTTTGTTTAGATTTATTACAAAATCAACCCTCAGTTTGAGTGTAAAAATATAGTAAATATATAGTCAGTTTAGTAACGTAAACAAAAGATTATACATTTATTTTATTTTTATTTAACAAGAAAATAAAATTATAAGATATGATAACATTTGTGAATCAATAGAGGGAAGTTTGTTCATAAAAATCCACACAAAAACATGTATCTAAGTTTAAAAATCAATACTATTCATGCACGGTGTGTATTTTTAATCAAAGTTTCATGTCATTTTGCTTTAATGTCCACTCCTGCTGTGTGAGTGAATACATGAAGCTTTTCCTTCAGACTGAAAAAGTTTGGTCAGAAGAAGCTCTGCATTGTTTGGTGTGGAGGCGGCGCGAGGACGACCTCCTGTCCTCATGTTTCAGACAGGGTGACCTCACTGAGGAGACCACCTGCCTGCTCTGAACACATGTGGTACAGTGAGTCTGCAGCCAACAAAGGACTGACGGTTACTGTCACCGCCTGCAGACTGTGTGTGAGCGCTGGGGGTCTGATTAGTGCCGAGCTTGCCTCAGAGTAATTAATGAGCGCTCACACAATGCTAGCACCCAAACACTCAAGTCCTCAGACCAGTTTGGCTTGGAGCCACAGAGGGGTGGAGGGGGGTTAAAGTGCAGCAAAATGAATTAACCCCAGGATACAATCATGAGTTCATTAATCTAATCTTCTTAAATTCTCAATCCCCTTCAGGCCCACTTGTGTGTATGCAGCATCCGGCCCAGAGAGCTTCAACCTGAAGGAGATATGAGCAGCAGTCAGCTGTGAAGACTCCATATGAGAGAGAGACGTCCAGACAGGAGGTCAGTCAGCTGAATGGAATCAAGCCTTTATCACTGTCATTAAGTCCATCTGCAGACATGCTGGAGAATCTGTTCTGAACTTTTACCCATAAATAGAGAGAACAGGCCTCTCATAGCTTCCTTCATGTGGAGGCTGACTTTGCTGATTCTTGTCACAAGAATTTAAGTCCTTCAGAAAATGTCAGGAATTCAGAAACGACCTCATGGTCCTCAGCAGGGTCTGAAGCTGCTGCTGCCGTCACATGATCACTGAGAGGGACGGATCATAACAATAATAATAACTGAGGATTTCATTTTTCAATCAACCAGTGGAAGGTTTTATTAATTAAAAAACCTGTTATAAGGATGAGTCAGCGTGTTAAAATGTGACTCATTGTACAGAAAACTACATTTAATTCAGATCACTCTGATATTTTATTGCTTTAAAATATCCCTTTATTTTACCTAATGTTTAATGTTTAATGTGTGTGAGTGAAGGTGAGTTACCTGGAGGACAGGTGAGACAGACAGGTGTGTTTTAAGTAAAGTGCTCTGATCCTGAAGCTGGGTGGAGAAGAAAGAGCTTTGGCTGATGGCTGCAGTGTTTCAGCCCAGAGGAGGAGGAGGAGGAGAGAGGAGCGAGGAGGAGAGAGGAGGAGAGAGGAGGAGGAGGAGGAGAGAGGAGCGAGGAGGAGAGAGGAGGAGAAGGAGAGAGGAGAGAGGAGGAGGAGGAGAGAGGAGAGAGGAGGAGAGAGGAGGAGAGAGGAGGAGAGAGGAGGAGAGAGGAGGAGGAGGAGAGATGAGGAGAGAGAAGGAGAGAGGAGAGAGGAGGAGAGAGGAGGAGGAGGAGAGAGGAGCGAGGAGGAGAGAGGAGGAGAGAGGAGGAGGAGGAGAGAGGAGGAGAGAGAAGGAGAGAGGAGAGAGGAGGAGGAGGAGAGAGGAGAGAGAAGGAGAGAGGAGCGAGGAGGAGAGAGGAGGAGAGAGGAGAGAGGAGGAGACAGGGGCAGGGGGAGGGGCAGGGGGAGGAGTCAGCTGAATCACCACAGCTCCTCTTCTCCTCCTCCTCGCTTTGCTCGCTGCTCTCGTGCGGACTGCAGCTTCCGGTCAGGACTTCCTCAAACTTTTGACTTTTGTCCTTTAAAAGTTTGAAAGTGGAGGCTCGGAGGACAGATGGACCTTCAGGAGGTGAGGAGACCTTCAGGAGGTGAGGAGACCTTCAGGATGTGAAGCACCAGAGAGGATCAGTGCCAAGTGAGACTAACTTTAACCCGGGACGGAACGAGTCCACCTCAAGGAACCCGGATCAGCTCTGCGCCTCTATCAGGGTAAGAACCAGTCCTCTGGACCCTTCCGGTCTGGACCTCCTTCAGGTCTGGACCCTTTAGATCTGGTCCTCCTTCAGGTCTGGACCCTTTAGATCTGGATCCTTCAGGTCTGGTCCTCCTTCAGGTCTGGTCCTCCTTCAGGTCTGGACCCTTTAGATCTGGATCCTTCAGGTCTTATCCTCTTCCACTGCAGGGATCAGTTTCAGGCTGAAACTTTTCACTCTGGTTCAGCTTTTGTTTCACATTTAAACCCTGAAGCTGCTGGACTCTGAGTCTCTGCAGGAAGTCCTCAGTCCTCCTGAGTCCTCAGACCTCAGACCTAAGTCCTGAGTCCTGGTTCAACAAAGGAGGCTTGACTAACCTCCTGAGCCAACTTTAGTAAGGGTTATTCTTCAGGATAAGGTTATCAGGATTAATCGAGATAGAAAATATGGTGTGTTTTTTTTCATTGATCCCTGTTGGTGGAAATTCACTTATTATAATAATATAATAAGTAATAATAAATATTAACAGCTTGTTCTAATAAAGGACTATATTTTTGATAGCAAATGAAATGTAATATTTGGACTATAGATATATTGTGTCGTATTAATATTAGTCGCGATAACTGGCTGCAGATCTGTTGCTCTGCACTTACATAACTTCCTGCAGGAGCTGGACCGAGGTCACTTCTATGTGGGCTCAAGGTTTTGGCAGCAGAACAATCTGGAAAGCCTGATTTTCTGAGGCCTGACATGTTTATAGTGGAGCAAAGATGTGAAGTGAGGCGACGCACCGGGAGCTGTCTTCAGTTACAGACTCTTCATTTGTGTTTTCCAGAGTAAAAAAAGCAGCTCGCTCTGGTTTAGTGTGGGAGTTTCTGCTTATCTGATCTGCTTTCATCTCTGAGGTTTATTCCTGTTGTAACCCAGCGCGCTGATATGAGTGTTTTATTTCTGAACGGCTCCATTCATCAGCTGGAGGAGTGTTCGTGTTCACATGATTAAAATCTCCTGTTTAAATAAAACAAGTGTTTCCTCCTCCAGGTCCAAGTCCAAGATGTCTGTGAGTAACCACGAAAACAGAAAGTCTCGCTCCAGCTCCGGCTCCATGAACATCCAACTCTTCCACAAGACGTCCCACGCCGACAGCCTGCTGACTCAGCTCAACCTGTTACGCAAACGAAAAGTCTTCACAGATGTCGTCCTGAAGGCAGGAAACAGATCCTTCCCCTGCCATCGGGCCGTCCTGGCCTCCTGCAGCCGCTACTTCGAGGCCATGTTCAGCGGCGGGCTCAGGGAAAGCCGCGACGCCGAGGTCAACTTCCACGATTCAATCCACCCAGAGGTGCTGGAGCTCCTGCTCGACTACGCCTACTCTGCCCGCATCATCATCAACGAGGAAAACGCTGAGTCGCTGCTGGAAGCCGGCGACATGCTTCAGTTTCACGACATCAGAGACGCTGCGGCGGAGTTTCTAGAAAAGAACCTCCACCAGTCAAACTGCCTGGGGATGATGCTGCTGTCGGACGCCCATCAGTGCCAGCGGCTGTACGAGCTGTCCTGGAGGATGTGCCTGGCAGACTTCGCTACTCTCTTCAGGACCGAGGACTTCCTGAGTCTGCCCAGAGACAAAGTCCAGGAGCTGATCCTCAGCGAGGAGCTGGAGGTGGAGGACGAGAGTCTGGTGTACGAGGCCGTCATCGACTGGGTCAAGGCCGACATGGAGCACAGGCACAGCGAGCTGCCCGAGCTGCTGCGATGTGTCCGCCTGGCGCTGCTGCCCGAGACCTATCTGCTGAACAACGTCGCCTCAGAGGAGCTGGTCATGTGCCATAAGGTGGGCCGGGAGATCGTAGAAGATGCAGTGCGATGCAAGATGAGGATCCTCCAGAACGATGGCATCGTAACGGGTTTCTGCGCCCGGCCGAGGAAGGTTAGCCAGGCGTTGCTGCTGCTGGGAGGACAGACCTTCATGTGCGACAAAGTCTACGTGATCGACAACAAGACGAAAGAGATCACCCCCAAAACAGATATCCCCAGCCCCAGGAAGGAGTGCAGCGCCTGCGCTATTGGCTGCAAGGTATGTTTACCTCCTGTGCTTCAATATGTGCATTTTCAAGTCAGGAAAGTACACAGAGACATGATGTATCCTCTCCATGTGTTTCAGGTTTATGTCACCGGAGGACGAGGCTCTGAGAACGGAGCCTCCAAAGATGTCTGGGTGTACGACACGCTGCACGACGAGTGGTCCAAAGCCTCTCCCATGCTGGTCGCCAGGTTCGGACACGGCTCTGCTGAGCTCGACCACATACTCTATGTGGTGGGAGGACACACGTCTCTAGCCGGGTCCTTCCCTGCTTCTCCCTCTGTGTCGCTCAAACAGGTGGAGCAATACGACCCCCAGACCAACAAGTGGACTCTGGTGGCTCCGCTCAGAGAGGGGGTGAGCAACGCCGCCGTGGTCGGTGCCAAAAACAAGCTCTTTGCCTTCGGGGGAACCAGCGTGAACCGAGACAAGTACCCCAAAGTGCAGTGCTTCGACCCCTGCCAGAACCGCTGGTCCGTGCCGGCCGCCTGTCCCCAGCTGTGGCGCTACACGGCGGCGGCCGTGGTCGGCAACCACGTGGTGGTGATCGGAGGGGACACCGAGTTCTCCGCCAGCTCTGCGTACCGGTTCAACAGCGAGACGTACCAGTGGTCAAAGTTTGGCGACGTGACGGCCAAGCGGATCAGCTGCCACGCCGTGGCGTCAGGGAACAGACTGTATGTGGTCGGGGGCTACTTTGGCGCTCAGAGGTGTAAAACGCTGGACTGTTACGATCCGTCATCGGACTCCTGGGACAGCGTGACCAGCGTGCCCTACTCACTCATTCCCACCGCCTTCGTCAGCACATGGAAGTACCTGCCAGCATAGAGGGAGTCTGAGGTGAGTGATCATCACTTATAGTTCTATGCATAGTGATGTCAGTAATACATAATAACACATGACAACAACACAGAGACTCCTCCACACAGCGAGGTTTATCTAACGGAGGTAAATCAGTCAGTTTGAGCCGGACCAGGCCGGTTTTCAAACCCCTCACTGTTTCCAGCGTTGCCAGTGGTTACAGTTACACATTATCTCAGGCTGGGTGTTGGATAAACACAGTGCAGTCCTGCTTTAGGGAGCAGGAGGAATGTCAGCAGCGCTGGTAATTACAGAGCGAGGTGCCGAGGCAGGGGTCAGGTCTGAGCCTGAAGGCCTGGGTCAGGAGTCAGGCGTAACCTGACGCATGGTGCTCAACATATGGAGCCAGAGGTGGGCTTTAAATACGCTCATGAGCTCAGCCTTTGACATGGCCGGAACAAATAGTTCCCCCTAAAAGTCCTTTTTAATTTAATTTAAGATAATCCATCCTCTGTGTAGCACCTTTCTCAGTCTGGTCTGTAGTAGGAAGATCAGTAATTCAGGAGGAATGAAAAGGGAAGGATGAAAATATGATGCTGCAGAAGAAGAACTGCTAACCAGCCTGCAGGAGTGACAGGTGGCAGATTTCACAGCTTCCTGTGACACGATAAGAGATGGTAAGGGATGGATAGAGATGATAAGAGATGGTAAGGGATGGATAGAGATGATAAGAGATGGTTAGAGATGAATAGACATGAATAGAGATGGTTGGAGATGAATAGAGATGAATAGAGATGGTTGGAGATGAATAGAGATGATAAGAGATGATAAGAGATGGATTGAGATGATAAGAGATGGATAGAGATAGATAGAGATGGTTAGAGATGATAAGAGATGATAAGAGATGGATTGAGATGATAAGAGATGGATAGAGATAGATAGAGATGGTTAGAGATGATAAGAGATGGATAGAGATAGATAGAGATGATAAAAGATGGATAGAGATAGGTAGAGATGGATAGAGATGATAAAAGATGGATAGAGATGGATAGAGATGATAAAAGATGGATAGAGATGGATAGAGATGATAAGAAATGGATAAAGATGATAAAAGATGGATAGAGATGGATAGAGATGGATAGAGATGATAAAAGATGGATAGAGATGATAAAAGATGGATAGAGATAGGTAGAGATGGATAGAGATGATAAAAGATGGATAGAGATAGGTAGAGATGGATAGAGATGATAAAAGATGGATAGAGATGATAAAAGATGGATAGAGATGGGGCTTTCCTCCTGTGGTGTTTCTCACACAGGGTGAGGGTGGAGAGGATGTCAGAGATGTTTTCACCTGCTGCCGGTCGAGTTGGTTTAAAGTTTGATGATGTTATGTCTGCGCTGATGTAACAGTAGTCTTTAAAAGCTCTGCTGCATCTTTCTTATCACAGGTTTTATTACACTCACTACATGCAGTTGGATGAGAATGTTAGCCAGTTAGCTTAGCTTAGTCTGGAAACAGCCAGACTAACAGACTAGTAGTTTCCAGACTTACTGCTAAACTAAGCTGACCATCGTTAGGCTCCAGATCACATTTATATTTACTATATTTATCATCTTTTCATTGATCTCATAGGAAGGAAATGGACCTGTGCTGAACTACTTTTGTTAACCAGAACTTTAGTTTTCAACAACTTTGGCCAGATGTTAATATAGCCCTGTGCTAATATGAAGTAAACAGTTTGCAGAGTGTCTGCAGTAAACAGCTGGATGTGATGTGATGGTCCTGTGCGTCCTCGCTAACAGCTGGATGTGATGTGATGGTCCTGTGCGTCCTCACTAACAGCTGGATGTGATGTGATGGTCCTATGTGTCCTCACTAACAGCTGGATGTGATGTGATGGTCCTGTGTGTCCTCACTAACAGCTGGATGTGATGTGATGGTCCTGTGTGTCCTCACTAACAGCTGGATGTGATGTGATGGTCCTGTGTGTCCTCACTAACAGCTGAATGTGATGGTCCTGTGTGTCCTCACTAACAGCTGGATGTGATGTGATGGTCCTGTGTGTCCTCACTAACAGCTGGATGTGATGGTCCTATGTGTCCTCACTAACAGCTGGATGTGATGTGATGGTCCTGTGTGTCCTCACTAACAGCTGGATGTGATGTGATGGTCCTGTGTGTCCTCACTAACAGCTGGATGTGATGTGATGGTCCTGTGTGTCCTCACTAACAGCTGGATGTGATGTGATGGTCCTGTGTGTCCTCACTAACAGCTGGATGTGATGTGATGGTCCTGTGTGTCCTCACTAACAGCTGGATGTGATGTGATGGTCCTGTGTGTCCTCACTAACAGCTGGATGTGATGTGATGGTCCTGTGTGTCCCCACTAACAGCTGGATGTGATGGTCCTGTGTGTCCTCACTAACAGCTGGATGTGATGGTCCTGTGTGTCCTCACTAACAGCTGGATGTGATGGTCCTGTGTGTCCTCACTAACAGCTGGATGTGATGTGATGGTCCTGTGTGTCCTCACTAACAGCTGGATGTGATGGTCCTGTGTGTCCTCACTAACAGCTGGATGTGATGTGATGGTCCTATGTGTCCTCACTAACAGCTGGATGTGATGTGATGGTCCTGTGTGTCCTCACTAACAGCTGGATGTGATGGTCCTGTGTGTCCTCACTAACAGCTGGATGTGATGTGATGGTCCTGTGTGTCCTCACTAACAGCTGGATGTGATGTGATGGTCCTGTGTGTCCTCACTAACAGCTGGATGTGATGCTGCTGCTGTGGACCGCTGGCTTGTTTAGGATGGAGACAGGCAGGCTGGCTGTGGAAGATCAAGGCACCACATCTTTATGATCTCTGTTACGGTAGCTTCCATCGGGCCGCTCTGTTTAATTACAGCAGACGTGGAAAAAGCTCAGATTTCCAGCTTGTTGGGCAGCCGTCCTGCTGACGCTGGCCAGCTCTCTCACCCGAGACAACAGAGTCTGGAGAAGAGAAGGGAAGCAGAGCAGGTCAGGACAGCACAGAGGGAGGGAGGTGGAGAGCGAGGCAGACCAGGAGCAGTCAGGCTATATTTTACACCATTTGGCGGCCGAGACTAAAAATACTCTGCTGCTGCTGCTGAGGTTGTCAACTTTCAGCTGGGGTCAGAGACAGAAATCGTTGTGAGTCCCTTTCATGTTTACAATGGGGCTGAAAACCACCAGTCAGCTGTTCAACTATTCACTAGTGGGTTTTTACACAGCCACTCGTTTTCCACTCATACTACTACTGTGTCTCACATACACACACACACACACACACACACACAGGCCGTCACACTGCTGGCATTGCCCGTCCTTTAAAAAGCCAGCCATCCCCGCTCTAATTTGGGAGGAATGAAGGTGTGGCCTGATGTGTTGATGCTCTCCTGGGCTTGAGGCCCTTCACCGCTCTCTTGGTCTGTTTCCACCAGATGTGACCAGCCGAGCCTGAGCCTTCTGTTGATGGAACATTATTAGTAAAAGTTAAAGCCTGCCGGTTTGCACATGTTTTGGTCCAGTAAATAACAGAGCTTTTGTTTAGTGATGTTCTGTCAGACTGTTCCAGTGGCTCTAATCCGTTTATTCAGTGTGTTCTGGAGAAGCCCCGGTGATTTAATCTGGATGGTTACCAGGCTGCAGGATGTAAACAGAAAGTTCAGCTCCATCTTTCTCTCTCTTCTTTAAACCACTGAACTATGAAGCTCCAGAGACAACGTTTATCTACGCTCTAGCCTTTGTTTTGTCAGCCCCCCCCCTTCCTCCCTTTTCCTTCCCCTTCCCTCCCTCCTCATCGCCCCTCTAAAAATCACAGACTCTCTTTTTAACGGCTTCCTCTTACGAGGTGGGCACGGCTCTGTGTGATAGGGTACACCTGGAGAGGTCAGAGGTCACGGAGGGAGTCCTCGGAGGCTCGCTGCTTCCCCAGACAGCTGCTGTAAAATAAAAAGGTCACGGTGGGATCAGGGAGGAGGAGCGCAGAGGCCCAGTCACTCAATACTAATGTTTTATTAATGCCTGGCTGTGAGGGCCACCAGGCTCAATGAGGCTTTTATTTTGGCATCTGTGTTCAACAACGACACACACACACGTGCACACACACACACACACGTGCACACACACTTGGTGTTCAGTCCCCTGAGTAATCAATCTGCCACATTACAGCCCTCAGCACGGCGGCTCAGATTTGCATAAACCTAATGGTGTTTTTATTGGTCTTTTCTCCATGCTGAGAGTAACGAAAAGGAAAAAGGGAAAGGATGCCTAAAATGGCTGAATAATCACCCGCACTAATTTGATTAGGGCCTTAAAAAGAGGCGAGCTGTCGTACAGTAACAGGGGCCTCCTCAATAAGCCAGCTGGGATGGGACGCAGCGTGTCTGCCTGTAATTAATCTGAATTACGTAATATTTGAGCCTCTGAAGCACCACTGGAGTGGAGCGTTTTCAGCCACAGAGACGCTCTTTGTTCTACGTCTTGAAGAGACTCAGTAAAGTTTGCAGCTGTACTGAGAGTCCTTCCTGAAAACAATGCAGACTGGGATTCATACGCCAGACAATGCGGTGCCATTCATTGAAGTCATTAGTAAATGTCTGTTTGGACACAAGGGACAGATAAAGGAAGAGGACTCAGCATTGGTGCATGGAGGGGAAGACGCAGGTGGAGGCCAAGGCGCAATAAAGACAAACATCATTTGATAAATGTGTTGTCGTCTTGTGTCGTGTTCTCTCACCCAGAACCATTTTCAATCATAGCAAACCTTCAGATTGGCTCATTATTTTCTTTTTTGTCACAGCGTCAGGTTAATCCTCCAGAGCCACAGAGTTCCAGTCCATCTTTAGTCCCTCTCAGCATCACACTGTGGACCACAGACACAGGGCGTACTTCCTGTTGGCGCTCTGTTCTTCTGGCACAGTGAGAGTTTGAAAGTCAGGAGGAAGTTTGTCCTTGTAAACAAATAAAAACAGAGGAGTGTGGTCGCTTCGGTGTTGAGTAGAAGTCACCCTGACATGATGACAGGTAATAAAGACGGACTGTGAGGCCGTCTGGAGCTTGTTTCTGTTCACAGCGGGACACTGAGGGAGCTGAGGTTTGAAGCTGCAAGGCGGCGATGGATGGTGTTTTCTGATGAATATACTGATGATGACCTTCACACTGTCTCTCTGTGGAAGCTGATCTTTGCATGTTTTTAAAGTTCAGTAGACAGAATTTCCTTAATCGGAGCTGCTGGACACGGTTGGTGTCAGGATGTGGACGCCCCTCTCTTAGCAGTGAACACACAGATAATATGAAGCTGTGACTGTGTTGTTGGCAGAGTATTTAAGATTCAGAGGCATGCTCTTCATCAGAGAGGTTAGACAGCAGCTGGACTGGAGACGCAGTGACCCGTGCACATGTGCAGGGAGCAGCACAGGTAGTGTATCCTGTGCAGAGATGCTGATGCAGAGAGTATTTCATAAAACAAACTGTGTTTTCTTTCACAAAACAAGGTGTCCAAAGGCAAGCTTTGGCACTGAATGTGAAATGAAACCCAGTCTGTATTTGGTTTTGTCTCGAGGCCATTCAGCTGAGCAGGAAATGAGCAGAAGTTTTTCATTTTTGTTTTAACATTCAGGTTAGGAAATCCTGTTGTTTGCATCAAACTGTGGTGCGGAGCGTTTAAATGTCCCGGCTGGTTATTTTGCTTGTTTTCCACCTCTGTCTGGCCCCCTGCTCTGCTTCCTGTGTTCACAGCAGTAACACATGCAGATGGATCAGTGGAGGCTTCAGTGGTATCAGCCATGGAAATGAGAAGTCATTAGGTTATCTGAATGTGCAGAATAGAGAGCTCACACTCATCCTTCATCTGCAGCCCGGAGTTATCATCAAAAATATTCAAATCAGAGGTTAATGTTTCTGTCCAACCCCCAGATATCCAGTGGAACATTCCTCCATCAGAGCAGGGGAAGAAAATGGTTGCAGAGAAAGACCAAAGAACTCAGTGTTTGTTGTAAAAACTGTGCTTCGCTTACAGTATGAATCATACTGTAATAATATGTGTTTGGTCAGAGGAGCTTATTTTTCTGCAGCGTGGGGTCCTCTGCCCTCAGGTATTTATTACCTGGTGACATAAATGGCTTGAGCAGCTTAATACCACATGCCAGGAGGACTTTGGTTAAATAACAGCCCATCCCGTGGCGTTATTAACGCTGTGTGGGTGATAAGCTCCTGTGTGGCCTGCATTCCTCCAGGCTGGTCATGTGCTCACCGTTCACAGGACCTGAACGCTAACCCTCCTCTCGCGTCTTTCAGGTCGGCCCTGGTGTCTGTGGCTCCATCCAGCCTGATTCACATGAACTTCAGCTGCAGACAGAAGAAGCGACGGCTCACAGTCTGCGGCCTCTTGCCCCTGATCTCTTGACTCGTACTTTCTGTTTGACTTTGCCATGCAGCCACCAGGAGCTGCACGGGTTGCCATGTTTTCTACAGGGACCTCACTATATCTCTGTGACATCTGCAGCACAGACTGATGTGGGCTCTGGGCCCCTTCCCTCTTCTTCTACTGTACCGGCCCTGCACTGCTCCAATGACTCACTCCACTAGATTACCAGTTCAACTCTGTGAGGACGCATTAGTGTCTCTCATGTTGTTTTACTTTGTTGTGGTTTCTCTCCCTCCTGATGCTGGGCGTTCACTCAGGTGTAATTTATTTGGACTGCTGATGGACTGAATTAGACCTTTGCTATGCCCGGCGTACGGAGAAGGAGAGAAGAAGAAGAAGTGTATGATTTTGTGCACAGAAACAATCTTCCTGTCTGTATTTTTAGACTTTGGACTTGGGCTTCCCTCAATTTTGGTAAGCTAAATTTGTATCTTCCTCCTTGACTTAAATAAACGCTCGCAAGAGAGAATGTGTCCCATTAGAGGCGAGGAAGATTCGCTTCTGTTTCAAGATCTTATTTCAAACTACAATTTATTTTTTTTGTGTCTCAGGGTTTCATATAGTTTTTCCTGTATTTTTTTTCAAGGAAGTGTAACATCTTCTAATGATCAGCCTTCTGTTTTTTTTTTTCTTGAATGTACTATTTTATGCTAAACAGTTTTACAGACCTCTCTGGTTTTAGAACAGTCTTACATTGTTTAATGGTCATTTTTAAAACGTGTATATAAATATATGTTGCCAAAACCTGACTAGCTAAACTTTGTGTCATTCTGGATTGAAATAACTAAAGCTAAGTGGTTCCAAAGTAGTAGTAATACTTCGTAGCTATGATATATTTTTTCATTTCATTGTTCAGGATCTTTGATGGAAGTCTTTTGTGTGTATAGTTTGTCTATTTTCTTTGTAATTAATTGTAATTTGTAGAAGCATTTTATTTGCACATTTTGTACACAGAAATCTCTTAATGGTCTTAATTTTGTATCTTTGTCTTAACCCAGCCTGGGTAGTGTGAATCTAATCTAAGTGGTTTTGTAGCATTTTTTTGTTTCTCGTCGAGCAATCTTCATTTGCTCTGTGCAATTCTACAGTTTTCCAGTATATCAAAGTGTATAAATATGAAATACACTGATATATTAAGCTAGTACTGACACACCATCTGTTACTTCATGCTCTACAGCTCATGACTCGTCAATAAATATCTTCTTGAAAACATATTTTCCGTTGTTTTTCCTCTTGTTTTCCAGGGAATGGCTGGTGTCATTAAAACAGTGTGGGCAGGTGCTGTTAACATGTCTGGAGAGGTTTTGGTATTTACCAGGAACAACTGGTCTCCTCCCTCCTGATTCAGGGAGATGAACAGTCCATGCTCTGTATCTTCTTGATATCACACATGCTGGGTATGTGAAGAGCTCACTTTATAAGCCTAAAGAATGTCTTAAAGCTGCTCAGCGTCGGTCAGGTGATGCTCCTTCAGGCCTCTCGTTTTGCAGCAGCCAGGTTTACGTGAGAAGCCGCTGCAGTCCAGGCTGGGCGTTGGACGGGAAGAAGCATGCCTGGCACATGAATGCAGCCTGGCAGGGAGGAGAAGCACAGAGGAATGCATCTGCTCAGGTTCAGGGAGGCGCTCTGCATGCTCTGCATGCAGGCCCCGACTTTCAAGACGTTTGAGACATTTAAACAATCCACATCCACTCTGAAATCAGTGTTTATTTCAAAGTAAAGTGTGAACAGAGCACCTGGCGACAAGAGATTTAAATGCTATTAATGCTGTGAGTGTGGTAGGGACAGCTAAATCCATGTTTCACAAACAAATACAGAGAATGTGGATATGAGTCACAAATTTACAATCACATCAAAATAACTGTCTCTCTCTGTCTCTCTCTCTTTCTGATGGAACTTGTTCGGCAGGGTCACCATAGCAACGGCAGATCCTCGAACCTGTCTCCTCTTCCCTAGTGGTCGAACCATCCGACATGTGGTTTGTTCTTTGTAATAAAGCCACACCACAGGGACTATTCAGTGTTCCTGAAATAAGAATTGATCCATAAATGTTAATATGGTTAAAAACTTGATTAAACCTGTTGTATTTGAGAACTCCTCACCTCTCTGCCTGGCTGGAAATGGGACGAGTTTCCTGCAGGATGTTTGAACTGGATGGATGAATGCTTCAGAGAGTCAGATGGTGAAGAAGGAAACAGTTGAGCTGAGACTGATTTAAATATCAAATCAAGTCAGATCAAATTTTCTCAGATATGTTGTTTGTTCTTTCATGTCCTAAATATTTAAACATCTACTGTAATGTCCAGAAAGTATTCCTTCATAAAGGGTTGTGTGGGGGAGCTAAAACAAACACTGGAGTGACATAATGCCACGCCATTGTTCCATCTTTTCAAAGCCAACCGAAGCAAACTTCAAAGGCTGCTGTTAATTGGATGTAAACAAGAGGCGGCTCCAAAAAGTCCCTTCAGCAGCCATGACATCATGCCAGTAACAGGTCAAGCATGTGGACATGTCTGTGCCAGCGTGGGTACAGTTATTCATCAAAGGTTAATTTATGGATTTTTAAATACAACGCAGACATGCATAAAAAGATGAAACGCCCCTCTGTGAAAAGACGACCTGGCACTGGACAGCAGGATGAGCCGGCCGCTCAAAGCCTCCTATTGTCATGCAAAATGTGCAAACTGAGCAGTTTCAGACAGATCTCGCCGACAACACAATTAAACCACGGCGAATAAATAAATAGACATTTGAAAGTCGGCTGGAGACAAAAGAACCTCAGAGATGGGCAAAACAAAAAGGGAGGGAGGAGAAGAACAAGGGCAAACTGCCATGAAGGGTGTCCTATGAGTGTGTGTGTGTGTGTGTGTGTGTGTATGAATTTATGCTTAATGTGCATGTGGTGTGTGTGTGTGTGTGTGTGTGTGTGTGTGTGTGTGAGGTGGGGGAAGAACAGATATGGCTTCTTGTTAAGAAAGGAGGCAGCGAGGTGGAACCGACAGGGACGTTACACTCTGTTTCTCCACACTAATATCAGTGTGTGTGTGTGTGTGTGTGTGTGTGTGTGTGTGTGTGTGTGTGTGCGCGCTGGCCTGAGACCCCCAGCTGGGACCTGGACTGGATGGGGACAAAGAGGCCTTGATGAGACCAGAATCAGCCTCCTCTTATCATCCCCAGAGGCCTGGAAACCCCTCAGATGAAGAGTCGATCAATAAACACCTTCTGGCAGAAACACATCTGATCTGACGGATCTGCAAAAGTAAAAACTGCCTTCACTTCACGAACAGTAACAGTAACATATATGATATATGTATAATATATTATGGCACTGTCTGTCTGCACGGAGACGATGCTCCAAAAGATGGGTTCATTCCATGTATGTATGTATATGACAAAGGTATTTAAGTTGAAGTGGACTACTGTATGTACTAACATGTGAATGAGATCACCTTTGGTGGACAGGTAAATGCTTTACAGTGAGAAACTGTAAGAGGTGCTAGTACAAATCAATCATAAAACTACCAAGAAGAGGAAAGAGGTTCTCTCTTTATGGAGCTAATCCATCAGCAGGACCACAACCAGAACCAGAACAGGTCCAGAACTAAAAGCAGAACCGGACTCAAAAGTTCTGTGAGCAAACAGTAGTTTTATTTAAGTTGAGTTTGACTGGCTGATACTTAACTACAGATGCTGATTGTTTCCACCTGTCCTCCTTCACCTGCTCTATTAGTCGTCCTCGTCTCTCTTCTTCCTGTTCGTATTGTTTTGTCTTTACGCTTTAAGTCAGTCACCTGTGTTACTAGTGAGTTTGTGTTTCAGTTTATCAAGAAATTATACTGTAATTATAGAAATTATATTCATTCAACGTTCTACATTACTTATTGTGACATTAAAATTTGAATTTTTCACCATACTATACCATGACATTTGAAATGCTAAAATGTGGCTTTTTCACAATTTTTTTTACAATTTTTTTTCCACAATTTTTTACAATTTTTTCATCAAATTATGTTATGATATCATTCAATGAGCTGAAATATTTCTCAACAAATTACACTCTGATTCCATTGAAAATGCTTTCAAAAGGCCTTTTAATGACTTTTTTTGACATGATAAAATTCAACATTTTTTGGCTTTTTTCAACATACTATACTATGACATTTTTTAACTTTCTGAAATTGTAAAATATGCTTTTTTGACAACTTTTTTAAAGTAATTATACTGCGATTTCATTAACCATGCTATAAAATGGCTTTTAGATTACTTATTGTTATTTTTTAAATTTTGGTATTTTTTGACTTTTTTTGACATACTATACTATGACATTTTGTCAGCTTTTTTGATATTCAAAATTATGTCTTTTTCAGTATTATTTTCAACAAATTATACTCTGATTCCACTGAAAATGCTTTCAAAAGGCCTTTTAATGACTTTTTTTGACATGATAAAATTCGACATTTTTTGGCTTTTTTCGACATACTATACTATGACATTTTTTCAACTTTCTGAAATTCTAAAATGTGCTTTTTTTGACAATTGTTTTAAAGACATTATACTGCAATTTCATTCACAATGTAGTAAAATGGCTTTTAGATTACTCATTGTTATATGTTAATTTGAGACTTTTTGACTTTTTTTGACATACTATACTATGACATTTTGTCAACTTTTTTGATATTCAAAATTATGTCTTTTTCAGTATTATTTTCAACAAATTATACTATGATTACATTGAAAATGCTTTCAAAAGGCCTTTTAATTACTTTTTTTAACATGATAAAATTCAACATTTTTTTATTTTTTTCGACATACTATACTATGACATTTTGTCAAAAATTCTGAAATTGTAAAATATGCTTTTTTGACAACTTTCTTCAAGAAATTATACTGTGATTTCATTCACCATGCTATAAAATGGCTTTTAGATTACTTATTGTCATATTTAAAATTTGGTATTTTTTTACTTTTTTCGACATACTATACTATGACATTTTTTCAACTTCTTTGAAATTCAAAATTATGGCTTTTTCAGTATTATTTTCAACAAATTGTATTATGATTCCATTGAAAATGCTGTCCAAAGGCCTTTTACTGACTTTTTTTGACATGATAAAATTCAACATTTTTTGGCTTTTTCAACATACTATACTATGACATTTTTTTTCAACTTTTTTGATATTCTAAATTATGGCTCTTTGGGTTTTTTTGTCAACAAATTACACTATGATTACATTGAAAATGCTGTCCAAAGGCCTTTAGATGACTTTTTTTGACATGATAAAATTCAACATTTTCTGACTTTTTTCGACATACTATACTATGACATTTTTTAACTTTCTGAAATTCTAAAATATGCTTTTTTGACAACTTTTTTAAAGAAATTAAACTGCAATTTCATTAACCATGCTATAAAATGGCTTTTAGATTACTTATTGTTATATTTTAAATTTTGGTATTTTTTGACTTTTTTCAACATACTATACTATGACATTTTGTCAACTTTTTTGATATTCAAAATTATGGCCCTTTGGGTAATTTTTTCAACAAATTAGACTATGATTACATTGAAAATGCTGTCCAATGGCCTTTTAATGACTTTTTTGACACTATAAAATTCGTAATTTTTTTACTTTTTTTGACATACTATACTATGACATTTTGTCAAAAATTGTGAAATTCAAAATTATGTCTTTTTCAGTATTATTTTCAACAAATTACACTATGATTACATTGAAAATGCTGTCCAAAGGCCTTTTGATGACTTTTTTTGACATGATAAAATTCAACATTTTTTGACTTTTTTTGACATACTATACTATGACATTTTGTCAACTTTTTTGAAATTCAAAATTATGGCTTTTTCAGTATTATTTTCAACAAATTATACGATGATTACATTGAAAATGCTTTCAAAAGGCCTTTTAATGACTTTTTTTGACATGATAAAATTCAACATTTTTTGGCTTTTTTCGACATACTATACTATGACATTTTTTAACATTCTGAAAGTCTAAAATATGCTTTTTTGACAACTTTCTTCAAGAAATTATACTGTGATTTCATTCACCATGCTATAAAATGGCTTTTAGATTACTTATTGTCATATTTAAAATTTGGTATTTTTTGACTTTTTTCGACATACTATACTATGACATTTTGTCAACTTTTTTGAAATTCAAAATTATGGCTTTTTCAGTATTATTTTCAACAAATTATATTATGATTCCATTGAAAATGCTGTCCAAAGGCCTTTTACTGACTTTTTTTGACATGATAAAATTCAACATTTTTTGGCTTTTTCGACATACTATACTATGACATTTTTTTTCAACTTTTTTGATATTCTAAATTATGGCTCTTTGGGATTTTTTGTCAACAAATTACACTATGATTACATTGAAAATGCTGTCCAAAGGCCTTTAGATGACTTTTTTTGACATGATAAAATTCAACATTTTTTGACTTTTTTTGACATACTATACTATGACATTTTTCAACATTCTGAAATTCTAAAATACGCTTTTTTGACAACTTTTTTAAAGAAATTAAACTGCAATTTCATTAACCATGCTATAAAATGGCTTTTAGATTACTTATTGTTATATTTAAAATTTGGTATTTTTTGACTTTTTTTGACATACTATACTATGACATTTTTTCAACTTTTTTGATATTCAAAATTATGGCTCTTTGGGTAATTTTTTCAACAAATTAGACTATGATTACATTGAAAATGCTGTCCAGTGGCCTTTTAATGACTTTTTTTGACACTATAAAATTCGTCATTTTTTGGCTTTTTTCGACATACTATACTATGACATTTTTTAACATTCTGAAATTCTAAAATATGCTTTTTTGACAACTTTCTTCAAGAAATTATACTGTGATTTCATTCACCATGCTATAAAATGGCTTTTAGATTACTTATTGTCACATTTAAAATTTGGTATTTTTTGACTTTTTTCGACATACTATACTATGACATTTTTTCAACTTTTTTGAAATTCAAAATTATGGCTTTTTCAGTATTATTTTCAACAAATTATATTATGATTCCATTGAAAATGCTGTCCAAAGGCCTTTTACTGACTTTTTTTGACATGATAAAATTCAACATTTTTTGGCTTTTTCAACATACTATACTATGACATTTTTTTTCAACTTTTTTGATATTCAAAATTATGGCTCTTTGGGTTTTTTTGTCAACAAATTACACTATGATTACATTGAAAATGCTGTCCAAAGGCCTTTAGATGACTTTTTTTGACATGATAAAATTCAACATTTTTTGACTTTTTTCGACATACTATACTATGACATTTTTCAACATTCTGAAATTCTAAAATATGCTTTTTTGACAACTTTCTTCAAGAAATTATACTGTGATTTCATTCACCATGCTATAAAATGGCTTTTAGATTACTTATTGTCATATTTAAAATTTGGTATTTTTTGACTTTTTTCGACATACTATACTATGACATTTTGTCAAAAATTGTGAAATTCAAAATTATGTCTTTTTCAGTATTTTTTTCAACAAATTAAACTCTGATTCCATTGAAAATGCTTTCAAAAGGCCTTTTAATGACTTTTTTTAACATGATAGAAGTCAACATTTTTTTTACTTTTTTCGACATACTATACTATGACATTTTGTCAACTTTTTTGAAATTTAAAATTATGGCTTTTTCAGTTTTATTTTCAACAAATTATATTGTGATTCCATTGAAAATGCTGTCCAAAGGCCTTTTACTGACTTTTGTTGACATGATAAAATTCAACATTTTTTGGCTTTTTCGACATACTATACTATGACATTTTTTCAACTTTTTTGATATTCAAAATTATGGCTCTTTGGGTAATTTTTTCAACAAATTAGACTATGATTACATTGAAAATGCTGTCCAATGGCCTTTTAATGACTTTTTTGACACTATAAAATTCGTCATTTTTTGACTTTTTTTGACATACTATACTATGACATTTTGTCAAAAATTGTGAAATTCAAAATTATGTCTTTTTCAGTATTATTTTCAACAAATTATATACTGATTCCATTGAAAATGCTTTCAAAAGGCCTTTTAATGACTTTTTTTGACATGATAAAATTCAACATTTCTTTTGGCTTTTTTCGACATACTATACTATGACATTTTTTAACATTCTGAAATTCTAAAATATGCTTTTTTGACAACTTTCTTCAAGAAATTATACTGCAATTTCATTCACCATGCTACAAAATGGCTTTTAGATTACTTATTGTTATATTTTAAATTTGATATTTATTTGACTTTTTTCAACATACTATACTATGACATTTTGTCAACTTTTTTGATATTCAAAATTATGGCTCTTTGGGTATTTTTTTTCAACAAATTATACTATGATTACATTGAAAATGCTGTCCAAAGGCCTTTAGATGATTTTTTTTGACATGATAAAATTCAACATTTTTTTGGCTTTTTTCGACATACTATACTATGACATTTTTTAACTTTCTGAAATTGTAAAATATGCTTTTTTGGCAACTTTTTTAAAGAAATTAAACTGCAATTTCATTAACCATGCTATAAAATGGCTTTTAGTTTACTTATTGTTATATTTTAAATTTTGGTATTTTTTGACTTTTTCGACATACTATACTATGACATTTTGTCAACTTTTTTGAAATTCAAAATTATGTCTTTTTCAGTATTTTTTTCAACAAATTAAACACTGATTCCATTGAAAATACTGTCCAGAGGCCTTTTAATGACTTTTTTGACACTATAAAATTCGTCATTTTTTGACTTTTTTTGACATACTATACTATGACATTTTGTCAAAAATTGTGAAATTCAAAATTATGTCTTTTTCAGTATTATTTTCAACAAATTATACTCTGATTCCATTGAAAATGCTTTCAAAAGGCCTTTTAATGACTTTTTTTGACATGATAAAATTCAACATTTCTTTTGGCTTTTTTCGACATACTATACTATGACATTTTTTAACATTCTGAAAGTCTAAAATATGCTTTTTTGACAACTTTCTTCAAGAAATTATACTGTGATTTCATTCACCATGCTATAAAATGGCTTTTAGATTACTTATTGTCATATTTAAAATTTGGAATTTTTTTACTTTTTTTGACATACTATACTATGACATTTTTTTTCAACTTTTTTGATATTCAAAATTATGGCTCTTTGGGTATTTTTTTTCAACAAATTATACTATGATTACATTGAAAATGCTGTCCAAAGGCCTTTAGATGACTTTTTTTGACATGATAAAATTCAACATTTTCTGGCTTTTTTCGACATACTATACTATGACATTTTGTCAACTTTCTGAAATTCTAAAATATGCTTTTTTTGACAATTGTTTTAAAGAAATTAAACTGCAATTTCATTCACAATGCAGTAAAATGGCTTTTAGATTACTTATTGTTATATTTTAAATTTTGGTATTTTTTGACTTTTTTCGACATACTATACTATGACATTTTGTCAACTTTCTGAAATTCTAAAATATGCTTTTTTTGACAATTGTTTTAAAGAAATTAAACTGCAATTTCATTCACAATGCAGTAAAATGGCTTTTAGATTACTTATTGTTATATTTTAAATTTTGGTATTTTTTGACTTTTTTCGACATACTATACTATGACATTTTTTCATCTTTTTTGATATTCAAAATTATGGCCCTTTGGGTATTTCTATCAACAAATTATACTATGGTTACATTGAAAATGCTGTCCAAAGGCCTTTTGATGACTTTTTTTGACATGATAAAATTCAACATTTTTTTACTTTTTTCGACATACTATACTATGACATTTTGTCAACTTTTTTGAAATTCAAAATTATGGCTTTTTCAGTATTATTTTCAACAAATTATACGATGATTACATTGAAAATGCTTTCAAAAGGCCTTTTAATGACTTTTTTTGACATGATAAAATTTAACATTTTTTTATTTTTTTCGACATACTATACTATGACATTTTTTAACATTCTGAAAGTCTAAAATATGCTTTTTTGACAACTTTCTTCAAGAAATTATACTGTGATTTCATTCACCATGCTATAAAATGGCTTTTAGATTACTTATTGTCATATTTAAAATTTGGTATTTTTTGACTTTTTTCGACATACTATACTATGACATTTTTTCAACTTTTTTGAAATTCAAAATTATGGCTTTTTCAGTATTATTTTCAACAAATTATATTATGATTCCATTGAAAATGCTGTCCAAAGGCCTTTTACTGACTTTTTTTGACATGATAAAATTCAACATTTTTTGGCTTTTTCAACATACTATACTATGACATTTTTTTTTCAACTTTTTTGATATTCTAAATTATGGCTCTTTGGGTTTTTTTGTCAACAAATTACACTATGATTACATTGAAAATGCTGTCCAAAGGCCTTTAGATGACTTTTTTTGACATGATAAAATTCAACATTTTTTGGCTTTTTTTGACATACTATACTATGACATTTTTCAACATTCTGAAATTCTAAAATACGCTTTTTTGACAACTTTTTTAAAGAAATTAAACTGCAATTTCATTAACCATGCTATAAAATGGCTTTTAGATTACTCATTGTTATTTTTTAAATTTTGGTATTTTTTGACTTTTTTTGACATACTATACTATGACATTTTTTCAACTTTTTTGATATTCAAAATTATGGCTCTTTGGGTAATTTTTTCAACAAATTAGACTATGATTACATTGAAAATGCTGTCCAATGGCCTTTTAATGACTTTTTTTGACACTATAAAATTCAACATTTTTTGGGCTTTTTTTGACATACTATACTATGACATTTTTTAACTTTCTGAAATTCTAAAATACGCTTTTTTGGCAACTTTTTTAAAGAAATTAAACTGCAATTTCATTAACCATGCTATAAAATGGCTTTTAGATTACTTATTGTTATATTTTAAATTTGGTATTTTTTGACTTTTTTCGACATACTATACTATGACATTTTGTCAAATTTTTTGATATCCAAAATTATGGCTCTTTGGATATTTTTTTTCAACAAATTATACTATGATTACATTGAAAATGCTGTCCAAAGGCCTTTAGATGACTTTTTTTGACATGATAAAATTCAACATTTTTTTGGCTTTTTTCGACATACTATACTATGACATTTTTTAACTTTCTGAAATTGTAAAATATGCTTTTTTGGCAACTTTTTTAAAGAAATTAAACTGCAATTTCATTCACCATGCTATAAAATGGCTTTTAGATTACTTATTGTTATTTTTTAAATTTTGGTATTTTTTGACTTTTTTTGACGTACTATACTATGACATTTTGTCAGCTTTTTTGATATTCAAAATTATGTCTTTTTCAGTATTATTTTCAACAAATTATACTCTGATTCCATTGAAAATACTGTCCAGAGGCCTTTTAATGACTTTTTTTGACACTATAAAATTCGTCATTTTTTGGGCTTTTTTCGACATACTATACTATGACATTTTGTCAACTTTCTGAAATTCTAAAATATGTCTTTTTCAGTATTTTTTTCAACAAATTAAACACTGATTCCATTGAAAATACTGTCCAGAGGCCTTTTAATGACTTTTTTTGACACTATAAAATTCGTCATTTTTTGGGCTTTTTTTGACATACTATACTATGACATTTTTTAACTTTCTGAAATTCTAAAATACGCTTTTTTGGCAACTTTTTTAAAGAAATTAAACTGCAATTTCATTAACCATGCTATAAAATGGCTTTTAGATTACTTATTGTTATATTTTAAATTTGGTATTTTTTGACTTTTTTCGACATACTATACTATGACATTTTGTCAAATTTTTTGATATCCAAAATTATGGCTCTTTGGATATTTTTTTTCAACAAATTATACTATGATTACATTGAAAATGCTGTCCAAAGGCCTTTAGATGACTTTTTTTGACATGATAAAATTCAACATTTTTTTGGCTTTTTTCGACATACTATACTATGACATTTTTTAACTTTCTGAAATTGTAAAATATGCTTTTTTGGCAACTTTTTTAAAGAAATTAAACTGCAATTTCATTCACCATGCTATAAAATGGCTTTTAGATTACTTATTGTTATTTTTTAAATTTTGGTATTTTTTGACTTTTTTTGACGTACTATACTATGACATTTTGTCAACTTTCTGAAATTCTAAAATATGTCTTTTTCAGTATTTTTTTCAACAAATTAAACACTGATTCCATTGAAAATACTGTCCAGAGGCCTTTTAATGACTTTTTTTGACACTATAAAATTCGTCATTTTTTGACTTTTTTTGACATACTATACTATGACATTTTGTCAAAAATTGTGAAATTCAAAATTATGGCTTTTTCAGTATTATTTTCAACAAATTATACTATGATTACATTGAAAATGCTGTCCAAAGGCCTTTAGATGACTTTTTTCGACATACTATACTATGACATTTTGTCAAAAATTGTGAAATTCAAAATTATGTCTTTTTCAGTATTATTTTCAACAAATTATATACTGATTCCATTGAAAATGCTTTCAAAAGGCCTTTTAATGACTTTTTTTGACATGATAAAATTCAACATTTCTTTTGGCTTTTTTCGACATACTATACTATGACATTTTTTAACATTCTGAAATTCTAAAATATGCTTTTTTGACAACTTTCTTCAAGAAATTAAACTGCAATTTCATTAACCATGCTATAAAATGGCTTTTAGATTACTTATTGTTATTTTTTAAATTTTGGTATTTTTTGACTTTTTTTGACGTACTATACTATGACATTTTGTCAACTTTCTGAAATTCTAAAATATGTCTTTTTCAGTATTTTTTTCAACAAATTAAACACTGATTCCATTGAAAATACTGTCCAGAGGCCTTTTAATGACTTTTTTTGACACTATAAAATTCGTCATTTTTTGACTTTTTTTGACATACTATACTATGACATTTTGTCAAAAATTGTGAAATTCAAAATTATGGCTTTTTCAGTATTATTTTCAACAAATTATACTCTGATTCCATTGAAAATGCTTTCAAAAGGCCTTTTAATGACTTTTTTTGACAAGATAAAATTCAACATTTTTTGACATTTTTTCGACATACTATACTATGAAATTTTTTAACTTTCTGAAATTCTAAAATATGCTTTTTTGACAACTTTCTTCAAGAAATTATACGCAGTTTCATTCACCATGCTATAAAATGGCTTTTAGATTACTTATTGTTATATTTTAAATTTGATATTTATTTGACTTTTTTCAACATACTATACTATGACATTTTGTCAACTCTTTTGATATTCAAAATTATGGCTCTTTGGGTATTTTTTTTTCAGCAAATTATACTATGATTACATTGAAAATGCTGTCCAAAGGCCTTTAGATGACTTTTTTTGACATGATAAAATTCGACATTTTTTAGCTTTTTTCGACATACTATACTATGACATTTTTTAACTTTCTGAAATTCTAAAATATGCTTTTTTTGACAATTGTTTTAAAGAAATTAAACTGCAATTTCATTCACAATGCAGTAAAATGGCTTTTAGTTTACTTATTGTTATATTTTAAATTTTGGTATTTTTTGACTTTTTTTGACATACTATACTATGACATTTTTTCAACTTTTTTGATATCCAAAATTAGGGCTCTTTGGGTAATTTTTTCAACAAATTAGACTATGATTACATTGGACAGCATTTTCAATGTAATACTATACATACTATACTATGACATTTTTTAACTTTCTGAAATTGTAAAATATTCTTTTTTGACAACTTTCTTCAAGAAATTAAACTGCAATTTCATTCACCATGCTACAAAATGGCTTTTAGATTACTTATTGTTATATTTTAAATTTGATATTTATTTGACTTTTTTCAACATACTATACTATGACATTTTGTCAACTTTTTTGATATTCAAAATTATCGCTCTTTGGGTATTTTTTTTCAACAAATTATACTATGATTACATTGAAAATGCTGTCCAAAGGCCTTTAGATGACTTTTTTTGACATAAAATTCAACATTTTTTTGGCTTTTTTTGACATACTATACTATGACATTTTTTAACTTTCTGAAATTGTAAAATATGCTTTTTTGGCAACTTTTTTTAAAGAAATTAAACTGCAATTTCATTAACCATGCTGTAAAATGGCTTTTAGATTACTTATTGTTATATTTTAAATTTTGGTATTTTTGATTTTTTTTCGACATACTATACTATGACATTTTTTCAACTTTTTTGAAATTCAAAATTATGGCTTTTTCAGTATTTTTTTCAACAAATTAAACTCTGATTCCACTGAAAATGCTGTCCAAAGGCCTTTTGATTACTTTTTTTAACATGATAAAATTCAACATTTTTTTGGCTTTTTTCGACATACTATACTATGACATTTTCTCAAATATTTTGAAATTCAAAATTATTGCTTTTTCAGTATTTTTTTCAACAAATTATACTATGATTACATTGAAAATGCTTTCAAAAGGCCTTTTAATGACTTTTTTTGACATGATAAAATTCAACATTTTTTGCTTTTTTCCAACATACTATACTATGTTTTTTTTCAACTTTCTGAAATTCTAAAATATGTTTGATCATTTCCTTCAACAAATTCTAATATGATTACATTGAATATGCTTTGAAATGGCCTTTTGATGACTTTTTTTTCTTAAGTTAAAATTCAAAATTTTTTGACAACTTTTTTTCAAGAAATTATTCTGCGATTTCATTCATGCTTTAAAATGACCTTTAGATTACTTACTGTGACATTTTAATTTTTTTTAAAAAACTCTTGAATTTTTTTCGACATATTATAATTTGGCTTTTTAATTTCTTCTATCAAGAAATTAAGCAAAGGTTTAAGTTTAACCTCGATGGACGGTTAACATAGTTTTTAGTCAGTCCCCCCTTTGAATTCGTTCATGGACCAGTTACTTCTATATTACCACCTTCAGTTCATATATTCAAATATTTTGACTTCATAGATAGAAAGTTAGCTCTTTGTTTTACACCATTTTGCTATGTCCCTATAAGGCAAGGCAATTTTATTTACATAGTTCATTTCAGCAACAGGGCAATTCAAAGTGCTTTACATAAAACATGAAGAATTAAAAGCACTAAAGTATAAAACATTAAAAGCAACAAGACATAAAACTAAAACACATTATAACTGATAAATGATAAAAATGATGATCTCTAATCCGCTGGGCAGCAAACTGTGGGATCATTAACAAACAAGCTAAACTAGAACAGGACAGGCATAAAATCCAAGAATAAAAGTTTCAGTGCAGTAGAAATTAATAAAAAGCAGCAGCAAACAGAAAGCTCTTCATGCTCCATTTAAAAGAAGTGAGAGTTGCTGCTGACCTGCAGTTTTCTGGAAGTTTGTTCCAGATATAAGGAGCATAGAAACTGAACGCTGCTTCTCCACGTTTGGTTCTCACTCTGGGGACAGGAAGTAGACCTGAACCAGATGACCTGGGAGGTCTGGATGGTTCATAATGTAGCAGGAGGTCAGACCCAAACCCTGACAATATTATATCATATGCTATGCTACTAACCCATCGTGCAGAACACCTTACCAAATATCTGTGTGCCATTAAACTGTCATTCAAAAAAGCCATGGTATAGTCTGTCATTAAAAAAAGTTTTAAAAGTTATTAATATATTATGTAGTTAAAATGTCATATTTCAGGTCAGAGTAGAGAAAGTCATCCTTAGTAGAGTCATAGTTTTCCATTCAAATAAAAACTGACTTATATGCAGAAAGAAGACCTTCCTCCACCTCTGCCCACCATCTCAGTGAATGCCTCTCAAACAGACGGCATTTTTCAGATGCCTCCCCTCCTCCTTTAGAAACAGAGGTGGGCGGAACATCTGAAATATGCACCCTGCTAGAAAAGCCATTGTGATCTCCCGTCACGTCAAAGTCAACACGAGGACAGTTTCATTCACGGGAAAAAGACTCAAAGCAACAACTGTGGGCAGAGCACAAACAGCCGGCGGACATTCCAGCCGAGCCTGGAATACTTTAAAAAAAACCTTTCCTCACAAAGACACCACAAAGCCCTCTGTGGTTTTAGGAGGGTTTTTTCATGTATATATATAAAATTGACACCTCCTCTGACTCTCATTAATAAACCAGAGATTAATTCCCAGTTGGGTTGCAGTGAGGCTCAAGGTTTCTGAAGGCCGGGGTTCGATGTGACGCCTCAGGACTCTCTCAAAAGCTGCTTCCACTTGGGAAGAGGAGAAAACTTCAAAAGCATCACGGACAGCGTGATGAGAAGCTGCAGCGTGGCAGATGTGATCCTGCCCTGAGGCACCCAGAAAAACACCAAAACTGAACTGTGAAAATAAGCCTCATGCATGTGTGTGTGTGTGTGTGTGTGATGAATAATACAATAGAGAAACGCAGCATCTGTCTCTGTCTGCACTTGACGTGTGTCGTCCTCCCTCCTCATTCAGAGCGCAGAGCGAGGGTTTATCCAAAGCTAATGAAGCAGACACGCTGCATTAACACACACTCCCATGCACACACACACACACACACACACACACACACACACAACCAGTGCAGCTCTGATAGAACGAGGCGTCATGTGGCCATGGCGTGACCAGCATCCCTCGTCCAAGATCCTAAAAAAAAAAAAAGAGCCTCACTGCTTTGACAGACAGAGATCACAGTGAGGACGGTCACTACGAAGACATGCAGCCAGGACCAGAACAGCGAGCGCTTCGTCAAACGGCTGCAGCCAAGAACTGTTGAGGTCAACGGGCTGATCTGAGGTCAGATCTGCTGACAGGGTGAAGGAAGACAAAGAGCCAGAGAGAGGAGAGGTGACGGAAGAGCAGAGATGGAGGAGGAAGAGGTTTGAACAATGGTGCCGTCAGTGTTTGTTGGAGGTGGAACAGCTCTCAGCAGATGACAGAGCGTTCAGCCGCTCAAATTATGACATTATCCTACTTAATGCGCTTTAACTCTCTGCCAAGACTGCAGGCATGTTAATGGTGTGAAATAAGAGCCTGGGATGAAAGGAAACAGAGAGCAGCATGCAGCAGGTTTGGGTGGATGTGTCTACAGTTTCTACTGTTTCTACTGTGAATAAAGACGCTCTGCATTCAGTGAAACACGCTTAATCTGGATAATCTGGAGCTTGGCTGCAGGCTTTATTTATATTGGACGAGTGTGACTATCTGTTAGTTTAGTATAGTTTATACAATAAGATTTTAGACAACAATAAAATATTTTTCAGAAATACAGACGTAGCAGAGGACAGCATTTATCAGAGCAGGACTGTCTGGAGAGTTTCAGCTTTATGAGGTTTGGGTTTCTGTGCCTCTGAACTGTTTGCTGTGTGTTTGTGAAGTGAACAGACTCGTCTGTTTCATGTTAAAGGACTTTTGAAATGCAGATTCCTTCTTTCTTCCTGCAGGCTGGCACACATCAGCCCAGCTTTGTCTCCTTCTGGTGTTTGGTGCTGCAGCAGTTTGTGGCCTTTTGCTCTTTTGGCAACGTCTTTCTGTCTCCATCCCCCCTCCTCCTCTTCCTCCCCTCCTCCATCAGCAGAAGCCAGACAGCCATCCAACCCTGCCAGCTCTGGTGGGAGGCCGACAACAGCTCTGTTCCAGCTCCTAAATCAGAGCTTGTGCTCAGCTCCCCCCTGCAGAGCAGCACTACTGCAGTGATGAGCTGCTCTCTTCTAACATGAGGAAGCCCGACGCACTTATTCTCACCCTTATGTGTCCATTTTGCTCTGAGTCTGTCAGACTTTTCTCTTTCATCAGCTAATATCAGAGTGAAGAAAAGGACAAACCATGTAGTGGTGGTTACTGCAGAAGCACTCAAGGAAACCATGACCGAGTGCACACAGATAAAGGACACAAACCATGTGATTTAGACAGAGAAAGCAAGTTTTGATGCTGCTCAAAGGCTCGCAGTGAAGTGCAACACCTCAGGCTTCGTTCTTGGAAAGGTCCAACAAACCGTCACAGTGCGTTCTTCAGATAATACAGGGAGGTTTAAGTGCATCACTACCTGAAGCAGTGAGAGCCTTCAGCTCCTCTCACTCACTTTACATTCACTGCACATCGCTGCCTGGCTTTAAGGGCTTCCTGCAGGCCTTTTGTGTGGTTTCCTCTCCTCTACCTACTCTCTTAAAAGCTTAATGTGCTTTCAGAGAAACTTTGACGATGCTAAGAAACTTTTACACTCTTTCTTCTTAATTTGCCTCCATCCCCTGACATGAGGAGGCTTTTCCACGCCGGCTGCCAGCCCTCTGTTTGTCTTGGCTCCGCCAGCGTTTGACTTCAGGTATTAAAAAAATGTGAGCGACCTCCCACTCTGCATCAGAACAATGCTGCATAGATGAAAACACTCAGTAAAACTGTGGGTCCTTGTTGGTGATAAACAGTTTCCTGTGGTCTTTATCAGTGACAGTTTGTTTATTTCTTGCAGAGTCAGATGAGAAAATGAGAAGATATTTCCACCAGGCTCTCTTATTAAGGAGCCATCAATCTTCTTGTCTGCTTTATAAGCGTAATTCCCCAAATCATTCCTTTAATCCCGACTTTGGTGAAACTCAAAAGGAAGCTGCCACACGAGAAGCTAATGTGTTTACTCTTCTCTGGAACAGGCTGATCGCTCACAATGGTGGCATTCATGACTTCCTGCGGCGCTGGAATCAGCACACAGACTCATGGGAATAAAACTGGACTGACCAGACAGTCGCCAGGCTACAGCTGACAGCGAAAGGCAAATACAGCGAGCACAAAGAGCCAGTGAGCACACTTCCTTTATGATCCATCTCCCTCTGTCTGTTCGCCTGAGGCGTCTCTTCTGGCTGAACAATGGCCCTCATCTGATCTCCACCTGGCCTCACCTTTCTCCACACAGGGACTTCCTTTGTTGATGCAAGATGGAGGATCAGTTGAGCAAAACAATGCCTCTCATTCATCCGACAGCATGAACTCAGTCCAGGTTTACAGATGAAACTTTAACTCACGTTAAATCTCTGCTCCCTGCTGTTAATATGTGACTAAACGGCGTCTCCGTCCTGCTCTTTATCTCTCATTGCTACAAGCTGAAAACACCAAAGCTTATCGCTCACTTTTCTTTATCTTGGACAAACGTCTCTTTTTTCAGAAAACAACTCAGGTGCCAAAGACGTTATGTAAGCAGAGTTTGAGGCAGCCTTGACTGTTTTCCTGTGATCACCTTGGGTGTCAGCAGAGACCACAGACAGGAGTCCGCTGTGTCTTTCCAACAGGAGGATCTTTGTGTCAGCCAGCAGAGACGAAACAAAGTACATTCCTTCATAAGATCACTGCAGGCCGAAGACGATGCAGCCCAGTTTAAAACCAGTGCAGGGTCCACTGGATCCCAGGACAGCAGAGAACCTGTCACACAGGGTCACATTTATTTCTCTGGATATTTCCCAGATGTTTCATTCATCAGCTGGAAGGTTTCCCTTCAACCTTGAAATGAATCTAACAGGACAAATGAAACCAGTCACCAGTAGATGCTGCTTCAGTTTGAGGGGTCACAGGTCAAATCAGCCCCTGAATCTGGACAGAGGACTGGACCGACAGAGTCTATCAAGCTCAGATTTGTCTCAGTGGTTTATGAGGCTGCAGGGAGGTTTGTCTATTTGTTTAACTCTGCGGAGAAAAAGAACAACGGCAGCCAGGACTGCTGACTTCCTGCTGACTGCAGTACAGAAAATGCCTCAGAGCTGAGAGGTGGTTGAGATGAAGACGAGCGGAGACGCTGGATGAGAGGGGAAGAGACGTGAAATGAGCAGAGCAGCGAGACAGAAACAAAGACGGAGTGAAACACAGTTTCCTCTGCAGGGAAGCAGCCTGGAAAAATAATAGCTGAGAGGAGACAGAGGAAAGCCACTAATGACAGCAGACAATATAAAGAGGCCACTGCTGCAGCGTCTTCCCAGCCAGGAGGACAATAATCCAGGATGTGCAGGACTGAAGATCCTGGACCACAGCACCTGGAAACAGAGCCCAGTCTGGGACCACACTGTTATTAGGTCGTCTAACGGGAGGTGTTACTGCACCTCTAGACGCTGAGGCATGGCCGGTGGTGAACAGAAATCTAAATAATGAGGCAGAATTATATGTTGCACGTGGTAGTTATCAGGGGGGACAGACGAGTCTTTGTAAACACAAATTTATTTAGAAGGGAATCAGCAAACAGCTGAGCTTCCAAAAAAAAAAAAAAAAAAATCAAGACAGAAATAATTTCAAGACTTTTTTATTACTAAACTCTCTAAGGCAGCAGTTTGTGTCCACAGGTCCTTCTAGACTTTCCGCAGTGAATAAAATAAAAAGGTACAAAAATCTGTTTTACTGTGATCCAAACATACACAGACATTAATAATAATTATTATTATGATAATAAGCATCATAAACATTCATTTTCCCCTTCAAGTATGCTACTATCCAAAGTGACTAGTGTAAAATTGGCTGAAGAGATAAAATATGTTCACGATTATTTACACATTTCAGGTCCGACATGAGTGAGACAGGAAGTACCTGGAGCTCCACTAAAGGGCTCTTCCACCAGTTTTCCTGCTGCCAGAATGAAAGGAGACGCTTGGGAAACAGGAAACAGGTCCGACTGGAATGACTGTGGACTCACCTGACAGCTGAACGAAACACAGCGACATTTATCCTTCATAGAGGAGCGCAGACAGGAAGTCAGCTGCTCTTTGGTTTAACCTGTGATTTAGATAAATGGACGATCGGCAGCAGAAAGACAGACAGACAGCGCTGAAGATGAAACACCAACCAGACTTTCATTAAACTGCCTCCAGTCAAACAGAGCGAGGAGACTGGACCGTTGTGTGTACCTTAAGTGTGTGTATACACACACACACATTTATATATACACAAACAGACTTTTGCATCTTGATGCAAACCAAATATTTCTGTTCCTAATACAAGAATGTGTCAGAAAACATCACAAACATATGTACAACATTATACATAAAGACGGGCTCACCTGGACAAAAAGACCACTTGAGGATTTAAAGGGTTCTCAGTAAAACACAGAAGATCATGGATCTGCTGAGGAAAGGTCAAGAGATCGACCGCTCAGGGATTTAAGACGTCACCAGTGATCAATAAAACTCAGCTGACCTCTTCGTATAGAAAGCCGTCAGACTGAGACTGAAGACATGAACAGTGTTTTTCTAGTAGTGACGAGTGCAAAAAACACACAGCTATATTTTCTGTGTGTGATGATGGATTGAAATAGTTTCAGTCCATATCATGTGACGTCCTCTTGGAAGCTTCTAACCCTTAAAACAACATGCCCTGTACAGTAAACTCTGGTCTCTGTGAAATGACAGCAGATAAGAGGAAAAATCTATGATACAAACTCAGTGAGGCCTTTTTCACATCTGCAGGCTAAAATATGACGATGAGCTCACTTTGGCAGAAGGTTAAAGGTTAACATTTAGAAAAGTGATCATTTATTTAAAGTCTGGTGGCAGAAACAAGAACACAGTGGTGTGTTTGAGACTGATTAAAACATTATCAATGACAGAAACAGTGAGCTCACATGATAAAGGCGTCACTGAGTCTGTCTCACTCTGGAAAAACAGCCTCAATTCACTGAAATGAAGCTCGATTCACATCTGAATAAAAAAAAGTTTAAGTCACATTCAGGCTTCAGGATTAAGAAGAACAAAGTGAAATGATCCTTCACAGCTTTGACACATTCAGTCCATGAAGTTCATTAATCAGTGGAGTTTTAGATCATTTGACAGTCAAGGCAACGTCGCCTCATTCATCCTTTCAGTCCAGTCACCTTCCACTTCTGAGGGTCGATGTCTTTGGATTGTTCAACCTCATTTAGACCTTTTTAGCTTTCTTACAGGAAGTCTTGGCTGTGCCAAAGGTTTCCTCTGCGTACCTGTTGTCCTCTTGAATGAAGAAAAGAAAATTAAATAAAAACAAAGTGTGGCATCTTAAAAACAAAGCTGGAGAAGCAGTGTTTCCTGATGGGCCTCAGACGTGCTCTTTGTTCATCTAAGTGGATCCTTGGACCACGAGGTTCAGCTGGGACCAGCAAACATCCCATAATTCTTTTCTTTTTGTGCAGAACAGACTAGAAGAAGATGACGTCCTCTTTATTCAGGTCCTCTGAGGCCATCTTGTAAGGTGGAGGCATGCTGTGGCTGTGGGAGAGCCCCTGAGCATTTACCTGGACATGAGGTGGGGGGGTCGGACTGAGACCCTGCAGCTGGATCTGGATCTGGGACTGGATCTGGGACTGGATCTGGGACTGGATCTGGAGGGAGCCGGTGCTCTGTGAGTGGGCAGGGATGGAGGGCTGAGGATGGGACTGAGCTGGAGGCATGGGGGGCTTCTGGACGTTGGGAGGGTGGGTGGTGCTGAGCGAGGCGCTGGGCTGGGCCTCTGGTCCAGAGTCTGGAGGACTGAGCTGATCTGTCACAGGAACACAAGGAAGGCTGTTAGAGAACAAGAGCTTCAGACAGCTATGTGTACCTGTTTATTACAGCTGAAACCCTGCCAGTGTTTGTGTCCGTGGTGATTGTGACAGAGCAGATTAAAGTGTTAAAATGTGTGAGTCAGCAGTTCAGCCCGCCATTAATCACAGTGAAGCCTTGATAGGTGTTTACACAGGGAGAGGCTGCTATGAATGGAGGCCTCAGAGAGGAACGTGATCGGGTGGAG